>OY987204.1:16657657-17873728 GCA_963920795.1 Eutolmus rufibarbis
TTTGTTGTTAGAAAACGACAGTAATATCATAAATATCTTTGCTTACATTTGATATGCAATATGAGGCTCCTTCTGTAATTGTTTGCTAAAAACAGAATAAAAAATATCAAAGATTGTGGCCATGGCATCCAAAACATTGCTCAAAGTTAACGTTTTTTCTAAGTTTCAAAGAAATGCATTTATCTCGAAATTTAAAAGATTTTTAATCATGAGTTGGCCCTCCATCCGACGCTGATTTTTGGGACAGCCTGTGTAACAGATACATATGTACATATATCGCAGCACCTTAAAGAAATGTTGGCTTCGATGTTTATCGCCTTAGAATGTACTAAGGAATCTAACAGAAAATTGACATATGTACATAATATATCCTTGAAAATACACATACTATTATAGTTTTTCCAATTTTAACTTGAATTTTCACTTTGTGGGTAAAATTTGATTTGACTAATTCGCTAGAATTTCGATAGAACCAGCAGGATCAACAAACTAAGAAATAGAGGGAAAACTCGGTACCATAAAAGTCTAATGAAAAAAGAAAAGAAAGGTCGAATAAGTTTTTGGAAGTTAAAACAAAATTCATCTACCATCACAAGGAATAATTTCATAACAACAGAAAAATGAGAAGCAATTGAAAAAATGTTTTGTCGAATTAGTCATAGCTTTTCTTTGAATTTAATCTGCGAATAATACCACAATTGAGATAAGTGCAATTTGAAGTTGAAATTAAGTATTTACAGTGGTATAGCCTTTATTAGAACAATATACATATATTGTAGAAACGCGCTGTGTTGCTTTTTATTTTTTGTGCATCAAAAACAATACAAAATGTTGTATTAACACTCAGTCATGGGGATAAGATTCTGGGTTTATCTGAAAACTATAAAATAAAGTGAACTAAATATGTGACATCGCTTCATGCACAAAAAAAATAAGAAAAAAATGCTTATTTAAAAAAAAAATCATGTGTTTGTCCTTGAAAAGCTTTCTTACAAATACCTATCATGCCTAATCATGGACATTGAACAACAATTAGACGATACTGCTAATATGCGACATAAGATAAGCTTATCATTTCTAAAGATAAGTAAAAATATTATAAAAACACAATGTGTTTGCTGCATTTACTTGTCTTCTGCGGTATACAATAACTTCAAATTGTTATCAGGTCTATTGAACTTTTCGCGATGTATTGATTCCTAGTTACTAGTCATCATACTGTTTTATATAGGTGATACGCATATAAACAGATATGTTAGATAGTTGGCATTGATTGCACTTACTGAAACTAGAAAAGTGAAATATTTTTCCAAATTTATGTTCCAGAAATTTTTTCATCTAATGTAAAGTTTGGGTGTGGATTTGGAAGGTAATTAGATCTATAAATGTAATAAGGAACCATAAAATGGGAGTGTTTTGTTTGCAAAACCGCTCTTTAGAAACGTATAATCGTAAAAACGAAAAATAAATTGGTATAAAACAACATATTAAAGTAAAGTGAACTACTTCTGCATTATGATATTATCATTTAATTTTGTTGTCAGGCTTAAGTATATACTATATATTATAATTAGTATTATGTAGGAAATAATTTCCATCCTGAAATTAACTACATAACTGCGATAACTTCACACTCGTTAAGGCAATCAGCAGCTTTGCACGTAAAGCGAATTAAAATTGACCACATTCTGTTGTTTTTGTAGACGCTGAGTTGCAATAGCTGAGCTTTTGGCACAGATTATATCTTAACTCAAATTTAAAACCCATTTAAAAAACACAAAAACAAACAACGTTACGTAGGTATTTGCGTATTATTTTATATAATTTTCAATTATTTTAAAGGTGTGAACGTGATCTCGCGTTTTGTAATTAATTAAAATCGTTTTATGGCTGCAATAAATAACTAAATCACTGAAATTAGCTCCAAAACGTCTTCACTTCTTTAACACTGAAGTTACGTTTAATATGATGAAGGTTTTAAAATATATGTTGGATATGCAAATATTTAAATTAACAAAATTGATGTTATCGTTCGTAATATAACAAGTTTTAGAATAACTTCCACTTTCTACGTCAATAAATGAACAACAAAAAAACAATTATCACTAAGAATTTGTAAGCTTCTTAAAGGATTTCCATATTCATATGGCAAACGCATGCTGCTACATCATAAACAAGAAAAATATCAGTAATCTTCAGCAATTTATATCACAGAATAATGAGATTTTGATATTAAAAGTCATATAGTATAGTAAACACAATTTATAAAGAAATAAATTTGCAAATATATTCAATTTAATTTATTGTATTTTACCCTCTTTGAAAAAAAAAACACTCACTTTTCATTGGGATATCCATTGTATACTTCTAGAACTCTATCGACCATACCTCTTTTACGGAAAATAAAGTCACTATTCCCTATGAAGGGATAAGGTTTCAAGTGTTTAATTCCTTGCTTTTCAAAAACATCGTGATTTTTGGTTCCCCACTTAAGCAGGCAATAGACAAACAAACTAAACGCAACTACCGCGAGTATTAAATTAATCATGTTGACGCTCCAGCGTTCTAACACTTAATGACCTTCACAAATTTACTGAATTGATCTTGTTAAACACTGAGTCTTAACTGACACGCATATTTTCAGAGAACCGCCAATAAATGGCAACGTTAGCTTGGAGCTTTCAAAGCTTTTGTGTAATTTCATTACTTGTTTAAAGGCTTGCGTGATCCAAAGATACGAGAATAATTTACAGCCAATTTTTTTTTAATTTTTTCATAAAAAAGAAATTGGTGGGACAACTAAACTAAACTGGAATTTGTTGTGAAAATTGTGAAATACCTACTTCATTTCACTTTCCTTCTTCTGAAATTCTATCACTGTGTCCACACATACATACTTTATCTCCGTCGGCGCTAATCATAAAATATGTTAGCTTTAATTAAGAGTGCAATTGAAAATCAATACTTAGTTCTCTTTTATCAATGTTTAAGAGTTAGATAAGTCTTGTGAAGTTAATTGTTTTGTATATTTCGTGTATCTGAAAGGATGTTGCATTTTTTTGGTGATTAGATGTATATACTTATTATTATGATGTAATTCTCCGAAATTTGGCCGAAACATCTTTCTCATGGACATACATACATATAAAAAACCTTCATTGCTTTAATCACAGTCGGAAATTTTTGAAAGTATATATGCAACGAATATTAATGTTGGCATTTGGATCTTCTTACTATTTAGATTGCTGAGTCATCTTTTAAATTTGAATACAAAGCCCATAAATTCCCACATTTAATATATTGCCTTAGATTTGCGTCGTTTTTAATTTGGAAATATAATTATTTCTTAGCTTCATATAGCTTAGATACATATGTATGTATATAGTATACATATGTACGGTACGTATTACCAAATTATGCCTGGAGTTTCATTATAGAAATGTAATATTTATTTAACTGATGTTAGCGCTAAATTTTAACAATACGACAACAGTAAATAAATAGTTTATATATGACTGTGTACTTAAATTAATATTTTTTAAATTTTTAAATGAAAAAAGTAAATACAAAATAAATATACAAATAAATCTAAGTTCCCTTTAAATCTTTCCAAGAGAAAATGCAATTAATTTAATCAACGTCTAGTTATTTGACAAAATTTGTTGAGACAAAGGCTAGCATCGCAACTAATGTTAAGTAAATACAGACTTTCATTATTATTTTTCAATCTCGGGCTCAACGAATCTAACTGCTCACTATACAATTGATATGTGAGTGAAATCGGTCTAACTTAGAGCTCTAAGATAGAGACAAAATGTTTAAAGAATCTTAATATTGCTCGAAATTTAGAGTGACCTAGTATATTTATTTAATTTACCGACTTACCGAAAGTTTATGCCACTGTCGCATTTTGCTCTAACTAAGAGCTGTCGTACTGGCGCTACTTAAACCGCTTTTTGTTAGAGAATTGCTAAGTACCTACTCTAATTTTAAAATTTACACTCTACGTTCTAAATCGTTACGGAGTCCCAGAGCAGATATTGCTTCAGTTCTACCTAGAAATAAATTAACTGTTTAATATATAATTAATAATTATACTAACACTATTTCACTTCTTTCCCAAAAAATGTTCATCATCATGAAATTATACTTCTCGTTTGAAATCCAAGCAATTATACATGTGTGAAATTATGCCTTAAGCTTCAAGTTTTTTATATCAAAGAACAAATAAACTTTATTGTTGTACTTGATTAGACGAGCCTATAAGATAGCTTCCAGAGTTAGTAGCCAAACGAGTAGTAGTAGCCAAACGAGTTGTCACAAACCACGGCACAAGCTTAGACGAAAAGAAAATATGATCAATTTAATAATTAACTTAACTTTTGGCTTCGTTCTTCTGCTGTTTTTTAAGTGGGTGACGAGAAATTATGACGTATTTGAGAAGCAAGGTATTAAATATGAAACGCCGCTTCCTTTAATTGGTAACAGCCAATGGATTTTTACTGGAGATCTTGTGGGTAGACTTAAGAGGATATATTCGAAATTCCCTAGCGAAAAGTAAGTTTATTTACAAATATAGTAGATCTTCTGTTTATTACACTGTTTGCATATAACATTTTAGTGATGTTGTCACAATCGTTGATTCTTTTATATATTTTTAAATTATGCGGGTTGTAGTGTGATTGCTTCGGTAATATGTACATTGTTTATTTGCGACAGTTGAATATTAAGTGGTTCAATCGCGTGTCTGATCTCATCATGAAAATTAATTAAAGTTAATTTATTTTTACTTTTAATATATTCTTCGTATTTTATATTTACTCCATTTTTCCTGTTGTTTAATTATCACATTGATTTTAAAAGCCTAAAAGGAAATAGATAAATCAAACGCTTCTTCCCGTAACGCTAGTATAAAGTTTAACTAATTCTAAGAAGAATATGCGCATTAAATGTATTATACGCAGATGATACGTAATGGTTTAAAAAAATCTCGAAGTATATTAAGTGCCTATTCTAATAGATATCGTAAAAAGTTTTTTTCTAAATATATTGTACATACATATAGGTATACTTTAAATTTTATCTAAGTGTGAAGCTCTGGAAAAAATGCTTTAGTATCTCTCACATAGATTTTAATGTATCAAAATTTGTGTTAATTAGTACCTTTTCTTAATAATTAGCTTTAAAGTCAGATAGCTTTTGAGTTTTTTTACTTTAAAATTTTAATTTTACAATATTTGTTAATAGTTGATTTTGTAAGGGACACGATTTATACAACATTTCTTTTCGATTTTTAACCTTAGTTTTCTGCAGAGATAAATGTGCTGGTTTAAACATTATTTTATTACAGTTTTTTTTATATTTACATTAGTGCCCATAACTCCTTTGAAAACAAGATATTTCGAATTTTCCAACCAGTAAAAACGTTGAACCTGAACCATTCATTTCATGGCGTTTACTTTTTGTTAGTTCAAGAGGCTTTCAATTGGGCTGTCACAAACCCTCAAGTATTAAAGATACTGTCTGAGATCTATAATGAGAAAGTGTACCTACTTATTTTATCATTTTTAGTGAATTTTAAATGTACGCGCTTTTAAGTATTCATAGCATTATCCTTCCATATATTGTAGTATTCGATTTGATTTGTCTATAATATAATTCTGATTCTTTTGTCGATAATAATGGTCAAACATCTTGAACATTTTGGAGTAAGGGTATGTATGTAAGTAAATATGCAGTGTAGGGTTTAAATTAATGGTCAAATTTTTAAATATCCCATACTGATACTTTACTTAGCGAATAGCGATTTTTGTAATTAGAAAAAAATTGCATTTGGGGAAAATTGCAAATAAGATCTATAGTTGTAGCTTGTGGCATTGTATATTTAACAGTAGTCGAATCTCTTTTAATAAAATGGTCCATTCATTTACAGAGTCGTTGGAATATTCGAATTTTCGAAGCCTACATTTTTATTACGATCACCTGAACTGATAAAACAATTGACAATCAAAGATTTTTCCTACTTCCAAGATCATGTACCATTCACTACCGCCAAAAACGAGGAGTTGTTTGGAAACATATTATTTTCGTTGAAAGGCAAGCAATGGAGAGATATGAGGTCTACACTCAGCCCCCTGTTTACTGGAAGCAAAATGAGATTAATGATTGATCTGATAAAAAAATGTGCTGATCAAATGTCTGAACACCTCCAGGAAGAGCATGAACAAAACGGACCGACAGCCTATCCAGTAAAAACACTTTTTGCAAAATATTCCAATGATGTGATTGCTACATGTGCCTTTGGTGTTGCAGTAAACTCCTTCAAATATCCGAACAACGACATTTACAATATTTGTCAAACGATTATGAGCGGACGAAGTATAATACAAATTGCTAAATTTCTTATTGTTCGGTTTTTTCCAAGGATTGCAGAGCTTTTCAATATTACGATTGTTCCGGGCGTAGTCAAAATTAAATTTTATGAATTAATTACGCATACAATGGATGTGAGGAAAACACAGAATATTCATAGACCAGATATGTTACAACTTCTAATGAAGTTGAAGGAAGGTCAAATACCTAAAGAAAAGGAAATGGACGAAATCGATCCAGAAAATAAAATGATCAATGGAGAGTTTAAGCAAAGCTGGACTGATGCTGAGCTAATTTCGCAATGTTTCATATTCTACCTGGCAGGCTTTGATACAACATCAACTGCTCTTTCTTTTTGCAACTATGAGTTGGCTGTTAATCCTAATCTTCAAGAGAAGCTAATTTTAGAAATTGATGAAACGCAAGAGAGTTTACGTGGAAATCCGTTTAGTTATGAAGTCATGCAAAAGATGAAATACCTGGACATGTTCATCTCCGAAGTACTTCGTATGTGGCCTCCAGTTGCTAGTTCTGACAGAGAATGTAAAAAGACTTATAACTACGAGGATGAAAGTGGATTTAAATTTACTGTACACGAAGGTGATACTCTTTTAGTACCGATTTATGCTCTTCATATGGATCCCACGTACTTTCCAAATCCGGACAAATTTGACCCAGAACGATTTAGCGATGAAAATAGACCTGATATTAATATTCACACCTATCTTCCATTTGGAATTGGACCTAGGAATTGTATTGGTAAATTCTTGTAGTATGGTTTTATGAAACTATATATTTTAATGAGTTTTACAGGTTTCAGGTTTGCATTAATGGCAGTGAAGATAGTTATTTTTCAGTTACTTCTCAATTTCCGGATTGCTATTTGCGAAGATACCCAAGTCCCCGTGAAAATAAGGAAATCTATTTTCGGACTTATTCCTGAAAAGGAAATTAAACTTCAATTCATTCCGAGGAAGGACAAGAAAATTGCTTGAAACGTAAATTACAATATAAATAAAATTTCATTGTTTTCAAAAAATGTTGACGTTTTAATATGTATATAATGCTCGTTTGGGTATTAAGCGTCAAAACCGCTCCGTCATAAATTTAGAATTATGTTCCATTTGTATCAAACTCGGAGATTCTTCATCTTCTGACCCTACTGCCATCGCCAAATTTTCGCTGAGTTGTTCAGTAAATCCTTCAATCGATCCTGCTCCGGACCCTGATCTCAACTATTTTTCTTTCTTGCGCAATTGCTCCCAAACCTCCTTTTCATCCATTGATATTGATGCTTCTCATGTTGCTGCCAAGATCAGCTCTCTCACACCCATTTTCAACCCTGGACCTGATGGTATCCCCGCCATTATCCTAAAAAAATGCTCCGATCACCTGACCCAAACTCTTTCTATTCTCTTCTTGCTTTCTCTTTCTGAAGGAGATGATCTTTTATTATCCCTATCCACAAAAACGGCTGCAAAGGTGATGTTTCAAACTACCACCCCATTGCTAAACTCTCCTGCATTCCCAAACTTTTCAAGAGCATAATCTATGACTCCTTGTCCTTCGTGTCTCGTACTCTTAAAGCTATGGAAAACGGGATTGAGACCGACGTTATCGCTACTGACTTTAGTAAAGCCTTTGATAAAATCTCCCATCAAATCATCGTCCTCAAACTTAGCATCCTTGGCTTGTAACCCCACTTTATCTTTTGGATCAAATCTTACCTTAATAATCGAAAATATAGGGTTCGTTTCGATTCAGCGGTTTCCACCCCTTTTACATCTCACACAGGCGTCCCTCAAGGTAGTCATCTTGGCCCATTGATCTTCATTCTGTCCATAAACGATGTTGAGTTGGTATTAAGCACTCAAAAGTTCTAATTTATGCCGATGATATGAAGATCTTTAAACGTAATTCCAGCCCATCCGACTCCTTACTCCTTCAAGACGACCTCCACAGCTTTTCCACTTGGTGCCAGAAAAACTCTCTTGATTTGAACATTTCCAAGTGTCAATCTATTACCTATTCCCGTAAACGTCTCCCATCTAGTCCCCGGGTTTATATTCTTTCTGGAAAACCCATTCCTTCTGTCAGTTCGTTACGCGACCTGAGAGTTATCTGTGATCGCGAACTCAATTTCCGCTCCCATATCGATCACTTCGTTAACAAAGCCAATTCTGTTTTAGGCTTTGTTAAACGATGGTCCAAGGAATTCTCAAATCCCTATGTCACAAAAGCTCTCTACTTCTGCTTCGTTAGCCCTCTATTTGAATACGTCAGTCAGGTCTGGGCACCCTCGCAGCCAACATTTATAAGCAGAGTTGAAGCCGTTCAGCGTAGGTTCCTCCGCTTTGCGCTACGTGGCCTTCCTTGGGTCGATAACCTTAAACTCCCCCCTTATGAGAATCGCTAAAAATTGACTGACCTCCAGCCTCTATCCAACCGCCGCGATGTCGCTGATGTAATCTTTATCCATCAAATTCTGTCCGACTCCATCGACTGTCCTGAACTTTTACACAACATCTCCCTCTACACTAATCCGCGCAACGTAAGATCCTATCCTCCCTTTCGCCTAAATACTTACCGCACCAATTACGGTCACTTTGATCCCATTACCCGAATGCTATACGCAAAGTCAACAATTCCGCCTCCTTCGACTTTCACGTAGACAAAGTCACTCTTAGACATGCCCTCTTCAACCCTGATCTTCCTTCTCAGTTTTCCCTTTCTTAGTAATTAGTGTAGTTAGTTAAGTAGTTTCAAGCCAATGTATTGTAGCTTGTATTAAGCGAAATAAATATCTCTCCGAGGTGATCAATTTTTCTTGGACTTCACCCTTCCATTTATATGTATGTAACTAAAGCTCTGATTTTTCATTCTCGTTCATCTGGCAGTGTCAGAGGCCATAAATATTAAGTAATCTTTCAAAATAAGCTGTCCAAAAGTATTTTGCGCATTCATTTAAAATCAAACCTACAATGAATAAATAAAAGCTTTGAAATCGTCTACTCCCGAGTAGGGAAATTTGATCCTCAGTCAATTGGACCTCATGTCGGAGAAAGAAAGAACCAATGATAGACTTTATACACAAACAGAGAAGTAGTTGAGCAGATGATAAAAATTTGTATACTTATACTAATATCGCTGAAGATTATCTTGAGTGTTTGTGCCTAGAGTGGGCAAATAAGAACAATAACTAGCTTAGGAAGCATAAACCACTTCCTCTAGCGGAGCATATTTTTTTATTGGAGATTATGTTAGGGCAATTAAAAAGCATTTTGAAGTTATTTTAGATTCTCTATTCCTAGAGTAATATATAAATTAAATAATTTTCGAAAATTCAGAATCCACAATAAAAAAAAGTAAAATCTTTTAAAAATCTAGATTATTTATATATTTACGATTGTAAGTATGAACTTTTATTCTGCAGAGCTTCCACTTAAGGCACGCTTATGTTGTTACATATGGATAAAATTCATTCTAAATATAAAAGAAGAAGAAAGCCTTACTTAGTAGTGCTCATTGGCAGTATTGAAAGCTGTTTCCTCCAGCAGTAGTATAGGTAACTTTACAGAGTGAATACGTATTTGGTTAAAAATGTTTAGCTTAATATTGATATCGTTGGCCATTGGTTTGAGTGTTTATTTGTTTTTGAAATGGACGTCACAAAATAATGACTACTTCGAAAAGCAAGGTCTCAAAAATATTAAGCCGTTTCCCTTAGTTGGAACTAGTTATTTTTTTCTTACCGGAAATGTATTAAAAGGAATGAACAAGCAGTATTATATGTTTCCTAATGAAAAGTAAGTTCCGAAAACATTGCAAATATTTTGTGTTATTTTCCAGTGATACAAACACATTTTCTAGTTTAATAATGCATACATATACATATGTACATAAGAAAGAGTGAGATTATTATTTTCTAGATAACTCACTTAGATATTGCATTCTAAAATAAAAATCAAACAATTATCTATTGTGTCGTTTATATATGCATTTATACATAAACAAACAAGCATTTCATATTGCATATTAAAACGCAGTAAAATTACATTTGTTTATATGAACTATTTGAAAGAAGTTCTTCTTCGTAGTTCTATTTCTGCTAGATCATAGATAAGTGAACTTCCATTGCAGGTCTAAATATATGTTTCTTAACCCTTTTAGTGCCGAGCGCTAAACGGGTGACTATGCGAAGATAACCGAACGAATTTGACGATTTTACTAAGATTCGGGAAAAAAGCTCATGAAAAGTAAACTAAGAAAGATATTTAAAAAATTCAGAATGCAGCGTATTAGGGAAGAAAGAGAGAATACTGTAATGTCAATTGTATTTCAATAGTTGTTGAAAATCATGCGAATAACATCAATATAAAACATGATGAAAAACATAAAAACAAGTTTCTCTTCAACAAACAATATTTCCACATAAGTCATCATAGTCATCGTTTGATCACAATTTTATGTTGGTCACGTAGTATGAAGTGTAACTATTACACTTTTAATAATTTTTAATAAAATAACCAATATCGGTCCTAAAAAATTCGGTCCTCTTCAGAAAATCCAAGCAAAGACTGAAAGAAATATTTTTGTCTTGATGCACGCCGTGGCACACGAGCTCTTAGATAACTATTTGTTGCGTTTTTTTGTGTCCCTTGTTAAACCCAAAAAAATTTTTTAAATTCTTTTGCAATGAAATTAGATCATTTATGGCAGTTTATAAATTTATTTTGAGATAAAGTTTTCTCACAATCTGAAGAATAAGACGCAATCGCACGCGCAACGAGAAATCGTTGTTGGCACTTTTCGCAAGTGTAGTGATCGACGATATATCGTCGTCCGGCACTAAAATGGTTAATGTATGTATATATTTTAAAATACTATAATATTATATTATTTTCATTTCTAAATACATCAGTAGTATCTAACTAAACAAACATTTGTTTTTCCAGAGTCGTTGGTGCATTTGAATTCTTAAAACCTGCCTTTCTTCTTCGATCACCTGATATAATAAACAAGTTAACAGTAAAAGACTTCTCTTATTTCCAAGATCATGTATCATTTTCAAACGATAAGTCGGACGACTTTTTCGCAAATATTTTATTTACGCTAAAAGGTAAAAAATGGCGAGATATGAGATCTTCCCTTAGTCCAATGTTTACGGGCCGTAAAATGAGAGTTATGCTGGAATTGATAAATAAGTGCTGTGACCAGATGTGTGAATATCTCGAGGAAAATTGTAAAGAGGATGGAGCAACGTCGCAACTAATGAAAATACTTTTCTCTAAATATACCAACGATGTGATCGCGACATGTGCATTTGGAGTGGAAGTAAATTCCTTGAAAAATCCAAACAATGATATCTACGAAATTTGTCAAAAAATATTGGGTCGTGGAAAATTTAACGCTTTTCAAATGTTTACATTCATAGTTTTTCGATTTTGCCCTAAAATTGCAAAAATCCTAGGAATGAAGATTCTTCCGAATGAAGTGACCATTAAATTCACCGAACTGATAACTCACACAATGGAAGTTCGACAAAGGGAAAATATACAAAGGCCAGATATGTTACAATTGTTAATGAATTTAAAGAATGGTCAGTTATCGGAAGAAACGGAAATGGACGAAATTGATCCAGAAAACAAAATGATTAAAGGAGAAGTTAAAACCACCTGGACGGATAATGAACTTATAGCTCAGTGTTTCCAATTCTTTTTGGCAGGATTTCATACAACATCATCAGTTCTTTCTTTCTGCGGTTATGAGCTGGCTGTAAACCCCGACCTCCAGGAGAAATTAATTGTAGAGATCGATGAAGCTTACAAAAGTTTAAATGGAAAATCATTAACCTACGAAGCTATAACAAAAATGAAGTACATGGACATGTTCATTTCTGAAGTCTTGCGCATGTGGCCTCCTCTTATTATGTCCAATAGGGAATGTAATACGACTTATACATACGAAGATGAAGATGGTCTTAAATTCACTATCCGTGCAGGAGATATGCTCCATATACCAATTTATGGAATTCACATGGATCCCAAAAATTTTCCAGATCCCCAAAAGTTCGACCCGGAACGTTTTAGTGAAGAAAATAAGTCCAAAATTAATATGCACGCATATCTTCCCTTTGGAACTGGTCCCAGAAATTGTATTGGTGTGTATTTTTGATTTCAAATATTTACTGCATATATTAACTATAACTTTATTTAGCTTTCCGATTTGCATTAATGGAAATGAAGGCTGTGGTATTTCACTTGCTGTTGAAATTTCGAATATCTGCTTCTAAAAACACTAAAATCCCAGTAGAAGCAATTATGTCTACTTTTGGTCTACTTCCAAAGGATGACATTGAACTTCAGTTTGTTCCAAGAAATGATAAAAATCCCGCATGATATGTATAATAGTTATTTATAAAATATTATTGTTATTAGCAATGAAATAATAAAAAAATTTCCTAAAATCATCCTTGGGTCGAACCAGTCTTTCTACACTTTTAAATATGTTTTGTAAGCAAGTCGTGTAATAAGCTATTGTCAGATTAAGGTTGAAAATTTATCTATAGATTTTTAATTTTTGTGTTATTTAGTATTAAGTCTGAAATCTTGTATAGGTGTTTTGCATATTTTTATATCTGAGATTAACTTTATTTTGATAATTAAAAACGCTTTAGCCCAGAACCAGAGCTGGAACCTGATGAAAAGAACGCATCTAATATCTAATAATTGAGCCAAAACGAAACGTACAACAGCAAATGAAAATGGAAAACTTTGTGTAAGAATGTAAAAATTTGCAATACCTAAAGGAGGAATTGGATATGCTCTTTTATGAAAATCTACCTTACACATGTCTATACATCAGGGAAATATGATCATAAACGCCTTTTGCTACATAATCAACTCGTTCTAAGACTGTATTCACATATTGTTTTAGATGTCTCACTTCCATTCTAAACAATTCTACAAATTTGATGTTTCTAAATATAGATCCCATAGGGACTGAGTAACCCAATAACATTTCTTTTGATGATCCGATCTCGTTAAGAATATACATATACAGGATGTTATTTGGTGGGTGTACCAAAATTAGTAGAATGAAAGAATTGACCTAGACAAACAAAAAATTGTATGGCAGGGGAGGCCATGTCAACCCTGACTGGTAACTTATTGTTTTATTGCCCTGTAATTGAAAAAATCTTAAAACCAGCCACATTTGGGTGTATGCTGACGCTCTGTTACTAATACCTGACGGAAATTTTGCTAGAAAAGAGGGTCAGTCAGAAAGACCATCGATCATAATTGAAAATACAATCGATAACTATGGGTGTTCTTAAGCTAAAATAATTAATAAATTGCCGAACTCACTTTTGAATAATACTCCGATATAATTTATATAATAATAAAAAAGATTCCCTAAACGAAGTGTACCCTAAAGATTCGCGAACTTTCCAGAGGTTAAGAGAAACTGGAAGTGTAAATTCAAATAGCAGGGAATCGCGATCTGGAACATCGGAAGATTCTGCCGACGTCGAATAGCAACTAATCATCATCGTCAATCAAAACCTTGAAACAAGCACGAGACGAGTTGCAAGATGATTAGGAGTGTACTAAACTAAAGTTTCGAAGGTTATTCATCGAGAGAGATTACATCCATGTCATCATATCCCAGAAGATGGACTACTGGAAAGAGATTCCGAGAGAAGATTGGACTTTTGCACTTGGCTTCTGGATAGCGGTTATGAACGGACGAATCGCAATTAACTAATGATGGTATCACAAACTTCCACAACCTTCATACCTTGCCAGATACTAACTCGCATAGGACAACGACGATATCATTTCATTATATATTGTGTAAATGCTTGGGCTGGTATCATCGGCAACCATTTAATAGGACCATTCATTTTGCCGCAAGTGCTTAATAACCAAATTTATGCAAACTTTTTGGAGAATACCCAGCCAAATTTACTTGAAGACATCTCTCTAGATAATCTAAGGGCAATGTTTCACCAATACGATGGAGCACCAGTGCATCCTCCTAGATCTCCAGACCTAACTACATTGAACTTTTTCTTATGGGGGACGATGAAAGATGTCTTGTTATGTTAACACCAAAGAGAAATCAAGTGACAGAATTGGGACTGTAGCGACGAAAATACGGGACGACAATGTACGTTAAACAAGGATGAGATGATGTGAGATATTAACATTGACTTAAACTGGTTTTTAATTAAATAAAAAGCATTTTAGGGTTCACTTTGATACGAGGAAAACACAGAATATTCATAGACCAGATATGTTACAACTTCTAATGAAGTTGAAAGAAGGTCAAATGCCTAAAGAAAAGGAAATGGACGAAATCGATCCAGAAAATAAAATGATCAATGGAGAGTTTAAGCAAAGCTGGACTGATGCTGAGCTAATTTCGCAATGTTTCATATTCTACCTGGCAGGCTTTGATACAACATCAACTGCTCTTTCTTTTTGCAACTATGAGTTGGCTGTTAATCCTAATCTTCAAGAGAAGCTAATTTTAGAAATTGATGAAACGCAAGAGAGTTTACGTGGAAATCCGTTTACTTATGAAGTCATGCAAAAGATGAAATACCTGGACATGTTCATCTCCGAAGTACTTCGTATGTGGCCTCCAGTTGCTAGTTCTGACGGAGAATGTAAAAAGAGTTATAACTACGAGGACGAAACTGGACTTAAATTTACTGTCCACGAAGGTGATACTCTTTTAGTACCGATTTATGCTCTTCATATGGATCCTACGTACTTTCGAAATCCGCACAAATTTGACCCACAACGATTTAACGATGAAAATAGACCTGATATTAATATCCACATATATCTTCCATTTGGAGTTGGACCTAGGAATGGTGTTGGTAAATTCTTGTAGTATTGTTTTATGAAACTATATATTTTAATGAGTTTTACAGGTTTCAGGTTTGCATTAATGGCAGTGAAGATAGTTATTTTTTTGTTACATCTCAATTTCCGGATTGCTATTTCCGAAGATACCCAAGTCTCCGTGAAAATAAGAAAATCTATTTTCGGACTTATTCCTGAAAAGGAGTTTAAACTTCAATTCATCCCGAGGAAGGACAACAAAATTGCTTGAAACGTAAATTAAAATATAAATATAATTTTATTGTTTTCAAAAAATGTTGACGTTTTAATATATGTATGTATTATATAATGATATCCTCTTTATTTCTCGAATCGGGAATTGTTTATAATTAAATAAAGACGTAATTGCGTTTCTCTGTAGAGTATAAAAGTTTTATTTATAATACGTGTTTACAACATTTAACCAATTACATTATCTGTTAACACATAACAAAGCAAAATATTCATTCACCTGTAGAGTATAAAAGAAACAACATTTAAAGCCTTTATTTCGGGTAATCTTATGGAGTGTTTATTGCACACAATATTGAAATTCTTTCCTACTTCCGTCTATCGTTAAATTCACCACTGTCAGTCTTGACATCTCCTAGTCTTTTGTTTATAGCAAAGACGGATTTAAGAACAGCAATCGTATACAGGTAAAGTGATTTTCTTTACATCTCCCCCCTTGGAGAGAAACAATTACAAATCACAATGTACGTAATTGTTCATTCACTAAGAAACACTGGAGATAGTTTTGTAATGTGGTAGAGATTTGATTCCTTTTTCTTGTGTCCGGTATCAACTTCATAAATCGATTTGGAAATCTTCTTCAGGATTTTGTATGGTCCAATTCTCAATTCATCCATTTTCTTTCTATTTATTCGATTTCCGTTCTCCCCGTAAACTCTGTCTCCCTCTTCCAATTTATATTCTTCCCTATGCAGGTCGAATATTTTCTTATTATAATTATGGGCTTTTATAGTATTCTTCAGAGCTAGTTTTCTATCTCATTTTAGATCGCATTTCATTTCAGACATTTTCACCCTCCAAAAGGTATTTTGGCGCAAACTTCGTGACTGTGTGTTCTGTTTCATTATACTTTTCTACACATTTCTGTGCAATAGTAGTCCATGCTGTTTTCTTATTATTTTCATTCACTTTACATCTTATTTTATTGACTAAAGTTTGATTTAGCCTTTCATTAACCTATTTGAAAATGGTGCATCCACAGCAGTGAAAACCATTGTTATGTTTTCTTTCTTCAGAAATTCCTTAAATTCTTTGGAATTTATGCCTGGGTATTGATCTGTTAATACCATGTCAATATTGTAGTTTTGTGTCACCTTTTTCATTAGTTTAATAAAATCGCTGGAGCTTTGATTCTTTGATGTGAAAATATAAGCATATCTTGTGAAATGATCAACCAGAAGAGGTAAATATTTTTTTATTGACCGAGATCCTCCAAAGCCTCCAATGGTATCAATGGATATAATTTCAAATGGACGTGTTGCTGGACCTAAATGTGACATTAAGCCGTACTTCCTCCTTGATTTGTTTTTTATACAAATTTCACATTCATCACATAGTTTTTTTGTGTTTGCGATAATATTCTTTGCTGTGTAAAATGGTGTTATTTTATTTGTTATCTGGGTTCTCCCAATGTGGTAGTAAGTGTCGTGGACATCTTTTATTAGAGTTTTGCTAAGTTCTTCTGATAGTATGATTTTTTTTTCTTCTTTTATTCTGCTTGTAGTAAATTTCCCTCTCCAATATATGTTTTCGATTTTGTAGGTCCAGATTTGCGCGTTGATCATTTTTTATATCTTCCAAGTATATTACATTTACTACTCTTAAAAAATCTTCAGAATTTTCATAAGGTTCTAGAACTGGGTTTCTGCTTAAACAGTCTGCTTCTTGGTTGAATTTTCCTGGGTTATATTTTATCTTGAAATTATATTGGGATAAATAATAGATCAGATCGCCTAGTTCCTCATCAGTTCTAGCCTTGATGTTCATATTTTCTAATGGTTTATGATCTGAGAACACTATAAATTCTTTTCCCATAACCCAGCGCTGCCAATATTTCACAGCTTCTTTTATTGCCAGACATTCTAGATATATTGCCTTCTTCTTCTTTTGATCTTCCGTTAGTTTTTTTTGAAAAGTAAGCAAGTGGCTTACTGTCTCCGTTTTTGTCTTTTTGTTTCAATACCGCTCCCAGTCCCTTGATGCTAGCATTCGTGTAAATGTTTATTGGTAGTTCCGGGTCAAAGATATTCAGAATTGGTTCTGAACATAGTAATGTTTTTATTTTATCGAATGATTCCTGACATTCTGCGGACCATATGAATTTGACATCAAAAATGGCTGAAGTAGTCTTTAATCCAAATGGCAGACATGTCCATTGAAAATGGCCTTCTTGTGTAACAAATTCAGTTTTGTATCTATCTTGAATTTTCAAGGGAATTGACCAAAATGTTGAGTTTATGTCAAGAGTAGAAAATTAGTTACAGGTTACAGTTTACAGTTTTTACCATTAAGTCCTCAATCAACGGAAAAGGTTGTGATTGAGGGACCACAATTTTATTCAATTCTCGGAAATCTATACATAACCTTTGTTTTTTTATATGCCAGAGTTATTGGAGCAGCAAAACGGCTATAATATTCCTCAATCAAATTCTTCTCTAGTAGTTTTGATATTTGGTTTTCTATTTCTTTTCTATCCTCAGCTGTGCATCTGTACGTTTGTAACAGTATATATCCAACATCAAGTCAATATGTGCATCATACTCTTGTACAGTGCCGACGTCGTATTTATCTTTTGCAAAAACTGATTTGTATTTTCCTATCAAATTATCAATTTCTAATTTTTAGTATAAATCTAGATGATTTATTAATATTCCAAATCCATCCGAGTGTATATGTTCATTGAAATTTATTTTATGTGTTCATTTTCTTGTTTTAATATCTCAGAGTGTATAGAAAATTCTTCTTCATTTTTGTCGCCCAGTACATCAGGAATTTTGACATTTGTTAAATTTAAAGTATAAGTTTTTGAGTAGTTTTTGTTATTCATATCCTCTTCGTTTGAGATTTCCTTTTTTCCATTTGGATTGTTGTATTGTATAAGACTAAAATTTTTTTTTTTTGTTTTTTTTTTAATTCATATTTTACATATATATTTGTTTTGTTGTATATAGCCGCGCTGCGGGTAGGTAATTTGTCCCACCAGAACCAAACATGGGTTGGAGCTGTAATTAAAATTAAAAGAATAACGCATAAGTGGCCAATCATACCACAATCTATAAATAACTAATGCAGACAACCGCCGTTAGCACATAAACCATTTCCAGTGACTGCCAATCATTTTTTTTCCCCTTTTATTTGTCTCAAAGACATTAAATCTGCTTACATTTTTTTTAATTGGATTATGAGCCAAGTCAGAGTCAGGGGATCGCGCACAAGATAATGACAGCCGATGCAAAAATGAATACGGGCGGAGAGGATCACGATCTCCCAATCGTACACCCGAGGAGGATAGCGCATCACTCGGTGTTCCACATTCATGGAGGAGGACGCATCACATGAAGTGGCAAGCCCGGTTGCATCTGAGGATTACCATCCTCAAGGACCATGAGGAGGATAACGCATCACTCATGCCCTTGCCGAATTTATGGCTCACAATCACTTAACTCCCGATTTAAAAATTCGCAACATACAAAATGAATTTTCATCCATTGGCAGTCACGGGGTATCGGCCTATTATTTTAGGATTCTACATTTATTTCATGCACTACAATCAGCTCACTCAGTGATTACTCACCCTGGTTTTAATATATCTCTACTTGCACCACACAAATTATTTAAATAAATTTCACTCCTTTCACACTGATTGCTCAACTTAGAATGAGCTGCCCTTAGGTTACATTTTCATGCTCAAACGAGTTCGGTGCCTCGCATGCAATTTTACGACACCCTCATAAAATTCTGGTTCACCTTATAAGGAGCTGCGCACAGCACTAGGCGATACGCGGAAACTCGGCTCCAGAGCCCCGAAACGCAGAATCACATGCAAGCAAAACCAAACGAACGCTACGATATCTACCTAGGTATCCCGAGTCCCGACGCAATTTCTAAACTTCGCAGTTTATTTAGGCAAACTCGGGATCCCAAATTTATTTCTAGGAAACTGTCAGACTGCACAAACCTTTTTCTTACAATTGTATGACCTTTAATTCTTCGTTTTGCATTAATTTGAAATTCTTAATGCAATCCAAACCAATTAGAAAATCATAATTAAAGTTTATATTATCTACTACAAAAATATTCATAATTCTTTCAATATTGTAGATTTTTATTTTTAGTATTACCATACCTTTTGTTTTCTTCTCACCATTAACAGTCTTCAAGTTTACCATACGCACATCATTTGTATCTTCTTTGGCCGTATCTTCAATAATTTTGCATTAATTAATGACACATTTGAGCCTGAGTCACTAATTCCAGAAACTTTTAAGGTATCATTTAATAGTAACTTTATTTTTATTAATGGTGACACTTCTAGTTTTTTGGATTCTTCTCGTTCAGTTCGATTTCCAATTCTGAGTTATTTATGGTTTTCACAACTGCTTTTTGATTTTTTTCTTTAAACCAGCAATTTCCTTCAGGATGGTAACGTTTCCCTTTTTTTTTCATTGACACAGATTTGGCATGGTTTCTTTTCTTAATTTTTTTTTGATTTAGTGTCAGAATATATAATATTTTCTTTATCGTATTTATTCCTCCCAACCAGATGTTCTAATTTTCCTATTTCATTGCATTGATCCTCTGTTTTTTTTACAATTTCTCTGTCAATTTTATCAGCCACGTAATTAGGTAAACCAAATGCTATAAGGTCTATAAGGGTCCCAGTATCAATCGATTTCCTTACTTCCAGTAACAATTTTTCCTTTTTTAAAGCATACTCAAGTAACGAACCTGCTTGATATTTAAAGGTAAGAATATATAGGTATCAAGTGTAAAAGTAGTTCAGAGTATGTATGTCTTTATGCATAAATAGGTGACCTCACATCAATTTTACTATGTAGGTATGTCCTTGCACAAACCAGTCAACTTTACCAAGTGCCCAGTATGACATGTACGTATTCGAATTGATTTAGCTCTTAAACTAATTTAGATCCCATTCTAAAATGTTTATGGTAAAATTAATGGATGTTAAGCTTTATTTTGCAGTCAACAAAATTAAAATTAAAATGGTCGAAGTTGTTAAAAAAAATATTTGAAATATCTACTTCCGGTTTAACACTGGAAAAAAAATTCAAAGAAATCTGACTTGAAAATCAAAAAGAACAGTAAATTTCCTATAAAAAACACAACATTCATTATTTTATTATAATTTACTTCAATATAAAAATAAAATTTCAACGAAACCCTTCCGTCAATCAGGTGAATTCTATAGAATCCCTAATCTTAACAACTAAACGTCAAATAAAAGAAATATTATGTGAACACGTTCATATCCCCTAGAAGTACAAATATACCCAATATGAACGAATTTGAGAACCTCACTTATTTTTCGTTGTCCGCTTCACGTGAAATACCCCTATAGCAAAGACGGATTTAAGAAAAGCAATCGTATACGGGTAAAGTGATTTTCTTTACATATGTATATATATGTATAATGCTCGTTTGGGTATTAAGGGTCAAAACCGCTCCGTTATAAAATTACAATTATGTCCCATTTGTATCTCTCCGAGGTGATCAACTTTTCTTGGACTTGACCCTTCCATTTACAACTAAAGCTCTGATTCTTCATTCTCGTTCATTTGGCAGTGCCAGAGGTCATAAATATTAAGTAATCTTTCAAAATAAGCTGCCCAAAAGTATTTTGCGCATTCATTTAAAATCAAACCTACAATGAATAAATAAAAGCTTTGAAATCGTCTACTCCCGAGTTGGAAAATTTGTTCCTCAGTCGATTGGACCTCATGTCAGAGAAAGAAAGAACCAATGATAGACTTTATACACAAACAGAGAAGAGATTTGAGCAAATAATAAAAATTTTTATACTTATACTAATATCGCTGAAGATTATCTAGTGTTTGTGCCTAGAGTGGGTAAATAAGAACAATAACTAGCTTAGGAAGCATAAACCACTTCCTCTAGCGGAGCATATTTTTTTATTGGAGATTATGTTAGGGCAATTAAAAAGCATTTTGAATATAATTAAAATTCTCTACTCCTAGAGTAACATATAAATTAAATAGTTTTCGAAAATTCAGAATCCACAATTAAAAAAAATCAAATCTTTTAAAACTTTATATTATTGTACATATTTAGTATTGTAGGTATGAACTTTTATTCTGCAGAGCTTCCACTAAAGGCACGCATATGTTGCTACATATGGATAAAATATTCTGAATATAAAGAAGAAGAAAGCCTTACTTAGTAGTACTCATTGGCAGTATTCGAAAGCTGTTTCCTCCAGCAGTAGTAGAGGTGACTTTTCAGAGTGAACACGTATTTGGTTAAAAATGTTTAGTTTAATATTGATATCGTTGGCCATTGGTTTGAGTGTTTATTTGTTTTTGAAATGGGCGTCAAAAAATAATGACTATTTCGAAAAGCAAGGTCTCAAAAATGATAAACCGTATCCCTTAGTTGGAACTAGTCATTTTTTTCTTACTGGAAATATATTAAAAGGAATGAACAAGCAGTATTATATGTTTCCTAATGAAAAGTAAGTTCTTAAAACATTGCAAATATTTTGTGTTATTCTCCAGTGATACAAAAACATTTTCTAGTTTAATAATATATGTACCTACACTACTGCTCATAATTATTCGAACTATTCATATCAAGCTCTAAGTCCTCCAAGTAAAGAACTCTGCACAAAACTGTATGTATTGAATATGGATATATTGAAGAAAATGTGTAATGACCTTAATTTATGTATTATTTAGCTTATTATTCTTTTTTTAATTAAATACATCTTAAGGAATACAAATGTGTGCCACAACTCGATTACACCTGTTTTATTTAAAAAATATCCATTCATAATTTCAAACATATAAATCGTTTGAATAATTGTGAGCGGTAGTGTATGTAAGAGTGAGTATTATTTTCTAGGTAACTCATTTAGATATAGCATTCTAAAATAAAATTCATACAATTCTATTGTGTCTTTTCTGTATAGGTATGTATATACAAACAGAAACAAGCATTTCATGTTGCGTATTAAAACGCAGTAAAAATACATTTGTTTATATTAACTACTAGCTGAGTAACCCGGTTTCACCCGGTGTATCAAAAATACTAAGTATTTAAATACTTCTGAAATGTTGGTACTACAGCCAGATTAGGAAGCTTAGAAGTATTACTAAAATCTGTAAATGTTATATATATTAGAACCGTCCAAAACTCATTTTGCTACCATCGTCTATATCAGAAGGGCTAATAATCTATCAGGGGTCGAAACCGTAACCATAACCGTAACCGTAATCAATTAATAACAGGATTATTTTTGGTAACCGTAACCGTAACTCTAATCCAAACGTTGGAATTTTTCGAACCGGTATCAATAACCGTAACCGATAACTTTGTAACCCTTATTAATCGGTTTTACGAATGGGTTACCTGAGTTCCTATAGAAAAAGATAAAAGGAAACAAAAATAAAATAATAGACGAAACAAATTTGAAAGTTTTGAAATCCCTAATCTCGATTAAGAAAAGAAAAATCCTTTTTGAAGAGATAGTCATACATGTGAAGTGTCAATTCAACATCTTTACCTGTAAACTTACTTCATAAAAAGTCTAATGTCGTTAATTGTCTCCAGAAATACAAAACAATGAACACAACGAAAGGATTATTGTCCTTCTGGACAATAAACCCAGAGGCATCCGCACGTCGCAGCGTACCTTCCCCTCCCCTCTCTCCCACGCTATGTACCCCAATTCTAAAATGCTCTAAAACAATTTCAGCCAATTACCGACACTCTTAGAATTTATTTATTAATAAGTAGGGATATGAGGGCTGTCACTTTTCGACATGCAAAAGATATAAATAACCGATATCGCGATACATTACCAGTGCACGTGGAAAATGTCGATGATTTCGAAATGATGTTACGTGGCCTTGAACGACATCAAGAGCGAGAGTCATCGGTGAACCAAAGAAACGGGGTGGATATCAAAACGCTGCTGCAAGGTTTCGCAAACACCAAACGTTTGCCATCGAGTACAAATGTCCTGGAATATTGGAACGCAGAAGAAATCAACCAACCTATCTTGTATCAATTGGCTAGGGTTGTACTTGGTGTCCCGGCAACACAAGTCAGTGTTGAACGATTGTTTTCTGGCTTAAAATTTACTGTCAGCAATCTTCGAGCGAAATTAGATGGTGCTTTGGTTGACGCGATTACCTTAATTCGAGCGAATCTTTTGTTCGGTTTAAAATAGGAATAAAAACATGTAAACATTTAAAATAAGAATAAAAACATGTAAAATATTATCTTATTGATATTCCTCATGATAACCCTAGTGTAACAGGTTACGTAACCGGTTAGAAAACAGTAATCGTAACCATTAAAAAATAAATAATCGTAACCCTAATCATAACCCGAACGATTAAAAATTTTGTAACCGTAACAGTAATCGCAACCTTTAAACGTTTCGGTTTCGACCCCTGTAATCTATTATATGTTTTCATTGTTAGGTGTTAAATAAATAAATAAAGGTATTCCTTTCTTTTTTTTACTATTTCATCGTTACCTGACTTACAATTCGCAGAATTCCAAAAATTTTTGTTGTCATATTGGTTCCGCAATTTTGAATTTCCAAATTCTGATAGTAGATTCGAAATTAGTAGCCTCGAAATACCCATAGTACTAATTTTCAACTGAATTTATTGAAGTTCAAAAATGTTTGGTCGCCATATTGGATCTGCCATCTTGAATTTCCAAATTTCGAACGGAGATTCGCAATCAGGACCTCCAAAAACCCCCGAATACCAATTTCCATGGCAATCCCTTAAAATTTACAATTTTTGGCCGCCATCTTGGGTACGCCATTTTGAAATCCGTGAATAAAAGTAGCCTATATGTTAAGTCCAGATATGTAGTGCCTTCACTCAAAAAATGAAAATGATCGAACCAAGTGTTAAGGCGTGATTAAGCAACAAACATATAGGGTCCCCCATTTTGAATTTCGAAATTTTAATAGTAGATTCAAAATTAGTGGCCTCAAAATACCCATAATACTAATTTTCAATCAAATTCGTTGAAGTTCGAAAATTTTTGGTCGCCATATTGGATCCGCCGTCCTGAATTTCTAAATTTCGAGCGTAGATTCGCAATCAGGACCTCCAAAAACCCCGAGATACCACTTTTCACGGCAATCCCTTGAAATTTACAATCTTTGGCCGCCGTCTTGGTTCCGCCATTTTGAAACCCGTGAATAAAAATTAGCCTATATGTTAAGTCGGGATATGTAGTGTTTTCACTCAACAAATGAAAATAATCGGACCCAGCGTTTAGGCGAGATTGAGCAATATATATTGGGTCCGCTATTTTGAATTTTCAAATTTCGATAGTAGATTCAAAATTAGTGGCCTCAAAATACCCATAGTACTAATTTTCAATTGAATTCTTTGGATTTCGAAAATTTTTGGACGCCCTAATGGATCCGCCATTTTGAATTTCCAAATTTCGAGCGTAGATTCGCAATCCGGACCTCCAAAAAACCCCAAATAACAATTTTCATCGAAATCCCTTGAAATTTACAATTTTTGCCCGCCATCTTGGGTCCGCCATTTTGAAATCCGTGAATAAAAGTAGCCTATATGTTAAGTCCAGATATGTAGTTCCTTCACTCAAAAAATGAAAATGATCGAACCAAGTGTTAAGGCGTGATTAAGCAACAAACATATAGGGTCCCCTATTTTGAATTTCGAAATTTTAATAGTAGATTCAAAATTAGTGGCTTCAAAATACCCATAATACTAATTTTCAATTAAATTCGTTTAAGTTCGAAAATTTTTGGTCGCCATATTGGATCCGCCATTTTGAATTTCCAAATTTTGAGCGCAAATTCGGAATCAGGACCTCCAAAAACCCCCAAATACCAATTTTCATGGCAATCCCTTGAAATTTACAATTTTTGGCCGCCATTTTGAAACTCATGAATAAAAAGTAGCCTACATGTTAGGCCGGGATACGTAGTATCTTCACTCAGAAAATGAAAATAATCGGACCCAACGTTTAAACGTGATTGAGCAACAAACAAACAAACAAACTTTCGATTTTATATATGTATATGTAGGTACTATATAGGGATTTGTAAGAAGTTCTTCTTCGTAGTTCTATTTCTGCTAGATTACAAAAACCATCATACATGAATGAACTTCAATTCCAGGTCTAACTATAAGTTCCTTAATGTATATACAATACATACTTTAAAATATTATAGTATTAAACTATTTTCATTTCTAAACATATCAGCAGTACCTAACTAAACAAACATTTGTTTTTCCAGAGTCGTTGGTGCATTTGAATTCTTAAAACCTGCCTTTCTTCTTCGATCACCTGATATAATAAACAAGTTAGCAGTAAAAGACTTCTCTTATTTCCAAGATCATGTATCATTTACAAACGATAAGTCGGACGACTTTTTCGCAAATGTTTTATTTACGCTAAAAGGTAAAAAATGGCGAGATATGAGATCTTCACTTAGTCCAATGTTTACGGGCCGTAAAATGAGACTAATGCTGGAATTGATAAATAAGTGCTGTGACCAGATGTGTGAATATCTCGAGGAAAATTGTAAAGAGAATGGAGCAACGTCGCAACTAATGAAAATGCTTTTCTCTAAATATACCAACGATGTGATCGCGACATGCGCTTTTGGAGTAGAAGTAAACTCCTTGAAAAACCCAAAAAATGATATCTACGAAATTTGTCAAAAACTCTTGGGTCGTGGAAAATTTAATGCTTTTCAAATGTTCTCATTCATAGTTTTCCGATTTTGCCCTAAAATTGCAAAAATCCTAGGAATGAAGATTATACCGGATGAAGTGACCATTAAATTCACCGAACTGATAACTCACACAATGGAAGTTCGACAAAGGGAAAATATACAAAGGCCAGATATGTTACAATTATTAATGAATTTAAAGAATGGTCAGTTATCGGAAGAAACGAAAATGGACGAAATTGATCCAGAAAACAAAATGATTAAAGGAGAAGTTAAAACTACCTGGACGGATAATGAATTTATAGCTCAGTGTTTCCAATTCTTTTTGGCAGGATTTCATACAACATCATCAGTTCTTTCTTTCTGCGGTTATGAGCTAGCTGTAAACCCCGACCTCCAAGAGAAATTAATTGTAGAGATCGATGAAGCTTACAAAAGTTTAAATGGAAAATCATTAACCTACGAAGTCATAACAAAAATGAAGTACATGGACATGTTCATTTCTGAAGTCTTGCGCATGTGGCCTCCTCTTGTTATGTCTAATAGGGAATGTAATACGACTTATACATACGAAGATGAAGATGGTCTTAAATTCACTATCCGGGAAGGAAATATTCTATATATACCAATTTATGGAATTCACATGGATCCCAAAAATTTTCAAGATCCCCAAAAGTTTGACCCCGAACGCTTTAGTGAAGAAAATAAGTCCAAAATTAATATGCACGCATATCTTCCCTTTGGAACTGGTCCCAGGAATTGTATTGGTGTGTATTTTTTTATATTTAAATATTTACTGCATATATTAAATATAACTTTATTTAGCTTTCCGATTTGCATTAATGGAAATGAAGGTTGTGGTTTTTCACCTGCTGTTGAAATTTCGAATAACTACTTGTAAAAATACTAAAATCCCAGTAGAAGCAGTTATGTCTACGTTTGGTCTAATTCCAAAGGATGACATTGAACTTCAGTTTGTTCCAAGAAAAGATAAAAATCCCGCATAATATGTATAATAGTTACTTTTAAAATATTATTGTTATTAGCAATGAAATAATAAATAATTTTCCTAAAAAAATCCCTGGGTCGAACCAGTTTTTCTATACTTTTAAATATTTTTTATAAGCAAATCTTATACAAAGCTATTGTCAGATTAAGAATTTTAAGTCTTAAATCTTGTATAGATCTTTTGCATAATATTTTGTCTGAAATTGATTTTTATTTTGATAATTAAAAACGATTTAACCCAGAACCATAACTGGAACCCGATGTGTAAAAATGTAAAAATTTGCAATAAAAGAGCAATTAGATACTTATGCTATTTTATAATAAAAAATTAATTAAACTTGCATTTGAAGTAATTTGCTTGTAAGGAACACTACGTAATTTTATTTTTGTTTTTTGTTTTTTAAGGTAGTAAATCTATTTTACAGATGTCTATATATCCTGGAAATATGATCATAAATCCTTTTGCTACATAATCAACTGGTTCTAAGACTGTATTCACATATTGTTGTAGATGTCTCACTTCCATTCTAAAAAATTCTACAAATTTCTGAATAAACATCGCAGGGACTGAGTAGCCCACTAACATTTCTTTTGATGATCCGATCTCCTTAATAATATAATAATGCATATGCAGGATGTTATTTAGTGGGAATGCCAAAATGGGATGAAAAGTTTGATCTAGACAAGCAAACAATTGCACGGAAGGAGAGGCTATGTCAACCTTTTGGGAGTTACAGAGTGATTCGTAAATTAAAATTTTCCATGCTAAGCAATTCAATAAAAATAAAAAATAATAGAATTAATTACATAAATTTCGGAGAAAATTCGAGCAAATGTCAATTTTAAGAACGAGAAAATTGTTTTTTCAGTTTCGGAAGTGAGTCTACCTGCAGTGGGTGGTGCTAGGTCAACACTGTTGACATTTTTGGAAAGAACATTAGGATAATAGATTTTTGGTGTAAGTTTAATGTCGCTGCATTGCGTAGATCAAAAGATAAAAATAAAATGATGTGCATACCCTGGAAAATTTGAATCTACGAATCACCCTGTAACTCCCAAACAGTTGACGTGGCTTCTCCTGCCGTACAATTTTTTGTTTGTCTAGGTCAAATCTTTCATCCCACTCATTTTAGCATACTCACTAAATAACACCCTGTATATGTACACATATAAGAAAAATTATTTAGCTATATTGTATAGTAATATGTATATGTATATTGTAACCCGACATATACTTTCTTGGGTTATAACGAACATAATCTATAAAAATCTGATAAAAATTCTTGTCGCATTTTCTGAATAAATAACTCAAATAACTACTAACGTGACCTTGACCGCACCAATTAAAACTAAAGCTCTAATACTAATTTTTCGCTCAATACATATGCACTAAATATTCTTTTGAAATGCTTCTACAAAATCATGTGCGCGATTTTCACACGAAGCCAGATCGATGAAATAAAAGCTTTTGCGAATTTCAAAGCACGATCCCACTCGAGAAAGTTTATTGTGTATGAGCTTGAAAAACTCTCTCAATTAGCAGTTAGACAAGTTACCCGACAGTGCCAACACGCTTTAGAAGAAAGAAAAATGATAAATTTAATTTTGATATCACTAACAATTGTTTTGAGTGTATATTTGTTTCTGAAGCGGGCGACAAAGAACCATGACTACTTCGAGAAGCAGGGTCTTAAAAATCTGAAACCGCTTCCCCTTTTAGGGAGTAGTTTATTTTTATTCACCGGAGATCATATTGGTGGAATTCAAAAGCATTATGCTAATTTTCCTAATGAAAAGTAAGTTTATTTATAATTTTTAATTATGAGAGTAGTCGTAATAAAGATTTGTTATATGTGCTTTTAAGAAACTGCAAAAACATCAATTGTTTATGATAGTTTATTCCTTTCAGAGTTATTGGCTTTTTTGATTTTTCAAGACCTGTGTTTTTCCTGCGATCACCTGACGTAATAAAACAGTTAACAGTGAAAGACTTCTCCCACTTTCAAGATCATGTATCCTTTATGGACGATAACTCCGAAGATCTTTTCGCAAATGCTTTATTTTTTTTAAGAGGCAAGAAATGGCGAGATATGAGATCTTCCCTTAGCCCTATGTTTACCGGCCGAAAAATGAGAGTAATGCTAGACTTGATAACAAAGTGTTCTGAACAATTATGTAAATACCTCAAGGAAGAGTATGAAAAGAATGGACCAACTGCACAACCAAGCAAAATACTTTTTTCTAAGTATACTAATGATGTGATCGCTACATGCGCTTTTGGAGTTGAAGTAAACTCGTTGAAAACTCCAAACAATGATATTTATAAAATTTGTCAAAAAGTCGTAGGAAATGGAAATTTTAGTTTTGCACAAGTGCTAAAATTCATGATATTGCGATTTCTTCCGAAGTTTTCAAACATGGTGGGATTAACTTTTATTTCGGAAGATATAAAAATAAAATTCACCGAACTGATAACGTACACAATGGAAGTCAGAAAACGGGAAAATATACAAAGACCAGATATGTTGCAATTACTAATGAAACTAAAAGAGGGACAATTTTCTAAGGAAAAGGAAATGGACGAGATTGATACCGAAAACAAAATAATAAATGGAGAATTTAGGAGCAACTGGACAGATAATGAACTTATAGCTCAATGTTTCCAATTCTTTCTCGGAGGTTTTCATACGACGTCTTCAGCTCTAACTTTCTGCAGTTATGCTCTGGCTGTAAATCCCGATTATCAGGAGAAATTGATTGCAGAAATCGATAGGACACATACAAATTTAAATGGAAAATTGTTAACCTATGAAGTCATAACAAATATGCAGTATATGGACATGTTCGTATCTGAAGTTTTACGCATGTGGCCTCCTCTTGTTGCATCCAACAGAGAATGCAAAACGCCTTACACTTACAAAGATGAAGACGGATTTACATTTACTGTACAGAAAGGTGATGCACTTATTATACCAATTAAATCAATTCACATGGATCCTAAGAATTTTCCAAATCCTGAAAAATTTTACCCGGAACGTTTTAGCGATGAAAATATGCCCAACATTAATATGCACGCATATCTTCCCTTTGGAGTTGGTCCTAGAAATTGCATAGGTGTGTATCTTTTTTATTTATTTATTACAATTTTTTTACGTTCATTTTTATAGCTTTTCGGTTTGCATTAATGGAAATTAAGGCTGTACTCTTTCACCTTCTATTACATTTCCGGATCAATGCTTGTAAAAATACTCAGATTCCAGCAAAAGTAAAATTCTCGTTGTTTGGCATAGTTCCAAGAGATAACATTGAACTTCAATATATCCCAAGAGAGGATAGATAAGTTAAATATTATTAAATTTTCATAGATTAATAGATTTTTTTTATATATTAGTGGATTTTTATAAATGTCGGAAATAAAAATTAATTCTTTGCTCTGTAATGAAAATTCAGGTAATTACATACATATACATGCCAATAGATTCCAGAACGATAAATTTCACGATTGGAACATAACGTAGTAATGAATCAATAACTAATCTGATTCACTTATTCAGGAGCTCTATCGTAGAACTCGAAAACGAAGTTCTTTTTTACCCGCCATGGCATTTTACTTGTAAACATTGTCTCGACTAGAAAAATGTTTCGTTTTCAAGTTCCATGATAAGGCTCTAGCATTTAGAATATAGTAGATAATTGTTAAACATTTTATGTATATTCTCTAAAAGTAATAAATATGTTGAATAAAGTTAAATACATACATATACATATATTTATTCCTATTGAATTTATCTTTAGAAGAAAGAGCGAACAATGCTTCCAATTTTCAACTAATACAAGTACTAATACAAGACAACATAGAACAAACAAACAACAAATCTATGAGCTTTTATTTATCGTATATAAAACGTCTAAACTTTTTTCATAACATCTAATTTAAGACAGAGTAGGGGAGACCGAGGGGATTTGAAACAAAGGTGATTTGAAACAGTACCGATTTCTCGGAACTTAAAACCGTTAGCGAGTTGGTAACGTCGCTTTTTAACCACTTCCCTCCGCCCGCTGACGTGTCAATTCGCGCCGGTGGCGTAAGTCGCGCGGTTGTGGAGTTCTGCGTGCCATGTGACAAAAATCGTGAAAAGTAAGTTTTTAACGTTTTTTTACGATGCCTATATTTTGAAAAGGGTTTTGTATTATGGTTTAAGTTATATATGTTTCGAAAGCTCATTAACTAAAGATTTATTATATATGTTTGGTACAATTGATTTCTGTGTATTTGCTTCTTGATTGTGGATTAAATAAAAATTGGGAGGTTTTTTCTTACTGAGGAGATTTGAAACAGGCTGTTTCAACTCTCCTCGTTTTCAATTTTATATCAGACAGCAGTCAATAAATAACGGGCACAAAAAAAATGTTTTTGTTGTTGATTTAATCAACTCTTAGACCCTTGCCAAAAGCTTCACCAAGGAAAGGAAATCAAACAAATAGACGCAAAGTGAAATCCGCTATCTTAACCGACACTCCCGTAAAGGATGAACTAGCTGCAATCGAAGCAGCTAGAACGGCTAAGAAAAAGGTGAAAAAACCTAACTTTGAAGAAACAAAAACAAGAAAAAGATCAAAACCAGGCACTAAAACTAAAAAGGTCAAGGTTGAAGAAACAAAGAGGAAACGAAGACAGTGCAGAAGAAGAAGAATCCTTTTGCCTTTGTTGTTTAGAGACATATTCAAATAGCAGAGCCAAAGAAAAATGGGTGCAATGTCTGAAATGCAACAACTGGGCTCATGAAGCTTGCACTGGTGGGGAACTTTCTTATGTTTGCCACAACTGCTTGTCAGATTGACGTTTTTTATTTTCATAATATTTTTATTTTTGACATTAACTTAAATATTTGAAGAAATATTGATCAAGACTGATTGTAATACTTAAGAAACGACTGAAAGTTAATAATTATTTTATGTCAAAGATTTGAAAAGTAAAACATTTTGTCTGACTGTTATTTCGTACTTGAAAAGTTTCATTTTAATAAATACCTTTAAATTATATCATCATTTTTATTTTACAGCCCTTAATACTTCTCAAAAATCATATGTTTCAACTCTCCTCGACCCCTGTTTCATCTTACCTCGGTATGAGGGGAGTTGAAACAAGTTGACTTGTTTTGGTTAAGTCGATTTTTGACCACAATATTTAACGCTTCCAATTTCTTTATGTTAATCATTCGCAAGTGTAAAGAATGACCTATCGATTGGTACTAATATCATACGATTTCTGTCTATAGTATTTGGTGTATGAAACAAAATGTGAAAATTGTTTCAACTCCCCTCGGTCTCCCCTACAGCCGAAAAGCTCTTCCGACCAACAGTTGTCCAAATGACCTTGATAGTGTAAACACGTTTGGAAATCCAAATAAAAGTGATTAATTTAATGTTAATATCGTTAGCCGAAGGATTGAGTGTTTACTTGTTTCTCAAGTGGGCGACGAAGAACCATGACGTTTTCGAGAAACAGGGCATTAAGTACGAGAAACCATTTCCTCTAATTGGGAATAACCGACATATATTAACCGAAGATTTTTTGGGAAGAATTCAAAGAAAATATTCGAAATTTTCCGAAGAAAAGTAAGTTATTATTGTTATATTCTTTGCTATTTTAATAAAATTTGCTAATAATTTTAAACAATTTGATTCAATATTTATATTAGCAAGGTTCTGTAATGGTTTTTGTTGATACTCGTACATTTAATTTAAATATTATTTACAAAGTATAATAAGCCCTACACCAACCTAAGATCATTTCAGCCTTGGTGCCGAAATAATTTTAGTGTGCAACTTAAAATATATGAGTAATACATACATACATTACACATGTATGCCTGAGATTTTATCTCTTAATAATGAAAATGTTGCGTCGAATTTGTTTATAATATTTTGCACTTACGAGTGTACCTTTTTTCCCAAAATTGGAATGTCATACCCGAAATAAAATTTTATCCCAGCGTATTCCAGTGGCACTCATAGTATTTCAGAGCATTTCTCAGCGTGTTTCGGCATCTCCCGTGTGTGCTTAAGTTTTCCAAAACAATACTCCAGTCTATTCTAAGAGCTGCTTGAGTTTCCTATTAGGAATACGAGTTTCTTCCGAATTTGGTGACTATAGAAAATTTCAAATTCTCCGAAAAAAAAAAAACGTCTCATGGGGGGATTCAAATCTCCCATAGAGATACTGGGATCTCAGGTCTGTGAAGTTGGCCCCAAAAAAACAGTTGCATGAAAAGTGAATAGTACATTCGTTTGTCCATCGAAAGTCCATGATAATCCACCACCATAAATCGTTTGTCCACTTTTGCGAAAGGAAAAATTTAAAAAAAGTTTTTTTGGGGCCAACTTCACACTGCCCCCAATTTTGGGAAAAAGCCGATGTATTTGGGTGGAATCGATTGTCCATCGTTTGTCCACGATAATCCACCCCATATTTTTGATAATCCACCTCTTCGAAGTTTTTGAAAAATCGAAAGGGGGCCAACTTCACACCCCATGAAAATCCATTTTCCCGCTGAAAAACGGAACCTCAAGGTTCGCAAACGATTGTCCACCCCGGGAAATGGATAATCCAACCCTCAAAATTTTAATTCCACCCCTTGGCAGTTTTTTTAAAAAATAGAGAGTGGGGCCAACTTCACACGCCATAAAAATCCATTTTCCCGCTGAAAAACGGATCTTCAAGATTCGCAAACGATTGTCCACCCCGGGAAAAGGATAATCCAACCCTCAAAATTGTTCATACCTTAAGATTTGTGTAAGAAATGTAAGAATTATTGCTTGATCAAACTAGATATATTTCAGTGAAATAACAACATCCTCTAACAATAAAAGATACGAACAATAGTGAAAATAATAAAGTGTCTTGAATCATTTATCACAATACATATTTATAGTATCACTGTCTTATAAATTATTCTTACATTCTATATAATGCTATATAAGTATATCTTATCCTATATATCGTACATATATCCTTATCCTTATGTTATGCAGCACGGCAATGTTTTGAAAAAAAATAAATAAAGCGCGAATAAAAAACGAAAAAAAACGAATTTGCGCAAAATAAATAAAATACTACTTCCTGTACTGCATATCACAGCAATCTTTTGCAAATATCAATAATGGGTTATTTTTATAAGTAATGATATAAAACCAAGACGCAAAAAACTTATTCTATAGTTTACAATGTGATCACTTTTGTGAACAAAATAATCCTTGCTCAATCGGAATTAAGAAATGCCTTTTTCATAAAACACGAGCATGTTTGCAACATGCGAATCTTCTAAACTTATAAGACCCATACAGACTATCAAAAGCTCTATTACCGTAATGCATCGAGAACAATTACTCTTGACAGTGCTCCCAAAAATTTGACCATAAAAGAAGAAGAATACTTACTTAATGGTATAATAGTTTTTTCACCCGGCGTAGATCGACAATCATTAGGTCATTATATGGCATACTCGAGACGAGTGACCGACTCGTGGATTCTTTATAATGATTTGAACAGAAAGCCATATACCATTCAAAATTCGAAGTTCAAAAGAATTACACCAGCGATGTTGATTTACACTAGAATAGAGTAAATCGACTTTCCACTTTTCTGCAGGTCTTATAAGTTTAGAACATTCGCATGTTGCAAACATGCTCGTGTTTTATGAAAAAGGCATTTCTTAATTCCGATTGAGCGAGGATTATTTTGTTCACAAAAGTGATCACATTGTAAACTATAGAATAAGTTTTTTGCGTCTTAGTTTTATTTCATTACTTATAAAAATAACCCATTATTGATATTTGCAAAAGATTGCTGTGATATGCAGTACAGGAAGTAGTATTTTATTTATTTTGCGCAAATTCGTTTTTTTTCGTTTTTTATTCGCGCTTTATTTATTTTTTTTCAAAACATTGCCGTGCTGCATAACATAAGGATAAGGATATATGTACGATATATAGGATAAGATATACTTATATAGCATTATATAGAATGTAAGAATAATTTATAAGACAGTGATACTATAAATATGTATTGTGATAAATGATTCAAGACACTTTATTATTTTCACTATTGTTCGTATCTTTTATTGTTAGAGGATGTTGTTATTTCACTGAAATATATCTAGTTTGATCAAGCAATAATTCTTACATTTCTTACACAAATCTTAAGGTATGAACAATTTTGAGGGTTGGATTATCCTTTTCCCGGGGTGGACAATCGTTTGCGAATCTTGAAGATCCGTTTTTCAGCGGGAAAATGGATTTTTATGGCGTGTGAAGTTGGCCCCACTCTCTATTTTTTAAAAAAACTGCCAAGGGGTGGAATTAAAATTTTGAGGGTTGGATTATCCATTTCCCGGGGTGGACAATCGTTTGCGAACCTTGAGGTTCCGTTTTTCAGCGGGAAAATGGATTTTCATGGGGTGTGAAGTTGGCCCCCTTTCGATTTTTCAAAAACTTCGAAGAGGTGGATTATCAAAAATATGGGGTGGATTATCGTGGACAAACGATGGACAATCGATTCCACCCAAATACATCGGCTTTTTCCCAAAATTGGGGGCAGTGTGAAGTTGGCCCCAAAAAAACTTTTTTTAAATTTTTCCTTTCGCAAAAGTGGACAAACGATTTATGGTGGTGGATTATCATGGACTTTCGATGGACAAACGAATGTACTATTCACTTTTCATGCAACTGTTTTTTTGGGGCCAACTTCACAGATCTTGGGATCTCCGAAACCGTTTGTGCTTAAAATATTTTTTCAAAACTCGAACTATTTTTTCTGAGAGACACGAATCTCTCATATAGATAGATACTCGACCCAGAAATCTAAATATCTGCTTAGAATATTAGCGTTTTCCATACAGACGTGCTTTTCAAGCGTCTCTCGTCACGCCACCCTGAGTGACATGAGAAACGGAGACACACGTCTTTTGTTGGAATATTATGGGATACTAAAATTTGTTATCTCGAATGCACATTAAGTTCTAAGTTTCCGCTTTTCAAACAAGATAAGTTGAATATATCTTGCTTATCAAATTTAACGGGCAATGCAGGAAGATATCGCAACCATTAATTTGACATGAACAACATTTTAATTCATTTTGACAAACGCCAAAAGTTTTATTACCTAATTTTTATTAAATACATAGACTTAAGTTTTTTTTTAACTGTATGAAGACCAATGCTATTTCATTCAAAGCTCATGGAAAATATATATTCGTTGATTTTACGCCAATATACATATTATGGGTTTACGTGGATACAATAATAGTGTTTTCTAAATTGAATCCATCTAATAGCCCAAAAATCTTTCAAAAACTTCCTTCCTTGATGGACTTTGTATTACAAAATGTACAGGTATTTATTTACTTTTGTGTTTTTGGATTTCTTTCCAGAGTTGTCTGACTTTTTAACTTTCTAAAATCACCTGATCTGATCAAACAATTAATTATGAAAGACTTTTCCTATTTTCAGGATCACATAACAATGTTATGTAATAAGTCCAATGACTTTACTAAAAATATTTTGTTTTCAATGAGAGGCAAACAATGGCGGAATATGAGATCTTCCCTCAGTCCTATGTTTACTGGTCGAAAATGAGAATAATGTTTGACCTGATAACTGAGTGTTCCGAGCAATTGTGTAAATGTCTTAAGGAAGATTATGAAAAGAATAGACCCACAGCTCAATTAATGAAAACACTTTTCTCTAAATATTCCAATGACGTGATCGCGGAATGCGCCTTTTGTGTTAAAGTAAACTCGTTAAAAAATCCGAATAATGATATTTATAAGATTTGTCAACAAATGATGGGCAGTACTATTGGAAAAATTACTTTTATGCGAATGTAAAAATTTATTATAGTCCAATTTTAACCAAGAATTGTAAACATTTTAAAATTAAAAATGTTCCCGGATTATGTAAAAATTAAATTCACTCAATTGATCACGCACACAATGGAGTTTAGAAAGAAGAAAACGTACAAACACCAGATATGTTGCAATTTTACTAATGAAGCTGGTGGACGGTAACTTACATAACGAAAACGATAATGACGAGAACGATCCAGAAAACAAAATGATCAGTGGTGAAATTAGAAAAAACTGGACAGATAATGACCTAATTGCTCAGTGCTTTCAATTCTTTATTAGCGGTTTTCACACGGCATCTACAGTTCTATCTTTTTGCAGTAAATCCTGATCTGCAAGAAAAGCTAATTATAAAGGTTGACGAAACGCACAAAAGCTTGGAAGAAAATCCTTTAACCAAAATGAAATACATGGACATGTTCATCTCCGAAGTTCTTCGTATGAGACCGCCACTTATTGCTACAGATAGAGAATGCAAAAAGTGTTACAACTATGAAGACCAATTTACCATCCAGGAAAGAAATGTACATACTAATTATGCCTATATATTCGCTTCACATGGACCCCAAATTCTTTCCGAATCCCTAGAAATTTGATCCAGAGAGTTTTAGTGATGAAAACAAACCCAATATTAATGCTTACCTTCCATTTGGAGTTGGCCGTAGAAACTGCATTGGTGGTTAATCTTTTTCATTAAGAGACAATATTTATTTTAAGATTATTTTTATCACCTTTCAGGTATATTTAGGTATATTTATTGATGGAAATGAGGGCTGTTATATTTCAGTTGTTGTTGAATTTCCGGCTCACTACATTTGTCAAGAAATATAAATCTCGGTGGAAAAACATGTGTCTGTTTTTGGACTTATACCGGAAGGTGAAATTTACCTTCAATTTATCCCAAGACAAGAAAAAATAATTTGAATCGATTGTCAAGGAGTTACATATAATATACAACACGATATATGTATGTATATGTATTGGAATTTTTTTAGTATCACATCATTTTAAAAATGCCTACACTGAGTTTTTTCTTTAAATTCTTTATGAGGAAACTGATCTAATGTAAACATTCAATATTTATAAATTTGTTTCCTGACACAAAATCAATAAAACTTTGGAGTTAAGAGATATATGGTCATTCTGTTGGACAAATATTTCAAAATTTTTTTAAATTAATTTTTTGACATTATATGTACATATATAAGTACTTAGATATTTATTATATTTAAAAATCATAATACTTTCTTATAATAAAAGTCGTTAAAATCAGGTTAAAAATTTTCCAAAGAAATAGTGATTTTTTAAGGATTCTAAACAGCTGCTTCACAAAAGGGGTTAAAAGAGCGAATGCAGTTTTTTATTACACTTAATTCATTAACTAAGAAATTAACTAAGAAAGTTTTAAGTTTGTTATGTTTAAATCCATGACATCAGATAATAGCGTATTTGGTTAAATATTGGCTTATTTATTATCCAATTTAACCCCTCACATTAATTCAACAAAGTAAGAAAAAACTACTTAAAAAAATATTATTGAAAAAAACAAAAAATCGGACTGCGTAAACTGAAAAATTGTGAAGTTAAAATTTTCAAACTTACTTAATAAATGAACTGAAAAGATAGAAACAAGTGCCTCCGACTGCGTTTGTGAACACTGTCAAACATGATCATTCAAATTCAGAAAAAATGTTTCATTTTTTCAAATTGTTTCTATCTTTTTAGTCCATTTATTAAGTAAGTTTGAAAATTTTAACTTCACAATTTTTCAGTTTACGCAGTCCGATTTTTTGTTTTTTTCAATAATATTTTTATTTTAATTTTTTTAGTTTTCGTAGTAAATAAATTTATCATTTAAATATCTGCACGTTATTGAATTTCCACAAAAGTTAGGTTAGGTAAAAAATAGGGTTTTTAAATTGATATTAAAACAAAATTAAATCTTGTGAAAGTTTCCTTATGTTAACTTTAAGGCTTTAAGTCATCAGTTCATAGGATCAATTCCCGTAAACGTTGAAGCTCATTCAAAGAATTTAGATCATGTAGCCAATTTAATAGTTTTTTAGGATCTAGAGTACTGATACCCAATCCAGCTAATATTTTTACTCGACATACGCTTGACCTTTTGCAAATATGTGAGCCAAGGTCCACAACTGCCCGATCGAGTGTCGCACCTTGGAGTTTATGAACTGTTACAGCCCAATTAAGGATTAAGGCAACATCCTGCGTTACGTCTTTCACTTTTTGTTGCCCAGGCTGATAAGTATAAGCGTTGTCTGCCATACACACTGAATCAACAATGGTAACGTTCGGATTTATTATTAGTTAGACAGTATTGTAATCTCTCTTTTCCACACATAAATATAATTTATATTGTAACACTACATGTAAACATAGAAGTTGCATAAATTTTTGCAAGCTATTTATGGAACCCTTTAATTCGATACCCCACTCGATAGGTTTTGAGAAAAAAAAATTTTTGAAGACATAATATGGTGCCAAAAATCGGCCATTTTAATTTTTTCCAATTTTGATATACCAAAGAAATATACATACATGCATACATACATATACTCGAAAAACATTACCCTCCTTCTGGCGCAGTCGGGTAAAAAGCACATCATTTATTTTATTAGACGAAATAATAGGTTTATGTGTCCAATAATATAATATTTTCATTTCCTTTCTTTATAGATTATAGTGTCTGTACTAGAGTAGAATCTTAGTAAAAGGAAATATGATTATACATTAAAAGTAATTTTCATTTACTTAATTTCACTAATAAATGAGATTATATACATAAGTATCATATACATATGTATATGTATAGCTAAAAAATTTAAGAAATAAGTTTATTATCCCATTCAACCCGTTTATCATAATAATTAAACAAAAATGTAAACAACTAAAAAAACACACATTTCCTTTCATTAGGAATTATCAATAATGTAGTCATTTTCTCCAATTTCACTTCAAAGAGGAACGAGACATATCGAATGAAAACAATCATGAAAATGAATATATATCAAATTATTCTGGTTGTTCAAAATTATACATCCATCACGGTATATTTATAAATAAAAGAGACAAATGAATCCATGATATGAGTACCCAAAAACATCGCATTTTAAAATCAAAAATACATGCCTTTAATTAAACTGAAGTGTCGCTAAAAAATTTACAGAAAAGCAGTATATGTTACTTTAAAATCAAAATGTAGTCCCAATAACAAATTAGTGCAAACATCGTACGATGTTGGATATTGGTTTAATTAAAATGATTTTATATTATTCCTCCAAATTAATACCGGGACACGAATATTTAAGAGAAATCAATTTAAATAATAAACATAATTTCTTATAACCGCTGAAGTGAGATTAAACATGTTTTCTGAATAAATTGAAAAGACATTGAGCAATAGCTTAGTATAGAAATGACTTTACTCAGAAATAAATCTATCGATCCTTTCAATTTAAAATTAAAAGTAAAATGATTTCTTTCGCAAGCCACTCCTTTAATTTAAAATGGAAGTTACTTGAAATTCAAATGATCCCCTTTAATTTGTTTGTAGAGTTAAAAAAGAATTAATATTTAAGTAATGAAGCAAAATCCTTAATTGTTGTAAAGCTTTTATTTTTTATTTGAAAGTGAAAATTTTCTCAGTGTAAAAGATACGCCCATGTTCTGTATTCGGAGCTAAAGGAAATCGAAAAGAGCGCGTAAGCTCCTTTCGAAATAAACTTCCTTAATAAAATTCCTAAAATTTTCATAAAATCATTTCAGTAACCTTTGACTTCAAATAATTTTTTCGTTTAAAGTGTTAAAATAATTCGATTAGGAAAACCCAATCGAAATACATATTTTGAAGTTTTTTGTGAAAAAATTAATTTAAATCAAAGGTAACTGAAATGAATTTGTTACAATTTTAAGAATTTTATTAAGGAAATTCAATTCAAAAGGAGCTTTCTAAGCTCTTTTCGATTTAATTTAACTCGAAATACAGAACATGGGTGATAATCTTGGTTGGTGAGTACTGCCCAAAATGTCGTTAACTGAAAGGTGCAAGGGTCACCTGGACGTTATAAATAGAAAGAGAGCATATTATCACTTGAAAACTGAAGCGCCCTGAAATCATACGCGTAATCAATCTACGCATTCATTAAGCTTCAACTTCCTGGCAATTGAAAATGAAAACAGTGAAACATCTTGCAAGCGAATATAAAGGCAAAGTGGCAATACGATATTTTAGTAGGCCGTTTCTATTTTAGTCTCAAGAGTACAAGCAAATATAATCTCTTTAAAGTTAATATCAGTAGCCATCGGCTTGAGTGTTTACTGGTTTTATTAATGGTCTATGCAGTACTACTCCGTGTTTGAAAAGCAAGGATTGAAGAACGAGAAACCACTTCCCCTCATTGGGAATAGTTTTTGGATTTTTACCGGTGACGCAGTTCGGCAAATTAATCGTTCATATTGGATGTTCCCCAAAGAGAAATGAGTACATACTTTTTAATTTAAAAACAGAATAGACCCCAATTAATTTAATTTTCTCTATATTTATTTTTATTTAAAATCTGATTTTTCAATCATCAAATAAATTACTAGATGAACTATGGTTGTTTTAAGTTTGTATGAAAGTGATTTTTTTTTCTTTTTTTTTCTTTAAGGCATTTTTCTGATCTGCTTCACTTAAACAAAATTGTATTATAGTAAATACGAAAAATATAACCATGGAATATCGGCAGCTCAAGAGTAGGTATTTTGTGACTTCTAAGCCAATCTTTAGTATTTTTAGCAGTATATGCTGGACGCTGGTGCATTGTCTTGCTAAAAGGTTTACTCCACCATACAACTCAACTTTTATACAGACTGCATTAGATTTTCCTCCAATATTGTTATATATTTTTTAGCATATGATGCCAATTCATATTAAAATGAAGTGCTCAAAAAAATAAATAAATAGTTTATGCCCGGCATATTTACCAATAACAGTTTCAAATTACGAGTATGTTTGAATTTATTCAAAGATTCAAAGATTCAAAGATTTATTTCAAAGTGTGATACAAGAATTTGTATATAACAATAAAAATCTTATAGTTAGAGCTAGAAAATAAATGCATTCATCTATAATATTATTCCGTAGTCTAGCAGAAATATAACAAGTAATGCTGTTAATAATATTAGGAAATTTGGGAGAAAATATTTTTAATAAAACCCAGTGAATTTAATAAAACCCAGTGAAGTTTGAATTTATTTTTCTTTTCTTTTTCAGAGTCGTGGGATTCTTCCAATTTTTACAACCAGGATAACTCCTACGATCACATGAGTTGATAAAGCAAAAGGTTACTCTTATTTCCAAGACCATCTTGCATTTGCTAATCCTAAGATCGATAATATATTTGGAAATATTTTGTTTTCCATGAAAGATAAGCAATGGAGAGATATGCGATCAAAACTCAGCCCTCTATTTACTGGAAGTAAAATGAGATTAATGCTTGACTTGATAATAAAATGTTCTGCACAAATGTGTGAATATCTCCAGGACGAACACAATAAAAATGGGCCGATAGCCTATCCCGTAAAAAATCTTTTTTTCAAAATACACTAACGACGCGATTGCAACCTGCGCTTTTGGAGTTGAAGTAAATTCATTAAAATATCGGAACAATGAAATTTACAAAATCTGTCAAGTCATGTTGGGTGGCCAAACTCCTACGCAAGCAATAAAATTTATACTTATAAGAGCTTTTCCAAAAATCGCAGAACTTTTAGGAGTAAAAATTATTCCAGACGAAGTAAAATTAAAATTTAACGAATTAATTACACATACAATGGAAGTGAACAAAGGGAAAATATACAAAGACCAGACCTTTTACAACTTGTAATGAGGTTGAAAGAAGGGCAATTGCCTACAAGAAAGTAAATGGATGAGATTGATGCAGAAAACAAATTAATCAATGGCGAATTTAAGAGAAACTGGACAGATGATGAGTTGATGGCACAAGGTTTTCTTATTCTTTCTCGCAGGTTTCGATACGACATCTACAGTTCTATCTTTTTGCTGCTATGAGTTGGCAGCAAATCCTGATCTTCAAGAGAAACTAATTCGAGAAATCGACGAAATACACGAAGGGTTAAACGGAGGATAGTTTACTTAGGAAGTTATGACAAAATTGAAATACATGAACATATCATTTCTGAGGTGCTTCCCATGATGGCCACCAGTTATTGGCTCCGACAGGGAATGTAGGGAAACCTATACATAGGAGGACGAAGACGGGCTTAAATTTACAGTCCAGAAAGGAAATATAATTTTCGTACCAATTTATGAACTTTACATGGATCCCAATTATTTCCCAAATCCAAAAAAATTTGATCCAGAACGCATTAGTGATTATAATAGAAGAAATATTAACTTAAACACCTATCTTCCCTTCGGAGTTGGTCCTAGAAATTGCATCGGTGGGTATATTTAGCATATCTGTGTTGACTCTTTTATATGATTTATTAAATAGGTTTCAGATTTGCCTTAATGCAAATGAAGACTGTGATATACTACGTTCTCCTTCATTTCCGATTTACTGCTAGCAAAGAAACTAAAATTCCATTAAAAATCAAGAAGTCTATTTTTGGTCTAATTCCTGCAAAAGAAATACAGCTCCAAATCATTCAGAGGAAGGAAAAGGAGATGTCATTCGACAACCCTTAGTACAAAAATGTATGACGTATGACTTTGGTTTTTTAAATCTTTAAATAAATACTATAACCAAAAAATGTATCATCATTTAGCATTAGTATACAGTCAACTAAAGTTCTGAATATATGCAAAAGCATTGGTATACTCATACAAAGAAAATAACACTGAACAAAATTTTTTATGTTTATTTATGTAACAGAACAAGTAATAGGTAACTTCAATAGAATTTTTTCAGTAAATTACAAAACCGAAAATTAAAATTTTCTGTCATGCGTCGTGTTTGAGAAAAATAGGGGTAAAACCTAAAACAGTTCGTATTTTGAGTACTTTTGAAGATTAAAAAAACATTAATGGAACGTGAACAGAGTTCGCAACGCGGCTCAAATGAAAGCCTAAATCCTTATCTCGATGTATGAAATACCCCTTTCCATAGCTCTTACTAAGCATATTAGGAAAATAATTTTTCGTGAGCGTTCACTAGTTGTGATTATCATACACTATACCAATTGTATGAAGTAATCGGTTAATAGAAAAAATTGAAATTCATAGAGTATTCCGAAAAGTCTCAAAGACTTCAGTATTTTTCTAGAATAGCTAAAGGTTCAAACTTTAATTTGACCCACATTTCAATCTCCTATAAGAATCCGTTATTTTGTAACGAATTTTTAAAAATGTCGAAAATACGATATTTTATACTCTTCAAACCTATTTTTCTCCAAAACTTGACGTGTTACGACATTTTCGTTCATGAATTCGTAATCTGCGGAAAAAGTCTTATAGAAATGATATATCACTTGTTCTGTGTCAAAATTTTGTTGACCAGTGTAATTTATCCCATAAGTTTTACATTTTAAAAAATTCTGACTATATGAATAAAATTATCACAATTAATACCTTTAAAAAACAAAAATTGTTGCTACGTTTGTAAGCTATAAAAATAGTAAGCTTTATTACTTGATTACCATGATAGCTTCAACTTGAATTCTAAGCTCCCGTAATACATATGTATTTGTAAACAATGAGACAACAATTAAATTGAAGCTTTTGATTATTTATCTGAAATTGACTGTAAAAATATACAAACTTTATCTCGTAGGCGAAGCAGCTCCAGTTGCGTAAACTCACTGATGAGGGAAGGAATATTAATCAAAATATGATCACTTTAATGTTAATATTGTTAAGCGTGGGTTTGAGTGCTTACTGGTTTCTTGAATGGTCTGCAAGGCACTATGCCCTTTTTGAAAAGCAAGGACTAATGTACGACAGTTCACGGATTATTCCTGAAGATCCTGTTAAACGAATAAGCAGGTTGTATACGATGTATCCCACAGAAAAGTATGTACTGAGAAGGTATCTGCATAGTATACGAATTTTAAAAAGTATCATAGTTTTAGTTTTTTGTGAATATCGAGCCTTTAAAAAAAGAAAGTCAAGTTCAGAAACACTAACATTTATTCCTCCACTATTCTCTCCCATTTCGTAAATGTCAATATTGGCGAAAATTATGCAGTTTGGCTTTTGAGTTTATTGACTTTTTAGTTATTTAGTTGCAGAGCCGAGATAAAGCTGAGGCAAACTAGATACTTACCTTAAGTGAACAATTGCAAAAAAAACACGAACTCGGTTGATAGCTAAGTGTTTCAATGCATAGAGTGTTGGCACTCGAGCGTTTACTTCTTATCTGCTTCACAGTACACGAAACAGAAAAGGAAAATATGTTTAGGTGTTTCACAAATGAAAAATAAATGTTTAATTTTAATAGTATTTTATCAATTTGTACAAATTAATAAATATTATTAACTATTCACATACAAATCAAATGTCCATTCCAACAGCTTTTCGGTATTGCACCTTTTTGAACGAAGCGTCACTAAAAAATTATGACATTTTTTTATTCAATAATAATTAAAAAATGTATCTTCTTCCGAAAATAATTTCTTTAAACGTAACATTTATTCTCCTGCTTCAGACGAAAATATATTTGGTTAAGCCCGGCTCTGCTTAATTATACTGAAGGTTCGTCGCTTGAAGGGCCAAAAAATAGATCATTTTGAAGAATTTTTTTTCACCAAACTTTGAAACTTTTTGGTTCATTCAATAGCACAAAGTCTAAATTTTATTTCAGTATTTTTGTTACAGAAAAATCTTAACTATATTTTGAGTAATGGTTGCCATCCTGATGGCATACTATAGCTCGGAGCTAATTTATTCAAAATCAAAATCTTTGCCATCATTTACCTAATATTGTTTGTTCTAGAGACTGGACTGGATTTATCGAAAAAATTAATATTTAACCAAATAACGATTATTTGAATAAAACTTTCATTTTTGATCTACACCAAACGATTACTTTTTGTTAGTAAAAATATGAATGAAAATTTCAAATTAATCGGATTATAAGTTTTAAAATTATCGTGGTCACCGGTTTGAAATATCCAGTTTTAAGGAAAACGCTTTTAAATTTTCGCGTGGGATACATAAATTCCTGCAACGCATCTACCTATACAATATAATGTTATTGCAAATACTTTTTTGCATAAGTTAAAGTGAACTAATTTGACAGATGATTCGTCATCCGAGCCTTCTAAAATATGTCTGAGAGAGGCAAAATAAAATTCCGTCCATACAATTCATCAAAAAAATTAAAAAATTCCCAAGTTGTAGCCTCTCTTCCTGATTCCGAATTCGGCTTTTTATTCTTGTAATGTAGCCTAATCATTAAATTTTGAATATTTTTAGTAGTATCATCATTGGTAAATCCGGCGTAGCTTGTTTCTTTTTGTTAAGGACGTTCCCAAAGAGCAGTTGTGCTCAACTTGTTAAAAAATTCCCCCTATGTAAACTACCATGACTACAATAAAAAATAGTTGAGATACAGTAACTCTTTCGCCTCCGCTCACATGCGCAGAACTACAAAAATGATTTCATTGCGTCGTTTTTCAGATCTGGAAGCATTGTATTCTTACTGTGCTTGAGATACGTGTTGTTTGTAGAGTTTTTGTGCTTTGATTAACTTTTTGAGGTTACATATACCGCTTGTCATAGTGATTTTTACAGGAAGATATTCGTTCGTTATATCTTTAATTAATAGTTATCAGTTTTTTAAAACAATTGTAAGAAAATTACTATTGTTATTTAATAAAACATTCGCTTTAACATCGATCGGGATAGGGTTCCCATGTTAAATATGCAAATTTTAATAGTCAATATTTAGAAATTTACTACCGCAAGAACGATTGAAAAAAATTTCTACGTATAAAGGACACTAACTTATAAGTATGTGTATATAAAGTTTCAAAAGAATCGTAAGAAAATTGATTTTTTTGGGAACGTCCTTAAATATGAGACCACATAGAACGCTATGTTTACGTTTGCCACATGTGAAATCACTATTGTAGAATGAGAAATTTAATTTAATTTAGTTACAAAAACTCCTGACACTAGTCTACTCCTGGAGTAGGTAAAGAAGAACCAGTGTATACAAGGCAAGGAATTATCTATAAGAAAACTGAATATTTAAAGGAAATTAGATATTTTTTCCAATAGAGTTTCATTCATTTTCAGACTCGTTGGATTCTTTGAATTTTTAAAACCTGGCTACCTCTTGCGATCACCGGAATTAATAAAGCAGTTAACTATAAAAAATTTCTCTTATTTTCAAAACCGCATTTCGTTCGCTAATCCTAAAATTGATGAAATATTTGGAAATGTTCTATTTTCGATGAAAGGTAAGCAGTGGAGAGATATGAGATCAACTCTCAGCCCGCTGTTTACTGGAAGTAAAATGAGATTAATGTTTGATCTAATAATAAAATGTGCTGAACAAACATGTGAATACTTCCAAGAAGAATATAAAAGCAAAGAGCCTATAGACTATCCTGCAAAAAAGCTTTTTTCAAAGTATACCAATGACGTGATCGCAACCTGCGCTTTTGGAGTTGAGATTAATTCCTTAAAATATCCAAACAACGATATTTACAAGATCTGCCAAATATTGATGAATATTCAAACTCCTATACTAGCAGTGAAATTATTACTTCTAAGAAGCTTGCCAAAAATTGCAGATATTTTAGGAATAAAACTCATTCCGAACGAAGTAAAAAATAATTTTAATGAATTAATTACACATACGATGGACGTGAGAAAAAAAGAAAACATTCGGAGACCAGATATGTTACAACTTCTGATGCAGTTAAAAGAAGGGCAATTACCCACAGGAAAGGAAATGGATGAAATTGATGCAGAAAATAAATTGATCAATGGCGAATTTAAGAGGAACTGGACAGATAATGAGTTAATTGCGCAATTTTTTGTATTTTTTCTGGCAGGTTTCGATACAACATCTACTGTTCTGTCTTTCTGCAGTTATGAGTTAGTAGCAAATCCTGATCTTCAAGAGAAACTAATTCGAGAAATTGACGAAATACACAAAGGGTTAAACGGAGGACAGCTTACTTACGAAGTTATGACAAAATTGAAATACATGGATATGTTCATTTCTGAGGTGCTTCGCATGTGGCCACCAGTTATTCTCTCCGACAGGCAATGTAGGGAAACTTATACTTACGACAACGAAGACGGGCTTAAATTTACACTCCACAAAGGAAATACAATTTTCTTGCCAATTTATGAACTTCACATGGATCCAAACTATTTCCCAAATCCAAACAAATTTGATCCAGAACGCTTTAGTGAACACAATAGGCGAAATATTGACGTAAACACTTATCTTCCTTTCGGAATTGGCCCAAGAAATTGCATTGGTAGGTACTTTTCACATCTCTGCAATATGTCGTTTTTATATAATTATTCCAACAGGTTTCAGGTTTGCATTAATGGAAATGAAGATTGTAATATTTTACTTGCTCCTTAATTTCCGATTTATTGCCAGCAAAGAGACTAAATTTCCTCTACAAGTGAAAAAATCTATGTTTGGTCTTATTCCTGAAAAAGAAATTAAGATTCAAATAATTCCAAGGGTGGATAAGAATACTACTTGAAGTATAGAGTCTGTTTAGATTACACAATGAATACTTACATATATAACTTGATTTATTTTCTAAAATATTTAAATATATAACGTAAAATGGGGTGAATAGAAACAGTGGGGTGAATAGCAACAAAACTTTGAAAAATACTAAATTGCTTATAAAAATGCTATATAATTTCCCTGTTAGTTTGTTAAGTAGCAGCCTGGAAATAACAAAATATCCCCATGTAATCACGTCGGTAGCATTTTTATAAGCAATTTTTGGTAATTATGGAGTTTAGGGGCATCACCTCCGATGACCTTGAAATTTTAGTATGTTGTAGAGTTTAAGATGCTGAACAAAAATATATACACATGTTGGGCGCGGAAAGCATATCTACACATAGTTTTTTAATGTTGAAAATGGATGAAAATGAAACATTGATATTTTGCGACCATCCAGAGTTGCAGAAAGTATAGGGTATGGAGAGGGGGTTAAAAGTTTGATCAAATTTTTAACACCCCCTTCCCTCTCCCCCCCTCCCCCTCTCCACCCCTCCATACCCTATACTTTCTTCAAATCTGGATGTTTTATAGAATTTTGGAAATTAGACTAAAATGAGAGATTAATTGACAAAAACCATCAATCGGACATTTCCCCCACTCCATCCATGCGCCAACGGGTCGGGTGTTACTTCAAGGTCAACATATTTCAAGGTCAAGGTCATTGGCCGCCAATGACCTTGACCTTGAAATATGTTGACCTTGAGGTAACACCCGACCCGTTGGCGCATGGATGGGGTGGGGGCGGCAATGATCTTGACATATGTTGACCTTGAGGTCACCTCCGACCCGTTGGCGCGTGGATGGGGTGGGGGAAATGTCCGATTGATGGTTTTTTCTCAATTAATCTCTCATTTTATTCTACTTTCCAAAATTCTATAAAACAACCAGATTTGAAGAAAGTATAGGGTATGGAGGGGGGGAGGTGGTGTTAAACATTTGATCAAACTTTTTAACAATCCCCCCCCCCCCCCCCCCATACTTTCTTCAACTCTGGATGGTCGCAAAATATCAATGTTTCATTTTCTTCCATTTTCAACATTAAAAAACTACATATGTGTAGATATGCTTTCCGCGCCCAACATGTATATATATTTTTGTTCAGCATCTTAAACTCTACAACATACTAAAATTTCAAGGTCATCGGAGGTGATGCCCCTAAACTCCATAATTACCCAATTTTTAGTATTTTTCAAAGTTTTGTTGCTATTCACCCCACTGTTTCTATTCACCCCATTTTACGGTACATAAATGAAATAAAAGTTACAATCGAAGTGTGTAATTTTTGTTTAGGTCAAAGTACATATTCATTCATACATATACGAGTATGTATAAATCGACAAATCAAATCAGGTGGATGAATATAACAATTTTAAGTCCGTGAGGTCAAATACATATAATAAGTATCATTAAAATACTAAAATGGGGAACAGAATGAGAGAAAATTAAGTTTTCAAGAATTTAATTCATCCTGTGATGTGCGTTAAAAAACCATGAGATCTATTATTCGAGATTTACATATTGTTTTTTTTTTACTTGTCTTTAATTTAATAATCCTTTGCGGTACAAATTCATTTTTCCTATTCCAAGTATGTACCTAATCGTGTCCGAATTATGTATAATTTTTGACTTTAGTTAATTTTTGACTTTCATTTATTTAATTGACCTAAAGAATTTTATCTCCGACATTGTTTATTGGCATGCAGAAATAATTTTAATAATTATAATTCTTAAATTTAAAAACTATGCCGAACCACACTAGACATTAGACTTGCTGGAAGGAAATTTTATGTCGAATCAGACTCGATAATGGTCCGGAAAAGTCTCTTTCCGCTATTTATTAAAAGTTAAGGAATTCATTGGAACTCATGAAGAAAGCGAACATTGTTCTGTCATCCTAAAATATGGGATTATTTGCTTTACAGATCTTATCCCACCTGAATTCATTTTAACATGAACAATATAGTAAAGTTAAATTATAAATCTAAAAGGAAATTTTATATCATTTAAGTTAAATGCAAATCTACCTGTAATCATGTAAATTATAAACAAAATTATGACAAAAAAAGCAGCGAAATAGATTTTCAATTTACTACGTACCCCATTTAAATTATTTATCTCGTAATAGCTTTAACGTTTTTTCTATAGCGAAACTGTTTTTAGAGAATCAGTTTCAACGATCACACCATTTCTTGAAAGTATTTTAAAAAAGCTCTCCAGTAATATTCTTTGCTTTGTTGTGAAATGACTGCTCCGATTAATTGAATAAACTTTTCGACTTTAATTGAAATTAGTGCAATGTGGGAGTTTGTTTATCATACGCAGTCAACAGCTGAATTACTTTGATGTGAGGAAAGTCAAAAAAGAACTTTGCACTACCGATAATCTGAGCTTATTTTATTTCGCATTATTTCAACATCTAACCAAATTTCTATCAGCAGTTGCTTTTACCAAGAGACAGTTGTGCATATCGTTTTGCTAATACTATAATAAAATGGAAGTGTTTAGTGTTGCGATTGTTTTGATTGTATCATCGTTAGTTTTACTTTATAAGTGGTACACTGCAAATTTCGATTATTTTGATAAGAAAGGAATTAAGTGTATCAAACCAGAACTCCTGAAATTAGGAAAACCCGGCTGGCCGTTTAAATCAATATGCATTACAGAAGCTCTTCGCGAGATGTACAATAAATATCCAGAAGAAGAGTAAGCAACACTTATTTATTGAAAAACTAAACTACATTTCAAAACTTGTAATCTTTTGAATGCATTAAATTTTCCGCTAGTTATTTTATTGAGTAGAACCAATTCCAGCAATTTTTAATTTAAAATATCTCGTAAATGTGTTATTTGAATTCGGTAAGAATACTAAATAGAACGAGTGACTGCAAATTTATTTCATGTTTGTTTTGAGTTCAAAGTAGCTCGTTAGAACGTTGAAAGGCTAAAGATTTTCTGAAACACTTGTATATAAAATATATATAATAAATATAATAATTTAATTTTAGACTGGTTGGAACATTCCAATTTCGTAGACCTGTATACTTCATCAAGTCAATCGAACTTTTAAAGAAAATAACAACAAAAGACTTTGCACATTTTCAAGATCACAATGACATGATCAACGCAGAATTCGATGAACTTTTCGCTAGCACACTTGTTTCCATGAGAGGCAAACGGTGGCGAGAAATGAGATTAGCATTAACTCCTGCTTTTACAGGCAGCAAAATGCGTTTGATGCTACAATTTATTAATAAATGTTGTCACCAGCTCGTTAGCTACATTAACACTGAACTGCAGACTTCACAACAAAAAGCCTTTTCAGTAAAAGAAGTATTCGCAAAATATACGAACGACGTGGTTGCTACTTGTGCCTTTGGAGTAGAATGCAATTCTTTTAAGGAGCCCAATAATGAAATATATTTAGCCGGCAAGGAGTTTGCAGATTTTCAAAAACCTTTTCGAATTTACAAACTTGCACTTTCGTTCTTTTTCCCAAAATTGGCAAATATTTTTGGTCTAGAGGTTTTTAGTGAAGAAAAAAAGAAGCGGTTCCGCGATATTATTATTGAAACAATGGAAATCAGAGAGAAGAACGGAATTATTCGCCCTGATATGATTAATATCTTAATGGAACTCAAAAAATCTAACGTTACGAGGGACGAGATAGAAGGCAAGCGAGTATGGACAGAAACAGAGTTGATAGCGCAATGTTTTCAATTCTTCTTAGCTGGATTTGAAACAAGTTCAGCCCTCATGATATTTATTGCTTATGAATTAGCTGTCAATCCTGAGATTCAAGATAAATTAATTCAAGAAATCGATGAGACGCATAAAAACTTAAAAAACCAACCCTTAACATACGAAGCTCTGAGTAAAATGAAATATCTTAATATGATCGTTTTGGAGGTCTTAAGGAAATGGCCTCCAGCACCTGCAACCGATAGGATTTGCGTTCAAGATTATCAATATGAGGACAATTCAGGTCATACAATTAATATAGACAAGGGAACTCTCTTCACTGTACCAATCTACGCATTCCATATGGATCCCACCCATTTTCCAGACCCTGAGAAATTTTATCCAGAAAGATTTAGTGAAGAAAACAATCCAAAGCTAGATGCTTTTATACCTTTTGGAGCTGGTCCCCGAAATTGCATAGGTAAACATTGAATGTCCGCATCAATTGAAACAAAAAATGAATGCTTTATTATTATATGTATTATTTCTTCTTTTCCCACAGGATTTAGATTTGCTTTAATGGAGACAAAAGCCCTTTTTTACCACATATTGCATTCTTTTAAAATAAATGTTGGAAAAGACACCCAAGTGCCCTTGAAACTCAAGAAAACAGTTTTTGGAATTTTCCCGGAAACACCAATTATGCTGTATTTCGTTCCACGTGAAAAACATATATAATTATTTTTATTTCAGTCAACAGATTGTAAGATGTATGAGGTCAGACAATAAATTTAAACTCTGTGTGGGATGAGTTCGCATGATGTCAACAAGCTTAATTGGCAGTTTTAAAATTTCTTTGTATTAAAATACTTTGAAGATATTTCTTCTCATTTTCATTTGTACGCGCGAACTTCTGTTTTGGTTTTGCACAGTTTAATAATATCATTATCCACGACGATGTAGATCAAGTATATGTATATGTTTAGGGTGCAAGGTTGTTTATTATGCGCATACTTTTTTCTTTATTGTAATCGGCTTCAAAATTCAATAGTTTTTAACGTAGAATTAACTCTATAGTTTTTCTGTGAGCCTTAGGTAACCCTTTAAAGGCTCTTGTTTATGTTTACTTTTATTTGATTTTTTTAAACAATATTTCTAGAACTACCGTTAGATATGAGAGCCCATCTTTACGAGAAAAACAAAATCAATTGTCGTTTATTTAATTAACATTTTCAAAAAAAATTTAAAAATTGTAACTAGGCGTGGAGACAAACGCCGGTCAGTAAGTTTTAATGCCGAATTTTTGTGTTTGTACGCCAATCTCTCAGAAAAACGATGGAGAGAGAGAGAGAGATGGAGACATACACATGAGCGATTCCATATGGGTACATGGAATACTAAAAATCAAATAAGTCTGTGACCATATTTAAGGTAAATTCAAAGAGTAATCTATCAGTAATTATGGTCAAATTTTAAACACCGTATGACAACAAATATATCTAAATTGCTGTTGAGTTTATTACCTAATTTATTCATTGTGTAATATGTAGCTTTAGGAAATTCTCCGAGTCAACCGAAAACGATGTTGAATAAAACCCATCAGTGCTAATGATCACACCATTGCCTGAAAGCATTTCTGAAAAGCTCTCCAGTAATATTATTTGCTTTGTTGTGTAAAGACCGCTTGAATTAATTGAAGACAATTTTCTGTTCTAAAAATTCAATTTAGTGAAAGCCTATCGTTATTGTTGTTCATTGGAGGTCAGTCAATTAAATTTATGGATGTTGTAAAAAAAAAGCTTGATAGGACCGGTAATCTGAGCTTACTTTTTAGTTTGACATTATTTCAACATCTATCCAAAGTTCTTAAAATGAATGGATAAGATCATAAGAGCAAAAAGAAATCGATAGAAGGAGATAACGCATTATCTCAATATATCTATCAGTTGTTGTTTTTTACTGTACTACCAATAAATTGTATAAATAATTTTAATTAATCTTACCATGAGACAGTTGTGCAGCTCGTTTTGTTAATACTAATAATAAAATGGAAGTGTTTAGTGTTTCAATTGTTTTGGTTATATCATCGTTAGTTTTACTTTATAAATGGTACACAGCAAATTTCGATCATTTTGATAAGAAAGGAATTAAGTGTATCAAACCAGAACTCCTGAAATTAGGAAAACTAGGCTGGCCGTTTAAATCAATATGTATTACAGAAGCTCTTTGCGATGCATACAATAAATATCCGGAAGAAGAGTAAGTAATAAAGATTATTGTTTCATCCTTAATATTTATTAATTCCTTATATTTTAACCAACTAAAATAAATGTCAAAAGTTGTAATTCTTAGATATCATTAACTTTTCCGTGACACATCTCACCAACTTTAAATCTGCTTTTTGAACTCGAGAACAATAAATAAATTTGCATGTTTCCTTTCATTTTCTGAGAAATAAAGGAGAAATTCAGAAAATTTAACAAATTTGGACGTCTTTCAAACTCCAGCTTTCCAATATACATATGTACATTAGGGTGGAGTGAAAATGTATGGAGAATTTTTTTTTTTTGTTATTTTGTAATAGCATAGTGGTAAAAAGCTGCCTATAGATGAGCAAATGAAGTATGTTAAATATCATTTATGTATTATAATGGTTTGAGGTGCCCCAAAACGAAAGCATTTTGAAAAATAGTATAATTTCATTCATTTTTGACAGCCTCATTCCGATGTATTTAAATCTTAATAATGTATCGGAATAGTATTTTTGATGTTGTTTAAAACCTATATTTTCTGTAATAATAAAAATATATATATAAGTTTGGAATTTATGGCTCCCCAAAACTTCCTAAAACAAAAATAAATCAAGAATTGTGCAATAAAATTGCGATTCATATTTATGAAACATTTATGAGAAAAATGTTACAAAATAGCCAATTAAGCAGAAAATTCGCGTTTAGTATTCTAAAAAGGCATCATCTGACGTGATGATAGTCTGGCCCTAATAAAACCATCATTTTATGAAGTTTAGCATTTGGTTTTGCACTATCGAACATTGACAAATTTCTGATTTTTTTTCAAAACTTTGTCCCAACGGGGGCACCTCTAAATATAAACCTAGACAAAAAATATTTTCGCTTTTGCTTATTGTGCCTATCACGCAGCTTTTTGCGGGTATGCCATAGTAAATATATAAAAACAATAATTTCACTCCACCCTAATGTACATACAGTGGCGAGCAAAACTGTTCACATGTTTTCATATTTTGGATTCTTTGGGCTCTGTCAGCATAAATATTGGTCGTAGCAATGTGAAATAAAATTTTATTACTGTTTTGCAATTCTCAATGAGTTTTGTCTATGTGGATCATGTGAACAGTTTTGCACGCCACTTGTAAAAAGGAAAAAACATAATATTATTAGCATTTAGTCCATAAACCTTTACTTTTTTTAAGTTTACTTATTATATTTGGCATACTGTCGTATAGATTATGTATAATAGATTGCGGAATTTTCATCCACTCTTCCTGAACCCGGCTCCATAGCTCATTAAGGCCTTTTGGAGGCTCAGAGTACTGCGTCACCTGACTTTTTATGTAAGCTCATAAATTTTCAATTGGGCTAACGTCAGGACTCTGTCCAGGCCATTTTAGCACATTGATCATGTGGTTTTCAGCCATTCCGTGACTATTTTCGCTGTATGCTTCAGGTCCCCGACCTGCTGGAATATTACTTTTTCTTTCGGTAGCCCACTTTTTTCAATTGCAACCGGTAAATTTGTTCGCAAAATATTCAAATAGTCTTCTTTCTTATGCATCCCCAGACAAGCACCTGCTCTTTCTGCAAAAAACATATTAGCCCGAAAGGAGTTTGATCCACATAGACAAAACTCATTGAGAATTGCAAAACAGTAATAATATTTACGAAAAAAGTTGTGAGTGTCATTACATAGATTACAAGGAATAAGAAAAATTTTATTTCACATTGCTACGACCAATATTTACGCTGACAGAGCCCAAAAAATCCAAAATATGAAAACATGTGAACAGTTTTGCTCGCCACTGTATATCTTAATCGTCCAATTTTCAACTTTAAACGTATATAGGATTCCTGCACGAAATGTAAATTCATCTACTTAAACTTGTTTCGAATTTAGTTGGAACGAGTTGCATGATGACTAGCCACCCCCGCTTTATGTTTCTCATGTCAATATTTCTCAAAAAATGTTATTTTTCCTAAGAAAATGTAATAGAAGTACAATTTAATTTTATTTAAAAATGTTTTGTATTTGTATTTAATTAAAATAATAATTTATTTTTTCAGATTGATTGGAATATTCCAATTCCGTAGACCCGTATACTTCATTAAGTCAATCGAACTTTTAAAGAAAGTAACAATAAAAGACTTTGCACATTTTCAAGATCACAATGACCTGATTAACGCAGAATTCAGTGAAATTTTCGCCAGCACACTTGCATCAATGAAAGGCAAGCAGTGGCGAGAAATGAGATTAGCATTAACGCCAGCCTTCACAGGCAGCAAAATGCGTTTGATGCTACAATTTATTAATAAATGTTGTCACCAGCTCGTTAGCTACATTAACACTGAACTGCAGACTTCACAACAAAAAGCCTTTTCAGTGAAAGAAGTATTCGCAAAATATACGAACGACGTGGTTGCTACTTGTGCTTTTGGGGTAGAATGTAATTCTTTCAAGGACCCCAGTAATGAAATATATCTAACCGGCAAAGATCTTGCAGATTTTCAAAGCCCATTCCGAATGTACAAACTTCTACTTTCATTCTTTTTCCCAAAAATAGCAAAACTTTTAGGGCTAGAGGCTTTTAGTGAAGTAAAAATGAAACGGTTCCGCGAGATCATAATCGAAACAATGGAGACCAGAGAGAAGAACGGAATTATTCGTCCTGATATGATTAATATCTTAATGGAACTCAAAAAATCGAACGTTATGAGGGACGAGATAGAAGGCAAGCGAGTATGGACAGAAACAGAGTTGATAGCGCAATGCTTTCAATTCTTTTTAGCTGGATTTGAACCAAGCTCAGCACTCATGTCTTATATTGCTTATGAATTAGCTGTCAATCCTGAGGTTCAAGATAAATTAATTCAAGAAATTGATGAGACATATGAAAACTTAAAAGACCAACCCTTAACCTACGAAGCTCTGAGTAATATGAAATATCTAAATATGATCGTTTCGGAGGTATTAAGGAAATGGCCTCCAGCACCTGCAACGGATAGGCTTTGCGTTCAAGATTATCAATATGAGGGCAATTCAGGTCATACAATTAATATAGACAAGGGAACACTCTTCTCTGTACCAATCTACGCATTTCATATGGATCCCGCCCATTTTCCAGACCCTGAGAAATTTTATCCAGAAAGATTTAGTGAAGAAAACAACCCAAAACTAGATGCTTTTCTACCTTTCGGAGTTGGTCCACGGAATTGCATAGGTAAACATTGAAGATCCATATCAATTCGACAAAAGAATTAATACTTTATTTTTCTTCTTACAGGATTTAGATTTGCTTTAATGGAGACAAAAGCCCTCTTTTACCACATATTGCATTCTTTTAAAATAAATGTTGGAAAAGACACCCAAGTGCCCCTACAACTCAGGAAAACAATTATGGGACTATTCCCGGATACACCAATCAAATTGTATTTCGTTCCCCGTGAAAAACATATATAAATTTGTTTCTTTCATAAAAATAACCAGATTGTGAGCGATATCAAAATCATTTATGAATTTACGCTTGTTTTTTGTATTATGATTCAAATTGCTGGGAAACTTAATTCGCAAAGTTATAAATTTTCTTGCTATGCGTTGGTATAAAGTACTTTAAAGACATGCCGTTGTAACGCCTTGTACATTTTGAATAGCTTATATCTATTGACTAAAATTTTCCAGTCTGTATCCTGGCTTTCGATAGACTCTTAACTAAAACCCCATTTCTAACAGATAAACATTCTTTCGGATTCTTTAAAAAGTATGGCGTTAAAAAAAGTACACCGTTTTCAACATTTTAAATACTAAAAGTTTAAGAATAATTTCTCACCTAAATGCCCTGTAAATTAAGCCTATTTGGCGATGTTATTATACTATTTCACTGCTGTGATGGGAGGTCCATTTTTCTGTTCGAAGATTACCGTATAAGTTTTTTCTTGGAATACAGTTAAGGCTATTTTAGCAGAAATAAGTATGCATTAGGGCTAATTCATAATATACGGGGTTCTCATTTGCATCATTTTGTGCGTACAGACGGACTACAAGAATAAATATAATTCACCTTCATCCGATGTGTTATAGTATGAGTTATCCCTTATCCTTCGAAGATGAATAAATGATAAGGTGACGAATCGAAATTTGTAAAATGAAACACTGCTTTCAATGATTTAAAAAAAGCAATTATTACTTTCAACTTTTAACAAGAAAAATACTTATACGAACAATATGGAATGATTGAGCAAAATTACTAACCTAGTCAGAATCAGAAATACCATAAACTATTTGCGGCGCCTTCTTTTGCCTCTGTGATGTCCTTTGAGAGAAGCTATCCTGAATAGATGATTGCCGTTCATCAACACGCTATAGAAAATGAACATTAGAATATTATAAAATAGAATTTATTAAAATAGTATGTATATATGACAATTATCAAGATTACAGTTTTTGTTTTTTACAATCTGTGATATAATTGCGGATAGTACTTAAATAATATTAATTAATTAATTATCATAAAATATTAATTAGTTAATTTATTTAAACGGAAAAAAAATTAACGAATTTTAATGGGAATTTTCGTGGAAGCATGCAAAATGTTATGCTACCGTATGTCGAGTGGAATATAACTCTCTAATGAGTATTCCAACGGAATAAAGATCTCAAACAATTAATGGGATGGCAAAGAGGTTGTTTGAAAGCAATATGATTGAGGTTATTGATTGGCCAGTCCAATTTTCCCTCCTCAATCCGATAATGCAAGGTAAAACGAATTTTTCAATGAGACCCTAAGACTGTCCAAGTACTATGGCTGAGAGTACGATCTGCGTGGGCAGAGAGGTGTCAACGTTGGATAGAATCTATGCCACGGCGATGTGGAGTTGTGCTCATAAAGGCTTCTTCACTAACTATGTAATTTAAGGGGTTACACAACTCTGAGATTTTTAAAAACAAAAAATTACATCTTAGATAATATTATACACAATATGTGGTTTACATTTTATCAAAATCGGTTAAGTAGTATTTTGTACACCGATTTGAAAAACGTAGTTCCGAGAAAAACGCAAATGAAAAAAAGTTTAAACGAGAATTGCAAGGAATATTCGCTGCCGCGCTCATTTCAATTTGCTAGTACTCAGGTAATAATTGGAATTTCGACATGTGGAAACGCTTAAAGTATTCTTAAAAGTATAAATAATAAGTCTAGGCAAACAAAATTGTTTTTAATCTCAAGGTGGTATAATCCCTTAATTTATTATAACAAACTTCTAAATAAAATGTTAACAACATTTTAACGGTTTGAATTTGAATTGTGTAAATTTGTTTTATTTTTTTGTATACGAAATAAGTTTTCACTTTGATGTTTATGACATAATGTACCTACATTTTTGTAGTATAATATATGAAAAAAAATTACTTCGAATATATAAGGTTTTATTCCACTAGGAAAGTTCAGCAACATAGCACTGGTATTATTTCCTACGTGTATGACAATAAAAAAATCGATTTTTTTTACCTTGCTAGGTACACAACACCGCATGAATAGTCTCAAATAAAATAAATGCAAGTAAATAATGGATGCTAAAATACTTACTCCAAATGATATGTCAAGTGCCGATTTTTGGGCAGCTGCACCCCTTCCACGACCGCGACCTCTACCTCTACCACGGGTTGTTGCCCTAGATGATTCACCTGCGCCTCTACCTCCTCGTGTTGATCGCTTAGCTGGCTCCCTAACTGTTTCATCACCATCGCCGATATTCAGTGAAGATGCAGTAGTATTTTGTGATCTTGAACCACGTTCATCGAGCATCTGTAGAGCACTTTTTCGGTTAAAACCAATACAATTTTTATTTTTAAAAGTTGTGATCTCACCGCTCATTTATTGAATTAATAAATTATAACTGAGTTATTAAAAATGTACATACTTATTAGGTTAAAAGCAGGCAATTCAGTCATAAGATATAAGTTTATTGCAACTAAGGTACCAACCAAAATTTATTACTCTCATATTATATTTATGAATTACTAGCTGACCCGTACCCGGCGTTGCCCGGCCACAACTATCCCTATAATAAAGCTAAACTTTAATAAAGACATGGCTTTGCCAATTTCAAATTTGTCAAATGTCATTCTGGAGGTTAAACGCAGCAAGCCCATAGAATTTCACCTCAATCAAATAAATTATTTATGTGTGACTCACCATAAACATATCACTGCTCAAAATCCCCCCCTCTGCTCCTCATACTTTCCTATTGCAATGCATAGCCATGTCACTCATGAGGTTATACGCAATATACCCATAGAATTTCATCTCAATCGTATAAGTGCTTTCTGTGTGTCGCACCAGCTCAACATTTTCTCCTCTCCCTCTTCCTCTATCTCCTTCCCCTACCACACTTTCCAATTGCGATGCATAGCCTATGTGACTCAAGAGGTAATGCGCAACGTGCCCATAAAATTTCATCTCAATCGTATAAGTGGTTATTGCGCGACTCACCATGAACTTATCACTGCTTAACATTTTCCCCCTCTCTCTCCTTTCCTCTCCACTTTCCAATTGCGATGCATAGCCTATGTCACTCAGAAGGTTATGCGCGACATGCCCACAAAATTTCATCTCAATCGGATAAGTACTTTTTGCGTGGCTTACTATAAAATTCACAGATAAACATTTCCCCCTCGTCTCAACTCCCCTCTACTTTCCAATTACAAAGTATTACCTATAGCACTCAGGAGCTCATGCGCAATACACGTGTAAAATGTATAAAATATATAAAAATATTGACAGCCCGCTATTTTGAATTCGTAAATTGTGACAGTCGGGTTGAAATCAATGAATCCGAAAACCCGCAAGTACCACATTTGGGGGAAATCGCATAAACTTCAAATTTTGTCAGTCCACCATCTTGAATTCGTAACTTCTGACAGTCGGGTTGAAACAGCGACCACGAAAACCCCCCAGTTCCTGTTTTGGTGGATATCACATAAACTTCAAAATTTGACAGTCCACCATCTTGAATTCGTAACTTCTGACAGTCGGATTGAAATCAGCGACCCCGAAAAACCCCAAGTACCAATTTTGGTGGAAATCGCATAAACTTCAAAATTTGACAGTCCGCCATTTTGAACTTGTAAATTCTGACGGGTTGAAATCAGCAACCCCGAAAACGCCCAAGTACCAATTTTGGTGGAAATCGCATTAACTACAAAATTTGACAGTCCGCCATCTTGAATTCGTAAATTCTGCCAGTCGGGTTGAAATCAGCGACCCCGAAAACGCAAAAGTACCAATTTTGGTGGAAATCGCATAAACTACAAAATTTGACAGTCCGCCATCCTGAATTCGTAAATTCTGACAGTCGGGTTGAAATCAACGACCCCAAAAACTCCCAAGTACCAATTTTGGTGGAAATAGCATAAACTTCAAAATTTGACAGTCCGTCATCTTGAATTCGTAAATTCTGACAGTCGGGTTGAAATCAGTGACCCCGAAAACCCCCAAGTATCAATTTTGGTGGAAATTGCATAAACTTCAAATTTTGACAGTCCGCCATCTTGAATTCGTAAATTCTGACAGTCGGGTTGAAATCAGTGACCCCGAAAATACCCAAGTACCAATTTTGGTGGAAATCGCATTAACTTCAAAATTTGACAGTCCGCCATCTTGAATTCGTAAATTCTGGCAGTCGGATTGAAATCAGCGACCCCGAAAACGCAAAAGTACCAATTTTGGTGGAAATCGCATAAACTTCAAAATTTGACAGTCCGCCATCGTGAATTCGTAAATTCTGACAGTCGGGTTGAAATCAGCGACCCCGAAAACCCCCAAGTACCAATTTTGGTGGAAATCGCATTAACTTCAAAATTTGACAGTCCGCCATCTTGAATTCGTAAATTCTGACAGTCGGATTGAAATCAGCGACCCCGAAAACGCAAAAGTACCAATTTTGGTGGAAATCGCATAAACTTCAAAATTTGACAGTCCGCCATCGTGAATTCGTAAATTCTGACAGTCGGGTTGAAATCAGCGACCCCGAAAACCCCCAAGTACCAATTTTGGTGGAAATCGCATTAACTTCAAAATTTGACAGTCGTTCCACGGGAACGGGATACCTACCTCCCCACCAATTTTTAGCCAAATCGGTTCAGCCGTTCTTGGGTTATAAATAGTGTAACTAACACGACTTTCTTTTATATATGAGCTGTTATTTTTGAAAGTGGTATAAGTCCACTTTTTAAAAAAATTAGTTAATGGTAATTTCAGTAAGATATAGACACTTTCTATCCATATTTATAATCACACATTCAATGGTGTACGATTTTTTATAAAATAATCAAAATAATTTTGGCTATATAATGTTATCGCAAAAATCTTTTTTTTGAAAGTGGAATAAGTCCATTTCTAATTACTATAATTTTAAAACAACTTTCTTTTTGCAATTATTATTGATTATTATGACTTCAGTGTACACTGCATTTTAGCAGTGTCAACAAAAACAACATTGTAAACAAGATAACGGTATTATTCCTCTGATGAAATGGTGAGAAGTTATGTCACTGATTTTGTTTAGTTTTCTTTCGCAAGTCCGACTGTTTGGTTTGTGTTTCTTGTACTAATAGATTGCAGTGTGAGTATTATTTAAATATAATTGTTATTAAAGCAGAAAATCGAAGTTGTAGATAAATAATGTTAATTTTAAATGGTCTATTTTCCATGTCTTGCATCGGGGATTTTTATTGGAATCTTTAGAGGGTTACGACAAATAATATTAAACACAGTTGTTCAATGAGTTTACATACCTATGAAAAAGACGATAATATGTCAATTTTGTCTGACAGTGATGTTGGTAAATAAGAGTAACAAAATTTTTCGCAGGAATATTGGAAGTTTTTTTTATTACATAAATAACACCTATGAATATTAGAAAAAGAAGACGAATTTATGAATCGGATCAGGAAAGCAGTTTGAGCAATATTGATTCAAGATTATAATTTTTTACATTAAAAAATCCATTTCAGTGAAGCTAATGTCTATACAAATATGGACTTAAATTTCCTCTTAATTTTATTTCTTATAATATGTTATTTTTGAAAGTGGTATAAGTCCATTTGGAGCTAATCGTTTATTTTTTTAAATATTTTCAATAATAATTATTTCATAATAAAATTTGAAAGGTTGTATAGTGTTAAAAACATCACTCGAATTACTTAACGTTTGCCAATATTTTTAAATTAATTCAAATGCAAACCCTTAAATATCTCGGTACATGAAAAAATGGACTTATACAACTTTCAAAAATAACAGGTCATATATACAGTAGGTGATCAATGAATTAGAAACACTTGAAAATATTAACACAGTTTCAATTTATAATGTGCAATATGCATTGGTGATGAAGTCTGATAAAAAGATTTTTTCATGAAACAAGTAACGGAATCTCCCACATTGGGTTAGGCAGGTAAATTTTATAACATCCTTCTTAGAAAGTGTAAAAAGGAGGTATGCAAAGGGTATAAAAAGAGCGATTTCAGAAAAAATGCAATCATTTGCAATACGGCAATTATCGAGTGAAGTTATTATAGAGGAAGTGAAGTATTTTTGTCAACAATAATAAACAGTAACTGTGAGCGAAGGAATCTGCGAGTGGCCTGTGAAAAAAAAAACTGAAAAAGTATGTGTTTAGGTTGTGTATGATTTATTTTTTTTTAATTTGTCAATTTCGTATAGTGGGACGACGAAGAGACATAACGAGTGAAAAAAAATCGAGATTACAACATTGTTGAGATTCCAAAAGTTTATGTTCGACAAATAGCAAACCTGACGTTTCGGCGGCTACAATGAGCAGAATTTCAAAAAATATTGAAGTTGGCTTAAGTCCTTAACGTAATAAACGGGAAAACTGTAAGAGTTTGAGAAAAACCACTGCGACAACTGACCGGGAAATTATTCGAAGAGCGGCACAACAACGCAGGGCACCAGCACGCGTAATCGCTAGAAATCTAAATGAGCAGGGAGTGGACATATCAACGGTGACAGTTAGAAGAAGATTTTATGAGGCAGGTCTGAAATGTAGGCGGCCTGCAAAGAAGCCGAAATTAACGGAAAAAATGAAGAAGAAGAGATTAATTTGGGCAAAACTTCATAAGAGCTTAACCATCGATGATTGGAAAAAAGTAATTAAATTTGGAACATTTGGGTTCCGTTGACGCTTATGTTTGTCAGGGTTACGATTTTTCATTTTTTCTTTTAAATTTAGGCCATCTTTAGTGACGAATGTCGCTTAGAGGCTGTGACGGAAGCAGCTAATTTTATTAGAAGGAGACCCCACGAACGTTTCAACGAACACTGCCTCATAAGAACTGTAAAACATCCACCGGCAACAATGATTTGGAGTTGCATTACTGGAGAAGGCCACGGTCCTATTTATTTCGTCGAGGGAACGTTACGCTTACGCGTTACGCTCGGAACAATATAAACGTGTCCTGGAAACGGTCCTTCTTCCTTATATGGACCCCCTGGCTTCCAGAACATCTTCCTACACGTTTATGCAGGACGGCGCACCATGCCATACGGCAAGATCTGTAAATGATTTTTTAATTTTAAAAAATATGAATGGTCTTCCTTGGCCAGGAAATTCCCCAGATCTCAATCCCATTGAGAACTGTTGGGCCTTTCTAAAATGTAAAGTGTACTCGAGAACAAATAATACCATACAAGTTTTGAAAAATAACATCGAAGACATATGGAATAATGACCCTAAAATTAAGGCAATGATCAACAGTTGTATTGAAAGTATGCCAGCGCGAATAACAGAAGTAATTAAAGCTAAGGGGGGGACAACAAAATATTAAATTTTTGACTTTATATGTACACCAGATGAATTGAGTTATAAATATTTAGTGCAAATTTCACGTAAATATTACTTAATACCTTAAATTTTCACAAATTCTCAAACTTTTTTTAAAGAAATTCTAGTGTTTCTAATTCAGTGATCACCTACTGTAGATTATCATATTTTTATTACCCTTACTATGACTAGTTGGGGACATCAATATCCTAAAGCTTTACATTTTAATAGACCTACCTTTAACACAGCATCATACATTTCTGTTGACTTCTCTTTGAAATTGAGCAATTCGGAGTCAATTTGGTCTTCTGTCGGCAATTTCTCCATGAGAAAATCATTTGCTTTCTCTTTGTAAAATCTAAAATCAAGTTTTAAATAACTATTCGAAAAAGAAAAATTAATTATTAACTTTATTATGTTTTCTGCAGCGTTTGCATCATTACGGTCAACTAATCTCCAGCACATTTCTGACAATATCTTTGACGACATGATTTGTAATTTCTTAGAATCTTCCACATTTTCAAAATATCGATCTACAACTTGTTCCACCCTGGTCTCATGGCTAATATTCTGTTTTCAAAACGAATTATATAAATTATGCATGTTCTGTACATGTTTATATTACTTCCTGATCGAACGCTTCCTCCATTACTGATTTATCGAAACCCTTCGCGTCTGATTTCACTCGTCGGGCCATACGTTTAAGCAAAATTACATCCGTTGGATTAGCAATCTACACATAAAAAAAAGATATTATATTTAAAATATCAACTCCAAAATAAGTTAAAAACTGAAATTGTTATTTCTTACCCGTTCATTGAATTGTTGTCCAAAACGAATTGCATTGAACATTTGCTCCTCCTCTGTATAGATAATTTTCAATCTAATAAGAGGCAGCCACGGTTGTTTTTCATGACCGGAAATCTTCTCTTCCGCCTTAGTAATCATTTCCTCCACTTTTCGAGTTGCAATTTCTATTATCTTAAGAAGTAAATTATCCGATTAAATAAGTCTTCGTAACGAATTTATAATGAAATCTGAGACGAAATGTAGCATGTAGGTAACCATGTCTTTACCCTTCTATATAGAATCCAATTTTGGAAACATCCCCACTTATATCCGAAGTTTGTGGACAAAAATATAAATTCTTGAAGATTACAGGAAAAATATTGTATATAAAGCGATGTCTGATATTAAAATTTTACAGAAAGAAATGCGTGAGTTGAAAAAATGCCCGCAAACTTGTTGGACTACAATACTAGGAAATATTACAGGACCAAAAATTGGTCAAATCAAATGCGAGTAATTTGCTGCGAATCGCAAAAAACCTGAAATATTTTATAAGTCATAGATTATATTTTTTTTCCAATTTCCCTGCAATGGTAAGCACTTCATTTCGTAGTTGTATTGTAAGGAACCCTCTCTGAACGAGATTTACTAATATGAATAATATTTTCCTGTTCTCTAAAATTTTCTGATTTAAAATTTTTTTTATACCACTAAGAAAGCTTTCCCATTTTATCGTCTAAATTAAGAACACAATTAACGAGTTCTCAAACATTCGAAATCACTTATTTCTACAACTATTATTTACTTATTAGCTCGTAGCTCTAATCTTATCTAATCTAATCTGGTTGTACAAATGTAAGTTCTCAATCATTTGTATCCACAAATTGTAGCATTCAGAATCAATATCAAGAAACTTACTTTTCTCTGAACATCGCCTTCATCAAAATTGTACTCCTCAGCGTAGTCAGCTAGAGAGATACAGTCGTATATAAATGGTCTGACCGTCTTTAATGGAATGGGATCTAATTTGAATTGTTTTTTGTGAACAACTAGAAGTCCCACATGTTTATCAAGTGCCTCCCCGTCCGCTAAAGAAGTAGCCACCGACGACCCAGGCTGGACTACAAAGAAGTTTTTTTTGTAGTTTTCCTCCGGAAGAATTCGACAGTCATGTTCGTGGCCCCAAATTACTAAATCTAAGAAATCAGGCAGAATTTCCTCCGGCACATAATTTTTAGGACCTCTGTCGGCTCTGTTCTGATGTAGTACCATAATATTGAACCATTCCCCAGTTTTAGGATCGGGCTTCTCCATGACAACTTTGCAACTGTGAAACAGTCTGACTAGACGATTGTCGTGGATGTGGCTAAGACCATAGAGAGCAAGTTGCGTTTCTCCCTTTTTTAGCATAATGGGATTAATGTCCACTTTCGTCAGATCAACCCACTTTCCAAAGTAGTTTATCAAACCTGATGAAGAAAGGATATCTAGGGAACTAAGTCGACCAAAACCACTGGGGTCGTCGTGGTTTCCATGGATAGAGAAAACCGGGATGGACACGTTCAAGTTGGGGTCTTCGTAGTTAACAGTCTGATTAATGGCATCAACGAAGTTCACCGCCTGGTCGCTGAGAAATTCCAACGATATGGGCTTATCTCCCAATGTGTACGTTCGAAGCAACTTTACGCATCTGAAATCCAAGTTTGTTACGCTTTTAGGAATTATATTCGAAACTAATTTCATCACTTATGCAAGGCGTTCTGTGAAGGTGTTGCGTCGTGAAATAAATCGCCTCCAAGGAGAATAAAGTCAACATCCCTCTCCACGGCTATTTCCAGTATTTCCTCGAAAGCAATAAAGCTGTCGTCTCCTGCCCAAATATGAGATTAGAAGCTATAGTTTCATTAAAATAAAAGAGCAGGCCTCTGATCGTGTCCTTCTCGTTGAACCCCAAGTGGATGTCCGATGCGACCAGAATCTTCATTAAGTTCTCTGGATTGGGGCCACCGTCCACCTCAGTTTCATTTGCCATTTTATGGAATACTGTTTTTGGAAACAGAAAACAACGAGAAAACCAAAGAAACGTTGAAATAACCGGCACAATCAGACGCACTGGATACAAATTTACACAGAAACGTCAAAACGATATGAACTAATACTTTTTCCCGCCAGATGGCAGCGTGTTTGTATAAAAGGCAGTTCTTAAGCCGATACGTGTTTTAATTTATGGCGCGAAAAGCCGTCTTTTATTCAAGGGTAGCGGAAAGACAGTCAATGGCAGTGATACTACATAAGTTTTTATTAGTTTATAGTTCCCTACTGCTCTACTGTTACTGCACGAAACATCGTCTACGTTACAACAATTATAAAAGGCAGACGTGCCTTGCAAAAATGTTTTTAATAATTTTAAATTTAGTTCAATAAGTTTCTATCACAACATTGCGAAATTTTGTAGTCCGGCAGCAAAGCTGATAAAACATGATTTTATAAAATGCAGTACCGGATCGGATTAATTTTTTCCCTCAGTACCCCCGAGAGGATGATGAAATTCAATGAAATTTCTAAATATTTTGTAATTATTTAGACGCATGTTATTTTATTTAAAAAACGGAAGTTTTTTAAAACATTTACAAATTCTTATTTTTGTAAACTAAACGTATGTTAATTGCATCCTTATGTTACTAAGAAGCTGCTTATGTTAATAAGAAGAATTGTTTTGGATTTTAGCTTTATGATAACTAAAACAAGATATATGTTGTATCGAGTTCATTTTTCCATTCTCGTTGTGTTCTTCATGTAGATTGTTTTATAATTGCAAAAAAAAAGACATTAGAAGCACAATCAAAAATGAAATTTTCGATTTGGTCATTTTACGGAAAAAATTACAACAATGAATAAGTTTATTAGGTTTTAGGTAAGTATGAAGAAATTTTTCTATTTCTATTGCTTCGAAAAACCATCTGGCATTTTTGGATCTGACTCACAGGATTTGAAATTGAATTGAATATGTTTTTATTATACACTATACTTTTTCAATAGTAGGGATTATCATTATGGGCTTTCTTTCGACTGCCTTCTTTGATTTTGATGATTCATCTTTTTTTTTGATTTCCGTAGTCAAATGGTTATGGTATTATAATTTCGTCGTGGCCGTAAGCCTGTCTCTGAGGGAGTGATAGACGAGGACAGACGGCCCGTCTATCCTCGTCTATCACTCCCTCATAGTTTCTACAGAGTTAGATAATGAAGTGGGGATTAAAAATCAAAATGTATTTTTTTCGCATTCTCCGGCGTTTAAAGTTTTTTCAAAATAAACTTACATCTCATTTCCGAAGTATTAAGCTTCAAAGTCGTTTTCAGGACACATTGTAATCCTCCTCTAATTTCCAAACAAGACGATTTAAAAATTTTCCGAATAAATATATATAGGGCCGAAACGAGCCCGCAGCACGCCCCAAATTGAAGGAGCGCCGAATCGGGCTCGTATAATTTTTGAAAAGTAATAAGGGAGACGCCTGCAGCACGTCTATTTAAAGTAACAATAAAAATTTAATGTTGGGATGTTATCAAAGCAATCGATGTAGACTCTTTCTATCTGTCTTTCTTCAGGCAAATATGAATAGAAATTCTGGGTCCGTTGCGGGCGTATTTTGTAACAATTCGAGTCAATTTCAGACGTTGTTTATAAAAATGCGGGCCTGTTTGCAAGTCCGATGCAGGCGCGTTGCAGGCGTGATTGTTTGACAACCGTGCCTGTTGCGGGATTGAAAAATGGAAAATGTTTGGGTGCACAGTACATTGAACGCGTTACGAGCGTGCAAAAACAATTTAGATATTTAAAATATCAAATTTTTACTCGGTTTGGAAAAACTTACTTAATTTAATAAAACTATAATATGTGTCTTATGAAAATATTGATTTAAACGAAATATTTTTCATTTTGCTCTCGCTCCATCAACAATTGATATTTTTATTGTAAAATTCGATGTTTATAATTGAAAAACATTTCGTACAAAAAATTAAAGAAAGGTTTTCTAGCTTATTGTTAGTTATACATATGTATATGTAGGTGGGGTTTGGCTGACTGAAGTCTCTTCGATCCAATTTTAAGTACAAAAGCGTTGCATAATAACATGTAACTCAAACCTTAATGTCATTGAATAACTTTTAACCTGTGGTCTCTGGTTCAGAGCTCGTTGCATTTGTCGGTAGGTAGTCACAATATTTCCCTCATTTCAATGACACCAGAAACACCTACTCGATTTTGCTCGATCTTACTTAATCAGTTTAAAGTCTGTAATCCGATAATTTTCACCTCAAGCCAAGCCGATTGCAATTTCCTTAGCACCAATAACGGCAGCTCTTCTCTGGCACTGTAATTGTAACATTTGGTAAGTGACAATTTTTCTTGTTGCTATTTAATGGAAATCCGAGATTGGGACAGATTTACGAGATCGCAACATCATAGCACACTTGATGTGATAGAATTTTATTTTATAATACATATCTGTTTTCAGTTAGATTGGGATCGTATAAAAACAGTCGACATTAGTTCGCTGAGAATCAGTAGGTGCAAGTATTGTGGTGCGCTATCAATTTTTATCTTAGATAGACTGTTCTGCGGGCTTTAAAGTGTGTTTAACAGTTGTTTTCATACCTTATATAACGTATTCAAACATTTTTGGAGGGAGTTTAATAACTTAATCGGGTTTAATGGCCTTTCGTGGAAAAAATGCTGTTGTTACAGGGGGTGCTAATGGTATCGGATTCGAAATTTGCAGACAGCTTTTGGATAATGAGATCTCTGTATTTAGAAAACATTATCTAATTTACTTAATGTTTGTCTCTTACTACATATATTTCTACAGAATGTTGCTGTAATCGACATCCAAGAGAACCTTGAGGACATTTGTAAACTAAGAACAGAGCATCCCGCTCAAACCTTGATGGTTATCAAGATGGATGTAGCTAATAGAAAAGGTGTAGAGGCTGCTTATGATGAAATAGTAAAGAGTTTCGGTCAAATCGACTTAGTAGTAAACGTTGCAGGAATCTTTAATGACCTGGATGTACAAAGAACTATTGAAGTCAATATTGTAAGAAGGATCCATTTCTGCCCAACCATATTTCGTTTTAACTATTATTACTAGGGAGGCATCATTAATTCAACATTCGCTGCCATGGAACATATGAGCAAGGAGAAAGGTGGGAAAGGAGGTATTATTGCTAACATGTCCTCTGTTGTGGGTCTAGATCCACTCTTCTTGATGCCAGTGTACACGTCCACAAAGCACGCTATTGTTGGATTCACAAGATGCCTTGCGGTAGAATAAATGAATACTCCTAGCTTTTCATTTTCTACTTTATAACTTCACCAATAACTTTTATTTTGGTAGTTTCGTTTAATAATTTGCAAAATTTTGTAAACCAAAAGGTTATGAAAGTTTTAAAGGAAATAGTGAAAAGCAGTTAAAAAAACAGAGCTGTAGTTTAAAATAAATTGTTTTTTCTATTTTTTACAGAATGAATATTATTTTGACAAAACTGGCATTAAGTTCATGGTTCTCTGTCCTGGAGCAACAATAACACAAATTTTTACAAATTTCACTGAGAAAATTATATTCCCAGAAATGGGTGATGATGCCTACCGAGTCTTGGATCGTCTTCATAAACAAAGGTGCGAAATTTTGTTTTTGGTACATTGGTGTATATTATTGACTATTACAGCGCTGCTGATGTGTCTAAATGCATATTAAATGCAATTGAAAAAGCGGAAAATGGTTCAGTTTGGATTATTGAAAACAAACAGTTGTATCCAATTCAAATGACGCGATATTGGAACTCTGCCGAGGACAAAGTTTAAAAAGACAACGAAGCAGTCCTAACTAGTTTAACATTTCTTAATTTCGCAAATTGTTCTATATTTTCGTTTTTGTATAAATAAACGATCTCAATGGGATGAAATCTGAAAGCTTAAAACTGTTTATTTGCTTATTTAATCCATGATCTAGACTAGATAATGTGAACAATTTACTTGTTAAAATTTTTTTTATATTGTAATAGTAATAATTGAACCTTCTCCTTCTCTCTGAACATCCTCCATTTCGGAAAAATTTGGGAGTTTATAAACAAGCATGTAACACAACAGATAAATACGATTTAATTTTAAATTACCTTAAAAGTTTGATAATATTTATTTATAAATTCGATTTGATTTTAAATTATTATTATTATTAACCTTGTAATAAGGGCTCCGAAATGCAATTCTTTGGTTCAACGACTGTAGAAAACACACAATGAGAAGAAACACTGGTAAAAAGAACCAAAAATTATGTTTAACAAATACTTGCAGCCTACCGTGTTTTTGGTTATAATAAACAAATTAATTTTATTAATTTAAACAATTTAAAGGCCACAATTAAACCCGACTTTTAAAATTTTATTTTTAATAGAAAGGAAACCCTTCAGGGATTTAGGACAAATACCACCAGAGTAAACATTTTAAATTCCGGTACTCTAAACCGGGGATAGTGAAAAAATCAGTTTGAAATTACCGAGAAATTAGCAAACTCTTTTTTGAATTGCTTAAAATTACAAGAGAATAACCAATAGCACTATTATAATCAACTTAAAAAACCAAGTTAAATTTAAAGGAGCAGTTAAAATTTAAGATCTTTTTAAAAAATAATCTCATATTGTCCAAACTCAGCAATAAATGCAAAACTCTGAGCTAGCTAACTAATTTCTATAAATTCTGATAGTACTCAAAAATCAGCATTCTTCTACCGCAGCGGATAGTCCAGATTTAAACAATGCAATTAGTTAGCAAAAAACCGAGTTTTAAAATATTTAAAAAAAATAAAAAATAAAATAGTAAGAGTATTGAATGACGACATTCTATGGTTTATTTAATTCATTTCGTATACTAATCGTTAATTTACTAAAATGTATGTTCAGAAAATAATTTGCCATGAATTATGATAAATAAATTATAAAGGAAAATAAAAGATTTATAGTTATTCCTAAAGTTCTAAAGTTCGTCTTTTAAGATTTCATCCTCTAAGATTTCGTCCTCTCCTGAATCCGCTCTATCTTCGGGCTCTAATTTCAATATTTCATCCGCGCCTTTTCCTTCTTTCTCTTTTTCTTCTCGGTCTTTTTGCAATTTCTCTGACGATGATTTTTGCAATTTTTCTATCATTTCATCAAATTTAGTATCCCCAGGACATTTCCCTTTATGAACTTCCTCAATATCTGAAAAGCGTAATGATTTATTTTAACCAATTTTTCTTTCATAAAAATTAAAGAGGCTTTTTATTACTTGAACCACAATCTTTCAGACATCTAATAAATTGTGCATTCATAGCTGTCATTGAAGTTCCTTCAAATTTTGTACAAATTGGATCAACAACACCATCCTTGAAGCATTTGGCAAAACAGTCAATATCCAAATTTCCTAGATGCACTCCATTAATTAACAAAACTGAAATAAAATTTTTAATTATAAAAACATATGCATGTGTTTTGGAGCCATATAAGATGGCAACGATTTTACGACAATCAGTTTATCTTCAAACCTTGTGTAGAATATACATTAAAAGTATACTACATATTAGTATTAATTTCGAACAGTTTTAGTAATTTTTTTATTTTTGTTGTAATAACAGCTTGAATATTTCTTAATATATATTTTAATTAAATTTTACCTATGCAGAGCACAGCAAGCTTCATTTTGATTTTTGGTTGAATTGTTTTTATTTTTATATGGGAATTCTCTTTGAAAATAGCGGCTTTGAATAAAGTCGGAAATCGAACCTTCGAATTTAGACTTTGCTTTAACCAAAAATTATATAAAGTACTTTATATGTATAATCTTTGCTTAACCAGCTGAGCTACCGTAGCCGTTTCCAATGCCTTTAAGGAGGTATATTCTCATTTCGAACTTTCAAAAAATCTAATTTTTATCATCTTATTGTTATATGAACCTTTCTGTATAATTTTCAAAAATCTTGAAAATTGGAAAAATTATGCGGGTTCGCCGGCCAAACCATGGCGTACTAAAAATTCAAACGCGTTTCCTGAAAAATCGCTCTTTTAAAATTAGTTGACATAATAATTTAAATTCTAATTAACCGAATTTTCGTGCCGATACCGATACTATAGCCACAACCTTCCTGAATAAAAAGGTGTCTTTCTTTTCATACAACCTACAACTGCCATAATCAGGTCTAACAATGAAGTGCCGGCGACCTTGCTTCTGATGGAATTTCGAGAGAAATAATTTTTTTTAAATTTTATTAAGAAAAATAAACTTTAAGAACGACTAAATAATGCCATCAAAAGATATTTGAAAAAAATGTTCCTTGATAAAAAAAATTCCTAAAAATCACCTATTTTCGAGCTCTCAAAACGACGTAGGTACATTTAGTTTTTTAGAAATTAAAATTTGTCTAACTGGAAAAAATATAAAAAATTTGTTAAATAATAATTTAGATTATATTTCAATAATATATATAATATGCTACTTGGAATTAACTGCTTTAAAAAAGTTTAATAGTTACCTCTGATTATCGCAAGGTTTTTTTAAGTTTTCTAATTTCGATCAGTTTTAAAGATTGCTTTATTTTAAAAACCTGATTTGTAAAACTAATGTTCTTTTTACTAATTGTGCTGTACTGTCAAATATGTGAATTTAGTTTCCTTTTGTGTACTAATTCCTTTCCCAAGTTTTTCTTACTAATAACTGTCGGTAAAAAATATGTAAGTAAACAAGTAACGAAATAGTAAAGCCTAAAACTATTTGTTCCACCTTAATAATTCGTTCCTGAAGAGGTTAAGCAATTCTGAGTTCTGATAAGAAATGTGACCAATCCCATTCTTATTACATTAGATATTAGCTGCTTGTTTTTCATTTTCGCATCTTGTTCAGGTTAGATAGCAAATTTTGCATTGAATTGAATTTTAAAAGCCCTCATCTAAGATTTGTGAAAAGTGCATCAAATTGCCATGATCAGTGGCGGATTCACTTAAGAAACCGGCCCTGGCATGATGGGGATCACGGCCCCAAAGTCAATATTGATATTATACTCACCTTAGGTTAAAACAAAATTATTGGACATCTAGTGAAATTTAATATTTTATATTTATATATTCAAGTTTACAATAAATTTATAAATGGTTTTGCAATAGTTGTGATCGTAATCACCCATTTAAATAACTTTTAATATCGGGAGCCATTGTATTTCCATTATAATGTCTTGCAATGTCGCTTTAGCTAAAATCTCCTTTTCAACATTTATCAATATTAATGACTCCACATTGTCTTGTTTTATGGTACTCCTTAATCTAGTCTTTACGATTTTTAATTTCGAAAAGGTTCTTACGCATTGAACTTGCGTTGTAGACAAAGTCAGTACTAATTTATAAGCCATAAACACATTACTATATGTATTACTAAAAAAACTATATTTTAACAGTAACTTATATACACAAACTACGCAGTTTTTGCAGAAATCACATTTTGGTTTAGATTTCGATTCATTATTTTCCAGGTGACTGTCCCCTTCTAAATCGGAATCCGAAGTAGAGTGATCTACTGCGTTCTTAAGAGTTTCCCATTTGACAACCAAATCCCGATATTCATCTCGAAGTTCATGAATATTTATTTGTGCATAGTGCCCTAATAATTCCGCTAAATAGTCGAAACTATTTGGTTGCAATGGCCTTGAGAAATTTTTCGGATCAAGAATTGATTTGTCTTCATACAGTTTCCTATGATCTTTGAATCTGCTTTCGAATGAAGAAATAGTAGTGTTGAATTGTACACCTTGATTTCAAATTGTTTGACCGGGCATGGGAAGTTGTAGTCGGAACAATGTTCGTCGTCCATTTTTTTAAACTTTGCGAATCTTTATGGCAGGTAGCTCATCTTCTATAATGACTTCGCAACCCAAAGCTTCCAACTGGCTGTTACAATTGCGTGCAAAAGTTGTTGACGTGTTTAAGATTTCACTGTATTCCCGTGAAATTGTTTTTATGGAGTTAGTAGCCTGGGCGACCATGTTGAAAGCAATGATGTAGTTTAACCCTGTACTTTGCAAATATTTTGTTACAGATTCTGTGTGACTGAAGATTTTCAAATATATGTGTGCTGTTTGAATGATCTTAAAAGTTGACATTTTATCCAGGATAAATTTTGCTGTTTGTCTTATTGAGAACGAGGCGGCCGAGAAGCTTGCATATTGGCCAAATTTCTGTGTGCAGCCATTACTGAAACACCTTCCGGCCCTATCGCATATTTATTGATTATAGTCTATAGATCGAAAATGTTGATCGGCCCACTTGGACCGAAACGTAACCGGCCCACTCGGACCGAAACGTAACCGGCCCACCGGGCAAATGCCCGGTTGCCCGGTGGCGCTATCCGCCACTGGCCATGATATTTACCCATCCAAACTTCAAATCTTGAACCAGATAAATCTTTGGATTAGGATTTTGACGCAAATTGGATAAAAATCCAGGCAATTTGATTTTATTTCTGTGAAATAAAAAATGTTTGATATGGGTAACCTTTCATAAATTTCAATTCAGTGCAAAATTTCTTGCTAAACCTATAACCGGCATCAATATGAAAAAAAAACACAGCTATTGTTTAAATTTTAACGTAGTATTCTATTCGCTGAAGGTCTAAAATAGGCAAATTATAATATAAAAAATAAAAAAGGTGGCCGCGCAATAAATAACAGAAATTTTTCAGACAAGCGCTTGTCGCATATTTAAAGCAGAAGCAAACTAACTAACAATTTCTCTTCTTCCATATAATTTTACTTCACATTAATTTGTTAATTAATTAATTAATTAGTTTGGTAGTATCTAATATTCTGAGGGCAGAAAGACAATCGTTTCATTATATTAAAATTTTGGAACATAGTACGGAGATTGCGTTGTGCGAAATCTTCAAAAAATAAAACATACCACATATAACACAAAATATTTAAACATTATTTTTTCCCATCATTATGATTCTCATATCATTAAGTAGCTAACTTACCAACAACAATTAAACATAGAGCAAACTTCATTTTGTAACTAAGACTAGGATATAAAATACCAAAGAACTATAAAGAACGTTCACTTCGGAGTTCAAGTTTCTACTGTTACAATAACTTCAGCTTTCGAAGACAATGGCCTTATTTTAAACACTCATTTGTTCATATTGAATCCAACAGTTGCTATTTGGCTGGTGGAGTTCTGGCAAATTAATGACCTGAATTTACTTAATTTCATTAAAACTCAACAAACGCTTTATCGGACAAATAATTTTGTGGAAAGGCGAATACGTTTTAACTGTTTGTCTAATTATCATTGGATGGTGATAATATTTAGCACTGAAACACTGACGTGTCATTTTAGGTACACGTACGTTTTTATGATTTGTCTGTATTCTCAGTTCTTCTATGAAGTAAATTCTTCAGGTTTATTTTCAATCTTATCAGAGGTTAACAATATGGATTTTTTGTTAATACTAGACCTAAAAATATACGCAGGTAAGCCCTAAATGCGTTTAAATATTATATCATTAATGTACGATTCTCGTAAGATTTCTTATATATTATATTATATTGTATATATGTATGTATATATATATAATTTTTTTTTTCTTTTTTTTTTTTTTTTGTGATAGTGCTTTATTTGTGGGCCTAAGAAAAAAGAAACCTCTTCTTCTATCAAGTAACAATCTCTATTTTTATGTTCTCTTCTGTGATACTTTCCCTTATATTAGGAACTAGCTGAGTAACCCGGTTTCACCCGGTGTATCAAAAATACTAATTAGTTAAATACTTCTGAAATGTTGGTACTACAGCCAGATTAGGAAGTTTAGAAGTATTACTAAAATCTGTAATTGTTGTATAGAACCGTCCAAAACTCATTTTGCTGCCACCGTCTATATCAGAAGGGCTAATGATCTATTCTGTACTCTACTCTGTTTTCATTCTTAGGTGTTAAATAAATAAATAACGGTATTATTTTTTTTTTTACTATTTCATCGCTACCTGACTTAAATTCGTTGAATTCCAAAAATTGTTGTCGTCATATTGGTTCCGCTATTTTGAATTTCCAAATTTTGAATTCAGATTCGAATTTAGTGGCCTCAAAATACATATAATACTAATTTTCAATTAAATTCGTTGAAGTTCGAAAATTTTTGGTCGCCATATCGGATCCGCTTTCTTGAATTTCTAAATTTCGCAACAGGACCTCCAAAAATCCCTAAATAACGATTTTCACGGCAATCCCTTCAAATTTGCCATCTCTCGCCGCCATCTTGCGTCCGCCATTTTAAAACCCGTGAATAAAAAGTAGCCTATATGTTAAGCCGAAATTTGTAGAGTCTTCGCTCAAAAAATGAAAATGATCGGACCAACCGTTATATGTAGTGTCTTCACTCAAAAAATGAAAATAATCGGACCCAGCGTTTAGGCGTGATTGAGCAATATATGTATATTCTGACGGATCTGTCTATGACAACCATGCGTCAGCGGCTTTAATAATCTTTCGGACACGACAGCAGCGCCAATTGGTCAAGAGAAGATTCAAACTCCATCTGGAAGTCAATAGCTTTGAAGCTGAGAGTTTCGCTATTTGGAAGGCTATTCAACACGCTATTAAAGCCAGGGCCAAAACCATTATCTTTTCGGACTCACTGTCTACACTTCAGGCTATCAAAAATGGACGAAGCGAGGAACCATTTATAAAATTCCTACGTGGTTTGCTTAACGGTAAAGGAAGGAACATCTCCCTGGCCTGGGTCCCTGGGCATATAGGTATTTTGGGGAATGAATGGGCGGATCATTTCGCCAAATTAAGGTTCCAGCCACAGCATCCTACCGAAGAAATTCCGATGTCCTCCTTCCTATTTCGGACCCGTTTCAAAACCGTACAAGAAAAAATCAAGATCTCGTGGGGAAATGAAAGGACTTTCCTCGCCACCCACTGGCGAATCACCGAGGCGCCTACTTATGACAAGAACCTAACTAGAGCCGAAGGCATACAAATTTTACGGGCAAGAACCGGACACACGCTGATCACTCACAGCCACCACTATGTTAGAAGTCCCAGAGCTGGGTGTCTCCTTTGCCAGACTGCCATTACAATCCAACATATCCTCAGGGATTGTCCTCTAACCGTTAGGGTTCACGGGGGTCCTTTGCCGCCCCTAACTGAATTACTCAATCCTGCAGATCCTACTTTGTTCCTCACTTTATTAGAAAAACTAAATTTGAAAAACAAACTGTAAAATTCTTGCTAAAAATAATAATAATTAATTCCGTAATTTTGCCGATTTCAATTTTAAAAAACAAACAATCAAAATTTTTTGCTGATACAAGAAATGGAAAATAATAAGACCTTAATGTGAAATAATAAGACTTAAAATAGTTTTAAAATATTAAATTTTATTTTCATAAAAACTTTGTGATAACAACAGGCAATCTTTTTGATATAATGTCCCCATCTTCTGTTGTAATAGACCCATCTGTAAAATTGTAAATTAATTATTTAAGTAGGTAAAATTTGATTAAAAAAAAAAAATTTTTTTTTGTTTTCAGTAGATTTTTCCAACTTAAAAAAAACCAAGTTAAAAATTAATGTAAAATATTATCTTGTAAAAATTGTCCAAAAATTGTAAAATTGTCCAAAAATTGTAAAAATTGTAAAATTGTCCAAAAATTGTTAAAATTGTAAAAATTGTCCAAATCATTCCATGTTTGTTCGATGCGCCATATGGGCTGCGTTCCCGAGATTGCGCTTTAGTCTTAAGTAGGGTATAATTTATTGTATTTCTGCTTATCAATAAATAAATAAATAAATAAATACATTTTGAATTTTCAAATTTCGAGAGTAGATCGGCAATCAGGACCTCCAAAAAACCCCAAATACCAATTTTCATGGTAATCCCTTGAAATTTACAATTTTTGGCCGCCATCTTGGGTCCGCCGTTTTGAAACCCGTGAACAAAAAGTAGCCTATATGTTGGGCCGGGATACGTAGTATCTTCACTCAAAAAATGAAAATAATCGGACCCAGCGTTTAGACGTGATTGAGCAACAAACAAACAAACAAACTTTCGATTTTATATACATACTAGGTGACCCGGCAAACGTTGGTTTTTTTGCCATATAAATTATTTCTAGGTAATTTCTAGTGTAGACAAAAAATAACTGACTTATTGTAAGTGTGTAAGGATGTGGTATATGCGTGAAATAGGCATGGAGCGCTGTGAACGATGAGGGAATATAAAAATAACAAACGCCAAACATTATTATTTTTAAGTTATTATAGTTTATTTCTTAAAATTACATATCACTAATTAATTACGACAGTAACACTAACAAACAATATCAGTCTCTTAATGGTATAGCGTGAACAATATTTTTTGTTAGCCCATCTTTAGCTAACATAGCGGTCGCCCGCGGCTCCGCCCGCGTGGATGTCGGTTACCGCTGCAAAAAGCCTACCCAGGAAAGACACGGTCAGCAAAATGATTCCCAGGTCAATTCACAGACACCGACACTAACATCGATGACGCAGTCATTATCCGCAGGCTGCATAGATTGTCTTTATGAGGATGTTAAAGTTGTTAATGATGAAAATATTTAAATGTAATTAATACTAAGTTTTCACTTCTGCCGGCAGTCCCGGAGTGCAACCAGTTGTTTTAGCATAGATAACTACAGCGATTATTGTAGAGCTTCTCTATAAACAACATTTGACGTTAAATTATTTTCAGGTAACAAAATATACTGATGGTCGGGAGCCCCGACCCGTGATAGGGCAACGTAAAGTTGCCCATGCGTAAAACATTCTTTTCGTAAATCAATTCCTACTAATTTGATGGTCGGGAGCCCCGACCCGTGATAGGGCAACGTAAAGTTGCCCATGCGTAAAACATTCTTTTCGTAAATCAATTCCTACTAATTTGAATGTTTGGCCCTGGGATTTGTTTATCGTTAGTGCGAAAGAAATTTTTACTGGAAATTGGAGCCTTTTGAAGGGTATAGGCAAATCAGTAGGAATCATGGGTATTCTTGGTATATGAGCTAATTCACCAGCTGCAGGGCCGGTGATAATCTTCGCTACTATTAAATTATCTTTTAGCTCCTTTATAAGAAGTCTCGTGCCATTACACATGTTGGGGGGGCTTAAATTTCTGAGAAGCATTATCGGCGGCGTGCCAACTTTTAACGACAGTTCATGAGGTGGTAGCCCAGCGGAGTTCAGAGAATTTAAAAATTCCTGGGGGTAGTGCACTGCGTCCTCGATGTTAGTGACGGTGTCTATGGATTTATAGCACTTAACTTCACCCGGTACTTTCTGCATAATTAAATTGTTTATTTCGTTGACTAAATCTAAAAAAAATCGCACGAAAATTATTAGACTTCGCGCACGACCGCTGCGTAGGGAGCCGACCTCGCGTCTGAGCCGCGCGGGTACCTTACTCATAGATCTAAACTCCCCTCCCGCACGCGCACCCCCGCCTTGGTGACGCTCACTTCGCAATGGGCCGTGCAGCAGAAATCGTAATATTTTAATTTCACCATAACTTCAAAACCAAACGTCCAATTTTAATCATTCAAAGACCAAATATTATCTACATAAACTGTACTTAGTGATGAAATAATTTATTTTGATAAGGATTAATAGCATGAGTAAAATAAATGCGTTTAAATGTAGTCCAAAAAAAATTCAAGATTTTTTTTATAAATAAAAAAATGGTTGTTGTGCCTCACTCGACATATGTAGATAGGTATAGTGTGTCGCGGACTTTTTTGTAGATATTTATAAGATCTACAATTAATTAGAACTTTTTATGGTTCTATCTTTTATAGTTTAGGCAGCGTACGCAAAATAAGTAACTTTTCTGGTTGATTTTTTACACCTTGTGTCCGAAAAACCCAAATATCTTACGGAACCCTATTTTTTTCCAAAATAAAATTTAGCCTATGTTACTCGTGGATAATGTAGCTTTCGAATGGTGAAAGAATTTTTAAAAACGGTCCAGTAGTTTTTGAGCCTATTCATTACAACCAAACAAACATACAAACAAAGTTTTCCTCTTTATAATATTAGTGTAGAAGTGTAGATATATAGGGATTTTCATTTTATTTTTTAACTGTGCGATTCAAGACAATTCTCCCTGGAACGAACGAAAAACAAAAACTAATTATTTTTACATTACAAAAGGCTAGTTGATTATTCTTTTTTTTAAAAGACCATTTGATTTATCGTAAGTTATCAAGTGGGTGGAATGGGTAGCACAGTGAGTCGGCCACCTCAGAAGTAATTAATTTTCTGCTAGCCGACCTAGAGCGAGAGTTTGAGCGACGACGGTTATGGATTGAACTGGTTAATTATTTAAATTCATGAGTAAGCCATTCCACTTGCGCTGTTAATTTGGAAATACTATCTGGTTGTGGTACAGAAAAAGTGAATAAGGAAGGTTTCGATTGAACTTCAGCAATTTTGTCCGCACAATTGGCAAGATCGGTTAAATTTCCCGGGTTAATGTCAGGATTGTTTGCATACTTTCAGGAAGACGTTCAAGCATAAAGTGCGGAAGAAATCGTCTCTAACCTTACCATTGCCAAGTTCCTTCATCTCACGGAGGAGTTGTGAAGGACGTCTATCACCTAAAACCAAGTCACTCAATAAGTGATTTAATTTGGAAGACTCACTTGCGGATAAACGATTGACAATTGATGATTTTAATTGGTCGTAAGGATGCACAGAGTCAGGAGAACATAAAATATCGCTGATAATTCGTATAACATCTCCATCAAGGGAGAATAAAACATAATTATCATAAATTTAGTCATTTGGCAAGTGGTTTTAGCCAGATCAAATTGAGCTTCTAACCGATCGAATCAGAAAGTCGGTAAATACCTCCAAAAAGGTGAAGGCTTAACGGCCACGGCCGTAATTTCAGTAAAGTTTTGTCTTGGAGGAACGGCTGAACTGCAAGGGGAATCACCGGCAGAACGTTCTGTTTGATTATTATTTATTTCAAACAAACAACAACAACAAAAAAAGTAAATAAATTGAAATTTGGATAAATAAGTGAAGAAAGTTTACAATACCGGATTAAAACAAATTTTGTTCACTCTTCTCACTTATTTTTTTTTTCTTTCTTCAAGTATTCTTTTTTCTTTTGAGTCGGGGTCACCATTAATATGGAAATAGGAAGAAATTAAAGGTTAATATTCCATATTTTTGTTAAAAGATTTATTTATATTTTTTTATATATATTTATTTATGTTTATATCCTTTTGTTGGATTATTGTTATTATTATTATTTAATATAGGTATTTTAAAGAAAAAAATAATATTTATTTATTTTTTTAATTAAAAATTATTTAATATTAATTTACTCCTTTTCTCATCTTTGACAAAAAGTAGTTAATTGTTTTTCTTTATTTAAAAAAAAAAACACAACGCCTAACTCGATTACACATCTCCACCTATTACAATAAAATAAAATAATCAAGTTATAAATTCAAAGTGATTGCCACTGATGATGCCGCTACATAGGAAACATTCTGTTTTAACATATTTTGTACTTAAATTTAAACTGCGCGTATGTATTTTTAAATATAAAACATCTTTGAAAGTAAGTGCTTAAAAATATTTAAGTTTAAAATTACATAAATACATATGTACATATATCTTTTGTTTTTCAGTAAGGAAATTATTTAATTTTAAATCGTTGTGCTCTTCTTTTGAATATGGCTCCGAATGGAATTGCATTTAAAATTCTGGGATATTTTTAGTTGAACTGAAATGCATTCAGTGTTTCTATTTATTTTATAACAACTTCCTGCATACACAAAACAATTTGACTAAATATTATATGTATTTAAACATTTTTGTATATTACATACAGGGTGTTTTGCTAAGGTCTGAACAGGGTTATGCCAATCGATTCTACATAGTCTTCTTATCAGCGTTTGTTCGCGTTCTGGAGTTATTCGTGCTAGAGTGGTTCAACACCATGCGCCAGGTGTAGAAAAACAGTCCCCAATACGCACGAAATCTCCTAAGCCAACCTCACGGACCGAATTTCACAATAAAAATGAGAAATTCGTGTTAATTATGTGCCTAGTCAACCCAACGCAGCTAGGTCGAGGCTCCACACTGAAAATAAAATTGTCATTAACATAACAAAACCGCCTACAATATTTAGTTCATCAAGTCCCTTATAGATATCTAAATAAAATATCAAGAACCATAATTTAACAAGAAACAACCTTAAAATCATTGATACTTTTTTGTAGGCTATGAACGAAATAATAAAACTATTTTTAATTTTATATTGTCAATTGAATGAAATGGTTCATTGATTTAATAGAAACTTTCGTTGAATGCACAGCTGAAAAAAATTATAAGGACTTTTTCATTGATTTTATGAAAACTTATATTGAATCTTCATATCTTGATGCATTCTGCGAATGCGTATTTTCGTTTTAGTTAGCAAAAAGTAAACATTGTGAGTGGATTCAATTATTCATGTTTTTTAAAACAATCATAAAAATGTATGTATCTATCTATCATCTACTATACTGTTATTATAAAAATAGAATTTTAGTTTCTTTTTGTTTTTAATGAGCTTATTATATTTTAAGAAGATGAGGTGATATTTCATTCACAATTAAAATGGTGCAATATTGAATCATTACATGTTTATTATTTATTTCAAAAGTTAATGAATTATATGTGGAAACGACATTTTTTCTAGGTAAAAAAAAACGCTGTCATTTAGAACTAAAATATTACTTTTCTCTAGGTGATAGGATTAGTTAAGAACTAGCCTGAATTGATTTTATCCCAGTTAATCTCATCTAGTATTATATTGTAATAATTCCACCTGTTGTGTTTAGACATCGTATTTATTTTCCATGGCCAATGTTTACGATATGATTTGATTTTACAAAGAATATTTTATGCGTCGCCCTTTAGAATCTATGTTTGATTCAATTAGTATTTCTCGACAACTTCCGCTTTATCTTTTCACACTACATCAATCAATGGATCAAAATTAACGCTATTTTCATTATACATACATATAGGTATGTGCATTATATATGTACATAATTAACGGAACATTAACAAAAAAAAAGCGCTTGGAATAAAAGCTGTAAGCCAGACTCTAAAAAGTAAAATGACGACTTTGGACTATTTTTTTTTTTATAAGGAAGTGAAGTTTAATGCGATAAAAAGTGGAAAATCGATATAATTCCAACATAGTGTTTACTAACATTAGAAGTGCAATATATTAGTCCCCAAGTAAATTTATTAGGTACATCTAGATATAATTATATCAATATAACATGATGCGTGTCACTTAGCAATCTTCACGTGAGCCATTTAGACGTTTTAACGTCATGCTAAATAAACTGACCCTCCTAATTAAATTTTGAATTTTATATTATTATTTTCACATTACTTAAGATGCGCTAGGCTGAGACTGACGACTGAAAATGGAGCCCCTCAACAACAAGTTGATTAAGAAATCAAACACAAAACTTTTTATCACATCACGATGATGTGTTATACTCTCATAGTCTTCAGAGAAAATGTATGAATGAATGAATTAATTATAAGCAATAACAATGCAACTGAACGTACTTCATTTTTTCTATAACCATTTGCCATTACTCATCTTTACTCTTCTTTAATGCATATAAACAAATTAACGTCACTGCTGCTTACAATATACCGATGGAATTCAACGTTGAAAGCAAGTTTTTTACTGGACCAAGTTACGTATTCAAGTCTCAAGATCGGGAAAAAAGCCTAACTGAAATGAGCATGTACCTATGTATAAGAAATCCGACGCTTAGAAATGCAGTAGTAGGGATAATATTTTACACCGGGAAGAAGCTTAAAACATTCGAATAAGAATGGATTGAATAAGTTAAGGCAGATCGATGGCTAAATAAATAATTCAGAAATCAAACATCGTCTGAGTGTGAAGGTCGAAAATCCGTGGATCGTGTTGCTCCGTCATTCTTGACAACAATCGCAATCGGCTGTGATGATGACTAGTTACTCATCTAATTTATTTCTTATAAGTAAGTAAACAAATTCATTTATTCAAATATTTATCTTTTAAAATTCAAATCTCGTAAACAAGTGATGCAAGAAGCTTAAGAATTTTTGTTTTCAAGTTCTAGTTTGTTCACTATACTTCGTATCTGCTGGAGTTCGTCGGAGGCGCCAAGATTTTATTTTCCCCGATGAGAGTCAACCCAATGGTATACCAGCTTGGCTATTAAATTCTTCAACTCAGCCTCCTATTTTTCAACCAAATCCGGGAACAAGCCCTGATGCATCAACTAGCACTAAAGGGAGTGCACGGGCTGCAAAAACTACACCTACCCCAGAATTTTTACAGTGCTTTAAGAGCTGCCCTACAACTTCGGAATATAATCCAATATGCGGGACTAATCAGGAGGTATATTTAAATGAGCAAAAATTTCTATGTGCACAACGATGCGGAGCAGGTGAGTCGAACCGAGATTTCTTAAAAATTTAAAATCTTACTTACCGGCAAAAAATTTATAATTTGTGTAAACTGTGAACAATAAATTAGGAAAATCCATGCAGACTTTATGCTCGTGCGAGTTCTTGAACTGACGAAGGCATTTGAAAGTAAAATCGGAAAACCCAACTTAAAACTGCATTAATTTGAGAGTGCAATATCATGATAGATTAAATTAAGTGAGTGTTTATTTTGTGGTCAATCACTTAAATAGGAAGAGCAAATGACGTGAAAAAATGTGTACGCCGCAATAGTTACTTTATCTCATAAAGATCACGCGAAACGTCGTTAAGGTTTTTCCCGGTATGTCTGTCATCTCTGGAAAATCTATTTTTTCTGCATATGAATGATTTATTAAATTCCGCAAATGTCTTGAGTTCACTAAAGCGTCTGATATTACTAGATTTATGAATATACAAAACTAATCAAGGAAAATACTACAGGCATATATGTATGTACATACATATACATATATGTCCACACATTCAAAATTTTATTTGCAATTGTCTGCTTTTAAAAACTTTTTAAGATACTTTACATACATACATTACAATGCAATGAGGACTTAGATTTAATTTATAAATTTCAAGCTGTAATCGCATGCATGAAAAGTTTTCAAAGAGGATCAGATATTTTATTCACTGTGTTTCTGAAAACAAGAAGTTTGTAGAAAAAACTATGACAAATGATTTCTGGTAATAATAACCATATTTTAAAATTTATTCCTTTTGGAATTCCGTACCTGCATTTTCTTAGTGTTTGATTGTATTACGGACCATTTAATTTCGACCCATTGAATGGACTACTAATAAAATTATTAATGTTTTTATTTATTTATTTTATGCAGATAATCCGTCCGTATCTCATTCTAGATCTTCTTTCCGGCACGTGTTTTCAGACTCAGTTCAATATTGCCTACTTTCGCCCACTTGCTGACTTTCTGACAGAAGCGGCTCTCAGGGAGGGGTACTGGGGGTAATTACCCCCCCTTAGCTTATTGAAATATTTTTCTTCAATCATATAATACAAAATTTAATTATCGAACGAGTGCGCGAGAATAAAAGCTTTCCATCTACTTTGTTTGTTTTGCGGATTTATACGTATTTGACTGGTTTTATCATATAGGTAGCAGTAGATTTGTTAGTCTAGCTTTTATACTGTTATTTGATTTGGCCCTTATAGTTGGCTATATCTAAAGAAATCAATCCGTTATTAGGAATAACGGCTTGACTTGTGTTTTTTTATACCTTTCTAATTTAGCAGTTACTGCTTTCCATTTTTATTTTTGTAGGTGTGTACCCTTTCCTAGATCAAGGCTGCATGCACATAGATAAGTTAAGGCCTGAAAGAGAAAACTATTTGCCAAAAATAGATTAATTCATGTTGTCGTACTGTTTATTATTAATTATACTGTTCATTATTCAACTCATGAATTTGTTCTCTCAATATATCAATAAAAAAGAAAAAATTTACATATTGAACAAACTCTTGTACAAGAATTAAAAGAAATATAAAATTAACTGGTCATCCTGAGAAAAGATTGTAGTCATGAGCCTTTATTTATCTTATCTGTCTCCCCCTTACTATATTGAACGTTCGAACTTATCAGTACATCGGTGAGGTGAGTCAATTGAACTCAGCACTATTTCACCAACCCCTCCCCCTCCCCCTCCCCCCTTCTAACTTTTTCCCAAGGCATTTTAACCCCCCCCCCCCCCCCCCCCCGGCCCGGCCAATATGGTCTGGAGCCGCCCTTATTTCTGAATAAAGGATCTTATTGTTAACCGCTTTGAATTGCCTATAAATATAATATTCATTATCATACAAATAAATTTCCATCACAGTATATTTACAAACAATTCATTTGCACTTATATTATTCATAAAATAACTTTTTATTTTTTCAGTGGTGGATATTGTAAGGAGAGGAAATTGCCGCGGACTTTTTGGATAGTAGTGATAGTTAAAAAATCCAAGTGATATGAAATCTAAATTATTTTAAGTGAAATAGAAAACTATGTTAAAACATACTATGTTAAAACATACTTTGTGTGACCTAAGAAGTTTAACTGGCAAAAAAAGAGGGAAAGTGAAATTTAACCAAGGACTTGTCTACTGTGGCTCATGTATTTGGGCAAGTTGGGTTATGTACAGCTGTCATTATTTTATTAGGTATTTACATACATACCTATAAAATCAAACAAATCATCGATTTTGCTAAATTTTTAGTTTTTGTAGATGACGTCAAGTATAACATCATGGTAAAGTATTAAGCCCGGTATTCTGAGCACTTAGCGGCTAACATTTTTATGGAAATTTAACTGCATCCCTAAGATAGTCCTGGCATACGTAAGATATGTATAGTTGAACTATATTTATAGTTCTCCCAGAATATAGTTAAAAATTTCTTTCAGTGTACAATCTAGTCGCCTAAAAACAAACCCAATCGTCAAAGTTACGGCCGCAATATAATTTATGGGCGTAAAATAATACCGATACCGATAATCTACATTTTTCCGAGCTACTAGTTTTCAAATTACGAAAATTTTTTAATACTGATATCGTTAACAATAGTAATAGTTTGAACGAAGCATATATTATAAGGGCGATGCGCGACTATGCGTGCTTACTTCGGATGCGGAATGAATTTTTGGCTGAAGGGAGAAATGCGGGGAAATGTGGACTTTGTCCGTCTATTTATTCCCGGAAAGCACCACAAAAAACGTAATGTAACCAATATCGCTGCAAATGTGTGGGTCTGGAAATTCGTTAAGAGAAACGTGATTCAAGTTTCCATTGCGAATGCGGTTTCTCGGTTTAAATTGAGAAGTTGGAATAAAATATATTAAGCATACTAAAGAGTGCAATTGAAGACATTTCTTTCTCCGCAATTATCTTTGGATCCATTTTCATATTTTGACAACAGTAATACACATACACGTTATATCTTAATTATGACTTCAGCACTCACGTAAGCATGCCCCGGCTCGCATCAAATGTGCTTAGTGCACTCATTCAGTGCGGAAGTCCGCCTAGTCTCACATTACCCTAATAATTTTTCTTAATATGTATTTCAAAATTATATAATACCTTTATGCTATTTCAATGAAGAAACAAATACTTTTTAAATTTTTTTGTATGATTTAAATTAAAAAGTGACCAGCTTCTTGACAAAACCTGCGACCTATATTTCAAAAGACACATAACAGTTGTAGAACTTTTAACCGCAAAAAAGGTCCCTTCTGCCGCTAAATTAACACAATACCAGGCTTTAAGCAGCAAGTACATATATCTCAAAAATGAGCAAGAAAATCGCATTAGAAATTTATAATTTATATATACATATGTATGTCAATTTTCTTATGATGATATTATACTAGTAAGTCGCCTACAAACCTGAAAAAAATTTTGCAAAATCGCTGACTCAAATGTTGAGCCTCGCCTTTTATTTTTTTTGGCAAATCATGTCTTAATTTTAGCTGTGTACAGACAAAGCCAAAATACTCAGCATTAAAATGCTATAATTTTCCTTTTTTTATATTTTTCTTTTCCTTTTTTTCTTTCTTTTCGTAATGGTTAAACAGCCAGTTCCATTATATAATAAAAACATAATATTATCAAAATATTATAAAAAATAAGCTTGTAATATTAGAAAAATCTATTTATAGTAGGTGTATAGCAAAGCGACTACCGCGAAGAAAAGGTTTAAATGTACTTTTGTATCTACCTATTCAAAGTTAGAATAATTAGGAGCATAGTGTTTTCTTCAAAATATTTCAGATACAAATATTTTCGCAAGAATTCTAAAATATTATAACAAGTTTCTTATGAATAACTGGTATAATCTTTGGAGTAACTGGTGAACATGGCTCTTTTAAAAATAAATTTTTCCAAAACAAGGCAAATATGTAGTTTTTGATTGATTTGGATTAATCCAAATTCTATGTAAACAAATCAACATCTTCTAAGGCTTTAATGATATTGCAGAATCTATAATATCTATCGAACCAAAAATTTCAGTTAATAAGAAATATGTACATATTTAAAAAGATAATTTGATTTGGGCTGTGTACAGCAAATCAACATACATAGATTTTCCTCGAAGGGGTTCAGCGCCAAGAAGTATTCTATCACTGACAGTATCGATTAATAATTTTGTTTTATGTAATTTTCATATGTAAGTTGCGGCGCAAAGCGTAGGTAGTATGTTTTACTCTTTAAATTTTTTAAACTATGTCTAGTTTAAAATAAAAAAAAAAAAAAAAAAAAAAAAAAAAAAAAAAAAAAATATTCTTATCATCAAAGAAAATTCAAATTACACTTTAGTTTACCTAACTAAGCTACTATTGATAATTTTTAAATGAGATAAATGCTTATACCCATTTCAAAAAGCTTTCTCATACAAAAACCACTGCAGATCAAGGTAGAAGTAATAAAAATACCTTCGTTTTACTTTTTTGAGGTTTTGAACGTTTTTTCCTCAAACACGAGCATAAGAAACAAGAATATAATATTAAGCAATATTACGTATATAATTTCATAATTGATATATGTATGTTTTTTTGCATAAGCCTCTAGTAATTGATTATTTACTGCTAGAGGCATTAAAGATCATAATTATGAAGAGTTGATAAAATAAATAAATAAATAAATAAAAAGCACTTTCATTTCCCTTGCTTATTTTCTGAACACATGTAACTTTATTAAGTATCAAAAACACATCATTTGTTTTAGTGGCATCTTAAGTATTTTGTGTTACTTTTCGTAAGAAATGTAAATTAAATAAAACGGGTATTCACTCTTCGATGTATTTTTATTCAAATAGCAAATTCGTAGTATTTGCATATAGTGAAGAGTTAGCAACATGTATCAAAATATTACTACACCCTTGTAAAATTTAGATCAGCTGGTTAAATGACAAAGCAGTCAGTTGATAGATTTGGAGTTTGAACGATAAATACGTATGATTAAATTGCAATTAAAAGTCGCAGTAGCCGAAGGCAGACAAACAATATAGAATGAAGTAAAATTATAATATTTTTTTATTTATTTATTTTTTTAACTTTGTCACCTAAAACTAAATTTTAAAAAATCCTTTTGAGAATTTAATTCAAGTTTCTAATTTCACTTTTAAGTTTTAAACTTATAAATGTTGACAATAGGCCCAAACGAGCGTACAAAATTGGCATACTTCTTTTACATGCATCTTCTTCTTTTTGTCTTTGGCGTTCTACACAGATATGTATCTTACGAATTAATTTATTATCAATAAAATTACCTTTGATTTTAAACGTTTTTTATGTTCCTATACAAGGGTTACACCACCTTGAGATTTAAAAAACAAAAAATGACCAGATTTATTTATTTTAGGAATATTTTAAGCGTTGCCACATGCTAAGATCTGATTAATACCGAGTTACATATAGTAAGTTGAAGTGAACAAATTGGAGAATAGACCTGCATCTCCAGATAGTGACCGGACAAAGTCTTGCAATAGATATTTATGACTACAACTCTTTATCGTACCTTCCGAATAAGAAAAACCATTTGAATTAATCACTTTGTCTGTGAACCAATCAATGTATAGACCACGAATCGCATGATTGAAGGTAGAATACACAAAAATTTTTGACGCAGCACATTTTTTCGCGTTTTTCTTTTCCAGTATTATTTAAAATGTAGCACAGGAATTTTTTGATTGAATACCGCGCATTCATTTTTATTAACTTTTTTAACTTCAAGTTTTAATAGAAAATAAGTTTTTTTTTTCAAAGAGCAATAAAAAATCTCTTAGATATTTTTCCCTATGCGATATTTTTTTTTTAATTACACGATTCATAAAATTAATAACAATTATTTCGTAAAAAAGAAAGTATTTTTATACCTATGTTTTTACCGCCAAAGTGGTGTAAACCCTTAAAGATATGCAGTAGATACATTGCCAGTATTTTATGTGTTTTATAACAGAAAAATTTACATTTTATTACACAAATAACACAGATTTCATTAAAAATTCAAAATACAAATAATGTATAATGCTTATAAATTAAATGCGCAAAAAACTCCGCGAACCGAAAAAAATCTATCGTCTTAACGCATTCAATTATTTCTCTTTACATTGACCATCGTAAAGCTCTTCAATAACTGAAATAAAAAAAAAGACAAAATAAGTCTTGAAAAAGCATTCAATATGTATTTGATATTTACCTTTTCCACACTTTCTTATACATCCAATAACGTGTTTGTTACTGAAAGTGGCAGGTTCTCCATCGATAAGTACGCATTTGGGGCTGAATTCATCTGGTACTTTGCATGGACAAGGTGGAAAGGTTGTGGTTGTTTTGCAGTGCACGCAAGCAATGGCAAGTACTAAAAGTACAAAAAAATTGTTACCATGAAATAAACAATAAAATATAATATATAAAATGGAATACTTTCTCAGCAATCTTACCAATTATAAAGAAAACCAAGGTAAACTTCATTGTTATTATATTATTTTAATATTTTCAGGTGAGCTGTGAAAAGTTCTTCGCCTGATGGAGTTTTGAATAGATCTAAACCACGCAGAGCTGCTGCTAAAGCATATATACTACATATATGCATCTTGGGACTAGATCTTGCTTTATTAAAAAAGCTCGGCTTCTTCAAGCAATTATGCAACAACAGCAACTAAAAACGGTGTAGCCGGTTTAATTTCAAGAGAACTCTTCGATCGCCGTGTTAAGAGCATGCGTCACGTACCTCAACGACACGGATTAAAAACCTTTTCTTCATTTTCTAGAAATAAGTAATCTCAAAGAGGTAAAACGAATGAAATATTGAAAATGATACTATGATTGATGATGATTTTTTTTTTGTAAAAAGAGAAATACCCTTTATAAATAATATCTATACAATTTAGGAGATTTTAATAAGAGTCGGTCCACAGTTGACTAAAAAGTCTAATACACTTGGTTTTCCATTTCAGAAATAGTAATTCACTCTGCCTCAAATTTGTTGGCTATTTTTCAGTTACAGAAGCTTTGACAGTTTTTTATTTCTACTTCCGAGTTTGAGCAAATAGAAATAACTTTTCACATTTTTGTTACACTGTCTACCAAAACAATATCATTCATATATAGCAAGAATCAATTGAACAGGCACACCGATAAATAACTTCCACGTATGCAATAACGTAATTCCACTTTTTCTTTTTGTTTTAATTATAGCATACTTTTCCTATATTATAACATTTATTATAATATTCTTTAACACATCTTAATGTATATTCATTTAAATTTCCTATTTTGCATCGACTTTCGATCAATTATTTAAAATTCAAGACGCGGTGGACACTCTTCTATCTTTGGTAAGGCGTATCCCATAGATAGCAAAATTACCAAAAATATATTTTTAAAAGCTTTATTATTAACACGTTTGCGCACGTGAAATATTAATAGTAGTCTATAGTATTAAATTTTATAGTGAAGTTATGTACATGCATAATGACAAAAAAGCTGTACTGTCCACGAAAGTGTTAAGTATAGTTAAAAGCTTTACTATTGAGTATAGTTTTACAATAAATTGGAAAAATTTTAAAACAACGTATTTTGCTACACCATACAGCTACATATATTTAATTTAATTTAGTAGCAACCGTTCTTTAAAAGTGAGTCCCAACAATCTGTTCAGTATACTCGTATTTATACCTTCTTATTGGTTTCCACTTTGTATAAAAAATACGTATTTGTTTCCTTCCAGATAGCAATGTTGAATATGTAATAACTGGTAACTCTGCCTAATAAAATTTAATAATAATTTATAATAAGAAAACTAGGCATACAGCCGATAATTCCCGTAAAAACATACATTAAAACTTTTTCACTAATCGATAGGTGATAGTTTTCTTTAGGACATCTCGACATAAGTTATTAATGAGTGTTTACTTGGCCTTTAATAACTCCCGAATATTTGGTTTAATATATTATGTTTTTTGTCCAAAGGTACTTAAGCCGTTTTCGAATTTACTTGCACTTGCACTTAAATCTATTTTCCGCACTAAATATTCTCCGAAAAATTCCGAATAGTGTATAAAGCGTTTGAAAATATACGTAGACTGCTTTGAACTGCTCTAAATTTGTTTCGATCACAATATCTACGATATTTTAAGCAAGTGCGCGTGAATTCGAAAATGGCGTTTCCAACTTAAAAAATAGAGTTTCCAGATGGTGGATTCAAAATGGCGGCTTTTTAGGATCAACTACATATAAGCGATTTTCATAAAAATTGGTTCATACATATGTATGTATGTATATGTATGCTTTCAAAGTCGCTGGCTCTGGATCCGTTATCAAAATTTACAAATTTAAATAGGGAATTTCTACATACGAGTCTATACTCTTTTGAAATCCACTATCAAAAATTAAAAGTTTTCAATTTTAGGCAATGTGAAAAGGAATGAAAATTGGCTTGTTCATTTGTCTATCCGCCAACTTGCTAATTCATAAACTGATCGAGCTTAAAACATGTGTCAAGCTTAAATACAGAAACTAAGAAAGACCATTTAAGTTTACATGTTTCTATTTTCTGTTTTCACATTCAATTTTTTTCTAGTAAGCACCGTAGCGAGAACGAGTAACCAACTAGTCTACAATATTAGGAAACCTTTTCTTCTCAATATTAACTGTGGAAGGTTTCAATTACGAGTTGAATTAATACTACTTAGTCAATAAAAATATATATATAGTTAAGTATCTTACCCACAGAAAGTTTTTAAAATAGGTAGCATAAACACCGATTTGCAGAATGCTTTATGAGAAATAATTGAATAAGATTACCTACTATAATACTTAATCTTCTAAATTAAAACAAGACACTTTATTGGTTCTTAAAAACTCAATTTCTATCATATAAGGGGCGGAAATTTAAGGGGGTATTCTGGTCTAGAGGCACAAATTTTAGGGTGTTTTTCAATTGCGATAAAAAAACACAAAAAATATTTTTGTTATCGTATTTTTGCTCAATATTTATTTACAATTTAAGGATATACAAAACAATTTTACAAAAAAAAAAAAAAATTTAAAATTCAAAAAATTATAGGGTGGTAAAGTGGGTGGTTGAAAAAAAAGGATGCGTCCTTATTGACACGATTTCAACTCTTCTAGTCATCCGAAACAAAAAAAAAAAAAGATTAGAAGTGAGTAAAGAGGTTGTTATAGCCCCTACCTCAGAGAAACAAAACAAAATTTTTTTTCACAAAATGGCGACTATTTCAAAAAAAATTTTTGTTTTTTTTATATTTTTTCACAGTTTTTAATTTTTTAAAAATAGTAAAAAATATTTTTTTAGAAAAATCTTGCTAGAGACGTTAGAGCGTTATATGAAGAAGATGTGTACCAAATTTCTAGTAAATCGGTTCATTAGAACTTGAGATATCGTGTCAATAGTGCTAAAAAAAGTAGTTTCGAGAAAAACACGTTAAAAGATTTGAGCATAATCTACATAGGTCATATAGACCGGTCTAGTTGCCGCGTCACTAAAGCAGCTATAACTCTTTAAAATTTCCTTGGAGGGTTATATTCTTAAAAGTATATGCTTTGAAAATATGCAAAAAAAACGATTTTTTCAAAATTCTAGACCAGAATATCCCTTTAAGACCCACGTGCAACTTCACGGCCGTAATAATCCTGTATTATAGGTTAATTGTTAAGTTTAAAAATAAAATTTCCAACTTCTCTTAATTAGAAGGAATAAATTGCTAATTTCCTGATTTTCCTTTGCTCAGAAATAATTATTACTTATCTCACTTTTCACATAATTACAAAGTACAATTTCGCACAATATTCGCACACCTTATCTAATTTAAAATGATTTCGAAAGAAAACCAAAAGAATGAAAGTAAAGTAAGAAACAAAGTGTTATAGCGATTGTATCATTTTCTAGTTAGCATGTTTCAAGGAAATCTAAAAATAAAAAGTCAAAGTTATGTTTCACATTTTATTTGCGCTCTAACAAAACAACTGCATATAAAAAATAACTTCTTAACATTGTCCCGGCCGAATTACTTGTACACCTGCAAAGAAAGTTGCACAATTAAATTTATCAAAACATTTTGTTGAATCATATCATACTTTTTCCACACTGTTGAGCACATCTTAGGCTACCTTGATTTGACAAAGTTTCTCGTCTTCCATTAACGATAGCACAGATCGGAGTATATTCATATGTTGTTGCACATGGTGGGCATTGACCTCTTTGAGGAAAGGCGTAGGCGCCAACAGCTAAAGCAACAACTGATTTTGTTTCACATTAGAATTAACATATTTTAATATTACATATCTATTAAATAATTTCTTTAAACACTTATATAGCTATTATGTATTCAAAATATACTTTATAACTTACAAGCAAAGCAAAGCAAAATAAACTTCATTTTTAGCTAATAAATCGCTCTGTATCAAATTCAAACTGTTCACAAACAAAGCTTAAGTGTAAGCACCAACCTCTATGCAATTCTATTTATATTAATTTTTAACACCCTTCGTTGCTTTCTACTGCAAGTGTTAAGTGTCCATACTTAGAAATAATATCTGGGAAGTACCTACATTATTAATCATATCCACGTTTTTCAAGGCAGCCGAGTTGAGGATGTAATTAAATTGCACCTCTGCTACAAAGAACTGTCTAGCGAAAACTACTTTACTTGCGCCTCTCAAGCATTCTCAAATTTCTTTTGCAAATATTAAGAGCTCTTGGATAAATACTTGATGTATGACTCGCGGGGAATTTTTGAATTTTTATTTTCTAGAATTAAAACTAGCTGCACCTTTCATGGATACCTAGAATTTAATTGAAATGCTTGGATACTGATAAAAAGAACATGTACATACATACTCGTAAAAATAATTCAAAAGGTAAATATCACCCAAAAACTGCAGTTTGGTTTAAAATTAATAAAACAAAAGCTTTGTATGCAACAATATTTATCAAATATATGTAAAGTATAAAATTCTATTTATAAAAATCGTTCATAGTCCAGTCTATGGAGACTTTCCTCCTCGATTTGTTCAAACAGCACCGATTTGCATGACAATTTGGATTTAGGTTCCACTTATACTCTAGTTCAAAGTTGACCCTGTGCCGATGGGTGCTTTTACCTTGGGGGTGGATGCCACCCCATCTCAGGGGTGAAAAATAAATAAATGATTAAAAAAAAGTCGGGGAATGGATAGATTGATTAATTCTAAACAACTTTTGTTCTATAAAGTTTTTACTCAAAGTCAATACTTTTCGAATTATTCGCGAATGAAAGTGTGCATTTTTCAACCAAAGAAACCACGTGTTCAGACGGTTTTTCGCGAATAACTCAAAAAGTTAGTATTTTATCGAAAAAATTATTCTTAGTAAAAATATAGCTTATAAAAACACAAAAAGAATTCTGTCTTTATGGTATCTGTAGACCCAATATTAAGAGAGTAATATCTCGTTGAAAGTTGGTTCTTATTCGTCAAACACCAACACCAAAGTCTGAACGTGAAATAACCAAAAAACAATGCATTTTTCGAGGAAAACTCATAGAACTATTTCTGAAGTGCTTAAAAAACCTTTATTTTTGTTTTTATAAAAGTCCCTAGCTTCAAAACTAAGCGAGTTATGACGAAAATAAAGTTGGTCCCTATTTTTTTGGCGAAAAAAAATGTGAAAATCACCCTGTAATGACCACGCCAATTGAAAATAATCGTTACAACTTTACAATTAACTTTATTTATATATTTGTAATATGCTCGAAAAGTTTGACCCGTTTCAAATTATTAGTTTTGAAAAAATTTGAGCTTGTAGAGAAAAGACATTTTTTGAAATTTTGCAAAAAATTGCCTTTTTTTCAAAATAACTCAAAAACTATTAATGATACGCAAAATTTTGTAGAATACAAAATTGTAGGCTTTGCTTTTCGAAAAATATAATATTAGTTTTTTCTTCTTTTCTGTAGGATAAAAATTGACTAAGATATGGCCATTTAAAATTTGCATATATTCATAAATAGTAAGTTGTTGAAGTCCTTTCAGCTCAAACCCTTTCAAAAATAAAATCTGAAAGAAAATTTAATTTATATGAGTTTATAGCTCTTAAAAAAACCTAGAAAATGGTTTTTTGAAGAACTCAATAGCTTAAAAGCTAAGCGAGTTATGGGTCAAAAACGAATCAAATATTTTTGGAAATATCATAGAAGACGTACGTATAAATGAATACGCATTGCAGCTATATTTTAGGCACAGACATACTTACACCTATTCGTACACTATATACATATATATCACACACACATATATATAAATATATAGTATTGTAATAAAAAAAATCTTTTGCAGTAAAAATAAAAATAAAAAATCCATATTAATTAAAATCCCTTCACGTTCAGACTTTCGATTTTTTCAGCAAGCTATTACTCTCTTAATATTGGGTCTACAGACACCATAAACAGCATTCTTTTTGTGTTTTTATAAACTATATTTTTACTAAGAATGATTTTTTCGATAAAATACTTACTTTTTGTGTTATTCGCGAAAAACCGTTTCTTTGATTGAAAAATGTACACATTCATTCGCGAATAATTCGAAAAGTATTGACTTTGAGTAAAAACTTTATAGAACAAAAGTTTTGCTTAGAATTAGTCAATCTATCCATTCCCCGACTTTTTTCAATGAGTTATTTTTCACCCCTGAGAAGGGGTGGCATCCACCCCCAGGGTAAAAGCACCCATCATCACAGGGTCAACTTTGAACTAGAGGGTAAGTGGAACCTAAATCTAAATTTTCATGCAAATCGGTGCTGTTTGAACAAATCGAGCAGAATCGCCTTATTTTGCCTGCATTGACTGGACTATCAATTTAGTTTCCCTAAGTTTTATTAAAAAGGTTTTAGCTTCGCTTCAACGAAGAAAGCGTGGGTTTTGAACTATTTTCTTAGAGCTACCAGTTTTGATAAAATTTTGTAAGAACATTAACTTCAGGTCAAAAATAACAAAGGTGCCAAAACTTCTTGGAATTTTTAAGATACTTTATTGTAAAACTTTTGAAAGTAACAACAACTAGTCATATTAATAAAGTCTTATTAACTTTTCCTCTATCTTACTTAAAGCAAAGTGAAAATAATAAAACAAAACAATTTAGTGCTCAAAAAATTTATTCCATTTTCAACAACAAACATATTTGATTAAAACTATGTATTTCCGCAAATTTTTCAACATGCTGAACGTCGAACCAATTGTATTCCTACAAAATAGAATATTTTAAAATTAAAATTTTTATTTACTTGTTGCATTATAACATACTTCTTCCGCATTTTTGAGCACATCTTAAACTTCCTAGATTTGAAAAAGTCTCTAATCGTCCATTAACACGACCGCAAACTGGAGCAAATTCTAAAGTTGTGATACACCCTGGGCACTGATTTCCCCTTTGAGGTAAAGCGTGTGCTTCATAAACTAAAAATACTGAACAAATTTTTCATAATTTTAAGATATATTTTAAAGAAATTATTATCATTGCTATAATTTATAATTCATTTATAATTACAAAATATTAATAAATTTGTGTATAAAAACAATTTTGTCACGTACAAGCTAAACAAAGCAAAACGATCTTCATCTTTTAGCAATGAAATGGTACAATAAATTTAAATAACTTTCCACAGCCTGTCCGCTTTGAATGCAGTGAAAGACAACTTTGCAGTCTACTTATATTTGAATTTAGTTTGTAATGAAAGTTTGTGTATATAGGTACTATTTACTTACCTTTATACTGCGAAAAACCACGTACATTATTAATATTATTTCAAGTTCAACTTAGGTACACTTATAATTTAGTCTCAAACAGAGTTCAAAAATCCCTCACAGATACTAGGAATTCATGAATGAATGAATAGTTGATTAGTGCTTTGTTTTACGGGGGATTTTTGAAACCTTAAGAAGTTGAAATATTTTCCATTGAGCAATTAGCGGGATTTTATGATATACAGAGATTAGAAAATTACTAGTTGTGCAAGCCGCAAATGAAGTAGACTCGATTATCTACGTTCACTGTTTAATTACGGAATTCGTCCGTGCGCAAATAAAGCAATTCCCTTTTGTGTATGTTTAAACATTTGGTTTAATTTTTAACTTTGGGAATTAAAATTCGTGGAAATGTTGTATAATACTTTATTTACAAAAATTGTACCGCGAAAATACAGTGATTTAAAAATATATTAAAAAAAAAAAAGTAATAGATTTTTGAATATTTTTGTTTCTATATTTCAAACCGTTTAATACATGGCTGTAATTATTATTTGTTCTATATTCAACAAGGTCCTCCACGTACAATTGAAATTTCTAGAAATAAAAGGGAAAAATACATTGTTTCTATTTTTCTTATTTCATTAAGTATGCATCACGTACCTTTTCCACACCTTACACTACAGGCTACAGTACCACGATTTGGATACGTTTCACCATCGCTAGCACAAACTTGGTTGAATTCATAAGTTCTAGGACATCTTCTCATACAATCATCAAAATGATCGGCTCTAACGCTTAAAAAGCTGAGTGCAAGTAATGCTAATAAATAAGAAAAAATATAAATTTTATTAACAGTATAGTATTTTGATACGGTAAATTTACCAATAACACCAAAAATGGACAATAGCTTCATTTTACTTCGAATTTTAAATTTTAGTTTCTCAACTTCTTTCTCTGTAGCTTCGGTAAGAATATACCAATCAATCAGTACTCGTCGTTTATAAATAGTTCAAGAAATCGAAAAGTTGATGTCATCTTTCTCCTTCAAGAAAGCCAATTATGCAATGCTCAGTGATATGTTGAATAAAGTACAAATAGTGTTTTTTTGTTAAATTACTAGTAGTTTATTCAAATTTTAAATTTAACAAAAAGCGCTACAAACAAAAACATTCTACAAGTCATACAAAAACTTTCTGCATAGTAATAAAAGCTTTTGGCAAATATTCAAATTTCATTGCAAAAACGTCACAGAAAAAGTTAAATATTGACGAGTCAATGGAAAATAAACAAAAAAGTTGATAAAAGCAAGATAAGAAAGCGAAGCAAAGATATTTGCCTATATCCGGGCTAACATATTGCTACAATTTGTCGACCATCATCTATTTAGTATTTGTCATAAGAACAGAGGGTGATGACATTTGCAAAAACCTTCAAATATTTCTTGGAAACCAAACATTCTAAAACATACAATTAATACCCACTTTAATTAAAATAAAAGTTTCTAAATTATTTCTAATTGGGTTTTTCAATTCATTGAATTTTTTCAGCATAAATCTTTTCCACAAAAAAATCCGTTGCGGTATTCATTTACTAATTAAAACTACTAACAGACTATCGGCAAGATCATCGGCACTGTTTTGATCACGCAAGTAAGAAATGCTAAAACTAACCTACAGTTTTTTCAAGTAAATACTTACTTAAACATTTTGACTACCCCTTGCACTTTTTCAATCATATCATACTATTTAGCTTATTTCCTTAGGTTATTAAGGTATCAGTTAAACTTATATGCGCTAATATGCTTGGCACGAATTATTTTTTTTTTTTTAATTCATTTAATAACGTATTTCAAATTAACGCTGTAATTAAAACCACACTTTCGATTTTAAAGAGAATACTCATACTGGATTTAACTTAACATGTTTTATAAATGTTATAATTATACATTTTTTTTTTGGTGTAGGAGAGTTCAATAACGCACATGTTTTTAAACAAACACTTGATTATATTAATATGGAAAACAATTTTATTTATCAATTCTTATAAGTATTTTTAAATTGCTTGCACGTGTTTAAGTTGATAACTCTTCATTATCTCCCACAAAACAATTCCCATGTTTTGTTTCTAATCATAATGTTAATAAAATTTCCAAACATTCTTTCTCATAATGTAACGAAATGATTAGCAACATTTTTTTTGTAATTCGATTAAAATTATCTATGTGTTAATCTAATAAGCCAAAAAAGTAATAATAAAAATTTAGTTTCTTTAAAAACTATAGTAATTTTTTTTTAAATGTCATTTACATATAATTTCGTAGAGAACAATTGTGTATTTATTATTTGTTATAAGTTAATTTAATGAGGGTTTCTTTTTTATGTAGGTACTGTATTTCACTTTAGAATCACTTAATTGCAGACAATAACAAAGTTAACAAATAACGAAACCAGTAATTTCTATAAAATTAAGGTTGCATTATATGTAAATAAATTCATTTGAAATTATATGATTTTCCCTGTTTATTTTAAATATTTGTTCATAAAATTTGAGGAGGAAGGGGCACACCTAAAGATTTAATTTAGAGGAATAAAAGGTGTATATATTTTAGTGTAACAAATCATATCATTGCATTTGGTTAATATCTGTATTAATTCGAAAAAACGGTTATGATATTTTGGGGTTATTTATTTCTGTAGAAAAGGCATAATGAGAATCCTGTTTTAAGTACGAAAATTATATTAGAATTTTAAATAATTATATAATTTAAACTTATAAAATATATCCAATAGCCTTCTACTGAGTATTATTGTTTATACATTGTTAAAAATTGTAACCGTCGACAAAATAGAAATTGTGGACAAATTTGTATTGTAACCATAGATAAACTTATAGCCTGAGTTCTAGAAGTAGGAGTAAGTGAAATATTTTTTGATCGACTTTTGACTTGCGTCTGACTTTTCTGATTTTTAAGTTACTGTTTTATTTCGCAAATTATCACAATTTTACTATTAAGAGGCTTATAAAAAATCGCAGGTAAAATTTTGTGACAGCTGAGTAATAACCAGATTAGTATTCAATTTTCTGAATACGAAGATAATCAGCAATTTTTTCAAATCATATATACATACGCAGGTGTAACTTAAGAACTCTTCAATATCTTGAATAAACAAAATATCGCAGAATAAAACTTTTGCACGGTATTTGTACATACATATAATGTTTTTATTACGCCATTGATATGATAATCCGATTCCGATTCTTGTTTTTACCTATTTAAATGTATTCTATACAAATTAGCAAATATGATTCACAGTAGACTGAGTGTAGTAGATAAGAATTTAATTATCTGCTTGCTTGGTAAAACCAATACCATTATATTTTCGTTTATATACTTTTAAGAAGCATTAAGAACCATTTACTGGATAGGGGAATTTTCAGAAAAAAATGATTTTATCAGCTTAAATTATTCTATTTAAGAGAACCTCCCTGATTATACATTGCCTAAAGTGATGTTTGAATTTGAAGAAATAATCAAATCTTGAGAACTAACAAGCAATTAACGTCCAAAAAATGAGAATATTGCTGATTTTGCCTTTAATAGGTCAGTATGAAATTGTATAAAATTTTTCACTAAAGCCATTATTATATAATTTTTATTTCTCATATGTTAGCACTTTTGCTAGTGTTTGCGATGGCACAAAAAGGCGATAGATGCAAACATTGCCAAATTACAATGGACATTCATCCTGTCTGTGGAACAAACGGCCTTACCTACGAGAACTTAAGTGAATTAGAATGCTCAAATGCATGTGGAGGTTACGGAACTCCAGGTAATTATTTTTATAAAGATTTGAAATTACTAATACTTTTTATTTCCATAGTTCGCCTGCAACATACTGGTGCTTGTCAACCTCCTAATTCAAAAGGACATGCTCCACCTATATTTAGTTCTATTTAACCTACCATTGTCATTGCGTAATAAGTTTTTTAAAGATAAAATTGTTGCATCGTAAACCTCCTTTCAATTTATTAATAAAAACATATTAGACATTGTTTATTCTCTATATTGCTTATTCTATTTCTATTGAATTAAATCAATCAAATAGATTCGTTGCTATAAAAATCAAATAAAATTTATTCATTCAACTTAAATCCTAAATGATTTGGTATGAGCAAGTTTTGCAAAATGTAATGGAAGTCAATTAAAATGACGAAGCACTGGTGTATAAGTACCTATGGTATAACACTCGTAATTCTGTTTTAACAAATTTATTTCTAAGACAAGATGCCATAATTACTATGTAGTATTTTGAACAAATGCTCATAACGTACACAAAAGACACTAGGCTTAAATTCACACATGGACAGGACTATAACATTGAAAATATTTCTAAACTCTGTTTTCCACAAATTGCTAAAATAATTTTCAGAAGTTTTGTTTTAGTAGATAAGATTCAAATTAATTATTTGTTGGGTAAAACCAAAACAAAATGAGTGCGCTATTATCTTTAATGAGCATAATAATCTTATTAGGAGCTATTCACTACATAGAGCGACTTTCGAAGAAAGACTTTTAATCATCTAAGTTTAGTTCTATTTAAACGAAGCTTTTTCCTTTATACATATTGTTTAAATTATCATTTAATTTCGTAGTATAATCGAAATATTTGAATTAGGAAGTCGGCCAATTGTACAAGATGAGGAATTTACTAATTTTTGTGTTAATAAGTGAGTTAAAGAACATTTAACCGTTGTTTTACATACTAAGTATAATACATTTTACATTTCAGCTCTTTCTCTATCAAACGTTTTGGCACAGAAGGGCGATAAATGCCTTTGCTCAATTACAGAGAATATTCATCCTGTTTGTGGTACAAATAGATTAACCTACGAAAATTTAAGTAAATTAGAATGTGCAAACAAATGTGAAGGAACAGGTAAAAACGTAAAATAGATGTGTATTGCACGGGTAATAAATTCTTTATTTTCCATAGTTCACCTGCAACATACTGGAGCTTGCGAATCTCCTTATGCAGAAAATGCTAAGGGTTATGATTGAATAATAATTGTGTACATACCAACCATTCTTGAGCTCTCTAGATAATAAAGAATATGAAAACTCAGTTGTTTTAATATTTCAATATTTTATTGTCCTTTTAATTTTAGGCATTCCATTAACATACATAGTTGCAGATAATGTAATCTATTGTTGATGTTGATACATAGTGCACTTGGGAAACAGTTGAAAGAGAAGCGGTATTATTCGATGCTTGCAATCAATAATATTTCAAGGATGGCGATTTTCTTAATTCAAGGGAAATTCTACGTAGACTTATTTTCGGGCATCGAATAGGCTTTTGAAAAAGTTTGGTATCATGCCACCCCAAATATAAAATATTGTTTTGTGCCAAAGAGTAATTTTTTCAAGTCGTAAATTATTTAAGCAAAGAAACAATTATTGAAATGTTTAAGATTTTGTGTCCCTTAATCGTTATATGTAGCGAAAAATAATAGATACAACAAAATGCATAGCTTTTTTGTCGAGCATTCAATTTTCATCAAAAAGTCAGCGAGAGCTCTTCACTTTACACCGTAAAAGTTTTTAACTGCTTTATTACTAGGCAACTACGGTACCATCTATTTTCGAGGTAAATTTATATAACCGAGTGAAAAAACAACATAAATAGTAATTTTACATATGTACTTTGAGCATATGCATACATAACATATACATACATACAATGCTTTTGATCGTGGTTATTTTGCTACTCAAAAGACTAATTTCATTTAAATTTCAAATCTGTTTACATGTACATTCATATACATATACATAATCCAGAAATTTGATAGATACACATTTTATAAAACTAAAGGCCTTAAATCTTTTTAAAATAAAAGTATATATTGTCTTAATGTCTCTTGCAACAATTAATAAAATCTGAGAAAGTGTGAATGTTAATTGATTCATATCCGCTGAAACTTGTAATTAAATGGAAAATTACTTATTTACTTTGGGATTTTTAATTTCCCCAAACTACACTTAAAAGGTTCCGATAATCGTTTCTGATAATATTACAATATGTATTTGCTCTCATCATAAAACGTAATACATATAACACTTACAACAAAATGTTTCTATTCAGTATTTTGCAATATGCATACAAATGTCTGTGGTTTATAATTTTACGAGAATGAGCAACCACCCAGGGTCGTAAAAATATATAACAATTACTTCGATTCAAATGTGAGTAATTTTTCTTAGTTCTATAGGATTGAACCCGACTGCAAAGCATGTATGTATACTACATAGACAAGTATTCTTCGAATTTTCCATAAAACTTGGCTAGTTTAATACAATGTACATATATATGTATATGTATATATATTATACAAATGAAAAGAAGAAATAACAACATAGATATCGGCAAAAGCTTAACTTTTATTTCAAATAAATTTTATTTATTGTTTTATAAACTTCAATCAAGTCAAAATTTAAAATTTTCACAACTGCATTAACATTTTCCACCATGGGCCAAAGTCATGTCTGCAAAAAAGTAATTTTAGTAGATAAAAATTGATAACTATTATTATATATTTTTACCTTTTCCACATTTCTTGTCACATTCAAATTGGCTCATATTGTCATAAGTCGTATTATCGCTTGCGCAAACTTGCGATAGATCCAAAGTTATAGGGCATTTACTACGGCACTCTTCAAATGCTGTAGAAGCTCCCATAGCGGCCAAGATAATGCAAGCTGAAGAAGATTGAAATCGGTGTTTTGAGTTTCATGTAAAAAAAAGTTTATATACATATATGTAATTGTATTTTAAAGGAAAAGCCGTACGAAATTAAACCAAAATCATAAGTTAAAATATTTCCAAATTCTATTAATTAAAAAAAAACACATATTTTATTCGCTTTATCAACTACAATAAGCATACATCATGTAAAAGAAAAGAAAAGAAGTTTTCTTCAAATTCGTTTATTTTCAGGAATCTTGTAAAGTTATTTACAAAAAAAAAAGGATGTAGTATGTAAACATCTTTGATTTGGAAAATGCTTATTTCAAATCACCAAATTTGTGTGGGAATATTTAGAAAATCGTGTTTAGAAAATATCACTTTTGAAATTTTAAATTTAAATAATTCGGGAATTACAAGAATTTATCAAATTACTTGGCATATTCGTCAAATTTAACTTAAGTAAACGTTCCTACAAAATTTCATCAAGACGTAGGTACCTATAAGAAGACCTGAAACTCAATTTAAGCCAAGAAAAGTTTATTATTTGACTCCTTTATTTTAATTTACAAAGATACGACAATTTTCCAATAATTGACTTTCTTTAATTCTCACCAAAAGGTTAGTACCTGCACCCAGTGCAAAATACTAACAGCCGACTATACTTATAGTTAAAGAAGTTTCCATATTTTCTTTAAAACATTACCGAATAAATTCTTAAAATAAAGAAATTAAAAGCTGTCGAGTATTATCGTTGATCACCTCAAACTCAATTTATGCCCTTATTTCAGGCTTTCTTACAAGTCATTTGAGGCATTATATTCTTTAGCAAAACTAAACAGCCAGAATTATTTCAGATTTAAAATGCCGTACAGTGCAACTAAATATTTACTTTGCAATACACTGTTCACCTTAATGGCAAATATTCGCTTATTAAGTGAACTCACGGTTGTGTAACTCCGGCCGATAAAGTGTTAAGGTATGATTTAAAACCATTAACAAAATTTTTTTCATCCACGAAAATTAAATATAGCAATGAAGTTTACATCAATATACGTATACATAAGTAAGTTAAATTGTTATCTCCTTTGTATAACGTAATATTTTACGTATTCGTTATCTCCTTTATAACCACGAAAATTTTGAAATATATCGGATGGAGAGTTTTTAAATTATGTGGCACACTAACTTTAAGAAATCCATTTCACATTAACGATTCAATATAAGTTTTATATGTATGTAAGATTATAAGACAACCCTAACATTAACGACTGTAAATGCTGCTGTAACTGCAATTTTTCTAATATTTAAAACATTAAAAAAGGCGAATATTTTTGACAGTTTCGTTTTATACATATATATATATTTTAAATATTGTATATGTACTTTTTACATATATAATGTATATTTCAAACACACTAAATTTCTTTTCTTAGGAGACAAACATTATAAAAGTGATGCACAATTCTTTGTTATTTGTCACTCACCAAAAACAGATAATAATAAAATAAACTTCATGATGACTGAAATTAAGTATAAAAAATGTTTACAATAATCACTGCGACCTTTACTGAATAACAACAACCGTCTTTCTGATAGATTTCTACAGTTTATCAGTCTATAAATAAGATCCTTCTAATTTGAAAGTGCTAATGAAACTTGATAATGATGCAAATATCAATTTTTCATTCAGCAGCGATAAGTGCTTATTACTTAAGTAGGAGACCGAGGAGAGTTGTAATAAAGTCAATTTCTCGAAAAGTGTGACCATTAGCCAACTAGCGACGTCATGCATTTATTGCATTTTCGACACACCATTTGATGCAATTCGCGACGGCAGCCTGCGGAGAATGGTTATGTGTATATGCGACGTCTGTGCAGAAAAAATTGAAAAAGTAACTTTTTCACTAATATTTCGATAGCCTATTATTCGATACGTATTAAGTTAGTACTATTGTGAGATTATTTCTAATATGCATTGCCATATCAAGTTTTATATCATGATATTGTTTTTTGCATTCGCGTCGTGTTTTGAGATTACGAGCTATTTTTCAAACCAAAGCACAATTTTTTGCACCTAAAAGAATTGAAACAGCTTGTTTCCTCCTCTTTTGTTTTGTATTTGTTCAACAATAATGTTTGGTGCTGTCACTTTGCATATGAAGTTGTTATTAATTGTTTCAGAATGCCAAATCAATACGTGCGGAAGACGGATAGGGGCATGGCTAGAATACAAATATATTAAATAACCTATGAGGAGGTGACGTTAAGAGGACAGAGTCTTCAAAATGCCGCATCTTCATATAATCTGAACCACATTTCACTGTTTCGATTTATTACAATAAAACAGGCTTTAAAGGCTAACCTAACTTATTTTTATTAATAAAGCTTCTTTTGTTCACCAAACATAGCGTTTAAATTAAATTTACTTCTTTATTATCCCCAAATACACACCTGTTACAAACTGACCTCGACACCTGTTTCAACTTACCTGGGTACTAGGAGAGTTGTAACGCAGGGAGTTGTTTCAATTTTTTCCGATTTTCTCATAGACATTGATTATATTTACTTATTTTTATGTATGGTTTACATAGTGTGTAGAATTGGCTATATTGAGTTATAAAGTTCATAGAGATAGGACTTTGTTTGAGTGAGATATGCTAGCAAACGTAAAAAGTGTTACAACTCTCCTCGGTCTCCCCTACCTATAAGAAGACCTGAAACTCAATTTAAGCCAAGAAAAGTTTATTATTTGACTCCTTTATTTTAATTTACAAAGATTCGAAAATTTTCCAATAATCGTACTTGACTTTCTTTAATTCTCACCAAAAGGTTAGTACCTGCACCCAGTGTAAAATACTAACAGCCGACTATACTTATAGTTAAAGAAGTTTCCATATTTTCTTTAAAACATTACCGAATAAATCCTTAAAATAAAGAAATTAAAAGCTGTCGAGTATTATCGATGATCACCTCAAACTCAATTTATGCCCTTATTTCAGGCTTTCTTACAAGTCATTTGAGGCATTATATTCTTTAGCAAAACTAAACAGCCAGAATTATTTCAGATTTAAAATGCCGTACAGTGCAACTAAATATTTACTTTTCAATACACTGTTCACCTTAATGGCAAATATTCGCTTACTAAGTGAACTCACGGTTGTGTAACTCAGGCCGATAAAGTGTTAAGGTATGATTTAAAAACATTAACAAGATTTTTTTGATCCACGAAAATTAAATATAGCAATGAAGTTTACATCAATATACGTATACATAAGTAAGTTAAATTGTTATCTCCTTTGCATAACGTAATATTTTACGTATTCGTTATCTCCTTTATAACCACGAAAATTTTGAAGTATATCGGATGGAGAGTTTTTAAATTATGTGGCACACTAACTTTAAGAAGTCCATTTCACATTAACGATTCAATATAAGTTTTATATGTATGTAAGATTATAAGACAACCCTAACATTAACGACTGTAAATGCTGCTGCAACTGCAATTTTTCTAATATTTAAAACATTAAAAAAGGCGAATATTTTTGACAGTTTCGTTTTATACATATATATATATTTTAAATATTGTATATGTACTTTTTACATATATAATGTATATTTCAAACACACTAAATTTCTTTTCTTAGGAGACAAACATTATAAAAATAATGCACAATTCTTTGTTATTTGTCACTCACCAAAAACAGATAATAATAAAATAAACTTCATGATGACTGAAATTAAGTATAAAAAATGTTTACAATAATCACTGCGACCTTTACTGAACAACAACAACCGTCTTTCTGATAGATTTCTACAGTTTATCAGTCTATAAATAAGATCCTTGTAATTTGAAAGTGCTAATGAAACGTGATAATGATGCAAATATCAATTTTTCATTCAGCAGCGATAAGTGCTTATTACTTAAGTAAATACATATAAGCGTCGAACTATTTGTCTGATTCATTTAAGATTGAGCATTTTTGCGTTAACTAGAAAATGTTCGCTTCATTTCCAAGAACATCACAAATGGGAATTTCTCAATGTTTTTTGTTTAAATATCCTTCAAAGAGTAATTTTCTAAGTAAGTATTGTTGTTTACTGACAACTGAAGAGAATTGATTAAAAGTTCTTAAATAAAAAACATTTTAGAATTACATACTGAACTGAATTTTATTTTTTTTGGATTCATAAATAAAAAACAAAGGGATCATGTAACTGGACAAAATGTCAGTGGAAATTAATGAGCCCACATCATTTCCTGAATTATATTTCTCGAATAGCAGGAAATCAAAGGTGTTCTTTTCGAGCTGACTAAATAATTTGCAATCTCCTCTTAATTGATGATTTGGCTTTATCGCTGAAGTCAAAGGGCAAACTGTAAATCTTAGAAAATTTTGTTTAATTTACAATTACTGTTTAAGCAAGAAAACTTTTGTAAACATACTTCAAATTTTAATTTAAAAAGATGTAAATTTTTTCATATAAATAAAATTAATTTTTAATTTAGAGCTTATGCCTATTGCAGTAGCTAGAGTGTCAAAAAGTTTTAAATGAAATATTTGTAATTTAATAATTATTCAATAAAATAGTTTGCTTTTTATGCTCACGTTCACAACAAACTATTCTCACATCAACTATATTATATAAATGTTTATTATACACTATTATACTTATTTTGCGTTAAAATCACATACTATACATTCATACAGGAAATTATACTTGCATGGCAATCCCTTGAAATTTACATTCTTTGGCCGCCATCTTGGATCCGCCATTTTGAATTTCCAAATTTCGAGGATAGATTCGCAATCAGGACCTCCAAAAACCCCTTAATACCAATTTTCACGGTAATCTCTTGACATTTACAATCTTTGGCTGCCATCTTGGGTCCGCCATTTTGAAACTCATAAATAAAAAGTAGCCTATATGTTAGGCCGGGATACGTAGTATCTTCACTCAAAAAATGAAAATAATCGGACCCGGCGTCTAGACGTGATTGAGCAATTGCTAGCGTGATGACGTCACAAGCGACTGAATAAAAATCGGTCTGAACTTTCAAATGCTGACGTCACAGGCGACTGAATAGAAATGCTGAACATTTTTGGCGACTGAACTTTGAAATTCTGAACAATTTCATTCACAAAATATTTTATAATTAAAAGGAAAATGAAAATTTTTTGGAAAAAAAAATTGCCCATCAAAGTTCTCGCGCAGCCGGATTAAAGAGCATTTTTTGTATAATAAATAAACAATATCTTCATTGTTTTAAAAAATAAACAAAATAAATATCGTAAAATTTGCTTTCACATTTCAGTAATAAGGCTTCGCTGGGCGAATTTTTTTTTTTTCTATCAACACTTGGCGCCCGAGCGGGCGCCTTGATAGAGTTCAGAAGCCACTTGAGGTTGAAATCATAAGTAGTAATGCGTGGTTTTATTTTTGCTTTATAAAATGTATAAAATTCAGGATTATCACTCTAGTTATTCTTTGTAGGAAAGGATTTTTGCATGATTTAATTCAACAAAAGAAAACATTTTTGTATAGTAAATGGTAAATGTATTTTGGTAATTTTACTTCGTTATCGAAATTATTTTGTAGCAAATGTTATAGTAAAATTAAAATCATATTTTACTCTGTAGGCAAGACTAAATATGTAATTTGGTTATTACCCGAAATGTTTAATTAAGGTTCATAGCAATAGAGTATTTTTATAATCAGATCTTATTATAAAAAGCCCTTTTAACGGGTTAAAAAGTTAAGGGCACTTTAAGAACTTTTTTTTTTCAAAAAGACCTACTTTTGATCAGACTTCGGTAATTTATTTTATTATTATTAAGTTTGCATCGCATTGTTATTATTTTACTACTACGTCATGATAAAGTATTTTCAAGCTTCATAGTTTTTTTTTTATTGATACGAATTTAGTTTTGTAAATACGGAACTAAGAACTGGGTATTTTGTTTGCTTAAGATGATAAGAATTAAATTGAAAAACAAAAGCCTGACAATATATCTCGCTTAATAGTATACTTATAGGCAAACAAAATGGAAGATTCACAATTACTTACCTATACTCTTTTAAGGGGCACACCTAGTGTGAAATTTTGAAAAAATTGATTTTTTTTTTTCATATTTCGATAGTCTATACCTTTAAAAACAACATACACAGAGTTAAACCGACATCATATTTTTTTTTCTGTGGTTTTTTGAGGTTATGTCAAAAACATGACGTGTGGGGTTAAATCGACATCGGATTCGGTTTCAGCGACCCCGAAAACATATAAAAAACATGACCTGATCCCCAGATTGAAAAAAATTTTTTTTTCTCCCATTGTTGCTGAGGTTTTTTGAGGTTATGTCAAAAACCTGACGTGATGGGGTTGAACTGACATCGGATTCAGTTTCAGCGACCCCAAAAACATAGTCCGATCCCCGGGCCCGAAAATTTTTTTTTTTTTGTGTTGCTGTGTTATGTATAAATATATCCTCGAAATTTTAAAACATTTCATGCGGTAGTTTTCTTTAAAAAAATTCCCAAAAAGCACCTTTTTTTAGGCAGTCCCCCTTAAAAACCAAAATACATATTGTACTCTCAAAATAAATGATGGAGCAAGATATAAAATAATAATAATAGTTTCTATTTGTGTTTTTCATATTTGTATAAATGTTATGACTATTATCATTTTAAATAATCGCACATTCATCTGAACACAAGAGACATTTCCACAAGAGCAACCAGTTTTTAGGAGGGAACAAGAAATCGTAAATCATTCATATTTAGGAAAATATTTGGGTCGTCAACTAAATTTGAAGAAAACCATTCATTGACCATTTATTGAAAACGTGCCGAGCTCAATTGATACAAAATTAACGAATACATTTTTTTAACATGCTCTCTGTAGCTATTTCACGTTGGGTTTGCAGCAAAGCTGTTGCATTCTTATTATAAAAATTTTAACTTATCGATAGAAATACACGTCGCTTGGAGGAATTACTTTACTGTGCATGAGGCTTCATTATTTTCGTTTTCGAACATACTGTCGGTTTGACCTCCCGAAGAATATATTATTAATAAAACAAGCAGGCAGGTCATTTAATATTGTATGCAGATTCTTTTAGTCAATTTACCACTCCGAGCACTTTTTGATTGAGGACATTATTGGTATTCTCTTTGTTAGTATTAAAAGCACTCTATATGAAAGTTAAGAAAAGATATATTATCTATTTTAATAAATTAAAAATTAAAAATTTCCAATTGAAATTTGAAAAAATACTGTGTTTTCCATAAATCGCAAAATCAAGAAAAATACATATAACACCTGTTAGTTGTCATTTAAATTGTTTCTAATAAGTATAACACAGATCAAATCTTGAAATATTTAACAAATAGTGGAAAGAATTAAGATTATATGCAAGATTACCTTTATGCCCGGGACTTCGTCCGCGTGTATCTCGAAAGAAATAGAAACAGAATAAGGGTAAAATGGAGGATAAACTTTTGTATGGACGTCCGTCATCTCAAAAGTTAAAGATGTGTAATTTGATATTTAAACTATTGATTTGAAGTTAGGTAGGTACCTATATTTCAGGGTTATAGGAAAATCAACTCTTAACCAATACTACTTTAACCTTAGAAAAGACGAAACTCCCATAAAAACTTTCATCCCCTATTTTACCCTGTTAAGGAACAAAAAAACCTGAAATATATCTTTCTTAATTTCTAACTTACATAAAGGTCAATAGCAATTTTCATGGATTTATCTTCAAAAATAACGCAATTTCATAAAAACTTACATACCCTATTAGCCCTATTTCACCCCCTTAAGGGAAGATTTTCGTAAAATTCTTTCTTAGTGGCTGCCTACGTCACAAAATTCAAATTTCATGTAATTAGCTTCAGTGGTTTCGGCTCAACTCAACGTTGATGAATCAGTCAGTCCAGTCAGTCGCACATGATGTGTAGATTTTCGGATAAACATAAGGAAATAAGAAAGCAATTTCATAAAATAATAATTACTATAAGTGCTTTTACTTTAGATTTTACTTTTTGAAATGGTTTTACAGTACGAAATGTTAATTTCAAAATTCAACCGTAAGAGCACTTATTTTTTCCATTACCTATATTTTCCACAAGGCTTTCTTATAACTTTAAGCAATTTATTTTGAAAATGTTATATTTCACTTTTGTTTTTTTGAGATATTAATTAAATAAACGAATTAATAAATTAATTTGTTTAACAATAAGCATTCTATTCTAAAGATTTCGGAAAACTCCTTACAATTGCATAAATGGTTAAAAATAAAATTATTAACATAAAATTTTGTAAACGCAAGCAGTTTTTGCTAGTTTTTATTAAAAAATGATTAAATTCATAAACGGCTCAATTAATATAACCGAAATGATAATTATAATAAACTATTACATATTTTACGTTTTTATAAAAAAATGAAGATCAATTTCCTTAAGAATCAGAAAAAACAAGTCAATATTCCGAAAAATTAATTTAAAGAAAAATGCAGTAAACTAAGCTTAAAATTCTAAGAAACAAATATTTACACAAAATTTTATTAAAAAGCTGCAAACAAAGTAAATTATTAATAAATTCATGATTGTAATTTATCTGTCGATAACGAACTGAAAGTTGATCTATGTGCACACGCCAAAATGTTTGTATGTAACCCCTAAAATAAAAGTTTGATTAGTTTTTACTAGAGGTTAAATTATGTTTGAAAGGATTTTACCTGCTCCACACTTTTGGTCGCATTGCAAAGCCTTTAAGTTAGGATATGTCTTTTTGTTAGTTCCACAAATAGGAGTATTATCTGTTCCCCTATCGCATGTTGAGAGACAGTTCAAAAACTCTTGAGAATGTTGCCCTGATTCTGAACCAAACCTCGAGCCTTGATTTTGACCTGGTTGTCCAAGTGATGGATATAAACCGCTTCCAGATGAGTGATGGCTTCCAGAGCCGGGTGAAGGGTACGAACTTCCACTTCCAGGATAACTACTTCCAGAGCCAGGTGAGGGATAAGAACTACCACTTCCGGGGTAACTAGTCCCAGAGCCAGGTGGGGGATAATTGCCAATTCCTCCACTAGATGGATATGAATTTCCAGGACTAGATGGATAATTTCCGGGAGAATGCGTAGACGGGGTACCACCAGGACCAATTATTGGATAACTTCCACCATTATTATGAGGATAGTCCCGCCCAGGAGTATATGGTGGGTATGTTGCATTTATATTTGGTGAATAAGTCCCACTCCCTCTTTGTGGATAACTTACAGTCCCTCCTGCTGGATAGGGATTACTTCCGCCAGGTTGAAAAGTCCCAGTGCCACCAGATTGGTGAGTTCTATTACCTCCATATGGATAAGGTCCACTTCCTCCTAATGGAAATGTTCTATTTCCTCCAGTACCCCCATATGGTGGATTTCCAGGACCACCATATGGTGGATTTCCGGTACCTCCATATGGTGGAATTCCGGCACCTCCATGTGTGGGATTTCCGGTGTTAGGATAATTTGGAATTGGATAAGATCCTCCAGAAGCAGGATAACCCGGTCTTGACGCACCATATGGCGTATTTGGTGGGAAACCGCCTTGTTGAGACTGATTATAATGATTCCATGAACCAAGCGGCTGCGAGGGGCTGCCTTGATTCCAAGGGGGTGGAGTTTGGCTATTCGGAGGATCATACCGAGTTTGGTTCCACTGATTCCCAACTACACCACCAAAAGCTCCTTGATTACCTGGTCTCGTTTGATTATATTGATTCGAAGGCTGGTAATTGTTATTATAGCTACCAAATTGTCCTTGATTTCCCGGACGAGTTTGTTGACTATTTCCATAAGGAGGATACTGGCTGTTCCCATATTGGCTCGCATTGTAAGGATTATATTGGTTGTTTCCGTAATAATTTTGGGCCAAATTCGAATAACGAGGAACAAATGCCGCCAATAAAAATGACGGCAGGAGAAAAGCTAAAAAATATGAACCAATGAATAATTTTAACAATTTTTAAAATTATTCTAAAAATGGACTGTCATTGACTATATGTAGCGGTTTAAGTATACCCCATTTACACGATTGAATGCTTGTCGTATGAGACTCGAAAACTAGTGATGAAAGAAGTTAGCTTACTTACATCAGAACAAGTTGAATCAACGATAGGGCCAAACAAAAGTTCGATCGTGTAAATAGGGTCCAAGCTTATAATAAAACAATTAAATTAAAAAAGGCGAATATTGCACTATAGGTGATAAAAATAAAAAATAAATAATATTTTGATATATTGAGTGTTTCAAAAATTGAGAAACAGAACACTTCCGAGTAAAAATATCTAAATACTTTTTGCACGCCCTCAACGCGCCCGATGTACACCCAAACATTTTAGATTTTTCAAGACCACGACAGGCATAGTTGTCGAACAATCACGCCTTCATTGTGCCTGGAACAAGCCCGCAAAAGGCTCGAAACGCGCCTGTAACAGCCCCAAATTTGTATAAACTGCGCCTGCAACTAGACCAAATTGTTACAAAATACGCCCGCAGCGGGCCCACACAAACAATTCAATTATTAATGTTTTATTGTAAAAATAAGTGAAAATATTTATATCATACAACCAGATAACAATATAGAATATTATGAATAAATAAATTATTTTACAAAAATATAATTTAAGTATGAATTCTTCATACTAATTCTTCTCTAGTTATATTTACCTAAAGAAAGGCAGATAGAAAGAGTCTACATCTATTGCTTTGATAATATCCGAACTTTAAATTTTTATTTTAAACAGGACGTGTTGCGGACGTGTTGCAGGCCTCTCTAGTAGTCTATAGTATACAGTATTTTGACTTTGTAATACTTTATAATTTACAATTTCGGGAAGTTAAGGAGCGCATCTCTATTCTGGGGAGAATCAAATGAAAGCTCATTAATTGTTTATTTTAAAGTCCATTACATTCATTAATATACCAAAAACCCTCAAAACAAACATTTAGAAATTGTATTAATATGTACATATACATATATCCCAATACTATGTACATCTGTTGAAGCAGCTTGAAACAGTATCAATAAAAATAAAAGATTCTAAGAGATATACTCTACATAAGGTCTAAATTAAACGGTAATTATCAGAAATACATTATAATAAATAAAGTGGTCCTTAATGCTTAGATTGTTGAACTAAATCCGTCAACGTAAGAAATTATAATAATAATAATTATTATATATAAGGAAAAGATTATCTAAAACTATTTTTCAGCGCAAAAGACAAATGTTTCTATTGGTTTCAATGAATAAAACAAAATAGTGAACAGTTTTGGTGGTATCAACAGTAAATAACAATTTGAATATTTAGATTAAATAAATAATTCAGTTTGCAGATTTTTTGAGTTCATCATTGACAACACGCGAAAAAACGTAATATGGTAAATTTTTCACAAACTGGCGATGAAAAGTGGCTTTTACAGCCTAATAAAATAGAAACCTCCATTAAAAATTTTAAAATATTCCTTAAGTACATCCATAAAATTATATATTATACATAAAAAAATATTGACAACGACCTAGCCAAAAAAAAAAAAATACATATAATGTATGTTGTTTCAACAAAAAACAATGGCAAGATTAATTGTATGTATATGTATAGAGGCACGGCCTTCAATTAAAAATTTACATCAGACCTAAATACGAGTTCACTAATTTGATCTGTGGCGATCGATTCAATGTTCCCAAACGATTTACTGGCAAAGCCCAACAAATAAAAACTGTAGGTCGATCGTCAGAGGACGTTCCCGAATTTAATGAAAATTAATTAAGCATGAAATGTGATTTGACTACATGCAAATCAAGGGTTTCGTAGAATTTTTACGCAAGACAATTGATAGAACAACAAAAATCATTTGACCAAAAACATTGTAATATATTTCCAGAAAAAAAACCTAACATATGCTACACAAGTTGATAAAACTCAAAATTAGGGGCGGAGTAAAAATAATTATTATCAGTAAGATTCTCAGTAATATGCGCAAAAATTTAAATGAAAACAAGACCAAAAGTATGTAATCACATTAAAGATAAGTGAAAAACTTACAAAAAATCACTAAACGGGAGACGCAATGCATGGCCAAATCCCAATTGGTTTGATATTTTGTAAAAAAAAAACTGAACCAAATTATTAAGAAGTTTTATTCCCACAACACCACTGATAAACTAGATACGTTCACGTCTGAAGTTCAACTGATTGCAACAGACTCTTCCTTTGATTGTTTCGTTGACTTTCTGCAATTAATCTGCTCGCACGCTTGCTCATTTCAGCGGAACTGTGAGAATATCGAAGACAATTTTCTTTGGATGGGGAGAACAATTTAGATGGACTTATGCGTCTCAGAGTTCGTCACAAACGTGAGGAACAAGTGAAAATTCAAACATTATCAGACACTTTATGATGCAGCATAAATAATAGCAGGTTGGTGTATTTGACGACAATGCAAAATTTCTATAGTTTGGACGAAAGCTTCTTGATAAGTCAGTGACATTATTATTAAAACTTATTCTTATTAAATTTGTTCTTTTACCGGTCTAGGAGAGGCATAAACTGTGCCCAACGACTTGAAATTTCTTTAAATTTTCAAAAAACACAAATTCTCAAAGTCTGCAAAACGTATACAGGTATGTATGTTCTTATTTGTTTGGTTTAGCGATAACCTTCCAACCAACTGACCTCACTCCCATACATTTTCTTGCTCTTTAGTCTTTCCCGAGCAGCTTCTTTAACATTAACCTCTAATTAATGAATATTCGCCAATATTTACATATATTTACATTTTCATTTTATTTTCTTCTATTCTCCATTACATGAAAGAAATACCAATTATATGCACATTGAAATAATTTCTTTCATTTGTACAGAGTACAGAGAGGTCTTTTTGTGAAAATTAAGGATAATAGATTTAGTTGTTATACCTACATAAAATTTATTTCTATGAATGTATAACAAACTACTTATATATGGTATATAAGAAGATTCCGCTCTAACACGGTTCGAAAATTGGTAGAACCTTTGTTTCAATAGAGCTGATCTACCTTTTAGTGGATCCAGAAAAATTGTATGCAGTCGAACTGGAATCCGCCGGTTAATTAAACTGGATTCGTGAGAACACGCCTTTAATCGTATTTCTTAAATAAAGATCCTTTAAGGGGAATTTGAGCTTTCAGCCGATCAAAATGAAATTTTGAGGATACTTTAGCTATACATACTAAAATTAAACTGCATATTTGCAGGACCAACAATAATTAGAATATTACATAGTATTTTTTGAGGTTAGGCACGAAAAGTTCTAGGTTTGTTTCTAGAAATAATATTAAAATATAAATATGTTTTACTAAAATAATACAGCACAGTACAGTATACATAAATATGTACAGCACAGTATACATAAATATTGAATTGCAATACTTTTTTCTCCGTGTACGTTTAGTATTTATACCTTTTTTCCCACATCCATCCATACCGGAATAACTTTGAACTTTATTATTTAGGAATTATTATTTAGTTAACTCGATGTTAATGAATTCTTGTCCAGACACTTCTTTTGGAAAATATGTTTAAATGTTTAGGTTTTAAATTCAAAATACTAAATGGTCTCTGGTGGTAAAAGACGAGAGTTGCCACTATGTCGTTCTGCGGCGCATATCGAAAACTCACACTAGCGATATATTATAATAACAGATAGAACTTAAGATGATCTTTTTATATATATGCAAGCAAAAACAAGAAAATGGAAAATAAATATAAATGTAAAAGCAATTCGTATATTTCCTATTTCTCTTGAATTTCAAATTCTTTCATTTATTAGACTATTTCTAGTAGAAAGGACTAAAATGTTTTCACCCATTCATCATTATTTTAGTGTAAAGACTTTCTTTAATGTTTTTATATTTTTATACAAAAAAACTTTACAATTACAAATGCCTACATAATTTAATATATTTTTACTCTTCCTAGTTAAGGACTGTTGAAAGAACTAAATTTCTTAACAAGTTCCTGGTCTCACCATTTGTACGCCTGAAATGAAAGTAAACACTAAATTTTAAGAAAAAAGATGTTTTCATTCAATAACTTACTTGAACCACATCTTCTAGAACACTCGAGCCTGGACTTACTATAATAATTTTTACCATCTGAACCACACACTGGATTATACTGATTAGCTAATGGACATCTTTCCAAACATTTCAAATATTGACTAGTGGTGGCTCTTTCTTGTTGAAATCCTGAATTAAAAACACCACCGGCTAAACCACCAGATGTTAATCCATTTCCCGGTTGTCCACCAATTGGTGGCGGAGGATTAATTGGATTAAAAACTTGACTTCCACCATTTGCAGGAATTGTTAAACCGCCTCTGCCTGTTCCATGAAAATCTTGACCCGGTTGAAATTGACCGAATCCTGTAAAACCACCACGAATAAGGGTAGGGTTCGCCGGTGTACGTGTTTCGGGAGTCGCAGTTGTAAATGCATTTTGGCGTCGAACTCGGCTATGAGGTGTAGCATTGATTGAGAGAGCCAATAAGCCTACAATGTTAAATTAGATATCAGTTTATAATAAGTTTTAAACTACATATAGAGGAAAAGGAATATGTAAATCAAAATAAAAATACCGGTTTTTTAAAATTTTAAAGAGTCCTGCTCCTTTAAATAAGCCATTTGATAAAAATAGCGTTTTTAGCTTTACTAAAACAGTAGCACCGGATTTACTTCTACTACAAAAAGCAACTCTTAAAATACATACTTCCTTTGTTTTATTAAGGAGATTTCTCGCAATTGCAGAATATCACCTCACAATGTTATACAATATTGATTATATTGATTCTATATAATGAAATTTGTGTATTCTTCTAGAACGCATTTTTTCGCGGATCAATATGAAACTTGGAAGATAGTTCGAGACAAAATCTAGGCTGAGTTCGTAAATGAGCAAAATCGGACAATTAAGTGCAAGGTGGCACCACTTCAAAATTTTGAAAAATCCATGCCTAGGTAATTATGGCAGCGATCGCTTTAAACAATACATCGTTAGAAACCTATTACATATTTAACTATTATAGTATTTGTTCCTACATCACTTCAAAAGATACACCTTGATTTGGTATGAATACATTTTTCTTTACCGGGTCCCGGTAGATGGTGTTGAACGTAAATTAAAACAAATAGTTCTAAAAAAACAGTCCATTAGGAAAATTCGAAATCTCCTTTCTTATGAAAGATTTTCCTTAGATTTTTTTTTCAAAGGAAAAGAAAAGGAAAGTTGTTTGGAATTAAATTAGACTAGTAATTATTTATTCCTTTTTATGTTAAAACGGCCAAACAATAGATATTTTTCAAAATTCTAATTTTCAAGAAGTTAAGCCATTTAAATCAAAATATTGCTTATTTACATAATACTACTGCTGCACTATATCAGTTTATATTCTTTAATTATTAGCCAAAAAAAACATAAAATAAGTATGGAGTAGATACTGAAAGTTCCTAAAAATTATCTGTAATTAAAAAAAGACGGACAAGTGCGAGTAGAACTCACGCCTTGAGGGTTCCGTATCGTTATACTTTATAATTATCTATTAAATTTGAATTATAAAAAAATATGTGATGTAACTAAAAATTTAAGGTTTTCGGAATTTTTCCTTTATATGTGCTATAAAACATTGCTTCATGCCAAATTTCAAGATTCTAGGTCGACTGGAAGTACTCTTTAGGTTTTGATTCCCTTGCGAGTAGTTGCGAGTTTGAAAATATGCGGCTTAAATTGCTGTTTCTTTTGATTGCGTTGAGATAGAAGTTTGATTTTGTTACAGCTTAAAGGTATTATAGACCTGAGTATTTGATATGAATTTCAATTTAATACCTCTACGCGTTCATGAGGAAAGGGGTAGTAAGTTTAAAATTATTAAAAATATTTTTATTATATGATGTAACTAAAAATTTACGGTTTTCGCAATTTTTCCTTTATCTGTGCTATAAGACGTTGCTTCGTACCAAATTTCAAGATTCTGAGTTCACGGGAAGTACCCTGTAGGATTTGATTCCCTTGCGAGTGTCGAAAATTTGCGGAAATTTGCGGCATAAACGGCTGTATCTTTTGATTGCGTTGGCTTAGAAGTTTGATTTTTGCACAGCTCCAAGGGACAGTAGACCTGAGTATTTGATATAAATTCCAGCTTGATACCTCCACGCGTTCCGGAGAAAAAGGGTCTTGACAGACAGACAGACGGACGGACGGACAACAAAGTGATCCTATAAGGGTTCCGTTTTTTCCTTTCGAGGTACGGAACCCTAAAAACACAATAATATATACTATAATTATGATTTCTACCAAACACATACCATGAACGAAATTTAGAAATTCGAAAGCAACTAATTTCAATGTTATCATATAGTCCAATCCACTGACATAGAGAAACACTAAATTTGATGCCTTTTGACAGTTTTCGCCTAAGAAGAGTTAGACATAGAAAGCATACATATGTCTGTCTATTTCTTTCGCATTAAGCCAGATAGGCGCCTTCAAAAGGCGGCAAATTTAAAAATTGTATTTATTTTTAATTGTATTCTGCACGCGTAAATCCAATTCCCCTAAACGTAGTATCAAATCTCAAATAATTTCGCAGTGAAAAGTTTCTGGAATAACACAGTTTTCATTGAATACTTCTCAGCAAAACGTCGAAAGGCTCACTTTTGAAAATGCAGTTTATGTCGATAAAAACTTTTTTATTATAATAACTCAAAAGTCGTAATTAGAGCACTTTTCTGTTTTTGCTTTAATCGCCACTTAATTTTAGTTACAGTAAAAGGACATAATTACAAATAACTCCGAATTAATTCGCTGCATTACGCCACCTAGGTTTTTTGTCGTTTTTGTGCAATTTTCGTCGGTAAATTAAGTATATAAAATAAGAAGAATTTGCAATATTGGATACTAAAAGACTAATTCTCATAATTTAATAACAAAATGTTCGTCGAAAACTTGGAAATTGTGTGAAATTCAGTTGTATCTCAAAGTTTTCAAGTTTACATTCCTTTCAAGGGACTTAAGATACGAACACGATACGAAAATACGGTTTATTATTTCATTCATAATCCAAAAATATCAAAATTATATCAATATGAATTATGCAAATACCACAATTACGCTATCAACGATGTTATAAATCTATAAAAATTATCGTAGACCGAAGTCTTAGCATGCAAAGTTGTTTTTGCGGTTTTTCCCGAACAGTTGTTTGAGTCGAAATAGTTAAACATAACTTGGTCGGCTATATCACGTAAACTATTTGACTCTAGTAAGTCGTGTTAATTTTAAAAGTAATTTCAGTTTATGTTCAGATTTCTGCGAAATTGCGTTCAGGGTGATATCATGGTCGACACAAACCTAAACTGAAAATGGCTACTTTGGAGTCGAATATTTCAAAATCGGGCCATTAATTTAAAAAACCATTTAAGAAACCTCATAATGATTTTAAATTCCGTCAACGATACCCCACTCGATGGAATAAGTAAATATTTTATTTTTCATCCCCACTTTGCATGTAGGTGAGGTAGTCTCAATTTGTTTTCCAACATGTTTGTAGCGAGTATAATTATCTATACGTGTACCAAATTTCAGCGCTGTAGTCCTAATAGTCTCTGAATAAAATGTCTGTGACATACGGACGGACGGACAGACGGACATGACAAAACTATAAGGGTTCCTTGTTTTGTTACAGAACTCTAAAAAGCATTTCCATGTCAACTTGTATATAAAAATAAGAATATTTATCCCAAGTTATAGATTTTCGCAATAGTGAATACAATTAGAAATTAGAAAATGTCGCAAGAATTTTTAAAATCGATCAAATATTGGTGTTTACTGATGGTGTACTAAAAAGAAATCTAGGTAGGTATGTACTTAGAAAAAAAATGTATTGAAAGTTTTACAAGTCACTAAATTATTATAATTATTGTTATTATTATATTATTTTCGCGAAAATAAACTTAACATTAAATTAAAGTTATTCCCATCTTAGGGCGACTTCTCAATACTTATTTTTCAATGTTAATTGAATTGTGCAACTTGACTCAAAAGACCGCACACAAATAAGTAATTAGCAATTGTGATCTCAGAGATAATAAATCATCCTAACCATCATTCCTATTATAAAGCAGAGAGAGGCTGAAATGTGCTTCTTGCTAAATATAATTAAATTTAAATTACATTCAATTAACAATACCAATTGATGATAAAGATAGGAAACAAAATGTAGGTTTGCAACTTAAAAGTAAAATTTAAATTTCACTACTGCAATTTTGTAAACTTTAAACTTTTCTGTTATATGTAGTTACAACTCACGACACCATTAAGAATTTCCAATCTTTTCGAAATTCACATTTCAGTCTAAGCACGTCTTATCTTAAAGTTAACGAGGAAAGGCCTCAACCTTGCACCTTGTGGGTTTTTACTTTGTATTCACTGACCACATTTGATGATCCGTGGTTTAATGCTTAGATATGACAAATTTTTTCACTTACCAATGATTGCTAATTGCAGAAAGCAGATCATTTTATTTTGATGATGGCTATTTAAAAGGTGAATTATCACGTATTCCGTTTCTGTCTCTTCTTCTAAACTAAGACTTTAAGTCAAAACTCTTCTGCGGTCAGCAAATCGAATGTAACTGATCTGATCTGCGGATCTGCTATAGCTTTTAAGTTCAGCAATGTAAACATTGGAAGTTATAAAAATAAGGCGGTTTAACGAGTTGCCAGCTGGTTCCACTTTTCCAGTGAATTTCCATGGTAATAAGGCAATCCATTATTGGAATCAGTTAGAATTTAGCATTGTGAATGGATTTGAACAACGGTCACGTTTATGTCATTCAATTTAAAAAATATTCTTATTAAATTGTTATTAAGTGTAACTTCAGTTGAAGGAAATAGAAAAAAATTAGGCTACGTTCATTCTAAGGGGGCGAATGGTCAATCTTTAAGACCAACTTTCAATTTGAGAGGAGATAACTTCCTTTCAAAGCACACAATTGTCTTTTGTGGTCAGGTACTTCAATTTGATAGGAAAAATTCTTAAGAACTTCTTGTGATGATATCTGTTGTAAATGGGTTTCAATGTTCTAGCCGTAAAACCGAGTTCCTATAAAGCCCCTTGTAAACGTTGGGCCAACAAAAGCCAACCGAAGCCAAGACGAGTGTAAACGAATGCCGACAAAATCTTTCGATAAAAGTTACAGCGCAAATCAAGTATTTATGTCAAGCTTCATCAAGTTGGCGAACACTTTAAGCCGAACAAAGGAAAGTGCCTTCGATTTTCGCGGGAAAAATCCGTCCAGAGGCGAGCATCAACAAAAAACTTTTCCAAACGTTATTCGTCTGACTTTAGCCATAGTGTAGAAACCGCTTAAGAATTGCAACAGTAAATCTGCTTCTATGTTACTTTATACATATTGGGTCTCAATCGATAATAGAGCTACAGTTCTCTGTTTTCTGGGCTCCCATAATATCGCTGATCTCCCTAGAATAAACGAGAATCCGGTACAAGAATTAATATTGATGCCACAATTCTTCCAATCCACATCAACGAAACGTTTCAATGTCTCGTTGCTAACCCGAATCTCAGACCATGATGAGTTGGGCCCCAGACATACGGCATCATACGGTTGACAGCCAGTCAGTGTTCCTCGCTAAAACAAATTATTAAATTGGCTTAGTGCGCTTATCGAATATTGCGATATTCGGACGAGTCGCCACGGCCAAATACATTAAAGCCTCCATCAATTTCCGATGGGCTTACAATCACTCTTACCAAATCGTCTCAAAACTGTGTGATAATGCGATAATTGAATTTTACCGCCTTTCCATCTGCTGTCAATTTCCACATTAGGTTGCTTTTCTGACATCTTTCATAGTGAATGACCTAGACTAGGTGAGTTTTATACGACTTTATACCCAATTTCAACATCTCTCAAGGTAGGCACCTCGGTTCATTAATTTCCATAACGTCCATTTACGATATTATAAAGGTTATAATCACTCTGAAATGTTAGTTTATGCCGACGATATGAAAATCTTCAAACAATTTACCAATATATTTGACCCTATGCTCCTTCAAAACGACCTAAACAATTTCTCTACCTGGTGCATGAATAGCTTTCTTGACCTTAATGTATCCAAATGCCAAACGATAACTTACTTCTGCAACCATACCTCCTTCTCTCTTAGATGCTATGTGCTCTCAGGTGAACCCATACCTGTTACTTTTTGATGTTATAAGCGATAGTAAGCTCTGCTCTTGGCTTTGTTAAACGTGGTTTAAGGAATTCTCTAACCCTTAAATCACTAAATCAATCTACATCTTCTTTGCTAGGCCATTACTCGAGTATGCCTGTCAGGATTGGTCATCCTCCTAATTTACGCTTATTAACAGAATTGAAACAATTCAATGTAGATTCATCCGCTTGGCGTTATGTGTCCTTGCTGAGAATAACAACCTCAACCTTCCTCTATACGAAAGTCACCTGAAACTGATTAACCTCCAGCCTCTTACCCTACATCGTCATGCCGCCGATATTGTCTTCGTCCATCAAGTCCTGGCTTTGAATGATTGCACCACATTTTCCTTAACTTTAACTAACCCCCGAAACATTTGATCTTTCCCTGTGCGCCGACTGGATGATCTACGACAACGTGCGTCACAACGTATAGCCCGCGAAAATGGCGACAAATATAAACAACGATTAGAGGAATAACGCTGACGTTCGTCACAGCATATAGCCAGCGAAAATATCGAGCAACGTGAAGCGATTGAAGGATCTACGGCAACGTGCGTCACAGCGTATAACCAGCAAAGTGAACAACAATGAGAAGACCAAAAACGTCGTACTACTAGAAAAAACTTTACAAGAAAATGGTTTACCAACATATACAGGGTGTTTCGTTAAGGTTCGCCCCCACCCTAAAATCGGTACTTCACCCCTAAAATCGCAATTGAAAATTTAGAGGAGATGAATCCAGAAAATGCTTTATAAGTTATTTGAGAGACATCATAGGATTTTGAGCTGAACCTTCAAGCTTTTTAAGGCTTATACCTCTCACGACCCAATCCGTGTTAATTATGTGCCTAGTCAAACCAACGCGGCTAAGTCGAGATTCTAGCGACCCACCTGATCCACGGTGCTGAGCCACACTATAGAACGAATAATTTCAGAGTGGGAGGGAGAGACCTCGCAAACACCAGCTTTTAAACAAAATCTTGAATTCGTAAATTCTGACAGTTGATTTGAAAGCAGCGACCCGAAAGCCCCCAAGTACCAAGTTTGGTGCAAATTGCATAAACTTTATGATTTGACAGTCCGCCATCTTGAATTCGTAAATTCTGACAGTTGATTTGAAATCAGCGACCCCGACAACCCTCAAGTACCAAGTGCGGTGCAAATCGCATAAACTTTATGATTTGACAGTCCGTCATCTTGAAATCATAAATTCTGACAATTGATTTAAAATCAGCGACCCTTAAAATCACCAAGTACCAAGTTTAGCGTAAATCGCCCGGTTGAAGTCGGAGAAGGGGAAACGTTTCACCTCTTCGTCTGATCCAGGCCAATTTGCCGTACCGCACCTAAAGAAGTTTCTCTTCAAAAAATGGTACACAACCTCTTAGGTTAAACATATATACTGTCTCTATTCCGTCGTAAATAAAAGTAAGAAATGGAGTTTAATTCCTCAAATAGTAATTGATTACACATTGACAGAAATTCTTTCTTTTCCAAATACTTTCTAAATTCCATTTTGGAATGGAGAAAAACGAAATACAAGTACAATTCCTCATAATGGAATTGCCGAATAATTCAAGTCCATTACTAATTATATTTTTTATTGTTTCATTTAAGAAAATGTTACAATAATATTACAATGATAGTTGAGGGTTCGGTACAATGATTTAACAGATGAGTAAATTTACATTTCGAAAGTTACAATCAATTTGTGAATTAGGTTATATAACACATAAGTCAGCAATGCTTCAATTAGAAGGAAATAGTTAATACAAAATAATTAATCTAATGGAGGGAATTCAGGTATTATGCTCAGGTCGTTACAATAGAGTGCTATGGGAGATGAGATAAAATGTGTTTTAGCAAAACGATGACTTTATTGGTCATTTTTGTGTCAAGCTTTTCAAATAAAGTCTTAGTATCTAGGTGTGAATTTTCGAGAACTGGCAGTTTTAAACTAGTGACTTTGTCTTGGTAATATATGCATTCAGTGAGCTTGTGAAAAAGGTTATCTATTTTATCACATCTATGACAGTAGGAGGCACTGGGTAATTTGAAAACTTGAGTATCGGTGATAATTCGGCAGTTATAAAAATTTAGGAGTCGAACTTGTGCTATAATTTGGCATTTTCTCAAAGATAGTTTAATATTCAAATATTTCTGTCTGCCTTGTGCCAGCTCGATAGTAGGATATATAAGAAGTGAGGATGACTGGGAAAAACTAGTGCGGTCCAAGTTGTATAAGTAATTCGAGTACGCTTCGAGAAGAGAGTCCTTTCTGGAGAGCAAGATCTCAGGATCGAGGGTATGCCAAACATGACTTTCATTTATCGGCTCGAAGAAAGTCTTTTCAACCTGGGCGGCCCAGTTATACTTAGTCTTATTATGGCAAGGTAGCAGAGAAATTAGTTTGGCGAGGCAGACCCGCGGATATCTAATCGAGGCCATGATTGAGATCTTGATTAGCCAATTAAGTATGCATTTGAAGATTCTAAGTGAGATATGAGTTCTTCCTATTTCTAATCTCACAGCATAATTCGGGGTGCATTGTGGGAGTTTCAGAAGTCTTTTAAAAAAAGATATTTGGACTTTCTCGAGGTCTTCCATGTGATTGAGGCTATAAACAGGAGCAGCAAACATAAGTACGGAATTAATAAGAGAGTCCAAAAGTTTTTCTACTGAGTCTAGAGAATCTATCTTTAATGAAAAAATGAGATTAATTGTGGAGGAGGCTGCTGCCTTTGCTTTAATTATTTTCTCACTTGATGCGACATGGTAAAGTGCTGTCCGCGTAAACGTGACCCCAAGATAGGTATACTCCTTTACGTAATCTATAATTTCTGAGCCAAACATCAACGGAGCCTGTTTGTTCTTATGACCATGACCCCCCTTCTGAAACAAAATTATTTTTGTTTTACTTGTATTTACCACCAGCTTGTTTATTAGACAGTATTCCAACAAATACTTTAAAATTCTTTTCATGTTTATATACGAGTCAGCCAAGAGCACGAGGTCGTCAGCATATCCCAACAGCAAAATTTCCGTCAGGTGGGAGACAGATACACCTCTTAATCCCTTTCTTAACAGAAATTCTTCAAGATCACAGATGAAGAGGGCAAACAGGAGAGGCGAAAGTGTTTCTCCTTGTAGGACACCTTTAGTTATAGGAATATGTGAAGGCAGGTTGCAGTTGTTTAATATTTTAATATTGGCTTTAGAGTATAGGTCCCTGATGATGTTCGTAATCCTGGAGCTGACACCGACTGTTCTTAATTTGTTCCAGAGGAGGTCATGGTCAATTGAATCAAACGCGCCCCTAAAATCCACGAAAAGAGCTTAAAGTTTACCCTTGGTTTTCCTTATACATATGTAGTTGAATTGCACAGTTCAACGTAAAGATGTTGTCTAGACATCCTCGATTTTTGCGAAATCCAGCCTGCCATTCTGGAAGTCTGTCCGTTGCTTCAGCCCAGTCGGTTAAACGGGTGCACAGTATGTGTGTAAAAACCTTGGCGGTACAGTTTACTAGCGATATCGGTCGATAACTACACAATGAAGTAGGATCTCCTTTATTCCATTACTAAGCAGTTGGTTATTATCAATTAACAATTACAATTCCTTCCACTGGAATTGAAAACTTTTTCAAGTCCAGAACTAAGGAATTCAACATATCAATTACAAATTACAATTCCAGGGAATTGGAAATGTAATTGTAATGTAATTGAATTTTCCCAGCTCTGCTAGTAATTTCTAAACTCTTTGACTAAGAAACTTGTAATCACACACGTAAATGGGCTATGATGGTAAGTCTCAATGAACATTTTTTGTACTCTATTCTATGATGAACATTTTTCGAGTTATGGAGAAAAACCGTAATTTAAAATTTTTATGTACAATGTAAAATTTTCCGTTGAATTACGGACATTACATTGTAAGCTATAGGAAATAATTATATTTATAAACACTTTATTGTACGGAGATATGATTCTGAAAGTGATCTTGCCATAGAAATTATATATACTTATATGTATATATTTATATGTATAATAACAAATTATATATGTATACATATATTCTATAGAAAATTTCACTATATATAGAAAGTTTATAATAATAAGGGGATTCGACTGTGTTTATAAATTCTATAACACTAAATATATATTAATGGGCCAACAAAAATTTCTTCGATATTTGTTTTTTATTTTTTTCTTTATTTATTTTTATTTTAATTTTATAAAAATGAATGAGAAAAACAGTACTGTAGAGATAATGAGGTAATTAAAAAATTCGTGGATTTAGATTTACTATCCCATACTTAATGGTAGACAAGTTCCGGCTCTCACCAATTCTACATCTGGAAAGATAACAGATTATTAGATTTTAATGAAATGTAATGTTTTCATTTGATAACTTACTTAAACCACATGCTCTAGAACATTCAAGCCTGTATTCATTATGATAAGTTTGACCATCAGAGCCACACACTGGATTATATTGATTGGCTGATGGGCATCTTTCCAAACATGTCAAAAATTCTGGGGATGAGGTCGTGCGACGAGTGGCGGGTCTACCAGTTGTTGAGGATGGGAATTGTTGTGGAAATCCAAAATTGTTTGTTGTTTGTCTTTGGTCCCGAATAAATAGTTTATTAAGGGCCCTTGCTTGATCTTCCTGTTGCCGTTGTTGAAATCCTGAATCAAATACACTATCTCTGTCTGTTCCAAGAAAATCTTGACCAAATTGATCAAATCCTGAAAAATCCCCACTAGTAGGGTTACGCCTTTCGGAAGTTGTGAATATATCTTGACGTCGAATGCGACCGTAAGGTGTAGCAGCGATTGCAAGGCCCAATAAGCCTGTAATAAGTATTGGGAAATAATTTTTAATATGAATTGTAAACTATAGGAAAAAAAAACACGAAATATAATATTAATTTTGTATATGTACATATATACATATTATTTATTTTAATGTTGTGTTATAAAAATTATGAAAAATGTTGTTTTCGGCTATGGGTACTAAAAGAGTTTTTTAGGATTGACTCCTATTAATCCCGACAAAAAAAGTAATTCTAAAAGAGGACAGTATTTTTTTTTTTTTTGAATCTTCTACTAAAAGAGAAATACTTCAGAAATACTCTTATTACTTTATCAAACGAATAGTTAAGAAAGAAGAATAGCAACAAGAAATATTAACCTTATAGAAACCGAACCTACATACGAACATACATTTTTGTGAAATTCAAATTAAATAAGTATTGGATGGTTTATAATTAAAAATTGGTATAAAATTAGTAATGAGTTTATTTATAGTTAACAAATCTTTTTTGAAAATGTCGACATTTTTAACCAGCTCCACGGATCTCATTTGTCAGAGTTACGTTTAACAGCGTTCGACGGCAAATTCTGTGTGAAAATATTCAAATTTTTTTTAAAGGATGCAAGTCCTAAATTTATTGAACGCAAGTTCAGCTAATAAATATGCACCTAATTTATACATATATTAAATTGGGTGTGTAGCAGACGAAATAAATTCAACATCTTTTTATGGAGAGCTTAAAACCTGCTTTAGGTCATTTCAAACATTTTAATGACTGGCCTTGCGCCCTTTTCAAAATAATTAATTAATTTGTGTTCTTTATAAACATATTTTGCTATACTAAGTATATCGCATGTAGCGGATAGTTAATTCTCTTCTTTAATTAATTAATTTTTATTTGAAAATTAACTGATCTACAATAAAATAAATTATTTATTAATTATAAAATTTATTATTTTATATAATTTAATTTATAATAAATTCGCAATGAATATTTTAATAACAAAGTTTGACGAGAAGTGAAATATTATCTTTTATTATTTTAAATTTTAAACTCAACGCCCACTATGTTTTACAATTCTCTCCTTCGAGAAGATTCAACTGATTTTTGAATTGTTACAGTAGATATGTGGGATACACTCATATGGATCATTGCCAGCTTTTAGTTTAATAATTTAACTACAATAAATCTTAAACTTTGTAATACATCCTCAAAACAACTTTATTTTATATTCAATAAGCGATGTTTGTATTTGTAGATATTTAATAAACAAAAACTGATTAATGGCCTAATTTTTTTAATTTTAAAACTAAGCGGTAGCTATGTATTTATATGTATTTCATAAAAGTTATCCTGCTATTATATTTAAATTTATAAACTTGTACTTATTCAAATTAAAAAATATCATTTTCACTGTAATTCTCTATCAACTTTAGAGTATATATGTACGTTACATTCGTTTTATAACAATATAAACATAAAAAACTCGTTTTAATGCAAATTTAAATATGCAAATGTATTATATGGATATGAATGTGCCTATTTCTAAAAATAATCAAATTTAATTCATATGTTTATTTAACAATAAAATTTGGCTCTTCTTTAAAATCTATGAAAAAATCAATACAAATGCTGCTGAAGAACCAGAAATGTAGGTGTAGATTGAGTCATATTTGAATTTCACCACTCTAGTTTTTGAATTTTCAGTGCTTTATTTTATATTGTAGTTAACTATTGATAAATTAGAAAGAGAGATTTATCTTTGTTAAAGACATCGGAGTCAAAAAATGACTACTAAATAATTATTAAAAACTCATAACGTTTTCAATATGTATTTACATAGTTTTAGCACGCTTCTCAAGTATTTTTATATGAACTTAGCACGCAATTGCTTTCTGCTTCGTGTTCACTGATCGCAACCGGTGATCTGTTGTTCAAGTCACTAATATGATAAAGTCTTTCACTTACCAACGATTGCTAATTGCAGAAAGTACTTCATTCTACAAGATTTGACAACTGATTCCAAAGTTAACTATCGTGTACTCCGAACTTGTCTCTTCTTAAGTAAGAATTTAATTTAGAAACTTGTCTACGGCCGGTCAATCGAATGTAACTGATCTTCGTTCAGATTCGCTCACAATTTATAAGTTCAGCAAGTTAATACTAAGGCAGGCGGTTCAACGGGTTACTGGCTACATTTAAAATTTAATTAAAGTGTGATTTCCCTGTTGCTTGTACGATTTCTGGAGAGATCAGCTCTTAGAATGCAAGTTGTCACTGATGCGCTTGAACACACGCCAAATTAAATTAATGCCATTAACAGTGGGAAGCCCTCGAAGTAACGAAGGAATTCACGTAAATAATCACATCTTAAAGGTGATGAAAGAATGAAATGATTCATTTGAGGTCAATGGAAATCTTTTGAGATGAAAGATGTGTGATTTCTTTAAATTCGGTAGTTTTTTCGTTTGCTCGGGGATTCCTATATCTTTATAGTTTATGCTAGCTGTTATATGCATACATATGTACCTATATATTCAGCGTATTCAATTAACAAAATAAACACATTACCTATTTTTGCCCGAAGCATATTCACAAATACACATATATTCATATTGTATGAAAACTTTATTACTTGAGTAAAAATAACCAATTTAGTCTTTTTACACGGTTTACTGATGTTAAGTGAACAGCTTTATAATTTTAACAAGGTCAATTAAAGATGTAAATAACCTTATATTTTTGTTTTGAAGCATACCTATCCAAGGGCGTCGCCAAGGGGGGGCAGGGGGGGGCCTAGAGATCAAATGTAGCTAGCCGCAAAGCGACCAAAGTGCGAGCAATTGACTTCCTTACCTATTAATAAATTCCGCATCGCATGACAAAACGTAAATAAATTCACAAGTGAAGTTTTATACATTGATATTAGAACCGTTCTTATTACAATCGTCATCGAGGCAAAGACTTCCAAAGTGTAACGCTTCATGCTCTCGGCGTTCATATTTTTTATCCTCCATAATATTGCCCCATTGCCCCCCCCCTTAGTCATATGCCAATCCCATATCGCGCTAATTATTTTTTAATCGAATTTCGCAAAAAAATCGAGTTACCTTAAATCAAACTATTTTTTCCAGGAGGCAGACCTGCAGAATGTGGTGTTGTTTATAATAGTATTTAAAATCATGCAAAAAAAAAAAACTTTATATCATTTTATTGTTGTTCTTATTAATTGAGTTTCGTTCAATACAGTCTCTAGAGTGATGAAAAAAAGGAGGCAGACAATAAAACTTCTAATTTTAGTTAGAAACCTTAAATATACATACATTTTTATGGATCGCCAGTTGCTGGTAACACGACATCACTAAATTTCAATGAAAACTTTTAGCACTTCTAGTGCTTTCAGGCATGCTGAATGTCCGAATTGAATACAATAATGCGACCATAAGCATCCGCGTTAGAGAAAATACACTTCAGTTCTCCCTTTTTTTACGAAATCAACAAAAATAGTAAATTTTGAAAAATTTGACAATAGCCTTGCTATTTCGCACTATATTCTACTCACTCCACGTTTTGGCACAGTCGCTGTTTTCTCAAGAAATGCAATTCAAGCCATAATAAGAAGTCTTAGTTCGCTTAATGTACTATTATATTTTTATTCAAATAGCAAATTCGTAGTATTTGCTTATAGTGAAGAGGGAGCGGCCTGTAGAAAAATATTACTATTCCCTTGTAAAATTTCGATCAGCTGGTTAAATGACAAAGCAGTCAGTTGGTTACTTGATAGATTCTGAGTTTTAACGATAAATACGTATGAGTAAATTGCAATTAAAAATCGCAATAGCCGAAGGCAGAACATTTTACAAGGATGTAATATTCAAAAGCTAGAGGCATGCCCTATTGTTAATTTTTACATATAATACAATATGTGTCACGTGCATTTTGTTGTTGCACAATGTATTTAAGTGCAATATAGTAAGAATTTGCTAAGATACACGACCAAACACACTGAAGAGTGAATACCCCTATAATAACATGCACTCCGGTGTACATGTTAATACTCTAAAAAACGTCTGTCTTCAAAAAATCTCCATGGCAATTGTCTGCCTCCTTTATTTTTATGTTCATTTAAAACAACTATTACGCTAAAGGCAGGCAGACACGATGAAATGATTTCATTTGATTTTTTTTTTTTAAATACTTAATATCGAAATTACTTATGCAACGTTATTCGAGTGGTAGAAGTGACTTTTTTGCTTTTTATGATATAATGTTTCTAATTAACATAGTCTGCTTGACGATGAAACGACTTTTTTTTTAGCATAATAATTAATAATTTTTAACGCAGCGGGACGTCTGCCGCTTGCATCTACCTTTTTTCAAGATTGCACTATTAAAAAAAAAAAACAATTTCAGATGCGATAGTATTGTATACATATACCTTGTTTTTTTCAACATCTTTGACAAGCTGTCATTTCAAAACGCAGCAAAAACTATTGGCAGAAATTACTTATATTGTTTACTTTACTTAAATCTTTACATTTATCATTTCATCATCTGCCAAACGATCAAATCATATAAATTTTTTTGCCTCCAGCTTCCTAATTATGATAACCTCAAATGAGGACTTTGACATCACTATAAAATTAAACTTTTTAGGTAGATTTCATACGAAATACTACCTATTGCAGCGTATCTAAAGAAAAGATTTCGGAAAATGAATGGCCAAAACTCGGTTTAGAGGTTGTCGACTTCAAAAATTAAACCCAGTAGGAAATGTAGCAAGCGCTTACCCTAAGAAGGCCTGATATCACTACTTCCAAGGATTTTCAATATTGCCTCTAGCATGGCTTCAAGGTACCCCTTAAATCCTTGCTTCCTGGTAATCGAGTGGGTAATGAGTAAATGAGTTTGGCCTAAAAAACTTGTTTTGTTTTATGACGGTTTCGTCATCGTGCGATGCGCTTGCATCTGCGTTTTAAATTCACTCTGGAAGAGAAAGTGCGCAGGATAGGTGTTCAATTTTGGGTGAGTTTTGTTAAAAAAGTTTAATGAAGCATTATTAATTTTCTAGATAAAAAGAGAAATATCATGCCGTAAGGTAGGATTTGAATATATTGACGAATGCAATGATCAAATCAAATAAATTTTAAATTACTCTGATTTTTATGAACAGAATAAGTGATTATTCCATTTATTTTGAATAACCTCTTCTATCCCTGGTTCTTGTGGAAGCGAAAATGGAAGCGCTTACCTTACACTTCTTATAATAGTCATTCAGCGTAAGTCATTATTCCATTGATTTAGAATAACTTGTTCTATCCCTGGTTCTTGTGGAAGCGAAAGTGCAAGTGCTTGCCTCCAATCCCATCGTGGGTAAAAAATAAGAAGGAAAAGAATCGAATCGGGAAGCACATCTGCTTGCTCGAGAAGCAGTGATATCACTTCTTCTTAGCCCTTCCTTTTTCCTACTGCATTGTTTAGTCAGATAAGTTATTATTATCGTTAATCTTAGTTGTGATTTTAAACTTTTTTCCATTTACTATGTATGTATTTATATATTACGTATTTGTTGGATGACAGAGACGAATACCTATTCGATTTTTTCTATTCCAACAGAGTATGTATTTTTCAATTCTGTATACCGTAAGTGTTTATTTCCTTTCTACAGTTGACATTTATTTATTAAATTGAATTCTTCGGTTTTGTCGGTATATCCGGAATAATGAATTATAACTTCAAAATACTCCAAAGAAATATATCTTTCTAACAAAGTTTGATAAATAGACAAGTTTTTAATTTGCCGACAATTATGAGAATATTTTCTGAGCTATAATGTAAAAAATTAGTACTTTGCAGAACATCTTCTCTCAAATAAAATATGTCATATTTATCTTAGTAGTGGACCATATAAAAATAATTATACATATGTATGCAAAGAGGTAGAGCTAAAACATTTGTGGCTGTTGCGCTCACTGTGGAAAAATGAGAAAATACACTATTAGCAGCTTATTTTTCATTTTAAACATAATTCGTGTAACTATTTTAGAAAATATTTTATCAACCTTAAAATATTTAAGGAGATATGAAATACATGTCACGATCGATTCATGATAAATACATAACTCAACATGAAAAATAGCGAAAATATGTAAGTATTTCTAAATATAATGAGGCCTACTCCAGACTCTGTCGTAGAAATTCCTAACACTAAAAAATTGATATTTAACTATTTGTAGGGAGCTGAATTTGGTATTTCCGTTGAAAACTATATCACCTCTCTACGGAGGCAACAAACTTAACTTCACTCAGATTGTAAACTACCATTTTTTTCGTCTTCGTAACCTCTCCGATAGATTCTGGAATAAACCTGAATATATCCATACGATAGACTGCAGTTTGTCAAATCTCCACTTTCGACACTTAAAACTACATATTTTGTGTTTATAAAGATGTACGCTTGCTAAATGTTTTTTTAATCCCACCTTTATAATTTAACCTCTTCATGGACGAACATTTTTAAAGGGGAAAAAAATGTTTGCATATTTTGTTTGATTACGTATCTTAGTTTTTATCGACAGCTGTTCAGTAAACACAAGAGAATTAGAAAAACAATTACTACCTATACATAATGAAATTAAGTCTCTACATTTGACCGTAAAGCGATATTAATTAGTAAGAAAGTAAAAAAAAACATTAGTTTTAGAAATTTAATTAAATAAAAAAACATTAGTTTTAGAAAGTTAATTAAAAAACCAAAAAAACGGATAAAAGGAAGTACTTATAAAGCTCAGACACAAAAAATTAAAAAGGTTACTATTACTATTCTTATCCTTTAGACTACTACCTAGTAGGGTTAAAAATTTATGTCGACTTTCTAAAACCCATGCTATCAAATCGTGACACTCTGTCGGAGGCTATCAATTTACAAATTGGACCATTGGAAAATAATTTTTTTTTATATAATTTTTGTCTTTTGATCTTTACTTTATTTTATTTTTTGTTTGTTTTTATAAAAATATAGAGATAATGCAATACTTAACAAATTTATTAAATTAATATTAGATTCCTATTTATTTATTATGTATTCAGGTTTTTAGAACAAACTGGGTTTCTACAATGGTTGACAAGTTCCAGCTCTCACCATTTCTACACCTGAAAATATAATAGATTATTAGATTCAAATAACAAAATAATGTTCTTATTTAATAACTTACGTGAGCCGCATCTTCTAGCACATTCAAGCCTGTATTCATTATGATAATTTTCACCATCTGAACCACACACTGGATTATATTGATTAACTGATGGACATCTTTCCAAACATCTCAAAAATTCTGGAGAAGAGGTAGTGCGACCACCAGATGGTCTAGCAGTAGTTGTTGAGGATGGAAATTGTTGAGGAAATCCAAAACTGGTTTGCCTTTGGTTTCGAACAAAAAGATTATTAAGCTCTCGCAACTGGTCTTCAGATGTTTGTCGTCGAGTTCGGCTTATTGGTGTAGCAGTGACTAACAGGGCCAAAAAACCTGTAATATTAGGAATTAACTTTTAATAAGAATTTAACCAATTTTATTTTATATGTGCTTGCCCCTTTTTTTCAAAACTGCTCTTTTCCTTTTTTATACTTTAAGTATTAACCTATTCAATATTTTTTTTTATTTTCGACTAACCAGGCTAATTATAAAATGTGACCCTAAAGGAAATTTGCATTTTTCCGCTAACAATTGTACATACAGTGGTGGCGAAAATAATAGACACTGTCAAACCTATAAAGCAACCAAGCATGTTTGGTTCTGATGGTAGATCCTTCGTTTGTCGTCCTTCAGGTAAATAATTTGATGCCAGATATGCTGTAAAAACAGTTAAACACGGCGGAGTGCCTATTATTTTGGCCATCACTGTATGTATCTTTAGCATTGCGCTAAAACCACAAGTTTTCTATATAAGAGGCAACCACGAGGATGGGTTTTGCGTGACGCAAACAATTCGAAGGGAAGTTGAAAAAGTTGTAAGCCTAATGTAATACTCGAAGCATTTTCTAGACATATCTAACTTTTAACTCATAACTAAAAAAATTAAAAAATATTTGCGTCCACTATGAAGTGCAAACTAATCAATTCATTAAACCACAAAAGTTTATATCACAATTTTTTGGGTTAATTTATTTTAGCAAATTATGTTATCACTTCAATATCGCAGTTTTTTTTTTAAATAATTACGTAACAACAAAATTAATGAATATAAAATATATAATATTGAAACAACGACGTTTACAAGTATAGTTAGCATTGGTGACTACGACTACCAGTCATAAATAGCATGCGTTTAATCGTCAGCAAACTTGTGTTATAATCATTAGGTATTATAAAATATTATTAAGAATAAACGCAATAGAAAAATTACATCTTCAAGTAGGTAATTTTCCTCTCTTGGATTGCAGACGAACAAAGGGAATAATTTAAATTTGTCAAATCAATTAAATTCAAAAATAAAGCTTACGTTATTTAATAACATCTTCGGCAAAATTTGGTCTAATTAATTAATAAATATTATAATATTAAGAAATCGTGAGCTAATTTTGTAAATGTTAAATAAAGATCATCAATTAAATACAAAATATTTGTTTTTCACAAAATTTGCTTTGGATAAAAGAAGTATACAACAAAAGTGAAATTTTATAAAACTTTTAAAATTATAGGAGTAATGGAGATTTGAATTTGATTCTTGTGTCAATACCCGTGCCGCACAGATAACATATGTTTTAGTATCGTCTAAGAGAGTCGAAAACATAGTGTATCTATATATTTACCACTTGTCTAAGAAATATTGGGTACAACACACAGCAATTCTTTGTAATGAATGCTACAATGCTGGGGAAACTGATTAAGAAAACTAAATGTGGAATTTAGTGACTATAAAGATAATAATAGTTGTTTATCATTTTCCTAGTCCCAAAATTCAAAATTTAGTCTATCTGACATCACCAAGTACTAATTTCATTATTTATTTCATGTTGAATACTAATATTATTAAAAATATATTATTATTTGATGCTTTATAATAACCTAAGACACCAAAGGTCGAAACGACTAGGCGTGACCGCTGCCGTTTCAGATGACCGCGCGACACTGGAGGGTTAAGTGTAATATTGTAATGCACCGCTGATAGATTTTGTTCATTATTAATCTTAGAGCATATCTCTTACAATTAGAGCATTTTCAGATTTTCATTGCTTCTGCTTTAAAAAATATAATACAATTATCGATATTAAATATAACAATATTAAAACTCGGCTCCTCCAACAAACAACATAATAAATCCCCGAAATGTCTCAGAAATGTCGCAAAAATTGAATTGATATTATTTGCTACTTCTTTTATCTCCACTTCCTTATAATCTTGAAATATTCTAATTTGATAAGAATTTTTCTGGTTGTGTGAATTTATATGTTAATATTTAAAACCTAATATGAATAAAATATCAATTTCGCAATATTTTGCTATCAAATACTTAGTAAAAGCTTCTGCTTTATAAAACATCGGAAAACCCGTTCTAATACTATTTATTTATTTATTTATTTATTTAATAATGTTATAATATGATAATCGAGTAGCACACAGTCCAAATTATCAAGGTTGCCTTTTTGATTTTTTTTTTAAGGACTTCAGTAATTATTAATCTCCAAAAAAAAAAAAAAATTTTTTTTAAAAAAAGAGTGTTGATAGAAAAAACCATTCAGCAACAAAAAGAACTGATATGTGCGGATGTCTTCATTAACCGCTGGATATGCGTGTGTATTCATTCACCGTTAGAATAACGATTTCAAATAAAATCATTGAAATTAAAAAACGGCGCGTTATCAAGTTCACAAAAATATGACATTTTCAAATATAAGTGGGATGGAGAGGGAGGATACATTACACATTAAACAAAAAAAGTGATAAAAAAATAAACGACTCGCTTCAAGACTATCGACAGCCCGCTTTTGCGTATCCTTTCCTGTTTTAACCTAGAATAGCTAGTAAGAAATCTGTAGCAGTATCTGTGTTAAAGTAGACTTGTTTTAATTCCGCTAAAAGCGGGCTGTCGATAGTCTTGAAGCGAGTCGTTTATTTTTTTATCACTTTTTTTGTTTAATGTGTAATGTATCCTCCCTCTCCATCCCACTTATATTTGAAAATGTCATATTTTTGTGAACTTGATAACGCGCCGTTTTTTAATTTCAATGATTTTATTTGAAATCGTTATTCTAACGGTGAATGAATACACACGCATATCCAGCGGTTAATGAAGACATCCGCACATATCAGTTCTTTTTGTTGCTGAATGGTTTTTTCTATCAACACTCTTTTTTTAAAAAAATTTATTTTTTTTTTTTTGGAGATATCAGCTGTTTTTTGTTGCCGGAATAGTACTTTTTTTCTCATGAGCATAATATTATTGAGTGTGACAGCGAAGTTTAAACAATTTGGATGTTTAAATTAAATATTGTCAAATGTTAGCGCTGAAAATATAGGTTTTCAGTTGTTCTGATGCAATGAATCCTCCTGCTCCACCCCAGAAACATTTAAATTCTATCTGTATACCGCTATATATTTTCTATCTTTAATTTCTAAATTGCGAGCGTAGATTCGCAATCAGGACCTCCAAAAACCCCCAAATACCAATTTTCACGGCAATCCCTTGAAATTTACAAACTTTGGCCGCCATCTTGGATCCGCCATTTTGAATTTCCAAATTTCGAGCGTAGATTCGCAATCACGACCTCCAAAAACCCCCAAATACCAATTTTCACGGCAATCCCTTGAAATTTACAATCTTTGGCCGCCATCTTGGATCCGCCATTTTGAATTTCCAAATTTCGAGGGTAGTTTCGCAATCAGGACCTCCAAAAACCCCCAAATACCAATTTTCACGGCAATCCCTTGAAATTTACAATCTTTGGCCGCCATATTGGATCCGCCATTTTGAATTTCCAAATTTCGAGGGTAGATTCGCAATCAGGACCTCCAAAAACCCCTAAATACCAATTTTCACGGCAATCCCTTGAAGTTTACAATCTTTGGCCGCCATCTTAGGTTCGCCATTTTGAAACTAATAAATAAAAAGTAGCCTATATGTTAGGCCGGGATACGTAGTATCTTCACTCCAAAAATGAAAATAATCGGACCCGCCGTTTAGACGTGATACGACTGAATAAGAATCGGTCTGAAATTTTAACTTCCTCTCCACCCCAGAAACATTTAAATTCTATCTGTATACCTGAATAAAATCTTGAAATTCTAATAAAATCTTGAAATTCTAACTTGAATTTCTGACGTCACAGGCGACTGAATAAAATCCGGTCTGAACTTTGAAATTCTGAAGATGGATTTCCAGCATCTGTTGCTATAACTAAAAGGAAAATGAAAATTTTTTAGAACAAAAAATTGCCCATGAAAGCTCTCGCGAACCCGTATTAAAGAGCATTTTTTGTATAATAAATAAACAATATCTTCATTGTTTTAAAAAATAAACAAAATAAATATCGAAAAATCCCCTTTCACATTTCAGTAATAAGGCTCCGCTGGGCGCCTTTTTTTTTTTTTTTTTTTTTTTTTTTTTCTATCAACACTTGGCGCCCGAGCGGGCGCCTTGATGTTATATAAATATTTGTAGTAACTCGAATCCGTCTGCCTTTTTCTTTTAATTGTGTTTAAATAGTACATGTTAATGTAATGCCCGAACAATGAGAATGCAACCAGAAACTAAAGGAATCTCAAATAAAAGTCAAAATTAAATCTTACTTTAATCTCTTTTCAAATTAAATCATGTTGGAAATTGGGACTAAACAGATATCATTCAAAATAAAAATAAATTCCTGTCTTTCAAAATTGCCAAAAACGTGGACTGCTATATTTTTTTTAAATGAACAAAGAAAGGTCCCAACCTTATACTGAACACAGCCGATTGTCAACACTTCTTCACTTACCTAGAACAAATAATTGCAAAAAGCACTTCATCGTCTTCTAATGTTTTTTTTTTTTTATTACAATGCACTTGCAAAATGAGCTATCACGTACTTCAACTCCGCACTTATTCTTCTAAAGACAGACCGCCAGTAAAAACTCTCCTATGGTCGGTCAATCGAATGTAACTGATCTTCGTTCGGATCCGGACACAGCTTATAAGTTCAGCAATGTGGATGCTATCAAAGTCAAGTTGCTCGACTGGTTCCACTTCCATTTAATTTCCATAGCAATAACGCATATCCACGACGCACGGGTCATTGGATTCAGAATCTAATTGAAGTCTGACTTCCCTGATGCGTGTTCGATTTCTCGAAAGTCCAGCACTTAGAATACAGGTAGCAGATTCGTAACAGCGGGAAGTCATCGAATGACTATGAAATTTACGTTAATGATCACCTACCTCCTAAAACTGATAAATAAATGATTTATAACATAAGTCAGTGATAATTTATTTATTTTTTAATGTGAAATGCAAATTCATGTTTATCATTCAGAATTGTTTTAAAAAGAGAAATATGCTGCTCTTGTGTACCTTGTGGTCAATTAGAACATTGCGTTACAAAGAAAATAAAAATTATAAATTCCAACTTAAAATAACATTCTTGATTATACATAAACACTTAATAAGGGAACTAAATTTTTATGAAAGATCCAAGTGATAATCTTTTGCCCGGTTTTTGATTTTTATTCTTATTTTGTTAATCGTTTGCTATAAAAAATATCAGAACTTCAAAAACGAGCATTACAATGAAAATATTGTAAATTAGGTTAAAATTCGTCAGACCTCGTTGATGTAATTTATTCAATTAGCTTAGAATTAAATGCCTTAATTCGGCGTCAGCGACTTCGAGTAATATACTAATATTATGAAGTATGTTAAATTTAATTTAAATATTGTTCGTTTCTAACCGCAAAAATTGAAACTATAAATAACAATAAAAATAAAAGCAATTTATATTAAAATAACATTTCATAATAAAGGAAAGTTCATCCATTACACATAATTTCATCTCACCACATGAGGATGATATAATATAATGTATTCAAATCCCGAAATTCACAACTTCTCGCATACTTTGCATTCTTAGTGCTTATTGAAGACTAGTAATAATTAACGAGGAAAGGTCTTACCACTTTTACCACATCTAGAAACTGGAAATTCAAGTTGAAAGACATTACTTACCTATGTATATATAATACATATGTATGTTTCACTCACTTATTGTTGTTAATTGCCGAAAGAATTTTTTTTACGTTCCGATTGCATAATTGTTTTTAAAGTGAGTGATTTTTTTTTAGTATGATTATCCCAATATTATAATAAGATAAAATGGATGAGATATTTGCTTTTTATTTTTGTAAAATTTTATGAAAGCTACAATAAATATTTTGTACGTCACAATAGCTTTAAACTTCTTTATTTTCTGTAATCTTAGCCGAGAAATATTGAGTAAAAATTTCCCGAGCAATTAACCCCATCCAGATTAATAAAAGAACTGGCTGACTCACGTGATCACAGGTTTATAACAACATGTGAATTCGTAAAAGTTCTGTTTTAATTACAATTAAGTGCGACTTAGCATATTCACTCGATCACAGAATATTTGCTTCATATATTGTACAATATTCACGTGTATCCAAAAGCTGGAAAGTGGCAAATCAGTTTGATTGATGCTCGAACGAGTGCATTTTTGCAGGAAGGAGAATATTCAAAAATTCAATATTTGTGGCTTAGCCGCGTTTTTTTCATCAGCTTTCTGATTTGAATAAAATTTCATAGAAAATTATTGAATTGAATTTTTTAAGTGTTTTCTTAAAGAAACAAATACTTTTAAAATTTCAGAAAAACTTTTTATTAAAGTGAAACTAAATATAATAGTTTTCGTAAAATTTTTAACAATGTGAAACAATTTTGTTTTCAATTTGCAAAGTTATTTGAAGTATCCCGATGAGCATTTTGATCAGCCAAACCCTAATATGATTCGGGCCGGATGAATTCCTTTTTCAGGTACCCCTTACCTGACATGAGCCCTATTTTATCTGGTCAGGTACGAATACGTCTGTCTTTTTCATCCTTATTATAACAAACCTGACTTAAACTGATCCGGCACTTAGGTTGATGCCCTATCACAACCTTTTTACGAATTGTAGCTGAACTAATCGAGCCCTGACATCAATGATTTCAACCTTTTAACGAAATGCCCCGTTTGAACTTATCTGGGTCTGATATTATTGCCTCATATTAACTTGTGTTCATAATGCCATCCGTAAATTTAGATGGCATTTAAATATTAATAATTAATAAATATTAATTTTAAATAGTTTTTTATTTTAAGGGACTCTAAAATACATTTGTAAATGAATAAATTCTCGAATACTTAAATCAGTTTGAATTATTTTCTCGAAGCCAATATTTATTTTTTTCATTCATTTTCATTTTATTTCAAGTTCAACACATCCATATATGTACATAAAATAATATTTCATTTTAGTGTTAGAAAATATAAACTTCATTAAACTATAATATTATTATTACAATAATTTTATAATTTCTTCAGTATACACGTAAATTTAAGGAAAAAATTTGTGTTGTTGTTACATTAATCTAGTTATAATACTTATTAAGATATTGTAATAATAATACAATTTACATACTAATAATAATAAGACAACACTAATAATATAGTAATAACAACTGCCTGATCCGGCCCTGGTCCGATTGCCTGATCCGGCCCGGATCGTTTGAGGCGTTAGATTCCTGATTAAGGCCTGATAAATTTCCTGATCTGGCCCTGATCAGTTCTACGGAAAGCCGAATCCGGCCCTGATTCTAGCCCTAAGAAAAGGCTAGTCAATCACATGTTTATTCCCATATGGCGCTGAAAAGCTAAAACCCTTTTTCTCAAAAGTCAATTCTAAAAGTGGTACTTATCCCACAGGTTATCTGAATGAATGGAATTTTTAATTTAAATGTGCACACTTATAGTAGACCCATTATATTAAAAACTTAAAAAAAGACTAATATTGCCCAGTGTAGTGCATTTGAAAAGACCTTAAGACTATATTTATTTGTTTATCTTACCAAAATATTAATAGATATAATAACTAAAACTGATCTCTAAATGTAAAAATACATTATAATTTTACCATTGTCAATGTCTACCAAACTTTCGCTCATCTTTATTAAATGAATCTATTGAAAATTAACCGTAAAATAAATCAAATGAAGAAAAAATCATTAAAGAGATGTACTTTTGCTGTTGAACAACTAGCAAGCAACCGTGTACGATGTGCAGTACCATCGAGACCTCATGTGCCTATTTCCTCGGTCTGCTGACCACCTTAACGAAGTGTTGCAGAGGAGCATCATCATCGACTTAACCCAAATTCTGCTATAAATCGAGTTTAATTATTCAAATCGACTAATGTGAGTTTCAATTTTAGCAGATAGAAAGATATGTATTTTAACCATCTCAAAAATTAACGGTAATTTAATAATGCTTTTGATAGTATAGTAACGATTTTTAAGGAAAAAGTCACAAATTCACTCAAGTGTAGTAGAGGAGATATGTAATCGTAAAAATTTACAATTATCGAAGTTATGGAGCATTAAGAGACTTCCACAGTTTTATGAAGGCAATAAAATGATAGAAGAAAAATAAAATGAAATATAAATATCTATATTGTATACATACGTACACATATATATTTGCATGTGTCAGCATTGCAAGATCTAAATTAAACTTTCTTCCATAAAACTAGTGTGCACATTTATTGTATCAACTTAGCTTCAAGTAGATAAAAAATCTTACAAAATGTGTCAACATGTATGTCAATATGTACGTCCTAAATATTAATTATTTAAATGTTATGTTGTCTGTCTTTCGATAGACATCTTGAAAATTCTTATGCAGGCTCACTATAAATATCTGAGAGTTGAGAAACCTAAATACGTAATATTTACACCGTTCAAATTTAAGTCCCTGGCACCCTTTAATAAAAATCATGATTTACTTTTAATTTAATTTACTGAAAATTCCCATTTTTGCAATGGTAAATATACGATTTTAAGTGCTAAAATTAAAATAAATCATACAACTTCAATTTTTATGTGAAAACATTAGTCGATAAATTGTGGTCTTAGATAATATTCATGTTTAGGAAAAAAATGAATTCTCTTGTAATCAAAAACCCAATCAACGATTATTTATATAGCTACAAAAATAACTACCTACCATCCCATATTCCCTTTCTAATGAAAAAATATGAATTATTAATGCCAAATAGAAAGAAGATAAGCATAGGATATCCTAGAAGAAGGAAAATATTTTTTCTTATATAAAAGTAAAACAGCAATTGCCAGCTTACTATATACTGATCTGTTATGAAATAAATAAAGGATAAGTCTGTCGGATTAATAATCTGAAAGTTCTGTATGGAGTGCAAAACTAATATATGTATATGCAATTACATATGTTTATACATACATAGGTAAAAGTGAACTTTCGTATTATTAGTGTGCATGTTTCTATAAATTATATTATAATTCATTTGATACCACACTCCGCGCATTTGAATATAAAATAAATAATGGTTTTCACATCATGTCCCCATTCCTATGGAAGACTCAAGTACTCCAATACAAGCCTAAAGTATTCTTCTGAAAGTCTCATGTATCGTCGGAATACGCGGAAGATGATCTGGAATAATATGAGGGTTGATTGAATACGCTGGGAGATGCCTGGATATTCGAGGAATACTGAAAATTTTATCTCGAGGTTTTATTTCCACCGGAGGCGTTGTCTGTTTTTCCAATATCTGCTGTCCAATATCATATTTAATTATCATTTCAGTCACTGTTGGAATTTATTTCCAATCAATTATCTAGTCTTAAACTTCAAGTATACCTATTCAAAAAGCGGTCAAGTGCATGTCGGGCCATTTAGTACAGGGTTTCGTAGCTGTTATTATGTATAAACGATAAAATCGATGCAAAGAAGGTCTTAAATTGGGCTCAGCATTAAAATCGAGCCCATAAAATACGGTGATATATGTACATATATGCATACATACATGCACTTAATATTTTTTGAACTTGGAACATTTTTCAAACTTTTACATTTTTATTTAGGTAATTAAGAAATATTACGAAATTAAAAAATAATTCTTTCGTACAGAGTCAAGCCTTTCTCATACAGAGGTGTGTGTTAAGTCTGTAAACTAATTTAAAAATATTCCTTTGATATCCAAATCATAATATTGTAGAACACCATACCCAATAGTTTTGTTGTAATTAGCTGAATTTCCTAATAGACATTTAAAAGAAGTCATTGGTTGTTTTGTTTGTTCTGATACAATTGCTAATCCTCACTCATCGTAATGTTCCAAGTGTTAAACTTATGATGGATTTCTGAAGAATACTCGCATTTTAAATAATTTAAAACAGGAAAACAGGAATCTGATCTGCTTAACAGCATCATTGTCATGTCTTTGACGACAAAAAAGTATAGAAAGTCGTTTTCTATGAATCTTCATTTGTTCTTTCGAGTCCCAGTTACTCATTTGGGCATCTTTTCATCCCCAAAACAAAAGGTGTCGTCCACTTTAATTACTTGTCCATTAGACCAAAATCTCGTGCGTAAGTCAGGTACAATTTTAATCCGACGCGCCGCATCAGTTGCGCGAACAACCAGCTCAGTTTTCCGACCATTAGAAGCAACCGCGAGAGAGCGCCAATTCATTCGAAGTGAACTTTCCCAGCCACTTATATAAAGTACAGCGGGAATTAGTGGATCCACCTGAAAGATCACAACTTCGAGTTTATTCGTATTAAAAGGAAATCATGAACGGTTCTACCGTTAATGCTAATCACCAGAAAGAAAAGAAAGTGGAGGAGAGAATCTAAAGTGTCCGAAGTGGTGCAGTTTTATCTGAACCACCGAACAAGTCACCTGGCAATCGAACAGGTGCGCAAGTTGTTCAATACCTAGATTTATACCTCTTGGTCTTAAACCTAATTAATTAAATTAATTTAATTCAATTTTACCAACTATGCGTTCTTTTATTTTTGTGTCTGCCGCTGTTCTCGTTACACGTAAAGTGAATTATTTTCGGTGTGCCGCTGTGATAATAAAAAAGAGTTTCCAATTTCAGTGCTTGCGGTGTATGTGAACGCAATCTCCTACAATGGTACCAGAAATAGAAGACCGAAGCAAGTTCCCATGCCTATGCTTAAAATAAAAATTGTTGAAACTAATAAGGGTCCACCAAAAGTTTCTGCAAAATTGCTTGGAAAAGGAAAGCCCATTCCGAAGATCATGGCTAGGATTTATCATGGTGCGCCTTTTAGCTAAAATTGTTTTTCATGATCTTAAAATATTGAACATATTCAAGGTCCTAAAGCAAAACAGATGTTTCGACGAAGGTACCACAACCCTGTTTTGAATCAACAACCTTTCTACTACAATCAGAGGAAGTTTGCACCAAATAAATTCTTCACTCCAACAGGCGCTAATTTTGGTATCCCTAACAGTCAGCCTCATATTCGATCATCTTCGTCGTACCCAGTAAAGTTACACTTTACAGCATCAAATGAAGTTGATTCTAATGACTTAGGTGAAAACTCCATTGCACGACCTCAAAGCCCCAATGGATATATTCCTTCAGGTGTGCCGCAGACGGACTATATAAAACTTCTAGGAAGCATTAAGAGTTCCGAAAATGACTTTTCAAGCTCCTTAAATTCACATCCAATTACAGTGACGTCTTTCAAAGAAGATGCAAATCATTTTAATCTGCAACCTCAAACATTTACTTTAGAAAAACTTAATCCAAATTTACCAGAAGAAGCGAAACGATACATTGAGTTTATGGCAAGCAGCGCATACTTTCTACCAAAACATTATCCTGACTATCGATATAATCCTTCAGTTCAACCCCAGTATTACGGAAATCAGCCAAAATTTGAAGAAAGACAACCACAACGTTACATTCCCTTAAGTCGAGGATCACTCAACTATCCACCTGTCGGTAGTCCTGTGAAAATTGAATTTACAGAAAAGGATGCGATTCACTCTCAGTACAGCCCAATTCCTGCAAAAGATCCAGAAATCGATATCAGAGGGAGATTTACCACAAATACAGTATTCGGGAGGAAAAAAGAGTACGATACCAGAAATCCGGGAAATTTTCTATCAGAAGGAGTTGTGAAGGAGCAACCACAAAATTTTAAGAGACAACCGGAAAATGATGACGATGATGACGAAGATGATGATACAGATGATGTGCGCGGCAAAATTGTTAAAGTTCCTGGCTACACCATGACGGAGTACTGTGATAAAAAGTGTTCTCAGTTCTCGTTGAAAAATATCGATCTTCTATGTGGAACTGATCGAGTGACGTACTACAATGAAGCTCAACTACTATGCATTGTGTCCTGCACTAACTCCGGTGAGTTCTTTCCTATTATATGTACATACATATATTCATTATATTCAAATAAATTATATTAATATAAAATATGTGTCTATTAGCTGCAAACTGCGCTTATTCTGTTTATGTAAAAACTTTATAAGTTCAAGTTCAGTTTCGTTGTGGATGATTAAATTAATAGACGTAAGAAAGCAAAACGCGCTTTTTTCCACAAAAATGTGTCAGATTCTTTGCTATAATTTTCGTGAGATCTTTATACATATAAGATATAAATCAATTAGCGTAATTGTTTAATAATATTTTTAAAATACTTGTTTTTTATTTTCGGTCCATAATATTTTTATATTAGGTGTAAAACATAACTTTTTGTTTTATAATCCATTTGAACTAATGAAAGAAAACAATATTTCCATTGCCCTATTTATGAGCCCTCTTAAATTTAAAGTCGCCTTTTCAAAATTTTAAAATGCAATACATACGTACATATGTATTTAAAAATGTAGGGGTTGTTAAAAGCCAATAATATACAGAAAACTGATGTATGTAGTTAAGCATCTACAAGTATTTTTAAATTTACTCGAATAAATCAGTACTGCATAAATTCAAATTTGAATTTAATGGACACAAATTATTTGTAAAATTTTCAATATGAGCTTCTTATTCGTAACTGATAAAAAATGTGGTCTCCTGTACTTTTTCTTTATAAAAAAGGAGCATTAGGCATTTTAGTCTGATGATTTATAAACTTGTAATAAGTTATTTTAGTAAGATGATGAATGGCTCCTTCTTTCGACACATTTGATTTTAGCTTTATTTCCAAAACTTATAAAATGAATGAAATAGGATTAAGTTGGTTTAGCCATTCCACAAAAGATGGTGGCAGATATAATATTTTATACAAATCTTTTGAATGAAAAATTCCCCAGGCCTTTATTTCACGTGAAACTTTACATTCGATAATAAAATCGAACTAAACTACAAAATTGCAAAATAAAGATATGTTTAGTTAAGCAATATTTTGCTGACTTCGAAGCATAGTGCTGAACTTAAAATGCTGCGATTTTTCAGGGTCTATTTCGGATCAAATTAGATAATTTTATTTTAATTTTTCATCAAATTGACATTGTTGAAATTTAAATTATTATTGAACGCTTTTATTTAACTTGGGTTGTATTGCGTCAAATTTTCTAACGCAAAATTTTTATACTTCTAGCTTACCAAAAATTATGAAATTTTGCACATATGTTTAACTTCGATGACAATACAATGTGGTTGTGTTTGTAGGTGGATTCCACTCACGCTATTAAAAGCGTTTCCTAAAAAATTGTTGTTTCATTTTTTTCTATTAAACTAAAACAAATTAGGTATTGAATATGCGGAACTCGGGACTGCAAACTATTGGAGTTTTAAAGTCTGCGTATATGTATATGTCGTAATGACGTAACTTAATTATGACGCAATTACATTTACTTGACGTTAATCACTCAATATTTGGTCGCATTGACTTACTTACCTAATTTGTACGTGCTTGGACTATTGCTACTTGCTTTGGTTAACTTTCTAATGGTGGGATGGAGTAGACAAAACAGCAAACAGATATATATGGACAGAATTAACAACCATGCAAATACGGACTAAAACAGGTCATATTTAATGAAGACAATGGGTTGGTTTTGTATTACGTACAGGATACATAAACATACATATATATGTACGTCAAGTCAGTCCGGTTGTTAAAACCATGACACCTATCGAAATTATTATCTCGAATTAGTTTAGATTATATTGTATTAGTTTTCTTTAAAATCAAACCGAATCTTCTAAACAATAATTGGTTTTTTCTTCACTTTCCTAATTTCGATAAGTTAAGATTTGGAATCAAAATTTTCAAAAAACCCAATAAGTAGTATACCTAGTTACCAATCATTATAAAAATATCATCTATATATATAAAAAGAGAAGTCCTGACTCACTCACTGACTCATCAACGCCCAGACCAAATCCTTGGGCCTAGAAAGCTGAAATTTTGCACAGAGGTTCCCTTGATATTTCGAAATTCAACCCCTAAAGGGGTAAAATGAGGGTTCAAAATTTGTATGCAGAAAAAATATTAAATAGACATTTCGACTTGAAACTTCATAGGAGTACTCCTAAAAACAAATAAGCAAATATGTATTTCGCGATTTTTCGGAAATCAACCCCTTAGGGGGTGAAATGGGGTAAATAAATCTAAAAGTCGATATGGGTATCGTTATTGAGGTTTTTTGGGTCGTTGATTACGAAAATGGCATTTATTAATGCGAAAATTCGATCGAAAATTATTATTTTGGGAAAATAATTAATTAATTTAATGTAATAATATTTAATAGTAAATAACGCCCAACTTTATAGGGTAAACTTGGGTATCGGTTGCTCGCGCATCGTTAAAATTCACTCTCATAATTTTTTCATAACGCGCCTAAAGAAGTATAACTTCAAAAATAAGTAATTATTTTCCTAAAATCTACCCTTTAGAACAGAGAATAATAGGGACAATTATATACATGTTTTCGCTTTAAAGTTGCGTTATTTTCGTAAATATATTTAATAATTAATATTCTGGGCAACGCTGAAAGCGAGCAAGCTATTATGTTATATTGCGATATAAAGTTTTAAATTTATGAATTTTAGTTGTATTTTTACATAGTAAATATTCCTCAAACATACTTTCGAAACTGAATTTTCGAAGTTATAAAATATACTACCTTTTTTCAATTTTTATAATAGTAATCTACATAAATAAAATCGTAACTCGCTTGGTGTCTGTGCGAGAATCGTGGAAAAACTACTGAAGGTATTGTGTTTTTTATAATTTTTTGTAATAGTACAGTGATTATTATAAACTGTATTTAATGAAAACTCAAATATAAGATAAAGTAAAAGGAAAAATTCATCGTTTGCCGCTACGCACAGCCCTAGAGCGTACTTAGTTTTGTTTAATTTAAGTTATTTTGAATTGCTTTTCGTAAGCGCTTCTATACTATGTATTGAGAATACAATTTAAACTGACGGTAATCAACTAAAGTAATAAAATTAATATCACGCGAACGAAGTCGCGGGCATTTGCTAGTAAAGTATGAATTTTGAATTCACCATCTGAAATCTTTAAGTACAGTAGAGCTCGGACAAATAGAAATTTTTTCAAAAATAGAAAACCAAATAAAATTCATTTCAGCCCGTTGAATTTCACTCTACATATACATACAATAATTTGTATAGCTTCTTCAATTCATTAAAGAATAAATATAACACTGAATAACATTATTATATGTATGTATTGTAGTTATCCCCATAAATACCGCTTTAGGTGGAACTTTGCAAAGACCTAAATATTTGACACTTCCTATTCTGACTCGACGGCTTGATATTTGCAGAATATCAATTTGAATCAGTTCTTATTAAAGCTTTAGGGTTAGTTGTTCATTATTCTTTTAAATGTACAACGTTAAGGCTAAAAATAGATCATAGAACCAAGTCTGTTAGATAAGTCTGCTCTGCCTTCCACATAAGCAGATGCGTTCGGTTTAGGGTCCTAAGAAGTTTTAAAAAAGTGAATAATGTTTATCACACATCGAACAAATGTATTGAAATAAATTGATACTGATATGTTAAAACGCGTACTACAGAAAATTGTAAAGAACGAATTGCAGCTTGTAATAGCGTCGAAAAAGAAAATAGTTGTGAAATTGGTTTCACGGGCATTTTCTAATTTTCAAGATCAATTAGAGCAATTCAAAATATCACGCGGAAGTTGAAAGTAAAAGCAAACTCAGTGATGAGGATCATTGCCATTTTACAATCGATTTGAAGAGCGCGGACTCGTTTCATTGAGCAGGAGAAATTCTTGGGTCGCTAAAATTTTTCTTTTCTTTTATCACGGAAAGTTTAATTGGAAATCGTGATATTATCTAATCTTGGGCAAAATAGAATCGTGAAGTTATGTGACTGACTAAATTATGTTGCGAATTGTCGCACGTATATTAAAACGTATCTGTTAGAAATTTGTTCGACATCAGTTTTCATCGCGATAACTTTATCTGTGGGCAACGCTGCACAATTCCTTGAAGGGGATACATTGAAAGAGAGTTTCGACTATATTACTATGAATTACTAGTAAAGATTCAATTATTTTCAATACCGCATATAAATTAATCTAATTAAGGAATCTGGAATATTTAATTGCAGATTTATTAAATGTTATTTAATATATTTCTTTGGACATTTAATGGGCATTCATAAACTGAACTTCCATATGAATTGGATCACTAAATTCATAATGTCCTCAATAGTTACATTACATACATAATATGGGTATACACATCTTTTTTGAACAATATATGAATATTAACAATGCAATGCAAATATGCAATGTTTAATCTATTCCTATTCTTCTTTCAGATATCGACATCGATTACCGAGGTCCATGCATTCATGAGAAGCACTAGCTAAGGAATCTAACCACCCAATAAGTAAATGAAATAATTAAGGCCAGAATTGAGGAACTTGACAGAGTAAAAAATACAAATAAAAGTTAATATAATATTTTAAAGGCTCATTGTATATGTGAAAAATTATTTAGTTGTAAATTAAATCAATTTAGAACTGAAGCGGTCCTTCATCCTACAAATTATGTCCTCTAGAGGATTTTATAAGCGCCAGGTTTGACACCAGGGCGCTATGTTCAATTACAGGGCATAGGATTAAATTTCCTCCTCTTTGTAAATGAAAACAAATAAATAAAATAAATTAAATTATAACATAAAAATATTTTACACTGATTTTTATTTCATCGACATTAATTTTAGCTCAAATTGGGGCTAGACTCAAGGATTCTTTTCTTCCGATTGTCTTTAAAACGACCTCATTTTTCAGTTGGAAATAAAATAGAATTGTTGCTAAAATAGAATCGGTGCCGGTCAGCGTCTTAGTCCATATGCTAATTTAATGCTTTTTATTTTTGTTTAACAAAAGTAAAATAAAAAGCATTCATAATGTAGAATTAAATACGAAAATGATCAGTTCGAATTTTCGTGTAGATATTAAATAAATAACTCTCTTTTCATGTTTGCACTGTAAGTTATATGTATGTTTTATGCAAGCAATAATTTTATTGCGGAAAACTAAGAAACTAAATTCAAACAATACTCTTTGTACGCCAGACAAAAATAAATTAAAATCAGTCGAAACCTAAAAGGGTAAGACAACAGTAACGAGCACCCTTAAGAAAACATGTGACTTTAAAAATTTGTAATACGCAAATAACCAATTTAGGATTTATAGAATCAATATTCTTAGAGGCATGTGTAGTGTATCAAACCGGAAAGCAATAATAGTTACTGATTCAAAATAACTATAACAAATAATTAATAATCATGCAAGACTCCCCTTAATAATTGTATATATTGTACTTAACATACACCTTCCAATTTCACTGTGTCCTTTAAAGTAAAACTTTGATCCACCTGGAAATTAACGTAATAAAGCACCCAACGTAAAAGTGTTAGGTACTTCTATCTGAAAATAATATTTTGAATTCCCCAGATGATACCTGTGTTCTTAACTTAGTAATCATGAAATTAAATACAGAGTGCTCGTTATTGGTATGGGTGCTCTATCTAATAAAACAAAATTTTATCAATAAATTGATTTGAGTCACTTACTCGAAATTTACATAAAGTTTGAATTCACTATTCTAACAATTATCTAATTTAAAGTTTCATTAACATTTTTAATGGTTCATTTTCTTAAAGGGCTCGTCTTTTATAATTTTCAAAAAAATGATAAATAAATGACTTGTACATTCATATTTCTACTAAAACTCAATTCAATTTAATCTGGACTGGACCATAAAAGAAATGCGAGAAAATACTCAGGAACTAATTTTTAAAGAAGAGGAACAAAAGTTTTTAATTTTCGTATATATGTATGTAATTCGCATTGCTTATTTTATATAGACAAAAAATCAATAAAAAAAGAAATAAAGTCACTTAATTGACTTACACGCTATTATAGGAAAAAACCAATCCTACTACAAAATGTGTTTCGAAATAATTAAAATATGTATTATCAATGGTGCCATAGTACAGCACTGTTTGAGAAAATACTTTTAACAAATTATTATATTTCAGTTAAATTAATTTATATTAAATATATAAGCGCTAAAACGTACGTAATTATGTGGCAGTTTCCTTCGAACGATTAAATTAGTCAGCGAAACTATTTTTCACTTCAGACTTTAGAACCCAATTTTATTATTTTAAAATAATATTATGCGACAACATTGGTCCTGATCGAGAAGCTTTTTATTTAATTGTAGTTGTTTTCTTTTCCTAACTATTGGATATGCACTTTACTATGTTATTTAGTTTTAGTTTAATAAGTATATCTTACCAGTAAAACTCCGATTCAAAGTTAAATTCTCTTCTTTAAAAAATATTGAATTAGAAACTACTATGAATAATTAATTCGATTTGGTGAATACCATCCTCAAAAAATTTCTCGTGTGGCTAACTTCACATCGCACCGTTTGAATTGTCAAAAATGCATAAAAAACTTCATTGAAGCATCGCCACAAGGAAGTGTTTTCCGTCGGATCTCTGTGATTTCCATGCTAAATTATTGCCGTATGCATTAAATTAGAACTATTCAGCAAAATGTCTGTGGCGAGCGAGCAGGTGAGCGTGAATTTTCCCCCCTTCGAGGTAAGTCGCTTCGCGAAAAATTTGCATTTTGCGATAAACAGAAACACAAAAGATGGCATCTGTCATTGAACCTTGAGACGAACTTCCAAAGAAAAACAAAGACCCAGCGACTGCAAGAGGCCTATTCGGCGGATTCTGTTAGCACAGCGCCCACCGTTCATAGTTTGTAGAACTGAGTGGATTTTCGTGAGCGGGAATGGCTTATCTGCTGGCAAAATTCTCATCATGTTGACTCCCGAGACTTCACCCGAGCGAGAGTCTTCAGTCTTATCATTATCACAATCAGAAATGGGATTTAGTTGTCTCGGACAGAGTTGTTAATTTGCTGCCTGCTGAGACAAAGCCTCTTGTTTGCGCTTATGTCCGCTCAGCCCGTCTTATCAGCTCCTCCGCCGAGGGTCATGCCGTTCCTGGTCTCTGGCTAATCAGTTCCTACTGCGTCTCATGATAGTCTGGTGTGAATTACAGCTTCCCTTTAGTCTCTGATCCAATTACTTGCATAATTTGTTCGTTTTAATTTGTTAAAGAGCGTCTTTTTGTCTGTTTCCTGTGCAGAATAATTGTGATGTGCATTTGCATGCGGAAATCGAAGTGTTGAAGCAGGCGCTGGTCGAAAAGCAAAACCAATTGATTGCCATGGAGACGGCTTGTTTGCGGGAGTCGGATCGTCAGGTGGAGCTTGAGGACAGCATAATCGCATGGCAGGACAAATACGACCGGCTGTACGAGTCCCACAAGCGCGTGCAGAAAGTCAACCAGAGTCTCGAGGACAAGCTTCTTAAGCTAGTCGACAGGAATTCCGGGGAGCGGGCCCAGCTGACAAGCGATGTGGCCACTCTGAGCGTCCGACTTGCCCAGGCCAACTATAACATAGCCAAGTTGCAGAGGGAAATCGTAAGTACTGTTGACGTTCTACCGCTTTATAAGTTGCTAAGGAGATAGTCAGTTCACTTTTGCATGGAAGTAGACCAGTCAATGACCTGAGGGGGTTCGATTTTCCGCTGCAAGGAGTTTGCGGTGTTCGGTGCACGCGAAAATTTCTCAAATGAGCTAGCGAGCGCGGAAAATTTGTTCATGCCGGCCGGAAAATTTTCTTTAGAGTTGTATGTGATTTTCACGTTTAAATTTATAGACTTTCATTTCTGATAACCCAGATTAAAAAAAGATACATTTTTGGAATTGTTGAGAGAAATTTGTGCTTTAAAATTAAACACTGAAATCTGCTTATGTAATTGTTAAAAATAGTAAGTGGTGATAGTTGCAAAGTTGAGTTGTATCGCATGCAACATTTCAATAAAACAATTTGCAGAGGTAAGAAAGATTGTGCTCGATAAAAGAACATAATTACCCTATTAAAACAGACGATAAATTCATTATAAAAAACTTAAATGGGTCAAGATGCAAGTTTAATGAAAAAGTGCAATATAGTTCCCCAATGCTCCTGGTCTCAGCACCATCAAATTTCAACTTAGCAAATAATCGCTTTTAAAAAAAAAAAAAAATGTATTACCGAACTTTTGCTTCTTCACAAGAAAATAAAGTAAATTAAATGAAGTTTTATTTTAGTTTAAAAAGTTAGAGTATTTCATCCCCTGCAGTATTCCTGTTGCTTTTATTTTCAACTTATTTCCTCTACAAGTATTAATCCCCTGATTTTAATTTCAACTTATATCTAGATTACAAAAAACATATTTACTAAAACGGAAGCTGGAATTAAATTTTCATGTTATTATTGAAACTGAATCTGATAAAATCAGGCCTTAAAAAAAATGGAGCTGTTTTGAGCAATTCTTTAAAACCAATGGATATGTTAATACATACACTAAATTTTATTTTTACACAATTTTGATAAAACTGTATAGAAACAAATTCTGTTGGTAAAACGATGGAAAACCATGACTCGTTAAAGTGGTGCAAATTGTTGGCCTCGCTCAAGCGTGGCTTAAATGGCCTAATTTTAACTTAATCTTAGCTTTGTTAACAGTTGGCTTAAGTTTATTTCGTTCTCGCTCAAGCAGGAATTAGCCTTCTTCAAGTAAAATGTTAAGACATTTAATAGTTAAGTATTTCCACAAAGACGAAGCTTTAGTTCGATTAATTTCTCGCTGCCAAAAACGACTATTCTTTTAATTAACATAGTATGAGATTTAAAAAAAAAAAATCAATATTATTTACTAGTTACAACTAATAAATGCGTTTTATTATTTAAGATATTCTCAGGCTTATAAGGTAAATTCAAAATAACCTGGACAAAGAATGTTTCGAAACTTGCGAAATGTTACTGCTTTCACCAGAATAATTAAAAAATGCGCTCATAAATATGAATAGCGTGCGCTACAAGAAATAAATTAAACACGGTGGCAGCCGTAATAAGACGCTGCAAAACAAATATGTCAAGACTTATCTTATCTTTTCAAAAATTGAAATCTTCGCAATTGGTACTGTTCTGGGCATTTTTTCAATCTTTTATCTCGTGACGGTGTAGGGCCGATTTTAAAATTGCAGATAAGAGGAAAACGTCTAGTTTAATTCGGTGGAAAAACATTTTATTATTAGAATAATCTTACAAATTATACTAAATAAGGTGGCGTTATTCCAAATCAAATTGAATTAGTAAAGGTAGGCGCAGACTGACGCGGTGGTGGTGGCGGTGGCGGTGGCGGTAGTGAGGCGGTGGGAGTAACGAAGCGGTAGCGGTGGTAACCGCTCACACTAGTGCGGTGGCGATTGCGATTTTGGTTTTTTAATTTGCTTCATTTTAATACGATCTCTGAAAAGAATCAGTACTATCTTGTAATTGACTATTTCTAACAACTTGCGATCACGCGGTGAAATGGTGCATACAGCGGTTGGTGGCGGTGGCGATTTCTAATCGCAGCACCACCGCTCATCGCTGTTCAGCAAATCGCAACAATGAGTGCTTACACCTTTGGGAACACATGCAGCGATTAACCGCCTTACCACCGCCACCGCCACCGCCATCACCACCGCGTCAGTCTGCGCCTACCTTAATAGAAGACATAACGCGATTGATGTCATTATTGAAAAAAAAAAAAGGTTTATCAAGCATGTAAAGTCCGCTTATACTGACAGAGACGTCTTGAATCCTTAACTCCAACAGTAGTGTTTGTAGCTGAAACTCAAAGCTTAATCACTATATTATCAATATTTAAATTCTTACTGTTTCTTCCAAAGTCCCCTCTGACTGAAGAGTTTTTACATAATATCCGATTATTTGCTGGGCTTTATTGTAGTTGTCTTTTAAATTTTCGGAGGTCCAAGTTAAGCAATATATTTGAATGATAAAACAAGTTATATACGATGGAGCTATCCTATTAGCTGATTCGGGAGTGTGCGTTGTCCGATAATAAAAAATGAAACTTTGTGTAACTACCTCTAAAATTGCGTATAGTAACCAGAAAAGTGTTTGGTATTGGAACAGTTGGTTTAGTTGTTGTGACATATTCACAAGTTTTGTATATAAAATTGCAAGGTCGTCTAATGCATCTGAGAAATCATAGTCTTTCTGAATGTATAGCTCGGTTCTCTTCGTACCCACGATTACTTTTAAAAGGTTTTCCAGCCGCGTATTGGCTATTTGAAGAAATCCGCCAACACACATCAATCCGAATGAAAACATATTTACCACAATTGAAAATATAATGAAGATAAACGTGGAAAACAAAAATGGGATGATGCCTCGGAAGGATAACATTGTCAGCAACTTACAAAAATTAATTGTTGATACAGTTAATTGATATAGAGATGCTATTAATCTAGAAATCATCACAATTTTCATAGTTCTGTTTAAAAAACCATTTTTCAGTAAGAACCCATATTCCTCAAAAAATTTAAAACACTCGAGCAGAAGTTTTCTTTGCTTTTCTCCATTTATCAACTGCACTATTAATGTGATGATGGTGTTAAAATAGAGGCTGTAAATGTGATAAAGAGCTACAACTTTTAATAAAGTTTTGTCCTGCTTTTGCTTCACAAAAGTTGACATCACTGCGATTGCATAAGGTCCAAATACGAGTACAAATAATGTTGCAAGGATGCAAAATAACAAACATATTCTTGACGGGAGTGCGGTGTATATGTTACGTCTTCGAACTATTTTAAACGTGAACAAACAACAAATGTGCCCCAAGTAAAATGTGGCCAATATTATTAAAATCAATATCTTTCGCATCTTTTAACTGCTTGTGTGGTCAGTGAAACTACTACTGAAGAGCACAGGAGGAATATCACAAGTTGTTGATGTCGGTGATGACTAGGCTGTTCCAAAAGGGAGTGTTCAAATAAACTGTCTCAGTTTGAATGACTGTTTTGGTCATGGTTCAGGGCTATTTAACAAATTTATCTATTGTACGTTACACACGTGGGATATTATAAATCGTTTCTATACACTAACAAGAAAATCAATTATTCGCTTTTGCCGAAAATTCCACACGTGCAGAAGAATGCTATAAATGTCAAAACTTTTTAAGATGACCGGACGTTTTTGTACTGAAGAGAATAACAATTAACTTTTCAACGCCCTGTCGAATTGTATTAGGAGCAAAAGATACATTGTGGATGTTGTACAGATTGAGAAAAAGAATTCCTTGTTCAAGGAATGTAATCCGCAAATGGTGATACTAATGTCATCCCTTTTGAACTCTAAATGAAGAATTTCCATCTGTAAAATATCAAATTGTTTAAAAAATGTTAAATGATAAAAAAAAACATATACCGATTGTTCTAACCTCGCATCTGTTTTAACAAAAAGAGAATACGAAGATAAAAGTCTGGAAGCCTCCATTTGGTCAACTTTGAGAACGTCCGAAATCCAAATCAAGCAATATATTTGCATGATGTATGTTGCTATGAAGAATGCTGTAACAATACTTGCATCTTCAGGATCATATCGTATTCGATGATAATAGAAAAAACTTTGGGTGAGAATTTCAATAAAAGCATAAATTAGCCATAGCATCATTTGCATCTGGCAGACTTCGTTTAATTCTTTTGAGATATGTAATAACTTGCGGTATAAACATGTAAAGTCGTCCAATTTATCACTAAATTCACAGAATGTCTGCATATTGTAACCAGTTTTATATGCGTTTACAATATTCTGCATAACTATCTGCAGTCGGAAATTCGTCAATCGGAAAAACCCGGCAATAATAAGCATCCCAATAGAAAATGTAGTCAATAGCACTGAATAAGTTAAAAATAGTGATACCCAAAATACAAATGGTGCAACATTAATGACACATAAACTATCTCCAGCGAGTTGAGTTGCAAAATTAAAAAACGCAATAATTAGTTGATATATAGATGTTAGTAGTCTGCAACCGAGAACAAAAGCTGCTTTCTTATCCAGCAATTCAGTACTGCGCCACACGCCATACTCCTTTAGTAAATTTAGATATTCGCAAACGAGATTTTCGAGTTTTTTGTGATTTCTTAGTTGCATTATAAAGGCGAACACAATATTACCGTAGTGTAGAAAAATACGGTAGGACGCCACAACTTTAGCCAAAGATCTCATTTTTAAAATGCGATGATTATGTGTAAGTATTTTTATAACAAATGGCGCCATTATTATCAACAATGCGTTGACAGTAAAGCAAAGAAATGTTGATTTAGGTGAAGTTGAAGAGGTGAAAGTACTTCTCTGACGCGTAAAGTTAAAAGTGAATAGACAGAGTACTTTTCCAAGATAATAATTCACTAGAATTATAAAGAGGATGAATTTGTTTGCCATGACTAATCCTGACGATTTTAATAGAAGAACTAAAATGACAAAAGCTATTTACTTCTTTATCCTTATACATATGTAATATTGTTAAGGTGATGAGACCTGAATAAATAATTTCGTAATAGCCAATTTGTTCTGGCACTTGAATATACAATGGATTGCATAAAAGCATTGCAAAAATAAATCACAAGGGGTTAACCCGCTTTGGTGCAAATTTTTGCACCCATGCAACTTTGCAAGATTGTTTTGCAATGTTACGTGAGCTCCCCTGCATTATTGACAGTTGGAAAATCTGTTTAATGTCAATAGTTAATTTTAATATGAATAAGTTTTCATTATTTCAATAAAAAATTCCTCAAAGCTAACTTGATAGCTATATATGTATGTAAGTTGTTTGACACTCCTGTTTTGCACATTTGCAACATAATTTTTCAACGGTTTTAAGTTTTGTCAAAATGCAAAAGTGTTGCAAAATTCTTCTTGAACATTGTTGTTGTAAGGTTGCTGAAAGCGCGAGTACCCCTTCTGTGTTTTATGATGAAGGATAATTTCGACAAGTTTTATGTCGTGTATGATCTCTTATAGAGTGTATGATAAAACGAAAGTTGTGTAAAAGTGGTAAAATATTCTAAAGTTTAGATATGTAGATTACGAAAATACAATCCAAAGTTCTCAGATAACTCTGCCAAAACGAAAAAAAAAAATTATATACTATATTATATATTATATAAAGTATGTAACTAAAAAAAACGCATCGTACAAAAATCTTGTCTAGACAAAAAATAAATATCTCCAAGGGGAATGTCGTCCTACCTTAAAATCAGTCCTCCCCCCTCTCTCCTGTGGATGGGGTCGTTTGAATTTTTTGATTTTTTTTCGAAATTTTAATAAAATGCTTTTTTGTAGTGAATGACGATATGTTTATTTGATTGCAAAGTAGGCAAGCTGCGATTAGCTCTTAGACAAATTGTTCACAACTGCATGTCTACGCATGTATTCCAGTATAAAAAACATACAAATATAGTTATTCTATTGTTTAATTTATTAAGAGCCATTTCTCAATCGTCAGATAAATTTATTCGTCAAATAGAATTGTCCAATAAAATTGTTGTGGCTTTGATTTAAAATAGCTATCAACCGAATAAACTTATTCGATCCTTAAACCGGCAGATAGGACAGTTATTCGTCGGTTAATTTTGACAAATTGAGTGAAAAATAATTTTTCCTCTCAAACAAGTTGGTTTTTTATCTGAAGAATAAAGTTATCAGCCGATTGAATAGTTCTTATTGTTCTATTCTTTCTCATTAGTCTGAATATAAAGAAAATACCCCAATTTTGAAAATTAAATTATCATTCGAGACAACTCGTTGTATAAAATTTCCATCTGATGAAAATACTAATTATTGTATTACCACATTTAATAATACTTAGAATAACTTTGAAAATGCTGAAATCAACCAATTTTAATTATGCCAATTTCAAGCTCACTAAATTTACATTAATATGCAATATCATATCAATAATGGAGAGCTTTATCAAACTGAATTAGAAGAATTATGTAAGTTACACTTGATGTGAAGAAGCATAAAACTTGCTTTAATTCAATAGAAAATATTCCACATGCAACCAAGTCCACTTTTCTTGTCATCAACTGAAAGTATAGTGCCTCAATCTGTAAATAGTTAAAATTACCAGGTGTAAGTGTAAATTTATATTTTTTCAAAATATGTATTATACCTTCCTATGCACTAAATAGTTTTGGTCAACAGAGAGCAACTTTTTATTTAAATAATCTTCCAAACTTGATGAATTCTCTTTGACTAAACTGGATATGTACAGGACACAGAACATTTCCAAGAACAGGTCCGCGACCAGCACCAGACCAAGTGGTTTAATTGGCTCAGACGTTCTCAAAATCAAATGATATATAAAATATATTTGGCTTGTAATTTGCACAAATGTATTCAAGACAGATATCAACAAATGCACTCCAAAAATCGAAAACAAGTCCTCTGTCAAACCCAAAAGATTGAACCACATTTTCGAAAGTTTGTCAAACTCGACGAAGGATTTTGCTTTTTTATTCACTTCAGAAATGTTAAAACTCCTCTCCACATTCAGTTGAAGTTTCAAATTTAAAACAGAAAAACCAGAACTCAAAATCAATTGGGAGAACAAAATTAAGTTCACAACAGTTGTTATAACCAAATGTATATAAATCCACAAAATCCATTCAACCGTAAATAGAAAATCCCCGCTAAGACCTTTAAAGAGATTTTTCCAGTTATTAATGTATTGAGCCGAAATAATTATTAGTCTTGAAACAAAAAGAACCAGGCACTTTTTATTGTAAAATAAAGACATGTTTATAAGCTCAACATTTCTCCAAGAATCCAAAAATTCATTAACTAATTTAACCACTGAACATCCTTTTGTAAGGTCGGCGAATAACGCCAAACTAACAGCGGCATATGCAGAAGAAATATTGACGAACGACACAATTCTCATTACATAGTCATAGTTGATTTCACTGAATATCTTAGCAATATGATATAAGTTCAAAATGCCGGCGTTTAAAACTATCAAACCTGCTAAGGCTGAGAGAACTGTCGAAACTTTTGAGGTGAATGCTTTACTAGTATTTTTATTAAACATGCACATAGGGAGAAGAACAGCTTTACCAATGTAATATTGAACTTTTATTGCGGAAATAATAATTTTTCTCCGAAACATTCTGATAAATTTAGTACTCAAACTAAAGCAACTGGCGAATTTCATCTAAGGCAATATATTTCGGAAAATTACTGTTTGCCTAGGGAAAATGATTAAACATCTGGTAATAAGGAAGATAATAATCAATTTCTCTAATCTGACAGCTAAATATTTAGGGAGGACTAAGTGGTTAGTCAGATTATCTATATAGATGATCACCTAATCATTATTTGGTATTCCGGTGGATAGAAAACGGATACTTCATGTAATGAAAGTTGATTAATTACATTATTGATTGTTAGTGTAAAAGTATGTCTGAATAAATAATTTGAATGGCTATTTTCTATTGGCGGTTATTAGCTACTAGCTTTTAGTCTGCGACTTCGTCTGCGTGGATTTCGAAATAAATATAAATAGAATAGAGGTAAAATGAGGGATAAACATTTGTATGGAAGTCCGTTATTTTAAAAGTTAGAGACTTATACATAATTTAGTATTAAGACTATTGTTTTGAATATGTTTCAGGATTTTAGGAAAATCAAGCCTTAACCAATACCAATTTTCATGGCTTTAACCATAAAAATGACGGACCTTCCATACAATCATTCTTAATTTGCAACCAAAAGGCCAAATTCTAATTTTTATGGTCTTAACTGTAAAAATAAGGGAACTCCCATACAAACTTTCATTCCCTATTTTACCTCCTTAAGGGATAAATTTCGAAAAATCCTGAATACGTCTTTCTTAATTTTTAACTTAAAGGCTAAATACCAATTTTTATGGATTTGACTTAAAAAAATGAGGGATTTTCGTACAAACTTACATACCCTATTTCACCCCTTAGGGGAGAATTTCGTAAAATCCTTTTTTAGTGGGTGCTTACGTCACAAATCAAATAGATTAGTTCCTATAGTAAATGTTCTATAACACATTCTTTGCAGTATGCGTCCTCTCGCCTTTCTGATTCTTCAACTAATAGTCGTAAATATGTATTTAGAAATGACCCTCGGCTGGAGCGATCTTGAATTAGTTTTCGGTCATGATAGTTTTTTTTTATTTAAAGTTATTTTGTTTCATTATAATACTTAAAATCTATTCGGCTATTTTTCAAAGTCAAATTTAATCTGTAAAAACACTTAGTATATCATGTTCGCTTTTGTTCGCCGACCGATTTTTGAAGTCGTCTGCCTCGGCGGATGAGTATAATTCTAAAACAAATTGTAAACAAGTCCCCATATCGCGGATTTCAATTGAGGGCCAATCGTGCAATTTTGCCAGCCAGTTGATCGGCGGTAAAATTGTAATAGAAAAGCTACTTAAAAAGATCTAGTGAGAAGAAGGAAATAAAAGTAGTATTAACAAAGTACACACACTTAAAACCTAGCAGTGACATAACTCAGAGAAGGCAGGCAGAGAGAGTCTTCTGCAGTGTCAAGACTGGAGCAAACAGGGCAGGGCGATACACTATAATTTAGTGCCAGAGCTGACCAAAAAACTCAGCTAAAACCTTGATTTATTACTAGTCAGGGGGATAGATTCTTCTGTAAGCGAGGTCAGGCCACAGACGCTGAAACGTCCCATCCTGACGTCATCATAGTTTTCTATCGTTTGCTACGAATCTGTTCAGCTCGTGTCAGCACTTTCAAGACTTAAACTTATTTTTCTCTAGGTTTATGGTGAACTAGGATTTTTTAATTTCTTTGTCAATGAATCTAAGCTCACCGACCATAAACTTCTAGATTTTGAAGCGCATTCGAAAGTATTTTTTTAGCGATAACACTACAGTGTCGTGATGCCGCGGAAAAGTCGTATCTCAATTGGTACATACGGACTACCTCCAGAGGAGACATTAAGAGTAGACCATTGTTGTACTCATTGACATAGATAAAGGTAAAGACCAGAACACTTATTGTATCACTTTGATTCCTAGCGACCAAGCTGAAGACACACCATTGTTAGAAAGTCATAGTCGTCATCGATTTGGTAGAAAATTTCACCTTTGCTATTCGTGACAGCCCGATAAATTCGCCCGCAACCTTGATGTTGCCACATCTAGTAGCTTTATAGAAAATTTCATCTAGCATCGATATGAACGTCGGATTATCAAGGACTCAGCGAAGCATAAATGGACATTATCGAGAGTCCTACATCATTCATGGTGAATGAGATCATGCAAGTGGTGTTAGACTTCCAGCTAGAGGTGTCCGTAGCGTTTATTTGATTTTTTTCGCAATAACTATCCCACCATAGCCTTCATTCTTGTCATGACTATGCAATGGAAAGCCTGAGAGGAACACCCGGTCAGACGGTAATAACCAGGTATCACCTGCCAACAGGCAACTGATATTGGTTTTTATAAGATAAACCAAGATTTAATCCTATTTCATCCTGTAAGTTTCAAACTTTGACAATTTATTACCAAAAGCTTCACGATGAACTGCCTTTCCTCATCAAAATTAACTGTCCTAATGTTGATTATACATCTTATTAGAGTTATTAATAACTTTATGATATTACTCTGTGCTCATTTGGAATTATCACCCAAAAAATTTGATAATTTTTCTTATAGCTTCTACCAAATCCTCCTTAAATTGTGGTACAGTTTTAATCTTAGGGAATTCTATATCATTCTGAATACTGCTATTAGTTGATATCTCCTGTTCGAAATTTTTGGATCCACTAGGTTCATTTATTATATTTCGAAATTTTTAGTAAATTCGTTTCAGTTACATTTGACTTGAATTAATTTTTTCATTCAAAGTGATTAAAGTAAGTCGGATAAAAATCCAATCGACTTATTTTGACGTTATGTGCGGAAAAATTAATTGAAGTTAAAGGTAACTAAAATGAAATTGTTAGAACTTTAGCAATTTTATTAAGGAATTTTTGTCCAAAAAGGGCTTTTATAAGCTCTTTTCGATACGATTCGAACGACTACAATAATAGGGCGCATGTCAAAGCTCAAAAATCGCCAATTAGAGCATCTCACTAATGAGCTTGACTTCTTCAATGTGATTTCCGCTTTCTCAGTATATGTTCATGAAAACATGAATTGTTTAAGTTTATGCTATTGCTATTGAGACTAACAACTAGAAAAACCTCCAAAATGTTACCCCCGAATTTATTGTTTCTTAAATGAAAAATACACAAATATTTTCAGTATATACCTAGAAACTGGTCCTGTAACTTTTTCCCAGTGATTATAGAGGAATATTAAAACGCATTCTGCGTTGTTCCACAAAATGAATATTTATTTAATAAATTTAATAAAATACTCACACAACTAAGTATTTTCACATTAAAAACAATAGCAAGTTACTAATGAAACTCTTTATCAAATTGGATAAGAAGAATTATGTACGCAATACTGGATGCAAACAAAGAAAATCCCTGTTTCAGTTCTATAGAAAGTATTCCACACGCAACCAAATCCAGTTTCCTTGTCATCAGTTGAAAATATAGCGACTCTATCTGAAATATAACAGCAGATTATATTGTATTTTTTTTTAAATATTTCTAATTCACCTTTTGATGCACCAAACTGTTTTTTTCTACAGTCAGCAATTTTGAATTTAAATAATGTTCTAAAATTGTTGAGTTCCTTTTGATTAAAGTGGATATGTATAATATACAGATCATTTCCAATAAAAGGGCCCCAATAAGAAAGGGCCCAAGTGGTTCAATGGGTTCAGATGTATTCAATACCAAATGATATATAAAATATATTTGGCTTGTAATTTGCACAAACGTACTTGAGACGGATATAAACAAATGCACACCAAAAATATCAAATAAATCCTCAGTCAAGCTTATAAGGTTTAAACACGTTTTTGATAGTTTTTCAAATTCCAAAAGGAACTTTATTCTTTCCTCCATCTTATAAGTTTTTAAGCACCCTTCCAAAGCGATTTTGATTCTTGAATTTATAACAATAAAACCAGATGCTAACATCAATTGCGAAAAGGATATTAGATTCACAACAGTTGTTACAACCAAATGGATATAAATCCACAAAAGCCATTCAATAGTGAAAACCCAATCCGAATTAAGGCCTTTAAAGAAATTTGTCCAGTCATTAATGTATTGAGCCGAAACAATTGTTAATCTTAAAATAAGAAGAACTAGGCATTTGTTATTATAAAATAAACTCGTCTCTATATGTTCAACTTCACTCCAAGTATCCAAAAATTCATCCACTAATTTTATTATTAAATATCCTTTTGAAACGCTGGCGAACAAAGCCAAAATAGCAGATGCATATGCAGAAGACACATTTATGAAGGAAACGATTCTCATAACATAGTTAAAGTTGATTTCGATGAATGCTTTGTTAATGCGATAAAGGGTTATTACTCCGACAATAAAAACTATTAAACCTGCTAAGGCAGAAAGAAATTTTGACACTTTTGAGATGGACGCTTTGTTAGTCGTCTTATCAAACACGCACATTGGAAGAATAAGAGATTTACCGACATAGTATTGAAATTTTACTGCGGAGACAATAATTGTTCTATGGATCATTCTAGGAAATCTAGTGACCACGTTGAAGGAACTATCATAGAAGACTGAAAACAATTACTTCAGGAAAATCAGAATCTAATAACCAATGTCTTAATTATTACACCTGTTGTGAAGTTACCAAAGTGGTAATTAAGATTGTCTGGGTAGATAGATAATGACTTAATCGTTATTTGGTGTTTGATAACAAAAAGACATTTATTTAATGCAAATTGAAAAATTAGTAGGATATTGACCTATTGTGAGTATATCGCCAGATACTATTTGATAAAAGCTTTTATGAACTATACAGTAATTAATTTTTGTTGTCAGAATTATGTTAAGCATTAAAAAGGAACCTGTATTAACATTATTATATTGGGTATTCAGAGAAATATGCTCGCTAATGAACTAGATCGAGAAAGTTAAATTTTCTACATCAAACAGTCTCGGATATCAGTTCTATTTTTCCTTTTTTTTAATTCTTACAGTTGTATTTTATCTATTTTCGAATCCTTGAAAATTTACTAAATCAATAGATCGCTTGTTCATTTCAAACATTTTAAATCTTCTTGTTCAGGCATAGGAACGCAATTTCATTTATTTTTTTCGAATAGAACTTTTCGACCTCAATATGTTTATTTGTTTTATGCATAACTTACATATATATTGGGTCATCCCATAAATAATACGGTTTTTATTTCAAATTCATAAATTCAAAGTCGAAGGCTGTCTGTAATCAACTTGTTATAAAAGCAGATAGTAACACACTAGTACAAATTTTGTTACATAAATTAGGCTGAAGGAAATGTTCCTTGCTAATTATGGTCATCCAAAAAAAACCTTGGATAAAATATTCAGACAGATTCTTAATTAGTATGATTATAATTTCCTACAAAAATTGATCAATTTTACTTACAAAAAAAAAATTAGGTACATAATAAAAAAATATTTTTTTTAAATAAAGCTTTTATTTAACAATAAAATATAAAAATATACTAAAAAGGAGAAAATAAGTTTTTGCTAAAATAAATTTAGGCTGAAAATAATATTTTTATAAAATAATTAATAAAATAATACCTCAGTTTTAATATTTTGGATTGACGAAGGGTCTAAGTTTATCAATTTTGGGCCTAAAATATATTTCAACCAAAATATACCTTTCACGTATTTCTTCATGGAATTTCTGTATTCGTATGGCTATGAATAAAATGTTGGGCGCTCATTAGAAGAGAAATTATGCTGAAAAATTACACAATATGTATTTCGCTTCGTTTCACTACTGTTATTTTATATATAATTTTAATAAGAAAATAGCCAAAAATGGTAACAAAGTGCGATTTATTTTGGGTTTTTTGCTATTTTCCTTTAGAGTGAATAAAACCAGCTTAGTATCCGCAAAAAACACTGCTCCGGAAGACGTATTTTAGAAAATCAAGTTTTCAATTTTGTGTGGCTTGTAGCTGCTTTATAAGAAAATAGCCATAAATGTTAAAAAAGTGCTATTTATTTGGGGTTTTTTGCTATTTTCTTTTAAAGTGATTAAAACCAAGTTAGTATCCGCAAAAAACCCTAATCCAAAATGCGTATTTTAGGAAATCAATTTTTCAATTTTGTGTGGCTTGTAGCAGCTTAACACATTCCATGCGGGGCGTCGCGACTGATTGCTGGCTTATACCGCGGTAATAAGAAAATGTTAAATTGAATAAAAATAATTTTTTTTTTATATTCTTTAGATGTAAAGAATAACATATTAAAAAATCAAAACGATTCATTTTTATTTTCCCAAAAAAAAAAACGTTCCTGAAAAAAAGTGTGAAAAACGGTGCGAGATAAAAGACTACTACCATAAACGAAAAGTTCTATCATGATGAGTGTACAACTATTCAAATACTGCTTGAGAATTTAAAATATTTTCATAGCAGGAGCAACTTACACTTGCAAGAACACGTAATGAAATAATTAAATATTTCTTTGTTTTTAGGAACGATATAAAACTGATATAAATCTTGCCATACAATTATTGCAATGCAAACCAGATAGTTTTGTACCACAGAAAGTATCATCGGTAAGAGCCATTTTATTCTAGGAAACATTACCATATTTTATACATTCTATTACCATTTCGACAGCTTCCAATGGATATCCAATCAAAAGTATCGTCATACATGAGATTAGAGACAAATTCTCACTCCGATTCCGAGGGTAGTACGAGTGGAGTCGGTGTTGCCACATCAGGTTCCTACAAAGTACTTCCAGCTTCAGATTCACCACCTCCTATATGCCCGTTTCCACCTACAGCAATGGTATATTCGATGCGGGGCATTGGTAAGTGTTAGTAGCTTTTTGCCTTTGCTTTTTTTCTACTATTTTTCTTAGGTTTACATTTATTTTCACGCGTTATGCACAGCAAAGTTTATTTTGATTGCAATGCGAAATTACACCTCTTAGTGCTATAGTTTTGCTTTCTAAATTATTTTATTTGATGGTAAGGTGTGGATTTTTAATATGTAAAAATTAAAATTTTATGAAAAAAATAAAATTATATTTGCAGCAGGTGAGAGCCTTTTGTTAACAATTGCTTAAGTCGCTATATTTTTATTTTTGCATGTTTTTGTGTATTGTTTTATATTTTGCTTCTGTACATATTGCACTTAATTTGAATTTCAAACAATCTTAATAATAATTGATAGTCCGTGTTGGTGAAGCTATTCCATTTGAAAAATTTAAGTCTGTTCTTGACAGTTAAAGTGATATCGTATTCACTGATTAATACATTGCACCACGTATTAGATATTTTAGATTTTGTAAATAGGACCTCATTCATTGAGAGGACTACAATTAATAATGGGCGCACAATTTTAGTTTTTCATATCTTAAAGATGTGTTCACACTTATATAAATTTATTTTACATGCTTGTATTTATATCTTTGTCCAATTATTTTTTCAAATGGAATAACTTAAAAATTTCTTTGTGGCCTTTTTTTCTAAAACATTTTTATATTTTCTTTCCTAACAGATGCACAAAATTCTGAATGTACTAATGGCAGTGAACAAATGATCTCTCCATCAATAATGGTGAAATATCTAGAAGACGAGCTTAAAGCGAGTGAAATTAAACATTGTGATACATGTAAATGTTCAACCAAAGATTTAACTGTGTTGGCTGATGAGCCTAAAACATATAACATAGGAACACAGACGGTGGTACAGGGCGAGGGGAATTCCTTATGTCTTCGATGTAACAGCAATCTCAATTCTCCGTCGCGAACAAACAGTCCATATATAATGAAACTAGTTAAATCAAGCGACTCAGTTATATCCGAGACAAAAAGTAGCGTATCCGACTTAAACGATGGCGAGAAACTATTTACTCCAGCCAAAAAAGATGATTTGATGGTTAATCCAATCCTGGGCCATCACAGACTATGTGATCGAACTTCCAACAAACAAAATCACCAATTATGTGACACTGCCAAATTCATTGTTGAAAATAGAAAAATCGATGGTGACTTAATCGATCTACGAAAGTACAATAAGTCACCGAATGCGAATAATGTTAGCGTTGATCTTAGCAATTCGTATAATCGCAGCGTAACCATAGATAAACTTTTAAATGATTCTAGTCGGAAGATTGATACAAGTAATTTACTTGTCGATATGGGAATCGAGGGGACCGACAGCAATTCGATACAGGGTAAAGGTGATATTAGTACTGATGAAAAGAAGTCAGATGGGAAAATCCATCAAGAGAATGGCAGCAGTGGATACTCAAGTACTGAGAAGGGTAATCTTCAAACGACTATTACTGGAAGCACAAATAGTCTCTGGAGTAAAACTAGCAGCAGTGAAGGTGCTAAAATATTCGAGAATTTTAACAGGAATTTGATAAAAACGATAAAGGTATGGCCCTGTGCTGGTCACTTTTGTGTAATAAGGACCGAAATCACTTAAAACATCTTATTTTCATTTCATCGATCATTACAACAATTTTGTTTTTGTTGAAAACATTGTGAAGTTCACTTTTAGGTTAGTATGTTATTTCCTTCTCATTTTTCCTGTATAATTTTCTATTCATTTCTGAGCCCATCTCTCGATTTCCTAGTAAAATGGTTTATTCCTAGGATCGAATTCAAAAACGAGGTTAAGATTCAAGCGAATTTGAACACACTTAATTGTGCAATTTACTGAGTTTGATTAGTGAACACATCTCAAATTGGCAAAGTCTTGCTGTCCATTTAAGGCTAATTCACACATATCACCGCTCGTATCTGCAGTGATGCTGGTAAATTTTTATTAGCTGCCAAGTCATTGATAGCAAACATTTCATCGTACCGCTGATACGGACTTAGCGGACCTTGAATTGTGAATCGGCCGTTCACGAGTAGGGAACTGATGAGTTTGAGGTTTCTTCACGGATTTTGATAAAACTTTGTAGGATTATCCATTTGGAATCAAAAGTGACAAATAAGCAAAACAAAATAGTCGGTCACTTATACTTCCGCAGATATATGTATGTACATGAAGTTAGCCGAACAACATTCGCGAATCGAGTCGCGCTTTGGCTAATAATTAGCCGTTATTTATCCGCTAATTAATCGTGGAAATTAAAATTTTGTCGTTTTGATTTTGTAAAAAATATTAGGTGTTTCGCAAACTTCACGCGAAGTTAGCGGAGCACCCACATAAAAAATTAAAAAAATTAAAAACAATTCAGCTATGAATTGGCCGTTTTTTAGTCGTAACCGATTGGTCACAAGCATTGTGTTCTAAATATAAAGCTGTTTCCGAGCAAATGTAAAATTCTTTTCCGAAAAGCAATATCACCCAGCACTACAAGGGGCCTCAATAATGCAACATGAAAGAGCATGCTTCTCAGTTTCAGACTTGAGTGGTTAATTCTAGCAGGACTGGTGACTAATTCCTGCACTATAATAAATCAATTTTTTAATAAACAAATGGTTTTTAGCGCGTGCCTTGCTAACTTTCATCGGCGCCAAGCTCGAAAGTTTATTAACAAATAGAAATGAGGAGCGACAAATTCGGGTTTGGCACGATTAATTCTAGCAGGACTAGCGGCTAATTCCTGCACCATAAAAAATTGATTTTGCAATGAACAAATCGTTTGCAGCGCGTGCTTTGCTAACTTTCATCGGCGCCAAACTCGAAAGTTTATTAACAAATAGAAATGAGGAGCGACAAATTCGGGCTTGACACGATTAATTCAAGCAGATCTAGCGGCTAATTCTTGTCCCTATAAAAAGTCGATTCTGCTATAAACAATTGTTTAGTGCGCGCGGCACACTAACTGTGTATCTTCTGTTTGGATCCTTTATTATTTTCTGACATCATTTCAAATTTTCTTTTACTCTTTTTTATGCATGTTCAAGCAACTCGAGAAAGAGTTTTATCAAATATAATAAATAACAATATCGTTGTAATATTATACATATATTTATAACTGTATTATAACACTTCTAGTCTTTGATATTCCGTTATACTCTTCACGCACGTTCTAGAAAATTTTGAAATCATTCGTTTTTCTTATAATAAAACAGCAACTCTGGATTTATTTATTGCATTACTTTAAAATTTCGCAAATTGAGATTTTGCCGCCACGATTTTTTGCGAATTGAATAAATACCTTAAATTAAGGATATTTCCACCTTTTCATTCTAAAATTTTTTCAAGAATCTTTGAAATTAAAGAATTAAAGATAAATATATTTTTCAACTTATCAAGCACGCATTTGTCTTATAAAATGACAAATCGGAGTAAAATAAGATTTTTCTTATTTTCAGCCCAGTGTAGAATTTTTTACAGAAATGCGGTGGATACAGTTTTAATTTAAGATTTTTCCATAACTTTCAGCAACAAATTGTGGGAACATGGAGTAATTGCCACAAAAAATTATTGCTTTTTAAGTTAAATATCTTAGGAAATATAAGCGGCCGACAAATTTTTATTGCATATCCGTCACTTTTGACCCTAAAAGAACATTCTTACAAAGTTTTATCAAAATCCATGAGACCTCAAACTCAACTTATGCCACGAGCAGCATTGCTTGAACAAAATGTATTTTGTGCATTCGATCCTTGAGAATTCTGAAAATTCATTGATTTTTTATAGTACTTTTTTTTATTATTTCTCGTATCGAATTAAAAAAAAAAGCACGTTGACAGCTTAAAAAATTGTTTAAATGCAATTTAGATTTTTTGTTTGTTTTCTAATTGAGGGGATATTTTCATTCAAAAGCTCAAAAGCTTGATAATTTTGCTTTTTTCTAGAAATGTTTGACTTCTTTCTACCCTGAAACATTAAATTTTTGATATTACAGTTCACTCGATAAAGGTTTTAAAGGAGACAAAAAAAAAGAACTTTCGAAAAGCTAAATCGGTATAGTACTTACTCTTTGAGACATCACGAATATCAGTTTTAAAAAAAATCGAGAAAAATGTATTTAAATTATGACCCAAAAGTATAAATACGTTTAATTTAAATTCTCTGGAACTTCTACAATTCTTGGAATTGTTGACAACTTCTTTCATACACGAGTTTTTAAGGGTTTAAGGGGTAATGCCACTCTTTTGAAAGATTCGAAAATTTTTTGTTCCCTAAAATTATCTATTATATTTCTCAGAACTACTTTTTTCAAATCGCCCGTGGACTTTTCTCACGCAATTATCAACCGATTTGAATCTTTGATCAAAGCTGTACAAAAAAGAAATGCGTCGCGGGACGCCTGACAGATGTGAAACATCGAAATGATTTTATACAGATAATATACATAAACGGATACTTTATAAAAGGAAATAAATATGACATAATCAAAAAAACCGGGCAGTCATGAGGGCTGCCGACAGAAATGAAAACTTAAAAATATTTTTATTTTATTTTATTTTATTTTATTTATTTTTATTTTTATTTAATTTTTTTTTTTGATTTTATTTTTTTTATTTTATTTGTTTTTATTTTTATTTATTTTGTTTTATTTTATTTATTTTTATATTTATTTTATTTAGTTTTATTTTTATTTTATTTTTATTTTATTTTATTTACTTTTATTTTATTTATTTTTATTTTATTTTTATTTTATTTTATTTATTTTTATTTTATTTTTCTTTTATTTTATTTATTTGTATTTTATTTTTGTTTTATTTTATTTATTTTTATTTATTTTTTTATTTTTTTTTTATTTTTTTTTTTTATGTTTTTTTATTTATATTTTTTTTTTTTTATTTTTTTTTATAAAAAGTACATTGAATCAGCCGGTCACAGTAGACACCTGTAATAATCATATATAGTTACATGATTAATACGGTTCAGAAAATCGTTGCGAAGCGGTTACTCATCCAAATACTACACGCGCCGATTACTGCTTAACCTAGATAATTGATGCAATACGCTCCGAACCGCTCTGCCACTAAACTGGATCGCTCTGCGATTGAGCTGGATTCATGCTATCATATCAGTGGTGTTGAGGAAAAACCAGTTAACTGACATTTTTTCGAAAATTAAGTTACGTATACAGGGTGAGTTTTTTAACTTGAGACATCCAAATTACTCGAAAAGGACGCAATATCGAGGGAAATGTTTGAGACAAAAGTTGTAAGGTTTCGAGGGGGAAATTGAATGATGACCTTGAATTTGACCTTGGACCCCGTTTTCAAGGTCAAATGAAGGTCAACTTGGATTTTTCAAATGGAAACCCCTATTTTTTTCTACGTATTCGCAATCTGCGTGAAAAGTTACGAATTTTTTATGGGAAAAGTTTTTTTCCAGAATGTCTTGTTTTCCCGGTAGAGGGACCTTGAAGTTGACCTTGAACCCCATGATTTGCTTCTGGACGATACTGCGCTTAGCATAACCCAGAAACAACGACGTGGACGTAGCAGTATTCTGTTTCCTTCGGGGTGTTTGATTAAGGTGGGTCCCCTCGCCTCCCATTGTCGAATCTTCAATCTCCTCTCACTCCAGAGTTTATTTCCCCACATTACTTGAGCAAGTGCTCGAAAATGTGACCATCCACCTCAATACACATTTCTATCCGTCTTCTAAATGAACCGACAGTACTCAGAAGGATTTCGGGCGTAATTCCCTGGCAAGCATCCGTTATGCGTCTTATCATGTCCTCGCGGGTTGTCGGTTTTTCTGTATAAACCCTATTTTTCAAGTAGCCCCACAAAAAGAAATCCGGTGACGTAAGATCGGGTGACCTAGCCGGCCATTGCCTCGTACCCCCCCGCCCGATCCAGCGTTGATCATAATCAGTGTCTAAGCTAACACTGCTATTGAATTGTCCTCATTAGCCACCCTATCCTGCCGTCTCCTTTTTTTTGGTTCGACACTTCCTTCAACAGTGAACTGTTGAATGACCCGGTAAAAGGAAGCGCGCGATCGTGGCTGGGCGGGGAATCTCTCGGCGTAAAGATCAACAGCAGCATCGATGTTCCTCTGACTTTCTCCATAAATGAGGACCATCTCAATTTTCTCTTGAATTGAAAGCCGCTCCATTATTAATGGATTAAAGCCCACTTGGAAATAGGGAGTAATTGCAAACAAATCTTTCAGCTTGAAACTTTTCACCCAGAACAATTGCTTTCAATTTCAACAAAAGGGCAGCGTACACATCATACACCCTAAGATAGTTTTAGAAAGCTTCTTCTCTATCTAAAATTTCTTGGACGGTCAACTTTAATCCAGACAATAATGAGCTCTTCTAAAAAAATGTCGAACTTACCAAATAAGACAGTTCCCTTAAATTGTAAGCAAAGGGCAGCGTACACATCATACACCCTAAGATACTTCTAGGAGATCCGAATCCGCAGGAAAAATAGGGTTACCCGTTGAAAAATCCAATTTGACCTTCATTTGCCCTTGAGAATGGGGTTCAAGGTCAACTTCAAGGTCATCATCTAATCCCCCCCCTTAAAACTTCACAACTTTTGTCTCAAACACTTTTTGCGATATTGTGTACTTTTTGAGTAATTTGCCTGTCTCAAGTTTTACGGCGCCCTCTACCGGGAAAACAAGACATTCTGGAAAAAAACTTTTCCCATAAAAAATTCGTAACTTTTCACGCAGATTGCGAATACGTAGAAAAAAATAGGGGTTTCCATTTGAAAAATCCAAGTTGACCTTCATTTGACCTTGAAAACGGGGTCCAAGGTCAAATTCAAGGTCATCATTCAATTTCCCCCTCGAAACCTTACAACTTTTGTCTCAAACATTTCCCTCGATATTGCGTCCTTTTCGAGTAATTTGGATGTCTCAAGTTAAAAAACTCACCCTGTATATTTTGATGTCTTTTCAAGTGAACTTTCATTTGAGACTAGTTGGAAGGGTTTTCGAACACCATATTTCACGTAAAACGTATAAAACTTTATCAGTTAACTGACATTTTTGAGGAAAAACCAGTTAAGTGACTTGAATTTAAAGAAAAATTCATTGGTGTTGAGGAAAAACCAGTTAACTGACATTTTGATTAATAGTACTGAGTTTAACGGCAGGCTGCCCAGTATCGTAAAACACCAAACGACATCCAGAAAATGATGAAAAAACATTTTCTGTTAAACTAAGAATTTTCTAATACTTAATCTGTATTTCTTTTCAAATTTTATCATTTTTGTGGAAAAACCAGTTAAGTGATTTTTCGTCATTACGAAGGCATGAGAATAGGAAAAAATATGTTTTTTTGATTTTTTTTTACTTTATTGACAATGTTCTATGAGAATTTTAACGCACAACATTGCTACAACATGATTCACATTTTAAACTTTAAACGTCAATTTCTCAGAATGTCAGAAAAGTCAGTTAACTGGGTTTTCCTCAACACCACTGATATAGCGTGGCGACGCGTCGCCACGCTCACAATCAGTTTTACTTTTACCTGCCACATTAGATGTTTCACATCAATAATATTATCTAGAGAAGTATACGATTTTGGATTAATTATTTGTTTCTTTTTTTCGTAACCAATTTAGTACGTAATTTTAGGCCAAAAAAACTACCCTTTGGCTTCTAACATGCGCCATTCTGGCAGAAAACAAAATTTTCCAAATCCCTTTCCTTAGATAACCTTATCATAAACGGTAAAAATATTTGTTTTTTGTTACTATTACTCAAATTATGCCAACGGCCGCGAGACACTATGGAAAAATCGGGGTGTCATATACGAGTATATAATGTATGTAGCTCTACCGCCGCCATCTTTAAAGATAAAAAAAAAATGTATTTTTTAAACTTTTGGAACTGTAACAAATAAAAGCCCCTATAATAATTTTTCAAAAGCTTGTCAGTTCTTTGTAAATTAATTTTAAAAATCAGTAATTGTTAAAGCCGCTAGAGTGACATTACCCTTTAAATACCAATAAAAGGAAGACAAAACAAAATTGAAGTTTTCACATTTTTAAATGGGAATATCCCCTAACCAAGGGCATTCGTGTCCAAAAATTCGTAACGTAAAATTTTTCTTACTATTGATGTTTTTTATTTTTTTTTTTTTGCTTTTCAGTTTTGTTTTTACTAATTTTCACATTTGAAAACCAAAAATTGTTAGGAATTTTTAGGTAGGCTGAAGTAACTACATTTTTTCAAGCTGGCAGCATCGATTACCACATTAATCAATCATCAACAAAAAACAAATGTTTAAAACATGTCTTCCCTACCCAATCTTCTGGTTATTGAAGCTATTGTTTTCTTTTCTTTTTTTTTAAATTTTTGAAAATATTTTTGAAAAACCGTCTTCATTCTTCACAAAACGAATAGTTTGTGTAAAAGTTGAGGGTTGTCCAATTTTTCATTATATTATCATCTTAAATATTATGAAAATTTTTTTTCGGAGCTGTTTCAGCCCTAACATAAAATTAAAGCGACTAAAAACAACCTATATAAAATTAAATTAAGATTTTGAATATCAAAAAATAAATAAATAACAATAGCAATAAAAGTAATGTGGAAATTATAAATAAGAAACTTTCAATATACTTAAATCAAATGTTTGTATGTACTTGCTTAAATTCTGGTTGTGATTACATTTATACATTAGTTTTAGCTGCAATCGTAGTTATCAATATAATTGATACATACAGCTCTGTACAAACTTCGAATGAACAACTAAATCTGTTTTTGATTTGGTTATTTTTTTTTTAAATAATGTACATATGTATGTATGTAAGTCGATACTGAATTTGCATTTTAATTTACAACTGCCTAGGACCAAAGGCCTTAGATGCTAATATTCATTATTAAGAGCGTCCTTTTCATCGGGTTCCGGCTCTGCTTCTGGGTAATGTGAAAAGAATAATTTGGGTTACCAATTCGTAGTGATTTAAAAGTTGGCATACCTGCCTCTGCCTGTCTGATATATGAGAAAAATTTTAAAATTCGGTATTTGCGGAGAACGCCGAATGAAAAGTAATTTTCTTTCGAATTAAAGTGAATTAATAATAAATAGAGGATGGTTGTGATAAATAGTGTAACGATTTTTTCCTTGGCTTTTCTGAATTCCAATCAGAATGTCAGGGCGACAACATTTGCGAAACAAAATTCGACACCACCGCCTCTCTTAGAATATTTTTGAACTATTTATCTGGTTCTTTGATCAAGAACCGCATAAATATTTGGGTTAGGAGTTGTTGTTGTATTTGCAAGTAAAGCACCTGAACTAGAACCAGAACTCGATGAAAAGAACGCGGATATTATGACAAAATTAAATTAATACAACTGCCAATTAAGTTGCACTTGGGTCGCATATATTTTCTTTTGACGAATGTAAAGTTGAACGAAGAGTTTAGATAGTTTTATGTTCAAAATATTAATGTAGAACAATTTTGATGCATTTTGGTATATATATTACTGAAATACATTACAAATTTTCTAATAATCTGTGTTCATATTTTGAAGTGCTCAATTTTTGTGATCGCAAACTGAGTGCCTGAAAGATAGTTGAGCTGAACATACAAATGTCACAAATATGAATTACTTATGCAATTTTTCGTTTTCTCTCTAGGCTGAAAATCCAAAATATCGCGGTCCCAGATTATGTGCACTTCGAATCCAAAATGGGTCAAATAACATCCTATTGGATAACATTGAATCAGAGGTCACACCAATTGTGTATACAAGACGACAACGCTTCCTTGATGAGGAGCTCGACGACACCAAAGATATAATAACATCAAAAATCTCAATGGTTATGAGCAATCCAGGAAACATTCCCAGTTCAAATTCCATAATGACATTGAGTACAAGCGATCAGAAGACTTCTGGACTGAATGCCACAGTAGAGGGCACCGCAACCAATAGTAGTAAGCAAGAAAATGATAAATTTTGTGATGCTGTACATTCCAAAGATAATACTAAGAGCGTAGCATTAAGCTTAGATAATACAAAACTGGAGAACGTTCTCGTTACTTCAATCACGACGATAAGCAATCAGACAGCCAATCAACATGAAAGCGATAGGAAAATAGCAATAGGTAGCCAATCTCTGCTTTCGAACAGCTTCACCGAACAGCATTGTAGTGGTGTTAAAAGTCTAAATAACTCAAATGAAATTAATCAACAGCACTTGCAATCCCAAAGTTTTGAAATTTTAACCTCATGCGAAAATTCAGGTAACTCAAAGTCATGCACGCAATCTAGTTCCATTTCTGGTAGTGGCGCTGAAGTCGACTTACAAGAAAACGCCATACTTAGACGCCAACAATTAAACCGAGTAGCAGAATGGGTCCAAAACAATTCTCAAATGGAACATAAGAACTCAAGCAGCAACAGTTGTAGTAATTTTGCGCAGAACAATAATAACAACATCATCGGAAATAGAGATATGGAGAATATGCCGTCTTCCGTATCCATCAACGGAAGTTCTATTGAAAAATTATCAGTTGACTCTGATTACACAAAAGCAAAGCAGATCTATAACGTAGTTTACAGCAGTTGCATCTCTAACCAACCTGGTAGTAAGTCGTCTTTTAATCCTTTATACCACCACAGCCAGCTAGTTGATGAAGGCAAACGCGTCCATAATGTTCATTCCGGTGATTCAATTGCTCAAGGAAATTTTCTTGTAAACCGTAAGTATTATTTCGAAGAACTCACTCAAAATATGTCACAAGCACAACAGCTTCACCAGCACAAGCAATTCAACGGCGGTAAAGATGAGAGCAACCAACAGGTCGATCTGGCTCAGATGGAATACAATGTAAAACAGTTTTTGCTCAAGCAGAATGAGTGGTCCATTCGAAGTAAATCTGCTAACTCATCAGTGAATAGCACTAGTCAAAACTCATCGGTGGTTAATAAGTGCAAGCCGAATGGCTTTGATCCGACAGCTGTTAAAAATCATCCGCGCAGGACTGAAACAAATCTCTAAAGCGAGTTCGTGCTTGGAATCTACCCCTTTTTTGTGTTTAGGCTCAAATTATGAAATTTCAATACGCTTTTCCCCCCTCGTTTACAAAGGAGGGGACCAACGCAAAAATGCCATGGTCGTCTTGGTTTTGGATGGCTGTGTATTTGCAAATTGTTTAAATTTAAGTAAAACCATTCATTTATAGTCATATGAATATTTCTTGTACCAATTATAAGCTTAGCCGCGCACTTAGCAGAGTGGGGCTTGGTAGATTGTTTTTAGTTAATTATATTTATATATGTTGATATTCTTTTACAAATTTTAATTTCACAATTTTGGTGACATTTTTGGCAATTGCAATAAGCTCATAAGCTCAAAAATTTAATCATTTAAGTTATCATTTTTGTTACTCAAATCTTGAAATAGGTATGTGTAGATTAGCTATAAAGAAAATGTTTAATTTAAATATGATAGTGAGTTTTTACTATCAAATTTTAAGAATATGTTTAACATTTATCGTAATCATTTATGTATTTACACTCGCGGAAAAATAACTAACTTTTATAAGGCACTCCCTTGTAAAACACAATGCATAGCCCAATATTTACAGAGAAACAATATGAAAATACTAAGTCTTTAGACTTTAGTATTATCGTTATAAAAGAAACATTAATAATAACAATTTAGTCTTACAAAGAACAAAAATTATCACAAAATAATTTTCCATAGTCGAAATTTTCTTGGACGAAGGTAAAACACCTCCTAGTTTATAAACGAGAAATTTTATAATTTTTTTTTACGAAGTAAAAAAAGATTTCTTTCATGGAGCAAATGTAAAAAGTTAAAAATATTTCAAAATATGACTTAGAAGTGTTATTATTTCCTTCACCTTAAATGGAATTGAACAAATTATAAAGTTTGGACAACTAATATATATTGCCATGGAAACAGTAGCACTATTCAAAATGCTTTTAAGCAATTTTATCAATTACCAAGAGCTGGAAAAAAAATATCACAAGCGAAGCAGGCTTGGACTAGCATAAGGCAAAAAGAGCTAATGGTTGAGATTGAAGTGTTGTCCGACAACAACTCAAATGACCCCAAAAAAAGTATTAATACTCAGATAAAGAAAGAGAAATTTAAGAAAATCCCGTAAACGAGAAAGGTAACATGTGCGAGCTCAAGAAATCAAAACCTCTCTATAAATTTATATAATGAAAATACAGAAAGGATTGCTTTAAATGAGTCAGTGGAAATAATTCCTGAAGTTTCGGTTATAAAATTTTCTGACCAGGATGAAGACACTAAAGAAGAAAGCTTGCAGCAAAAACTTATCATTCTAGAACAGTCGGAAAGCGAATAACTAGATCACTAACAAACTCTTTAAAGAAATCGTCAAGTCTATTCTATCTCAAACTGAAGCTCAAAAAGTTGACATTCTAGATCCAAACATCCCAATAATCTAAAGGAGAAGAACCAGTTCCAGAGAGTAGAATGTCTGTTGCGAGTTCCAATGACTTAAAACAAATTAACACTGCAGTACTAAAACCTAAAAATATTTGTGCAATTCCAAAACAGCCTTCTGAGGATATTAAGGATGCCGGAGTAAACGCAAAAAACAATGTATGTACTATGCTTCTTAAAAAGCCCAATTCAAGCACTAAACTCAGTAAAATTCCTCTTACTGAAGGAAAGCCCATTTCGCCCAAAGCATCATTGGTGTTTTGAAGTTCAGTTTGAGGTAGAATATATATTTTTTCGAATTTAATTTATGAATAATCGCAGTTTGCATGCATGTTTTGCTGCATGCGCAGTTAAGCAAAATGCATTTGAGCCAGTGTCATGATACTGAACTTCACGAATAAGGCAATCAATTATAGTACACTGTTCAAAGTTAGCTCTTTCGCAAAGTTCATTAAATTTTAACTCTTCTTGGATTGGATCAAAAGTATCTGCTTCAACAAAATCTGGCATTAACGTTGGAACAGGTAATTCAAGTGATTGACATGTCAAATTATCATCATTCAAAATATTTTCAATTTTTAATAGTGCTATATTAAAAGAATTTTCCTCATTAAATTCCCTTAAGAAATATTCGCAAAGAAATATTTTAAATTCAAGCTACAATGCTAACGCATTTGCTGGCACCTTCAATGCACAAATAACAGCAAATAAATGACGTTTGTTTTAGCGAATTGAATTCCTTTGCTTCATTTAAACATTCACGCCATTCATTGTCATTTGAAGCAATACCGTGAGCGTGACACGCTTCAATAAATGTAATGTTTGTAATGAAAAGCTGTTGTTGTACGCATTCGATACACTACACGATATGAGCGAAAAATTCAAAATGAATAAATTAAAACACTGCGAATTGAAATATCTCTCTATTAATCAAAAACCAAAAATAGCAAAGGGATCTAAACCCAATTTAACTGGTTAAAACGTTTTGTATGAGGAAATTATTTGTGGTTTTACCTGCCTTTAACGGCAACATACAGACATGATTTTTTTTGTGCACATCTATGGCACAGTACCTTTCGAATGATAAAAGTTTCATTCCCCTCCTTTTATAATAAATATTAAAGGAACGTACGACAATTTTCGATGTTGACGTATTAATACATAAATAATATATAAATAATAGAATACAACTCATACGTATCTAATGTTTGGTTTTATTTTCGTATATTATGTCTTGATGACACTTCAGGATGAAATTGATTGCAGAAGGAACAGTGGTAGGCGAAGATTATTGTGATTACAAAACAGTTCAATGTGGCGCAACATGTCGCCAATTAGTATAGTGAAAGTCAGAAATCAACAGGATGATCTCCAACTTACTCAACGGAGAAGCACACCGAAGAAGAAGATGTCTTGATATTTTATTACACCTATGCGCGCCAGATCAGTTCAAAACTTTTTAATTTCGGCTTCTTAGGAAACACGCGATATTTAATTTTCATCGTCGCGCATTTTTCTCCCGAATAGTTTTTACAATTAACAAAACAACACTTCACCACTTTTTCTTAAAAGAATTTTCACTTTGATTTATAATAAAATTTATTAAAAACTTTCCAATATTCTCTTTGAAGAACACTGGCAAAATCACATAATTTGGCAGTTTCTTAAATACAAAATATCGAATTGCGGTTTTGTCATAAGCGTACTTTGTATTTTGTATACCGTGGGGAAAATACATATAACTACCTAAAGAAATAATTGTTAATTTAGGGCCCTATATTATGGTTAGCGAATCGAACATTCGCCGAGAGTCAAATTCACTGGCGAATTAATACAATCGTCGTATTACTGGAGACGAACGTTTTTACTCGACTAAACGGAGTCACTGAAAAAGTGTATTCATTTGGCTTTGGTATAAGGAATATTCGGCAATCGTAATACGGCAAGTCGCTAGAAACTGACACTTCAGGCGAATGAGATTTGTCCGACTTGCTAACCACAATAAGGGTGTTAATATTCTTCATGCGAAAAAGACGTCCTAACTATTGTTATTACATACATATAATAGGTTACTGGAGCAATATTAAAATATATAATTTATCTTTTATAAGCAAGGGGAGCGTTTTTTTTTGTAAGGAAGCTATACATGAATACAAAAACCTAAGGACTAAATTTTTTCATGTTTTCCTGTAAATATAGAGGTATGCATTCTTTTTTAAAAAGGAGTGGTTTAGTTTTGTCCAATACTGTGTTACCTTCAACTTTGCAAGTTCTTATAATATGTTCCCTTAAGCATCGGTAAGAGAAAGGAGAAATTATTTTTCGCACAATGCCAGAAATTCATTATATAAAGTCAACCAGTTGCTTTAGGAAATTTTTGCTGTAAGTTCTCAATAAAGATGTGTTGTAACTTTATTCTATTTTATGTAAATTTGTACTTCTCTTTACCATATATTATGCCAAACTTTTGGAAATCAACATTATATATCATCCTTAACAATTTAATGTCGTAATTTTCAATGCCGTAAAAGTAATTAAGCGCACAAATAATTCCCAGGTATGCAAAATTGTCAAAATGTCACTAAAGTAAAAAATTTTTTTCCTAATAATGGATAGGTTGAATGGAACACAACTAAAAGTTGGTTTTATGGTTTAACGTGTTTATGAATATGTAATATAGAAATCAGCAGATGCCGTGAAATGCTTATGATTTATTGTAGTAACTACTCATTATGTTGTAAAGCTACACATTGAATTTATTCGAAGAGATGTTTAAGATTTGTTTAAAACTTTAACTAGAATGTGCGTATGAATTTCTGATAAATATTTTATTAATACTTGTAATACAAGGTGGCTTATTATAATTTAACTCAACTTTAAATTTAGTATACTTTAGCTTAAGTTATATTTGTAGCGCATTTGGCAATGCATAATTTCTGCTGTTGTTAATTAGAGACATTGCGATCCAAAGACTTTATTATTATGATTATTGGAAGTGAGTCGTACAGGCGTGAGTCTACCTCCCATTAGCAACGCGATCTTAAGAGATCTTTTGTGCGAATCCAAACACTACATAAATCTTAAATTTACACTAACTTTACTTACTCAATAAAATACTTTAGTACAACCACATAATATCTTAAAGTCGAATCAAATATTGAAACTAATACCAAAAATTAAAATTTCAGTATAAGTATTTGATTTAGATTAACAAAAGAGATGATAAATGAAAAACAAACAAATTTTTAAAACATATCTGAGAAGGGGGATCACAATGTAATAAATATGTTTACACACAATAATGCTCAATTATATATATAAACAAACGACATTGCCAAATGATTTTCCGCATTATAATTTGCCATTTTACATGTTTATAATTACCTAAAAAGGGGATGTATGAAAAGAAAACGGTTTGCCAAATTATAATGAACCACCCTGCATATTATTCCCACCGGATAATTTAGTTACATATTACTCTCGCATTGCCTTAGTTACACCACGCTTATGATTTACATATCACAAAAGTATATTTAAAGATATAATGAACCTAAATGGCCACCAGAAATGCTTGCGATCTGCTGGCTTTGAGTTAAATCTCCGCTACACACTCGTTCCTATAAAATGAAATAATTGAACAGCAATTGTGCAGTTAATAACAAATAGTTAACATTGTGCATTTCGTATAAAAAATATCGTTACGTGAAATTGTTTAGTTTCTAGAGCCCCACCCAATATAATAAACAAGAGCTTTTTAAGCTTTCTTGAATAATTATAAAAATAAAGAGCAAAAGCAAAAACGTAAATAAATACGCAATATATTTCCAAGTATCCAGAGATGCAAATAAAAGTGGAAACAAAATGATATCACATCAACTCATTTATATCCACATATATCCATAGAATAGCGTTGAAGCCGAAATAATATATTTTAGTATAAAGAGTGAAAAGGAGTCGGAATATTAATTTTTTTACAATTAATGTATGTATATTCGATGTACATTTGTTAGCAAACACTTTGGGATATTTAGCTAAGAAGTGTATAGAATCATTAGTAAATATCGCGTGTGAAGCTGTAGGTGAAGTTTGTTGGACGATTCGTAACATTTCTATTATTTCTCTCAAATGTTCTATTAAAAATTAGAAATCCTAAATAGTAAAGGATCAACCTTCAAGGAAGACTTACCAAAAGATTCATTATATCAATAGGAGAGAGCTGACCTCTAACCTGACCCCAGCGAAGTGTAACTTGTATAACTTAAGAGACTGTGCATTTTATTCCTCATGGATTGAACCATTGTGCTTCAATTCATATTTGTACTTCTACCGTTTCCAAAATAAGGGCTGTTATCCCCTATAACAACATTGTTTACTCGAATTTGTGTCTAGGGGAAAATTCTATAGTAAGCATCTTCAAAATAAATCTAGCAATTAATATATATAATGATAATTGAGTCAAATGGTCGCAAAAACTAAATTTGCGCAACCAGTTTTTTACTTTCGTAACCATGAATCTCCCAAAAATTGTGTTTAAAGCTTTTTTTGTAATCCTCTACAATCCACGTAAAGGAAAGAATTTTAGGAAGAAAAGTTTGAGGCGCTTTTTATTGTATATTTTATGGAGAAAATGTTCAAAAGCTTCTTTGAAAGTATTATATAGCGCAGAATTTCAGTTATTTCCTACATTATTTTTAAAAATCTAATTTTGTTTAAGATATTTCATGTGATGCCACGTAATTATCGAACATTTTCTGATTTTGTTTTCTATCTGTTCGCCATAACTCTTACATCCCTTAACCAATTTCAGTCAAATTTTAAAGAATCTCTGCTCGCTAAGAATAGGCTATTTTAGATCTGATAGACCAATATATTCCAGTATCTAACAATTTTCTTATCTTCCCTTACAAAAATATTTCAAAATAATGTTTTCATAAAAATTTTTAGTATTTCAGCTCATCTAGAATGGACCTAAATAATTAAAATATGGATATAGTAATGAGTCGAAACATGAACGAACTGAACAAAAAAAGTAGTTAGATATGTGAAACAAAGATCATTTCAAATATATACTTTTGGTAGTCTCAGATATAATTATGCATATCCACACAAATATTTAGAAATGTTTGAATCCTCCAAGAAGCCCTGCAAGCCTCATAATGCTTTTGAGTACTTCATTAAAAATTGTAAACACTTAAGATCAGATTCGCGCAAGATTTGTATGTTTATCTAGCTAGGTATATTAAAAAGGCTAAAAACTAAATGAAATGGAATATATCGGAAAATGTACATTTAATAATCCTGAAGAGTGCTATAGTTTAAAATCCAAAGATAAAATGAAAAAAAAAAAACAAATTACAAGAAACCAAAATAAGTTGATTGTAAATATATTTAATCATCGCTTCTTTTTTAAGGGAATCCTAAGCTTAATCCGTATTTAGACCATATTTACTGCTGTTACTAGTTTAGTAATAAGCTGGGAATCACATTTTCTAGAATGCTTGAATAACAAAACAATATAACGCTTTTATAAAAAAAAAAAATTTAATGCTGCAAACTTCTTTACACTCCCTCCCCCACCTATGTATGTATGTATTAATACAAAAAAATAATACCATTATTGTGGATATTGTGTAGATCGATCGAAACTAGAATTTTGTAATTGAAAATGTCCTTTCAGCAAAATGCGCGATTAGAAAAGTTTCCGCAATGGAAAAAATAGTATACAAGATTATTTTGTAAGTTTTGTTTTGCTTATGGCGGTAAATTTTTTTAATTGTTTACAAGTATGCCAGAGTTAATGAAATGTGTAATGTGTTTCGCTATGTCTAGTTAGTTACTTGGCGAATTTGTATCTGGTGAAAAATGAGTGAAATATACAGCTACATAATATATTTTGTATTAATGTACAATTAAGGTATTCTTTGTCAAGGAAGAATGTTATTTTACGCTTCTTTTACATTAATTATTTGATTATTTACAAATTATACTTTTTACAGTTACTAGTAATATTGGGGAGTCAAATAAATGTGTTTAAATCCGTACTTAATTGTTTATTTTACCATAATACGGGATCCCGTTTTCCAAAAATTTTAATATTTATCCTTAAAATATTAATAATTTTTATGGGACTGATAAATTAAAACCATTTTTTTTAGTCCATAATTTTGCTGATATACATATACACCCGCGGTCATAAAAACCGCACCACTTGAAATTCATATGAAAAAATTGAATAAAAAGTTACCTACTTTTCCGAATGGAATGATTCTTTGCCATAATAATCAATAGTAACTCATAAACAGTTTGGTAGAATTTCATTTGCCTACTGCCTTTTTTTTGGGAGAAATAAATTAAAACAGTTAAATTATTGATTTTCATACTTTATTATTATTTACTTGTTTATTACATTAATTATGAAGTTTGTGGATAATTTGGTATATTTTTATTTACACATAGCTTACACATAACTTACATTGTATGTACAGTGTTCAGTACCGCGTAGCCCCTCCTTTGGCTGCAATAACCGCTTCGATCCTAGAAGGCATTGAGTCCACCAATATTCCAGTGATGTCATCTGTTATTTCGTTCTTCCACACAAGATCCAGTACTTCATTCAGCTTTTTTTTGTTCTCCGGTTTATGATCTGCTACTTTCCGTTTCATCACGTGCCACAGATGCTCAATTGGATTCAAATCGGGCGAATTCGCTGGCCAGTCTAGTCTCTGAATTCCAAGATCAGAAAATGTTTTCTGGAGCTGAAAAAAACATAAGAGGATAAATAAGTTTTTTATTAATTGTTTATGAAATAGACATTTGGCAGTTCATGTGCCATACTATCCTTACCGATTTGGCGCGATGGCAAGGCGCCGAATCATCTTGGAAAATTACTTGGTCAGTAAACGAAAGGTGCTCTTCAATGGCTGGTACCAAAAATTCGTTTATGACTTGCCCATACTTCTGAGCATTCACTGTTCCATCAACGAAGTGCAAAGGACCTAGGGTGTAGAAAGAAAAGCATCCCCAGACCATTTGACTTTGAGGACACTTCATTGTTTTAATCGTGCACTCTTCCTCAAATCTTTCTCCTGCTGAACGTCGCACGTATGATAAGTTGTCTGCGCACAACAAGTTGAATTTGCTTTCATCGGACCAAATCACACGTCACCAATCTTCCTTCGTCCAATTTTCGTACTTCTTCGCCCTTGCTAGACAAGCCGCCTTCATTTTCTTTGTCAACATGGGTTTTTTCGCTGGTCATCTTCCATAAAGTTCTACCTGTCGTAACCTTCTACGGATTGTTTCGGCACTAAGGTCGACTTGATGATAGTCCCTCAGCTCTGCCCTCATACAGGCAGCGGTTTTAAAGCGATCCTTCAAAGACATCCGTCGTAAGGCCTTGTCCGTCTTTGAATTTGTCTTGCGTTTTCTTCCAGATCCTTTCGTCCTTTCTAGAGGGTCCACATTCTCCTTTTTCTTCATTCAGTGAACGATAGTTGAATGACTGCACCCTATTGTAGCCGCTATCTGACGATACGACAGGCCTTGGTCTCCCAATGTAAAAATTTTCACTTTTTCCTCTCGGGACCACTGCCTGTATTTTCCGGCCATTTCACTATTTTCACTCTATCTTATCACCACTTAACTTAAACTGAATATCCTTTCACCGAAAGAGTTGCTTTTATACCCCCTTAGAACAAGTCAAATAATTGCATCCCTCCCCCTACCCTACCTCCTTCAATTATGTGCATTATTGAAACTACCTGGGTGGTGCGGTTTTTATGACCGCAGGTGTATTTGAAGCATTCAAATACAAGAGAACATGTTTGTATCATTTTTTTAAATAATTTTTTATAGGGGTTTTTGGAAGTAATTTCGAAAATGTTGATTACGGTTCACATCCTTAGAAAAAGTATGACTGTGACCCCAGTATAGTATACGATTATTTTATTTGACTCAAAATTCACAGACCTCCAAAATTGGTGGTATCAAAAATAGCATCTTTTTCATAAAAAAAAAAAACGAAAAAAAATTGTGGAAAAAACTAACCAATCTTATTTATTTCAGTCTATACTGGGGCTATTATTGGGTAGAAAAAGATATTAAAATTTTAGATCGATCGGTTAAATGGTTTTTAAGTTATTATTCACGTCAATTACAAACAAGAATTAAAAAAAAAAAACCAGCCAAGAGCGAGTCGGACTCACACACCGAGGGCTCCGTACCTTGGAAGGTAACGTGTATATAAAAAGTGCAAAATTTTAAAAATAATGTAGATACGTATTTTTTTATAATACTTGTATGTGAATCATTAAATATTATACTCTATGAATATTTATAGGTACCCAATAAAATTCATTTTTGGGTATAACTAAGTTTTTTTGTAAAAGATTTTTGTCGAATTCTAAAAAAACTGTGCTAGTTAGAGACATCGTTTTATTTTTCCTGTAATATTTACATAAACCTCTATCAACTCGAATTATTTCAAATTTTTCGCTTTGCAAACTTCGGCGGTAAGATTTTTCATCAAAAGGCGAAAACTATGCGGCATAAAAGGAAATGAAAACCTATTTTAGGATGTACAAATACATTATGATACCCCACTTTAAAATTTCGACTCCTTTTGCAACGAAAATAAAAATATTTTTTTAATTCTGTCATTTGCAATAAAGGTAGGCAAGCATTATTTAAAACTATTCCAAATTTCAAATCGATAGAATGTACAAATTTACATATGATACCCCACTTTAAAATTTTGACCCCTCTCGCAACGAAAATAAAAATATTTTTTAAATTCTGTCATTTGCAATAAAGGTAGGCAAGCACTATTTAAAACTATTCCAAATTTCAAATCGATAGCTTTAGTATGTTGCTGATATAACGAGCTGTGACAGCCGGAAGAAGTCGCACCATAAGGGTTCCTTTTTACCATTTTGCTACGGCACCCTAAAAACGTTTTGAGAAGCACTTGTTTAAAGTTTGACAAATGAATTTGCAGATATAAAAACTACATACTTAAGTGCAATTAGCTACAGTATATAACTTCGAAAGAATTTAGAATTTTCCTCTGAAATTTTCAGAGTATATTATTGAAATATAATATGTACTTTCTAAAAGGTCGATTTTTCCGTTACGAGAAAGTGTTATGTCGCCTTAAAGAAGAAAATTTTATTTAATTAATTTAGATTGATTCATCTACACCTTCAACAATTTTAAGCAAATGTTCATTTTCACTGAAACTACAGATTGTTATCGAAATTCTAATCAAATACCAAAGTGTACCCGTATCGGTCTTGTGATAGAAATTTTACCCTTTGCATATCCATTCTTTAAAAACAAAACTTTTGCGATGAAATACGTTTATGCTTTGTTTTTTTTTTTGTAATAACGTAATCTCTCATTATTCTTACAATATTGCGCGGATAATGTCACATATAGAAAGATATAAATATCGATAATATATAAAACAAAAATATTCAGCTCTATTTGTGCCTCAAATGGATCAACTATGAAAAAAATAAATTTGAAATACAGCAGTGTAGTTTACAGCAGTAATTAAGTAATTAGTGTACGTAACAATATTTAATAACCTTAAAAAAACTGAATTATAGAACTTTGCTTTGTCTTATTCTCAGTGTCTTTCTTTTTGTAATACCACAAATAGAACAAGTAGAACATTTTAGATATTTTTTCAGCGTATTATTAATACGAATAGAATATTTGAAATAAATGCGCTCGCGCGCATGTTAGGCCCGTAAGAGGAGAAGGGGGCGGAGGAGGCTGAAATCATTCGATGAACAAATGACCGCCGTAATTGACATGCTGGGCAGTGAAAAATATTCTCGCCAACACGAATAACTAGGGGTAACTATAATATATTACTAAAAATATTGTACATTATACATATTACTAATAATATTGATAATTAATTCTTAATTCGAATAACGAGTGTAATCTCTATCCAAGGAGTTTAAATGTTCTTCTGGCTGGTTTTTCAATCAGGGTTTAAATGGAAGTTTATTTAAACGATCTTAAGAGATTAAATCTGCAATTAAACGCACTTTAAACTCCAAGTTTATTTATTTATATTTATTTAAATTAATTTGTATCAGTATTTTTAGTACAGTCAAACCCGCGTAAGTACACCACAAATGAGTGATCAAATCGTTTTATTGCACCACCGATTGAAGCATGTTTACTTTTTCTCTAAATTCTATGTAAAAATTTCGTTTCAGCCCTCTTTGGATAAGTACCTAAGCCACTTAACTACCTCATTTTCACGGTATGTTTCTTTAGAAGTTCCCAGAAATTCAGTCGTTTAAGGGTAGGTTACAGATTAGAATTTTCAAAAAATCGATTTTTTCTTGTTGATTTCCAATCCTTATAGTCTTGGGAATCATCTCCTAAAATTTTTTTGAGAAATTCGTAATAGAACCGAAGAAACGCCGGTTTTTATCCAGGCGCGTTTTCGAGCTCCCTCCCATAAATAAATGGTCCTAAAACTTTAAACGCGTTTTTCTCGAAACACTATTTTTTGAAATGGTGGACAGTTAATCTCTGGATCTACTGAACCGATTTTGATGAATCTTTCTGCGTTTTGTTTATTAACATGTCCTGTACGGGAATTTACCACAATATACCCAAAAAATCTTTTAAAATTATTTTTTAGCAACAGACAAAGGCTGAAAAAGTCGATTTTTGCAACTTTTTTTTTGAACTTCCCCCTTTTTTTCTAAATCGATTTTTTAACTAAATGTGGTGAATTTCCATGTACGAAACCTTCCTCTTTCAGATGCAATTTGGTTTTTTTATTTCAAAGGAAGGATGTAAAAATGTTTTACAAAAACTTGCACGTAGATATCTAACAAAAGAGCTTAGAAAAAAAATCTTCAAAATTGTCATTTTTTTGGTCTTTTAATCTGTAACTTAAGTGCATTTTGGGTGTGCATGCATCTATACCTTATCGTACATAAAGATTAAGATTGCTTGTCTTTTGAACGGTGTCAATACTAGTTGTCACTTTTCAAAATAGCTTAAAATGCCGAAAAACGAGCAGAAATGAACAACGCTTACAATTAAGGGGTAACACCACTGTAACAGCCTAAAAAAACGTGTTTTTTTGTCATTTTTTTTTGGGTGGAAGGAAAGGTAATAAAATTATAATATTGGAGGAAGTTATTTAGCGTATATTTAAGTAACAAAATAGAAAATTATTATAAAAAAATATTCAAAAATGACGGCACCACGTAGGGGATTTTAAAAATATTGATTTTTGTGTGATTGGCGAGTATTTGAATTAAATCGTTAAATTTTCAACAAAAAAAAAAGATAATCATTTGTTAATAAATAATGATTAAATAAACTTATCGAAAATCCTCTACGTATTTCTCTTCAAAATCTTATTTTAAAGATATTGTAACAAATTCGAGTGAAAAGAATGAAAATTGTTGGAGTTATGCTGGGGGCCGCAGAATTCTACGTGCCTCGCGAAAATGGCTGTGGTGCCGTCATTTTTGAATATTTTTTTATAATAATTTTCTATTTTGTTACTTAAATATACGCTAAATAACTTCCTCCAATATTATAATTTTATTACCTTTCCTTCCACCCAAAAAAAAATGACAAAAAAACACGTTTTTTTAGGCTGTTACAGTGGTGTTACCCCTTAAACAAAAACTGGAAGTTTTAGATTCAGTGTATAATAACAAAAAAATCAAAAAAGAGCTGGTTATATTTTACAATTGTGATATTTCCACAATTAATAGAATAAAAAGAAATGAAGAAATAATTAAAAACAAGTTCCGGTAATAAGGTATCAGATAGTAGTGATGAAGATGTTTTTAAAGCAGAAGGAAAGCATGTCACTAAACATCCGCCTAGTTTTAAAGAAACTGCTGTTGCTTTAGATTTAATCAGGTATTTTTTTGAAACTCAATCTTTTGAAGCTAAAAAGATTGAACAGCTGGAGGAAAAGCTGTTAAATTTTAAACTAAGAAACAAAAAGCAGAAAAGCATTGCAGATTTTTTCATTGGCATTTAATCAGCCCTATTGTTGATTCCGATCGAAATAAAATCCCTTCTGTATGAAGGAAGTTCGAAAGCATGCTGGAACATTTAAAAAGTTTAGCTGGCGTCGAGTTTTCTGATAGTGCCAGCATGCCGCATAATGGCTCTTCCTCCCACCTGAAAAATTCCGATGTCCCCACATTGGGATCGCATCGGTCATCAACTTTGACATCATCTTCAACGTCTTCTGCGCTGTCGAAGAAGAGTGCTCATAGGGCTGCTGCTGCCGCGGCTGGTAAATCTTCACCACGGGCATCACCCATTCCGTCAGCTGGCAAGACATCACCGCAAGCTTTGTCCTCTTCATCGGCTGGGACATCTGGTGCCTCCAAACGGATTACTCGCTCGAAGGCTGCAGCGGTTGCCACGGTACATGGTTCAGCTGCTGTGGGCGCTGGGCCTCCGGTTGTTTTGGTTGATGGTGTCACTGACCTGGCTTCTGATTGCATTGCTCCGGGTGCGGAATCGGCTCTCGACAGCCCAGCTGTGTCACCCACTGCTCTTTCTGCGCCCACCGTTGCGCTGTCTGCTGCTGCGCCTGCACCGTTTGCACCTAGTATGAGTTCGGTGATTCTCAGAGCTGCTGTTGTGCCGAAGATCTTGTTTGTATCTCGTCTGGACCCGGAAACCAAAGAGGATGACGTACTTAGTTACATCTATGGTAACTCCGAAATTCCACGAAACTCCATCTCTTGCAGGAAGCTTTTCTCGAAGGCGCGGGCTGGTCTTGTTCCGCTCGTCTCCTCATTCAAGTTGTTTGTCCCTCATGATTACTTCTCTGTGCTATTGGACAGGAAGTTTTGGCCTGATAACATTATTGTCAAGGAGTTTGCACCGTCGCAGAAACACCGCGGCCTTTCATCTACAATGCAAAAAAACGGATCTGCTCACTCAGCATCCACTATGCCAACGTAACTGGCTTGCGTTCTAAACTGCAACATTTCTATCTTTCGGCTGCAAATTCAACCTTCGATTTAATCTGCCTTACGGAAGCATGGTTGTCTGCCGGCATCCTGAACGCTGAGCTTTTTGGTCCTGAGTTTCAGGTGTTTCGCCTTGATCGTCATCAGTCCCAGATCAATGCTCCGGTTGGAGGTGGGGTCCTTATAGCAATAAGGAACTGCTTCCCGTCTGCCCTGTTTGACATTCCGGGCACGGACGACCTTGAGTGTCTGTGTATCGTCTTGAATCTCCCGAAGATGAGGCTATTCGTCATCAATGCGTATATTCCACCCAATTCTCCAGCTGGCATATACGAGTCATTTTGCGGAGCGGTGGAATTCGTATCGGACCAGCTGCTGCCCTCCGATGATTTGGTCGTTGTGGGGGACTTCAACCTTCCTCACCTTGTTTGGAGTTTTGACGAATCCGCTGATTTTCTTTCTCCATCTGAAGCATCGTCTACCCGACAACGTGATCATCTCTTCTTGGACAGCATCCGGGGGTGTGGCCTCCAACAGGTGAACTCGCAAAGGAATAACTCTGGTAGACTGCTTGACTAAGTCTTCACATCCAACGTCGATCACACTGCAGTATCTAATTGCACTACACCTTTAGCAAATGAATCGCTTCATCATCCGGCTCTGCATATTGATTTTTGTATTTCACAATGTAATTTACCTGTTAATTCTGTTTCTGATATTTCCTTCAACTTTCGTAAGGCCGATTTTTCAAAATTGAATGCTTTTCTGTCAGGATGTGACTGGTCTCCTGTATTAACTGAAGGTAATATTGATGTCGCTACTTCTAAGTTTTACGAGCTGCTCTCTGCGGCGTTTGTTTCATGCATTCCTATAACTTTTAATAAGAACTCTGATGCGCGCCTTCCATGGTATGACGCCGAATTGATTCGTTTAAGAAACTCTAAGACTAAGGCCTGGAAAAAATATTCCGCGACTAAGAGTGATACTGACTATCTTTCATTTTGCTCTCTACATAGACAATTTTTTGATAAGTCTGAGGCCGCATATCTTTCCTATTTGTCAAATTTGCGGCACACTTTGAAGGACGAGCCGAAGCGCTTTTGGAGTTTTATTAATTCTAGAAGGAGCTCTGATGGTTATCCTGCTTGTTTTTACTGCAATGGTGAGCACAGTTGTGATCCAACTGAAATTTGCAATTTCTTCTCTGCTTTATTTCGTTCCGCTTTTATCTGTGATAACTGTGATATACCTAAGTCTTTTTACCACTCGACGAAGCTACCATCCACTACTTTAGAAACTAAAGATCTTTATTTTGACCAAACTACTATTTTACAATATCTTAATAATTTGCCCTCTAAATATTCTTACGGACCTGATGGTGTTCCCGATATCGTTTTAAAGTCTTGTGCTTCGTCTTTGGTGAATGTTATTTGTTATTTATTTAACTTATCAATGATCTCGGGTGCCTTCCCTAATTGCTGGAAACTATCTTATATCATACCCTTACACAAGAAAGGAGCTAAGGATGATATATGCAACTATAGGCCAATTGCCAAGCTGTCGGCTTTACCCAAGCTTTACGAAGCCATTGTCTGTGATGTATTATACTTTCACTGTAAATCTATACTAACTGATTGCCAACATGGTTTCGTGAAGGGAAGGTCAACTGTCTCAAATCTCCTCTGCTTCTCTTCTTTCTGCATCAATGAGATTGAACGTGGAGGACAAGTTGACTGCATTTACACCGATTTCAGTAAAGCCTTTGACAGGATTAACCACAAAGCGTTAATCCGTAAACTGGCAAGATTCGGTTTCCCTGAGATCTTTTTGGGTTGGATATCATCCTATTTAAGTGATCGTTTTCAGGTGGTATCCTTTCGAGGTGGATTTTCGCCACCTATCCATAATACCTCCGGCGTTCCGCAGGGTAGTCACTTGGGACCCTTGCTGTTTATTTTATTCGTAAACGACTTGAGCGCTGCTTTGTCACACTCTAAAATTCTTTTATATGCTGACGATGGAAAAATTTTCCGCTCTATTCGCTGTCCTAACGACTGCCTTTTACTTAATAATGACTTAAATAATTTTTGTATGTGGTGTGTCTTAAATTATTTACCAGTCAACGTGAGTAAATGTACTTTTGTGTCTTTCACACGGAGCAAAACACCAATTAGCTTCCAATATCCCATGGATGGTAGTGAACTCGTACGTCTTACCTTGGTGAAAGACCTGGGTGTTACTTTTAATTCTAAGTTTCTCTTTCACGAACACTTAAATACGATTATTAATAAGGCTAATTCACTTTTGGGATTTATTAAAAGATGGTCTAAGATTTTTGACGATCCTTATGTTACAAAAACTTTTTTTTCATATCATTCGTTCGCCCCATTTTAGAATATGCAAGTCCTGTATGGGCACCTTCTTATAAATTCCATTCTGACCGCATTGAGGCTGTCCAGAGAAGATTTTTGCAATTCGCCCTTAAGGGTTTACCATGGGCTGATTCGTTTTGCTTACCGCCTTACAGAGACCGCTTGGGGCTTATTTCCATGGAGTCCCTAGCGGATAGGCGTTTGATCTCCAGATTCGTTCTCGGCTCCAAGATTTTAAGTGGGGAATGTAACTGTCCGCAGCTGTTATCTTCATTTTTGTTATCTGTTCCTCGCCCTGGTCTTAGAGTTAATAGAATGGTAACGATACCTTGTCATCGTACTAACTACGGACTACATGAGCCAGTCACATCTATCGCTAATTTATTGAATTTGCATCGTGATATTCGCGATTTTAATTTATCTTCTCATCAATTGAAGAGTAAGCTTAACTCTCTCTAAACTCTCTTGTCGAAATTGAAAATTAAGGATAAAATGTGAAATGACAATGATAAGAAAAATTATACTAATAGTTATGATGTTATATTTGTATTTGATGAATCCTGAAATTTGTAGTAGTCAGTGTATTTGATGAATCTTAAATAAATAAATAAATAAATGCTTTTAAATATCTTACTTTCGAACGGATATCAAGATATATGTATGTATGTAGATTACAACGTTTAAATGAATTTTTATTTATTTTCGTTGATTTTATTGAAGAAAGTTGATTATTTTTGTTAATCTTGTTTGTATTGTTTCTAGTTTGTTTCCTGTTTGAAGATTTTTATTCATTTTTGTTGATTTAGTTCAATAAGATTTAGTTATAATACATACCATATTTCTGTTAATAAGGTTTTTATTGTGTGTATTTATTTATATACATACATATTTCGATTAAATAAGTTCATATCCTCTTTCAAGCAATTCAACAAAAATTGGATAAGTGCCTTTGTAAGGTATTTAAGTGAATTCGGAAAATTGCCCAATATGGATAAGTGCCCCAATAAGTTGAAATTATTGCCATTGCATTTATCCGTGCTCTACCGTATATGAATATTTGACGGGAAGATAAAATTGTAGTAAACCATTGTAATGCAAAAACCATGTAAATAAAAAAAATGTATACTTTGTTTGGTCAATGAGTGCAAGACACTGAATTTTAAAGTGGTGAATGGTGTTAAAACACAGGCATACATAGAAATGGACCGCTCGATCTCCTGTCTATCACGTGGCCGCCAATTTGACAACCGAGTACCACAGCCGGACGAGATGAGATATATAAAAATTTATATAGCGCTGTCTATTTTTATCACATTGCATGGATAGGCCGATTCCGCGGATTTTTTGAGTGCGAAATTGCTGAATGCTGACAAAAATATTTGAATTTAAATATTTGTTGAACAAAAGTTTTAAAAATATGTACTTTAAATTGAATTAATGGAAATAAAAATCATTATTAATGCCACAAATAAATAAATAAATTTTTTTCCCTGCCAGATTCAAGAATTTGTGATTGATAAATTTTAAGTTATAAAATATATACCATATATGTACCATAACACGGAGAATGCAAATATACTCTATTAGCTGAAAACTTTGACGGGAGATCTATTTATAATAATCTAATAAACAAGAAGAGCAGAGGCGGCCTCCTTGTTGCTTCTCCCGATGTAGTGCACATATGCCTCCATACAGGAAAGGCTGTTAAGTCGTTATTAAGATCAGATAATTTTAGTCTTAATAACAAAAACCTTATAGAACGAACTACAATGAAAGTTATGAAAACATTAGATATGTCTAGCTTGTTCATGGAACTGAATGAACATATTAAGGAGCTAGAAGTAGATAACAACCATATCTATAAGTTGATAAAGAATATACATAGTATACAGCTATTTAAAAATAAAGCTGTCCTATATAATAAAACAAAGGAATTTAAAAAATAACCATATGATTCGATCCCAGTTATCCCGATATATAATTTTGCGGAATAATTGAAATCAAATTGAATGTTTAACTTACATTGGACTCTCAACATAGGTGGGAGAACTCCATTTAAGTTCAACTTAAATTTGATACAATGGATAAATCGAAGGTCCCATCAAAAATCCCCTTGAAGGAATTATCCCAAATTTGATTGCACAGCCAGCCTCCTTTAACATTATTGTATATCGACTAACAACATTTAAGGTAAACAATTTTGCTTAATATCATAAGTTTTTAAAACTCTATTCAATTAATTCTTTATATATTTCGATCTTTTGCAAGTGGAATGCATTTCAGCAGGCGGTTAAAATGGATTCGTGTTTACATCAGAGGTAATGATTTAGCATATACATAGTACGCTTTAATCAACACAACTAATTTTTCTTTCTAATAGTGAAATGCGTACTTGCAAAACTTGGGATGAGTCGAAAAAGGCGTTAAAAGGACAAACGCAATGGAACCAGGCGGAACAGGCAGCATCCTAACTTGGTAAATGTTTTATTTTATATATGTATATATAGATTTTTTTTTCTTTTCAATCCAGTTCCTTCCAGTGAGTGAAACCTTGTTGTGGTTGCAGTGGCGTACCTAGGGTAAATGGCGCCGAGGGCAAGTACAGAAAAAGCGCCCTTTGGTAAAATATTAAAACAAGTAATAAATACACGTTAACGGTTAACTTGTCACATTCGGTATTATCTAAATAATAATAATGAAAATAATATTTTTATTGTCAAGTTGTAATAGACAAAAAGCGGTTATTTTCCGATTTTCAGACTAACCCAAATTAATATGATCTTAATCTAGCGCTAAAGTCGTATTGGATTCATTGGATATCGATGCCCAGGTTGATGTCGACAACTCTTTCGCATTTCCAGTAACTGACTCGACTAGAAATTTCTTGAAGAACTCACTAGATTTTCGATCTGCTTCCTTCTGCAACTTCCTCCTTTTCTGGCTTTCAGCCCCTGATTCTTTTTTCTTTGGAAATTTTCGTTTCATACTTTATTCATATAATTAAAACCCGGGGCTTTTTTAGAACAGAAAAAGAGCTACCTAAAATAAAAACAATGATAAAGTAAGTTTGGCCAAATCATATGTTTCATTTTTAGGCCCTTTAAATCGCCCTTTTCGATTTAAATACCCTTCTTCGTTTCAATTTCACTTTTATTCATGAAAATCATTTCATGAAATTCTTCGAGTATTCTCATCTCGAGGACTTTCGAATGCCTATTGGACACTAATGTGTTCTTAATGAGTTTTTAATAGCCGGATCATTGATCCCCGATCAATGCTCGTTTCCAAAGTTTCGCCCGTAAATTCGAATTTTAAACTTTATATAGTTAAAAAGTAATATACTGGCGCCTATACGGTGCAAAATACATTTGTTTATTGCACACATGGACTTTTATGAAAAAAAAACAAAAAAACAAGAACAAAAAAAATATTAAGTATTTGCCTATTAAATATACATTGAATAAGTAGATGGGCACATTTAACACACCAATTTTATTCGAAATGTTTATGCAATATTTTTCATTACTTTCAACCCCAAAAATCCACTTTCAATATCCCGACGAAAAATAACATAATTATGATCTAATATGTAGGTACCTGAGTAAAAGCAACTCGAATATTCACTTTTAAAGTCCCGTCGTTAACCAACACAACTCAGAACCATTTGTCACAGTATGCAGCGCCCTCAACTGGCGTAATATGCGCCACGCCAAGGGCGGTAGCTCGTACCGTCCTTTATACAATGCAAGCATGCGCAAGTTATTTCCGTACACGCGGCGCGGCGACGTACTCCTTGTTAGCCCCACGTCAAAAAGTCATGCAAATTTCTTCCAAATGTCTAAAGTTTTATCTTACGGATTCTATGAAAAATATATATTAAACTGAATTTTCATGGTTTGTGATCAACAAATTTTGCGCCCTCCTCTGATTGGCGCCCAAGGCACGTGCCCTACTTGCCATACCCTAGGTACGCCACTGTGTGGTTGGAAGGCTTAAGGGATTCTTAAAATTCTGACCAATTTGGTTAATATGTTTTTGTAGCATAAGACATCTAAATTTTAAGAATCCCAACGAATATCACTCAGATAAAATAAACTAATACCCATGCTCTGCATTCCGAGTGAAATAAAATCGAAAAAACCTCACAACACTCCTTTTGAATTGAATTTCCTTAATAAAGTTCTTAAAGCTGTAACAATTTCATTTCAGTTACCTCTGATTTCGATTAGTTTTTTACAAAAACTACAAAATATTTCGATTGGATTTTTCTATCGAATTATTTTAACTACTTTGAACGAAAAACCTAATTCAAATCAAAGATAAGTTAAATTAATTTGTTAAAATCATAAGAATTTTATTACACAAATTCAATTCAAAAGGAGTTTTATAAGTTCTTCTCGATTTAATTTCACTCGGAATGAGGACTTGGGCGAAAATCAGCTCTGGAATTAATTCCAGTAGTTTCTCTGAAATGCCTGGAATAAAACAAATTGATATATTAACATTTAATCGCGCTGTCTCGCACTGATATTTCAATTAAACTTCCTGCAATAAACAAATTAGCAGTCATTTGACAGTTCTCCAGAGAATTGTCAGAGAAAATCTTTAACGGCAATTCAGCCCGCTGACAAATCTCTGACATTATAGACCGTTAATTTTACGTCATTTCACGAACTGACACTGCCACAGCGGGAAAGAGAGGGAACAAAAATCGCACCGTCTGCTTATATAGGAAATTGTGTACGTGAGCGGTCCATTGTATTATACGTCAATGTGTTAAAAATATTAAACGAAATGCGAATTTCTGAGGACGTCCGTCATATTGTATTTCGTATTTTACTCGTTAAACCCTTTCATTTTATTTCCATATCAAGGGGGTTGTAAAGAAAAAGTTACTCCGTCATCTTGGAGGCATCTGCATATTGAATTTAGAAAGAAGCTGCATATACTAAAGTGTGTCCCAAAATTCACGCAAGAAGTAATTTTGATAGAAAACACAGGTTTTTAATTAAAAATTGTAAATTTTTTATTCATTCATAAAGCATACAGTATAGGATTATGTATGGAATGGCCGTTGTTGCCATAAACCTTAGATTTCAAAAAACCCCAAAGAAAAAAGTCCAACGGCGTTAAGTCACATGATCTGGGCGGCCAATTCTGATCGGAAAACGGGAAATTGCACGACCAGGAAATGATTGATGCAGTAATTGAATTGTTTCGCGGGTTGTATGGCATGTGACACCGTCTTGTTGAAATCATATGTCGTCCACATCCAGATCTTGCAATTTAGGCACAAAAAACTGGATTATCATGTCGCGATAGCGAGCGCCATTAACTGTTATTGCCTGACCAGCCACATTTTCGAAGGAGAATGGTCCAATGATTCCTCCAGCCTAAAATCCGCCCCAAACAGTGACACGTTGTGCATACATTTGTTTCTCAACCATCACTCGTGGATTTTCTGAACCCCAAATGCACCAATTTTGTCAATTAACGAAGCCATCAAGATGAAAATGAGCCTCATCACTGAAGATGATTTTGTTCGAAAATTGCGAAATGAAGCTACCAAACCTTCAGTTTTTTAAAAATATTGCTCAACAATGAAAACGCGTTATTCTTTCATGTAGCGCTTCATTTTTAATAACCTTAAACTGTCAGCTGCCACGTTGTCTTTTTTTTTTCGTTGGCAACACTTTACCGCACAAATGGCACAAAATTCAAATCTTGCGAGAATTTTGGGACACCCTTTATATTGCATTGTCACAGGACATATGTACGTATGCAAAATTTCAGTCTGTTCGATTGGTCATTTCTAGTAAATTTTGAGCTATACTATAACCAAAAGCCCAAAAATTATTACAAAAAATAATTTTAGAATCCTTAGAGATAGCTCTTTCAAATGACATCTCACACGATATACTAGTTAACATTTTTTTTTCTTTGGACCAAACTGACCCATTTTAATTTACAAAATAAGTCCTTAATTTAAAAACAAATTTTTAAAAACAAGCTTTTATCGTTTTCTACTCCTTGAACCCTTTTATTTGATACCCATGTCAAGGGGGTTGTGAAGATAAAGGTAAGCCGTCATATTGGGGTGTCCGCCATTTTGGATTTAGAACGATATTAAATATACTATATTGCATTGTCTTCGGATTTATATAAGTGTAGGTATCAAATTTCATCTTTTTGGCATTACGAAAACTGGTCCAAAATTCAGATGAAGTTAAAATAAATATTACTCGTGAGTTTTCAGTGTCTCGCGATAACGTGTTCGGCACGTGCTTCCCAAATTTGATGGGGTTGCATACGGATATTATCTAGGACCAAAGTACTCTTCAAGACGAATCAAACGAGCCCAAACTCGATGGTGTTGTGTCGTTTTATTGCGGAACTCCTATGGCCACCTTCCAGCTCCAACAACAGAGCCTGGTTATCATATAGGATCAAAGTACTCGTCAATACGAATCAAACGAGCCCAAAGTCGATGGGGTTGTGTCGTTTTATTGCGGAGTTCCTATGACCACCTTCCAGCTCCAGCATCAGATCAGCTCCATGTCATCATAATATTGCATTGTCACGCAATATACATCAGCATGCAAAATTTCAGCTCAATCGGAAACCGCGAAGTGGGTCAAATTTAACTTCCAAGATTTCATTACAGACACCGGGACAGGTGAAACTAAATAAAAGCTTGTAAAAAAGAATTTTTTTTTCTAATCAGTGACTGGCGATAATACATACATATGTGTGCGTTAACAAGTTCTAACATTATGCCAAATTTCAAATTCTTACGTTAAATAGTTTTCGGGAAAAAAACTCTGTCACAGGCGAGAGTCATCTTACAAGAGGGATCCGTTTTTCCTTTTAAAGTACGGAACCCTACAAAATTACGAAAATATGAGCTAGACATTAATTTGAAATTCATTTCGAAAATGACAAGATAGGTACAATATATTAATACCTACTTAAATGAAGATTATAAAATATCAATTAAATCGGCACTTCAATCAATTTTTCACTAAAAAATCGACAAGAAATTCAATTCTCATTCCAATGATGAATAATAAGGTGATTTATTAAAACATCCAAAAATCGTAAAAATTTCTAATTGGGTTTACCGAAGTACATATATTAGATGCAAAATCTTATGGTATGCGGCAAATCTACCTTCGCTTGGACAATTTTGTGTCTGGCAGAAACAGCTTTAATTTACTCAGCTATTAAATCAAAACGAGACCTATCAAATAAAACCATATTGAAATCTAACTTAACATCGTTTATTTTATTCGTTTGATATTCACAAGAAATGTTTCAAAATGAATGTTGATGTGCATTTTCAGTTAATTAATAAACTGTATTATAAATAAATAAATATTTCCATAGTATGAGTTCTAAGCCAAATTTTGGCCACTAAGTCGAATATTCAGTCATAACTACCTAAAATAAAATTCTATGCTAAAATCGACTCATATAAGCTAGCTTTGTGTCAACCGGATGGAATAATTTTACTCGGAGGAGTCTTCTCCAACAATAATTTCCTGCTCCAAATTTTCTGAAGACTCCTTGACCTCCTCACTGTTCCTCACGGTCTGAATTTTGTCATCGATGGGCTTGTTGGAATCAGTGGAAGCAGCCGCACTATCGCTCTGCTGACTTGGCTCCGTGACTCGGTTCCCTGTGAAGAAGCTCTGGACGTTCGAGATGACTGCTTGAATTGGACCAACAGGCGTCGGGTTTACATTTGGCTCGGATGGCGGCCGGAACACACTACCTACAACATTTTGGAAATTTTCTAAAATAGTCGGTGGACGTGGTGTTGAAGTATCTTGGTTCTGGTTTGGAAGCAATGCGTTTGTGATTTGATTTCCAAAACTTTGGACACTAGCCTGGAACTGCTGCAGCAAGTTAGGGTTCGTCGAAGTTTCAACAGCATCCCCTGGAGCTGACGTTGAGGTAAGAGGACGTCGAATTGAATCAATAAACTGGCCAATTGGGTTGTTGCTTATTATTTGCTGGGCTTGTTGTAGAAGTGTTGGTCGAATCGTGGTATTTGTGGTTTGCCGAAGTCCAGGCAATAAGTTTTCGTCATTTTCGTTTATAGAAGATTCATCTTCAGCAAGTACCTGCGGTGCATCAGTTTCAGTTCTTTGTTCATCAGCTTTGTCTTCTAAAGCATTTTCTGAAGGTATTTCATCAGGAACACTTTTACCAAGTATTTCATTTAATGCGGGAGGTGCATGTTCAGCATCAACATTTGGTTCTAAATTTTTAACTGCTTCTATCGGGACGATGACTTCTTCTTTGAGTAAGACTACTGGTTCTACAATGTCCACTTCAACCGGTACGACCTCCTTCCTCAATTCGCCGATTACTTCCTGGGCAGAATCTTGGACTCGAATTTCTTCTACTGGTATCTCAATTTCTCGGTACTTTCTGTAAATCACACTCGTTCGGACACTAGAAACAGCGACTAAAAGCACTAGACACGAAATCAGGAGCTCGCGCATCTTAAAGAATTTGCAGAATTCTCAGTGATAATCCAACTGAAGAAGTATTTGATAGTGTAATCTTAATAGACGGGGGCAGCTATGACCGTCCGGATATTCAACCAAAACTGAGTGGATTTTAGAGCTGGTGCCCATTTATATGGACTTAGGGTCGAATGGTGAGGATGTGCAAGAAACACCGAAGACATGCCAATGACCCGTTATACTCTCTTCGCAACCACTGTCTTTCCACTTGCCGCGCTTTGCAAGTTTGTTTGGCTTTGGATCGCTTTCAGGTCTCGCTGTACTCACCGAAAGATTCCCTTGACCGTCGTCGTCTTGATGTTTGATTTACCTGAATTCAGGTTTTCTTTAAGTTGCACAAAGCGACTTACTGTGTAGAGATGCATATTGATTAATGCAATCCAACGGGGAACATCTTCGGCGATTGCTAGCTAAGTAGATGGTGACCATTTACAAGAAACCAGTCTAAAAATAACACCAAAGAATGTTGCACCGCTGGAAAGTGGTGCCATTATTTAGCTAAACTTAGGTTCTCTGTCAGACAATCAGGGGAGCCGGCGAAGAAGGAAGTGATTACGGTTGAGAACCTTTTTTCGCGCTATTTGCTTTTCATTTTCGATATGCAACAAAGGGAAACATTGTATTTCAATAAACAGGAAGTTTTTTCTTGCACCTTTGATTGACAGTTTTGTATCTCATTCGTTATGGACATTTGTTAAACCTTTGCTGAAATTTTTTGCTGTCTAATAAGTTTAAGTAGCAATTTTCTTATGCAATTTCTCATCTAGAGATTATGAAATTTAATCAAGATCTGTATCCATTTTGGCGAAAGTAACAGTGTAATATGTTAAAAAGAAGCAAAAAGAGTGCATTTGTAAATTAGATATATAGGTACATACATAGATGAGAGACAGTAAATGTTTCTTTTCTCATGATGATGAGCTTAAAAAATAAGGTACCTCACGGATCAATCCTGTGAAAGGGGACTTTATCATGGTGGTTTTGAAACATACTGGTAAATCTCCTACAACGCGGTAGATACGCTCCTTAAGCTGGGTACAGACGTTGAACCGTACCACGAACAACGAAAAATCAAACTTCAGTTGAATTTGTATTCCCCGCCCAGGCTGTCATACACATTGTCAATGTTCGTGGTACGGTTCAACATCGTGAAAAAACACGAACGTCTGTACCCAGCTTTATACGCGTTGTAGGAGACACAAAATTAATACAAAATTTGGGATTTGGTTCTAAAAAGAGAAAAGCTGCCTTTTATGGTGTAAGATTTTGATAATTTGTTTTATATTATATATCTATAATATGTATGTACATTAAATCATTTCATAAAAAACTTAAATAAAATTCATTATCATAAACAAGATCATAATTTCAAGTTTAATAACAAAATTAAAAAGCAATGTTATGATAACCAGAAAAATAGAAATTTATTTCTCATCGACAGTTGGTCGAAAAGGTTTGACTGACTTTATTTCAAAATCATCGACAAGTTCGACTACATTTCCGGTAGTTATAGGTTTTAGAAAATCTGTCATTAATGATTGTGTGATCTTGCTATGCAAATATTTATAATTTTCTTGATAGGCAGATTAGCAATTTTGAAGATTGCTTTTAAATATTTCTGCTAACTCCGGCAGAGGATCGTTCTCTAAAATGTACTTAAGATATCACCTGTTTCGCCATGTCCAAAAATTTTTCTATACCTTTTAGAGTGAAGTTCTTGGTTTCTTCATTGGAAAATTCGCTGTTCTTCGACTGCGAATAAAAAAATCCAGGCAATTATTTAAACTTTGGAAGATACAAAAATATTCATGGTTTATCATTTTATACATATTGCTCAAATATATTATATTTTGTAGATATTTAATTTTAGCGGTGAAATCTACCACGAATTTGGCTTCAAAACTTGATTCATTAAAGAGTGTGAATATTAGAAGTTAAACCAAAATTTTGTGTTATCTTACACGTATTTACAAAATGTTATACTTATCCACTACTCTTAATTTAACGGAGCTTTCCAAAACAGTAGCCCGATCGACTGTTAGGTAAGCATTAATCTCCATATTTCAAAAATGTATTAGCAACTACATTTTTTCTTAAACATTTTTTTAAATTTAGTCTAAGCGGCTTTACTTATTACGATTATTAGTTTTTGTCCTACTTATTATTCTCATTAAAAATCTTAACCAATAAATAAAGCTTAAATCGACTCCTCTTTAGGAGCCAACTAAGAGTACCTTGCATTGGTAAAATTAGGTTAATGAAGAGTTTTTCTCTTAAAAACATAATGTTTTTGTTTTTTTACAATCATGTGTGTTTGGAATATTGTGTATTTAATGGTTTTTTTAGATATGCAGGTTATAAGAATTTTTTCTTTCATAACAAAAGCAAAAGTGCTAACTTTTGGAAAAAATATTGTTTGAACTTCTAAAAACCTACATTTTGACCTGTTTTAAAAATAGATAGAAATATAACGGTTACTTAAGATAATGTAATAAAAGCTTTCACACTTACTTAGCTACATATAATTACAATATTTTTCGGAAACCAGTATTTCATTTAAGCGTATACCAGTGACAATCTTATTATTTTAATGCAGAAAAAGTTGTCCATTTTATTACTATTCTAATTATTGAATTAATATTAATTATAGAATTAATCAATTTAATTATATATAATAAATTGAGTTTGAGGTCTTCTCACGAATTTTGATGAAACAAACTTGTGTAAAATTGCATCTGAAAGTTCATTTGTTTTTTTGTGTCAAGAGATCTCTATAAAGATTTGTTTTTATTTTAATCAGCTTTAAGGGAATATAATGTTCTCATCATTTATTATTATGGAAACTTGAAGAAAAATCACCAGAATATAGTAGGCATTAAAAAAAAAATAAAATAGAAATGGAGATTACAAATTCGAGTTTAAAAAAAATAGAGTTAATTTTGGATAGAGTTTGATTCCGCCGATTCTTAGAAGGCATAATAACAAAAAACATTAATGTCCAAATTAAAACATCTCATAAAAGATTCTGAATACACACCAAATAAAATGTTTCGGTGCAATCAAATAATAAATGACTGCACTTTATCAGCATAAAATTCTCATTCAAAAATATGCAAATTTCTAGTTTTGATAATCGGTAACCCATATTAGACCGGTACCCGAACAGGTTGATCATTTATGTGGGGTCACTGTCCTGAAACAATTTTCTCTCGCCTGATACATGCACGCGTAATAGACAGCAGAATGCATCTGAAAACCTGCAGTAAAAACTAGGAAAAACCTAAGAACAAAACTGCTGATGCATTTTGTGCTACATCGGCACCATTGTTGCTTTTATGACAACCGGCCAAATGAGTGGAGTAGTAAAATCGGTTACTTCCGTGGCAGAATGTGAGTCAAGTGGCTCAGCTCGGGTGAAAGAAGTCTTCGGCGGCTGCGCCAGACAAGAGTACCTGGGTTAAAGTGATAATTGCTGAGAGTTTTGCAATGAGGTCGGCGAGGCGACTGTCACAGAAATGAACAAAATAAGTAACAAGTAACGTTTACTTTTCACCTGATTTTTGCTGAACTCACGTTCCGAGAAAAATAAAATATAAAAGGTGCGCGCTGTGCTGCAAATTAGTTGGCAAAGATTCTGATGCGATTTTTTTAGGTGTCTGTCGCTAGAGAGAAACGAAAGACAACAGAAAGTATGGAGTCGTCAACAAACTTGTCGAAGATGAGAATTTTTGCCCCCTACTTTCGGTTTCAGGGTATTTTTAAGTATGTTAAAGATGCAAATTTACGCAAGTTATTAGTTGAATTATGGCCCTAATAACTTTCAGTTCTTTTCATATATTTAAGCAAAGGAAACCAGACCTCTTCGTTAGTGTTGTAAGATTTATATTCTATAAAAATAAATGAAACAAAAAAATATTACTTTGAAATGCAACACTTAAATATTAAATATGAAAATATAACACTTAAATACTAAAGTTTAAAAAAGAAATGGTTTTTACCAGTTTGGAAAACTTTACGTTGCATTATCCGAAGAAAAAGGTACAGTGATTTAAGACATAATAAATGGGGTTTATAAACAGGGTGTCTCTGGTAGCGTTTCCCTGATTTTTGTCGGAAACAGTTGAAAGTATTTAGAAAGATAAGAAAGACTATTATTTCACGGTGAGTTCTTAAAATATATAAACTGTATTATAAAAAAAAACCGCTGCGAAAATCTTATTTAGATAGGTCCTGCCCCCTGTCCGTATGCGTTGTACGGCAGAAAATCAACGTTAAGTGAGGAAGTTAAAAAATTAGGGAAAAACGTATAAATTTATTGCTGACGTCTTAGGTTGTTCCCAAGATGTCGTAACAAATGCATTAAACCTAAAAGAACACAGGAAACCAAAGGTTTACCTAAGAAAACGACACCAATCACTGATAATCAAATCATTATTATGGCTAAGAGGGATCCATTTGTGCCTTCAAGAATGATTTGCGCAACTACGGCAAACGAAGTAGGCGGAAGAACTATCTGCAGAAGATTACAAAGGGAAAATCTACCAAGAAGAATTGTTAGAAGAGTTCTTTTGCTTCGTGGAAAAATTGTTAAAGCAACAAAATATTTCATCATTCGCCATAACATATTGCACTGGTGAATAAAATCTCCAAAAAATATTACAACATTCTATGGAGCGACGAAACGAAGATCAATTTACATATATACGGATCTGACAACAGGCAGAATGTTCGATGTGCAAGCGGCAAAGAATATGATCCTAGATTTACAAAAAAGACAGTTACGCATGGGGGGGGGAAAGGATCATAGTATGGAGATGATTTTCTTGGCACGGTGTTGGTCTCATTAGGGACATTTTGCAAAATGTGATGCTCTCTTATGCCGAAGACAATTTGTCCCTGAGATATCGGCTTCAGCAGGATAATGATCCTAATCTAAATTGGTGAGTGAATGGTTTGCGGATCATAGTGTTAATGTTCTTTCTTGGCCAAGTCAATCCCCGGACCTCAATCCCATTGAAAACTTGTGGGATAAGTTGAAGTCCTCCTCAGTAAAAGAAAAAATTACAAATAAGAAGTGCGGTTCAGTCGCATTGGAACGCCATCGCAAACGTCGCTCTTCTGCCGTACAATGCATACTCCTGCCCATGTACTTAATTAAGGTTTTCGCAGTGATATTTTTTTATAATACATGTTTTTAATGTTGAAGAACTCCCCATGAAGAACTTTATTTTAAAATCTCACAAAGTCCTTTAAAAATGCTATGATTTTAAAAACACACCTATTTTTTTGACCAACTACTTACTGCATTCAGTGACTTATTGTGCTACTAATGTCAAGAAAGCAACTATTTTAGCGTGTTATTGCTGCATGTTTATTCAAATGAGACATGGGTTAAGTAACGGTAAAGCAAGATAAGCGAAATGTGAAGATTTTATAAATAAATTGTATTAATGAAGCTACTTCCAGTGTTCACACCTATTATTTTGTCCACCTATGTACATACATAGATAACCAGTGTTTAACGTTTTTTCTGTTTATAAATTAAAAAGAGTAATTATAAATTACCCTGTGAATAGTATACTTGATAAAAATGGCCAATTATATACATATATATTTATTTTATTGCAATTGTTTATGGAAATAATAAAAAATATTTTTTAAAAAAAGCTTTTATTTCCTTTTTAGTAGAGTATATTTTTATATTTGATTGTTAAATAAACACTTTTTTTTAAAAACTAATTTTCTATTATTTAATTTTATTTTCTACTTTTTAATCTTTCTAAATTTTGCAATCAATATTATATCTAGTATTTGTCAACATTTTGGATTTATAATGACGTCGCCTCACTTATTGTGTTTCGCTCATCAAGCCCTTTCATTTGATGTCCATATCATAAGGGTAACTATGGAAATTATAAATCGCCATTTTGTAACCTCCACCATGTTGGATTTAGAATAACGTCATGTTACTTATTGTGTTTCGCTTATCAAGCTCTTTCATTTGATACCCATATCATAGGGGTTACTATGAAAATTATAAATAGCCATTTTGTAACGGCCGCCATATTGGATCCAAAATGGCGGCATTTAAGTAATCGTGCATTGTCATGTGAACCAAACGTATGAGCCAAATTTCAGCCCGATAGCTTCAGTGGAAGTGGGTGAAATATTGATTGCAAAATTCCAGGACATACCTACTCGTACATACAAGTGAAGTTAAATAAAAGCTTTTAAAAAGGGAATATTCATAAAATAATTCGAAATGATTTAAAATCATTCGTATTTTGATATAATGGCTCAATAGTTCAAACATTCATTTGGCCTACATTTTCAATTCCTAAAATACGTTATAACATCCCATAAATGGTCAAAATACAAACTTAAAGTATATTTTTCTTAAAAACAGAATTAAATTAAGCACTTTCGTTTGCGAATTAATTTGCTTATGGTTTCAAGTTCCTATAATATATTCCAGTACAAATTTCTTGGAGTTTTTCCTTTAATTACAAGAAATAAACAAACTTAAATACTTAGTTATATAGGCGCATTGGGGTATTCTGCATCAAATCAAAATGGATTTTGATTTTCAGTCTATTACTTGACGGTTGCATCAGTCGTAGATAGAACAAGATGTATGGTATGATTTCTAATAGCAATGAAATGAAAACTTCAATTTAACCATAAAATTTCACAAAATAAATAAAATATTTCTGTCGAAGAAATTTAGCTAGGTATGTTTCTGAACCAAAACACATTTTGTTTTTTTATAAAACATGTATAATAAATGTGGTAATAAAATGTTTCATCTCCCAGGATTAAATTTAATCTCAACAAAACCTTTAAAATAATAAAAACAAAATGTAATTAATAGATTTTTTACTTCTACTGGGCGGAGACATGTCAAACATATGGCACTCGACTGAACTTTTCAAGTATCCTAATGGTCTTTTTTTGTTTAGTCTAAACTTTCTAAGATAAGCTAAGAATCCAAGTGACAAAGAATCCAAAATAACAATGAAGCATTTCATACAACTTATAATGATGTGTCCATTACAATGGACGCCAGGTCTGAAGGACTTAATGTTTCATATTATCGTAAAGCTATTCTATTTTGGAACGTAAGCACATTACTAAAATGCCTAATACATGTGAACCACAAAAACAGACTGGAGTAAAATGGTATATATAACAATTAGAAAATCTAATCACTTTCTTGCGGTTTCCACTTATTAGTGTTGCATTTTAATTATCTATTTATGCGGTACGCAGCATACCAATGCATCAGTAATATATATCTATGCTTCTTTCGCCACGTTGAGTTAAGTACTTAGCACAAAGGTTCAGATGGCGGATGCAAATCACGCTCAGCACAATAGCTAGTTTGTGTACAGAATATCAAGTAGCTGCCGGGGAAATGGTCCAACATTTTCTAATTTTTCTTCACTTTTCCAAAGCTACTACACAATGCGCTTATGAAATGACACATAGAATGCAAATTGTGTAAAATCAAGGAAATTGTCGATTTGCGTCTAGCGGAAAATGTGGAGTTTAATATACTTTTACTTTTTTCTTTTTACATTAATGCTATCCAACATATTTCAAGCTCAAGGTTGGGTAAGATTACTCGCCGTATTCAGTGAAAGTATTCAGACAGTTTGGCGTCTTTACACTTGTTAATGGTTTTATTTCCTTAGACAAGTGCATGATATGTGCGCTTATTCATTTAAGATTTCTCAACTTTGCATTGAACTTGGGGATAGAAAATATTGATTTTAAAACAAGATTAACAAATTATTATTTTCATTTATAACTATCTTGATAAAACTAGATCAAGAAAATAAGGCAACAGTTTTTAAATCAATTTGGCAATTTCCTTTCAAGCCAATTAGGCATAAATTGCTTTTGAAACTTTTGGTCCTTTTGAGTCAACAGTGACGGATTTTTAAAAACAATTTATTGAACAATTTGATAATTGACAGCTTTTCACAACGTTTTTCTCCATATTTCCACAATGTTTTGGCAAAAATTGTAGAAAAATATTAAATTAAAGATGATTCCAACATGTTTAAAATATGTATATTGTTAGTCTTTGATTGAGTACTTGACTTCAGTTTCTTTAAAAAGAAACCTATATTACTTAACAGTTAAACTGGTTTGCAATTAATAATGCCCATAGGTGTTTTTGTGATGTTTACGTAATACCTCTAGCATCAAACTAATAAAAGCATTACCAGCATTTTAGCTGCTACCAAAATAAGAAGCATAGAAGATCTAAAACTGTAAGTACCATAGAATTTCAATTCAGTACGGACAATTCTATTTTCGGTATAACTCACCTTTACATACAATCCAACAACTCATAAAACTGCAAATTAAACTCCGTATCATATTGCCATGGCAGCAACAGCTAAACATTTTCATTTGCCATGCTGCTTGAGTCATTTGACCATTTGCAGCCAATGAGAAGATTTTGCTGATGCTGTTGCTGCCGTGCCACTGTGATACGGAACTTACGAATAAAATTGAATGCATTCATATAATAATAAATCATTTAACTTTGGCAGTTATATGTATGTACATTATTTTTTCAGGGATCGTAAATAACGATTATGCTTCACATTTTCGTTTAAAAAAATCACATAGCATTGCACGTTGTATTAAAATGTCAACTGCATCTAATGCAGTGCAGATAATGAGTAATTTTTTTTCATTGTTATTGTAGTTCTATCGAAAATTTCGTAATTTTTATCAGATCAATTATGTTTGAACCCTATCTTAAAAATCCAAATTAAACGATTAAATTTAACTTATAGTGATTTCAGTCGTTTCTAAATGCTCATTAAAGATTTTTGTTTTTACAATCATCCATAACAGTTATGAAATGATTTATAGTTTTTTATAATCACATAATGATTTTTATTTTTCTGATAAGGAATAAAAATTAATAAGTGATTTTAATCTTTCTGAACAAAAAATAAAAATTATCAATAATTTTTATGATACTAATTGCGTTTCTGCCTCACCAAAACTGTTATTTCTAGACACATAATTTGTGCCACCCTAAAATAAGAGTTATTTAGGACGCTTTAGTTTTGTGATGCAAAATAAAAGGAACATGCAAATTTTTATTTTTTTTATAATGTGTAAATTGATAAAAAGACTGATAATTAAAAAATCCGAAAATAATTATTATATTATACATATGTTGACCAAAAATATAAAAATCGATGGTAATTTTTATTTATGATCAGGAAAATAAAAATCACTTGATGATTTTTACACATGACCAATGTCCACGATCAATGAGCTTTTAGAAGCAACTGAAACTATTAAATGTTAATTTGAATCGTTTTATTCGAAATTTAAATATATAATTAATAAATTAAGTAATTAAACAATGAATTTTAAATAAAACTTATTACAATCCCTGATTTTTTTACTTTTTTTTTCCTGCTCTTTGTTATCAAAGTCAGTTTTCATTATCTTTTTATTTAACGTATTTTTAAAACCAACTTTCCATATAATTAGCCAATATAAGTTACATAAACGAGTTTGTTAAATAATATACAGTAGCTATGTATACATATATGTATTATTATACTACCTTAAAAATACTTAATTTTGACATTAAATTTAAAAACAACCTACTGGCACTATGAAATTGACAACGGGCATGCTAGTTTAGACTCAGACGGGAATTTTTGTGTTTTGGTTCAAGCAACATTTTAAATTTCATACAAAGCTGCAAAGGAGCATAAAAATACAACTGAATAAAAAACATAACAAACACGGAGAGTCGTCGAACCAGACAAGAGGAGTTGGGCAGTAACGAGTTTTCCGCATGCTTTTATTTGCCCGGGAAGCCATCAACCTCTTGCTGGAGTATTGCAGCCAGCTCTCGAAGACCGTTGTGTAACTCAATATGCAACTAAATGTGAACTTTCGACGTCTCGGAGAGTTCATAAAATCCCAACGAAGATGTTGATGGTTAAAGAAGCTGCGTCGGCCAGCGAGATCTCATCTTGAACTTGACATTGGCAGAGATAGTTGCTTTGTGCGGTTTCATGTTCTCTTGCGCAATGCTGCACTGGTCGTCATCATTTTATTTCTTTATTTATTGCAGGAGTATAAAAGCATTTATCATTAACATGAAGAGGAGTGGTCAACTTCCACGATTTGAGAGTTTAAAACAAACAGAATATGGAGAACGGACGATGAGCAGAACAGTAACATGAGATCTTTTTAGGAAAAATTCTTAAACGAAGCCTTTTAACATTTCATTTTGAGATGCACAAGAGACTTAAGAAAGTTTCTTTGAAAATGTATATTTACATTAAAAAAGTCGATCAACTAGCGTCGAAAATTCACATAATTTAATCATAAAATATAATTTGGCGATAACTTTGGGTTAAAAAAAAAACATAATTTTAGCAGCCTTCTTCTCTTACATTTGAGAACTGCAGAGTTCAAAAAGCAGTTTCTCGAAAATATATCATATCTGGTGGTTGTATGGCTATGACATTTACCGATCAGAAAATTTCAAATACTGAACACAGTTATTAAGTATTTTTTAATGAAAGCAATATTTAAAGAATTGTTTAATGAACAGAATGGATGTTATCCTCTTTTCATTAACTTTTCACTTCTAGTCTGATTTTATAAATTACAAGTAATACGAAAAAATCAAACTTCAATCGTTAATTTTTATTAAATTAGCTCTTTTTTAACACAGACTCTATACTATAGCAGTTACCTACTACTCTGATACAATGTAGGTAAATTGTTTTATTTTTTGTTATTTTTAATTAATTTAATTTTAATTATAGACTGTTTTACTCGATCCTGCTTGAAGACTGTTATTTTCTAATTTTTTTATTAATGATTTTTGTTTATTGATAATATTTTGCCTTCGAAAAAGAAAATTTAAAATCCATAATCTTGAATATTTGTAATGCAAGCCATGCGGAATAAAAAACAAATTTATAACAATTAAAATCGGTAATTGTGGAGGGAAAATACTTGTTTAAATAGTTGATTGAATTGAATGATAGTTTTAAACGGATTTCATTTTACATTTTTAATTAATATTCGAGGTTAGTTATAAATTTGCAGCTCATAAAAATTTAATATACTTCGCTTTTGCGATAAAATAGTGAATGTATTTATTATGACCTACTAACCTACACACACATACTATACATATAGAGAGAAATAAAAGAAAACGATAATAATTCGCTTCACTATCTAGGTACTCGATTTCGTATGTGGAGTTCAGCCTCATTATTCTCAAATCCTATGTTTCGCTTCGGGTTGGACAAGTAATTCTTGCTGGGCTCTCATTAGCTAATAACCTTTAAATGAATGTAGATCAGATCATAAATTTTATTATGTATATTTATTTCTTAAGAAGTCGATGATTATTATTCAATAAACAATATTAATTTTAATTATAAAACTTGATGTGCAGATCTTATATCTTAAAGACACAACAAATTGTTCCATAACAATAACCAATTAAATTAAACCAAACAAAAAAAAAAGTCTAAAGTGAAATATTTACTATATGTACATATATCCGATTACGTAATTAAAATTCCCAGAAAACTTCCTCCAAAAAACGTTCGTGGCGTTTTGTTTGAAATATGTATATATTGCGAATTGAAAATTTTAATCAACTTAACATTTTTATCCTACGGTGAGGGATTGTCGCCAGTAACGAGTAAAACATAGAACAAGTTAAGAAAATTTCTATAACAATTAATAGTCGCCATAAAAATGCAACCTTACTTGTATCTCTAGCAAATGCTGGTATTTACTAAAATTCCAAAATTTACTATTTGTATATGGATGACTTAATGATGTAACTATATTTTAAAATAATTTGTAACAATACCAAAGTCGATAATTTGAAAAAAATTGAAATTACATCACAAACAAGTGTTTAATATCTTAATTTTGATTTAACTATAATACTTTAAATAAGTTTGTATGTTTGCTATTGTATAAAGCTGGCTGACTTCCTGGCGATTTAGATCGCATCTGCGGTAGCAAGTGAATCTACTTCTTTATTTATTTCTTCGCTTAATACAAGCTACAGGAAGTAAAACTAAGACTTATGACTAGGTTATCCTAAAAATTAAGACTAAGATTGAGGTATATACATATACATATATTCCAAATGTGTTGCCGGTAAGTATTATATTTATTTATTAATTCGCTTAATACAAGCTACATATAATACAATATAATATAGTAGTATTAGTCTAAATATCACAGGAAACATAAATTACCAAATTACCAACTTTTTTTTGAATCTTAAGGAAAATTCCATTCCTACCAAGTTTCATCAAAGTCCGTGAAGATCTCAAACTCAATTTCTACTTCTTCGTTAGTTATGAATGAATTTACATTCGCCGAAAAAAAAGTGAGAAAAGCACAACTTTAGCCTTTCTTTTTCAGATTATTTTAATACCTATGTATGTATTGTTATTTGTGTTATTTAAAAAATATTTTCAAACATATTTTGCTTACGCGAGTGTTTTTATTTATTTTCCGTAAAAGGACCCCCAAGAAATTTTGATACGGGGTCCTCTGAGGACTAAGTATGCCACTGTTTGAGTTGTTTTCTTTTCTTTTACTTAAAATCATTTAGTCTTAACGCAAATTACCATAAAAGTGTATTTAATAAATAAAGAGCTCATTTTGTAAAAGATCTTATGCTACATCAAATATTATGTTATCAGTAAGATACAGTATAAAATTTGCGGCTAATTTTTCAGATATGTGCTTTATCAGTGCGGTAAACCAAATATAACTTCTACGTGAACTGAGATTTTGGCTTGGTTCAAATTACTATCTATTACTTGATCTAATTATTGGAATCTTTGAATGACGTAAATTATTCTTAAAACTTTCAAGTTATAGAACAACGAAACAAAAAATTGTTTTAAAAATTTCAAGATGATTTTACGAACCACTTAAGTTTATGTATCGAAAAAATGTATATAAAATATAAATATAATATAAAATATGCGTTCATTTGCTAGAATATTGGGTTGTATGCAAAAAGAAGAGTAATTGCTCTTTTCTCAAATTATCGAGCAATTGCTTAAAGTAATATGCGAAAAAAATATTGAACTCGCAAGACAGATCTCATGTGGTGAGACTGAACTCAAAGTATGAGAATGTGCTCGGTTAAAAGCTCACAGCAAGTAACTTCTATGAATCGTATGCAAAATACTGAGAAAGTACTCATTTTTGCGAGATTAGGCTTAAAAATAAGTAAGCATGGGTTTCACGTTACTCAGTTTATAAAATACCATCGACATGGCAGACTTTCTACCTGTTTTCGCACTTTCGAGAAGAATACATATATAAACGAAGAAGATGTACTAATAGTGAAGATTTTCGTCAATTATATCGGTTCAATGAAAATAGTGTCCAGTTGTTAACAGAACTTTTCTTAGGAGAATCTACTGAAACACGTGGCGGAGCATTACAAAATGAAGAAAAAATGAGAATTTTTCTTGCGATTTGTTGGAGGTCCTGGTTTTCAGAGTGGAATAGCAGAGGACATTGGAGTAATTAAAATATTAACGCGAAAAGTCTAATTTACCAGGAATTTTATTAAGACTAGGATTGTTCTCATTGTCCATTAGAGAAAGAAAATCCTTTTCCCAATCCTTCAAAATAATTTTCTTATTTCCTGTTTTGTTTACATTCGTTTTATTTTTTAACCGCGACTTCATTATTAGCTATTTTTTTATTAATTTGTTTTTCAGAAATTACGCGCCCGAATGTTGTCTTATAATCTTCAATAATTTTTCCCAGAGCCTCTCGTTTTTTCAACTTAAAAGATGGAAGTTGTGACTTTTCCATCAGTATTTTATACTTTTTTAGCTGATTTACTAAAAACATGTTAATATTGTTCACTTCTGGAAAAACATAACCCTCACTTTCACTACCGGAAGACATGATTATATGTATCACCTTGCACCTTGCACCTTGCACCAAACTAAACGAGATCTAAATTGGGTGTAAAAGCTTTAAGATCGATCTTAAAAGAAATCAGTTCGACCAAGTGAGTATTTTCTAATTTTTTTGCATACAAAAGTGAGTACGAGTTCACCGTTGTTGCTCGATCTCCAAAAATAGATAAAGGTAGTTAACTCAAACTCTGAGATTTAACTCATTTTTTTGCATACGACCCATTGTTCCGGTATTACCTGCAAACTGCAACCAAAGTACTGCGCAATTTAGCAATTAACTATCTTGTTTAGCTGAATAGCGCTCAACTGCGGAAAGGTTTTGAAAGAAAAACAGAGACTTTATTAAAAGGAAAATTACCTTTATTTTGTATATGAATAGTCCAATTAGAAAACAACTCCCCACACAAAACCCGTCTGGGGCTCAATTCGATGTTATAAAACTTAAAAACAGAAATAAATGAATCCGAAATTCTAGCCAAAACCTAGGAGTACAAAAAATTGTAAATATGGTTGAGGGCAAATTTGGAGATCCTCTCCTTGGGCAGCTCCCCATTGAGGGCGACGATGTCGTCGCGGTCGCGGAACTCGCGGTAGTGCATCTCGTACATGGGCCACACCACTGACTCGAAGTACCCGACGACATCCGGGGGGTCGTAGACACGGGTCCTGCGCCGCTCGAAGCACCTCTCGTAGGGCACGTGCAGGTGGAATTTCACCTGGCACAGATGCAGCAGCTGGGGGTGGTTGAAGAGGATGAATCCCTCCAGGATGAGGATGTTCACCCTGCTCTGGAATGTTGAGTTGGAATTTGTATCGTCTGGGGTCTTCTCGACCAACTGGAAGTCGTCCTTGAGGAGGCTCCGGATGTCGGAGATCATCCTATCCATGTCCATGGAACTCATGATCTCCCAGTTGATGTGGTTCAGCGACTCCACCCATTGGTGCCTGGAATCGGTGACGGGCAGGAAGTAGCTGTCCTGGGCGATGAGGAACGTGTCGCCCACGACGAACGGGGTGTCGAAGGGGCGCCGGTCCTTGTGGCTGCTGAAAAAGTCGTACAGACTGGCGGCTAGTGTCGTCTTACCGCCGCAGGTAACGCCGCTGATTCCGATGATCAGCCACCGCGCCATGCTCTTTATGTAACCACCTCGACTTACACGCGATTGATAGGAACTGTTTTTGCGGCAATTTTCATGGGCCAGGGAAGGTCGCTGATAAGGCCCCTGACGCGACTGCCACTGGCGGCTGGAATTAAGCCGTATTGTGAACCATTTTAGGCCCACTTGATGTATCGCCGCGTTTGGTAGAGCGTGAACGCGGACAGACCCCCGATGAAGAGCACTCCGAAGGCGGCCGGCACCGCGAAGGCATAGTCCAGCGGCGGGAACAGGGAGTGGATGAAATTGTCTGAAATTGAAGTTAAATTGCATAACAATGACTCGTCAGCGGCGTGCACTCGTTACCTTGATCGACCAGCAGAAAGGGGAGCACCGACACCCAAAACGCGTAGTAAAGGAAGACCGAGATCGCTGCGGCCAGGACAACTCTGCCCACGAACGAGTTCGACGCCATGCAGCGATTTCGCCTCCGACTGCCGTGTGACGCGCCTTCGCTGCCTCAGAACAAGTTCACTTCGCTCAGAACGGCGCACTTAGTCTGATAAAATCGCAAAAAACTAATCTTAGTAAACAGTAGACAGTGACGACTGACGGCGCACCCGGTCTTACTGACGTGAAACAGGTGTTTTTGACAGCGCACTCAACGAGGACTTTAAATCAAGTCACAATTGCATGCCACAGCAGCCGTCATTACGATTGTAAATCAAGATTGCCTACGTTCAGGCGCATTTTACCTTGTCGATAAAGTAGTTCAGATGTCACGACATTTTTATTCAAAACTCAGCAAAGGCCACAGTTTTGAATCCGTCCGTTCTGTTTAAATTGAATCGAAAACAGCTTTTTGATAAAAATTCCTTAATAAATTTCCTAAAATTCTATCAAATTCATTTAAGGGGGCATCTAGTGTAACAGCTTAAAAAACACGCTTATTTCAAACATTTTATTTTTAGACTAACTATATTTTTATGATATTTTAATGAATTAGGCCTTATAAAACATCTTTTAAAGTTGTTAAAACAATTTTTTATTAATATTTTCGGTACAAAATGGCTGCGTGGTAAGCATTTCTATCAGACGCGTTGCAGTTGCGATGTCCAATTTGTGGGAGTAATTACAGCCCTTAGAGTGAACCTGGAACATCCACTCAAAAAATGTCTTGTTAATAACATTCATAATTCGTAGTTAAACCTATAAAATATATAAAAAATTGAAAAAAAAGTATTTAATTTGAAGTTTGAAAAAATTGTTCAATTTTTCACATCAAATGTTGACCTATAAACATTTATAAATAAAATTTAAAACAATAATTTACCAAAAAAGTAGGTTCAACTACGAATAAAAGTTGTTTTTTAAATCTCGTAAAAATTCCAGCCTAAAATCTTCAATAGTTTTTGAGATATTACTCCCACAAACTTCGAAAATTAGCAACTTTATTTAAGGGGGCAATCGCTTTCAAAAGTGAACAAAAATCGATTTTTTTTTTTTTTACATAAAAGTGTTCCTTAACATTATAGAAATCATCTCCCAAAACCGTTTTGAAAAATTAGGATGGCTGATTGGTGGTAATAAACCCAAATAAATTATCTATACACGGCTTTACAAGTAAAAATTATTGTAAAAAAACTTTAAACGCGATTTTCTCAAAACTACTTTTTTTTAACTCGTACTCATCATATCTCAAGTTCTACTCAATGGAATTAGAAAAAATCAAAGAGCATATGATTCGTTGACATAAATAATAGGTCCTAAACCTATAAAAATGCATAAAAGTAGGTACCCCTTGTTTTTTTTTATAGAGACAGTTTTCCGCAAAAACATGGCCGATTTTTTGTGTTTTTCGAAAAACAGTGATAAAACAATTCTAAAAAATTAAAAACTTAATTTTTTTAGGTTTAGGACCTAGGAAAAAGCTTAAAGAACAGAACCCATTTTGAATTTTTCATTTATTTTTTCCCGGAAGTCCAATGCGATGCGTACCAGCTAAAATGAGACTTTTGCAAGACACCCTCTGCCGCCGCCAAAACTTACTAAAAATTAAAAAAAAAAATATTGTTGTATTCTTCAATGTTCAAAGAATAGTGCCCAAAACGATATTTTTAAATAAATATAATAGTTTTTTCAAAAAAAAATCTTGAAAATGTGCTTTTTTTCTCAGTTATGAAAGTGATTGCCCCCTTAACGTGGACATTGGGGACATTAGCTTTGCGAGGGCTCGTTCATTTCTCAGTAAAATTATACTAAGCAAATGATTATACATGAGACAATCAAAGCCATAGCCAGAAAAATATTTCCGAGGGGGATATTTGGCAGGCACAGATCTTTAATCACCCTCCTAGGGGTCACTTCTCAAATCCCGGTTTTCTTGATTTGTTATCTTTTCTAATTCTAGGAAGTTATGAAGTACTTTTTCGGTAATACACATTCATATTTTCTTTACTTTTACCTTCATTTTGGGGCAGATGAGAAGGATTTCTAATTTTATTTGTAATTAATGTTATATGATATCTTGAATAACGTGCACACTTTCATCTTAATGAAAATTTAAAAATTTTGGAGAGGATCAAATCCTTATTTTTATATTAATGGCGTACATAAATATTTTCAAATAACGTCGTCATTTTCATCCGAAAAAAAAATTCGGGGGGAATACAGTATGAGTATATTTAATCGCATAGAAATTACACAACACGAACTTTTCGGTTTTTCGCTTTACTAATTTTTTTCAAAATTAGCTCGTAGTTTAAACCATCCGCTATTTCAAACTTCAACTGACACCGCAGGTCTCTCGAGAAAATTCTCTCAGAAGAAGTTTTACTGACCAGAACTGTGTCTTAACACTTAGTTGACATGGCATATTTTTCCAGAATCACAGAGTTGGGACACTTAGATCCACAGCGACTAAAATACTTACTGTGAATAAGATATTAGTTATTTTAATTTGAAAAAGAAATTACCAAGTATTCTTCAAACGGTGCTAAATAACATATATTAGATTTTTTGGAAAGTGTAATATTGAATAAAAGAAAAAGTAAAAGCTCCAGAAAACCGAGAAATATACTACAGTGGAGCCTCTTTAACTCGAACTTCAAGGGAAAGGCTATAAATTTCGAGTTAGCGAATCTTCAACTTATCGAGGACTTCGAGATAAGGAGTTTCTAAACTGTCAATTTCGACTTATAGAGGCATATGTTCTATGTATGATACTTCAAGTTATAGAGTCATGATTCAAATTTAATTACTTCGAGGTAAAGAGTCTTACAGACAGAATTTCGATTTACAGAGGCCGCAATGTTTACATATTGTTTCTTCGAGATATAGAGCCCGCTAGATTTATAGTTCGAATTACAGAGCGTAATATGTATGAATAGTACATCACAGGGAAATCATATTCAGTTCGAGTTATAGCGTCTAAATAATTCGAGTTATAGGATTTCTTGTACTTCAACGGAAGGGAATAATTAATTTCTTTGTCTTAGAGAGGATTTCGAGTTAACGGCGTTCGAGTTAAAGAGGTTGCACTGTATTTTGAATAGAAAACGAGCATGATTTTTTTTAATTTTTAATTTAAATATCTAAATTTCGAGGTTGATACTTTTAATATATCAGACTTTAAGTAAAAAAATACTATATCTACCAGCGGTTGTTGTAATATTTGCAATCCAGATTTATTTATTAGAGAACAAATTATTTTCACTAAATGAATGTTTGCAAATGACAAATAAGAACATACAAATTAAATTATCAAAACAAATGTCGTTTTTTTCTATCATCTTTCCGACCGCACCACGAAGTCTGATTGTCGAACAAATATAATACCTCCGACACACGACACTGGTGAATGAACATTCAGACGCGAATGCTAATTAATTTTGCCGTTTATTAACACGGGTTAAGTGTGATAATAATAATGCTTCTCAATCAAGTTCTGAAAACTTCATTCTCACCGAATGAAATTCGAAATCCTGGAAAACTCAGCTGATTTTCAGTACCAAGCTGTCATTGATTTCACTGTCATCAATCTCGGCAAAATATTTGTATATGCATATTATTGTTAAATATAAAATATTTCTTTTTAATTCGTTGGTGTTTTTTTCTTTACAAATAAGCAATTGTACAAAAAAATCTCTGCATTGGATGTTTCTATTTCTAACCATCAAAAGGAAAGTTCGCCGCGTGTCACTCCTAAAATGAATCGAATGATCATTCAAAACTGCGTGTGATGAAGCTATAAAACAAGATGTTTGCTGTTAGACCAAGAGCCAGGGCCTGCCAGACATACGTTAAAGTATAAAGGCTAGAAATTTTTTGTGTGCATTCTCACTACAGTTGGTAAGAATGTTGGGGAGTTAGAAACCTTGACTAACGGTGCCTTAGCCAGGTATCCGGTAATAAAGGTGCGTAGTCCACGAGCCATTCCCTCTCGGACGATAATTTATAAAATGATTCAGAGAGTTATTTCATGAAACTCCGTGAACGTCAGCTGCGGCTCCGTGGGTGGGTTAAGCAGCGGTAGCCACCCACGCATGTTAAAAAAAAATTGAGTTTCAATTATTTCCTCCCGATTGGAAATTTATCAAGTTATAGCTAACCCAGTACCTTGAAAAAAAAAAAGTCAGCTGACTATAAGGTGGTGAATAATACGTCAGATGGTCACTCGAACATGAAAAACAAATATATATGACTTTTTTTTTTCTTCAAGATATTGGGTCAGCTGACTATAAAGTGGTGGATAATACGTCATATATATTTGTTTTTCATGCACGAGTGACCAGCTGACGTATATTATCATCTTGGGTCCGCAATTTTGAAATCCGTTAATAAAAAGTAGCCTCTATGTTAAGTCGAGATATGTAGTACCCTCACTCAAAAAATGAAAATAATCGAACCAAGTGTTAAGGCGTGATTAAGCAACGAACATATAGGGCCCGCCATTTTGAATTTCCAAATTTTGATAGCAGATTCAAAATTAGTGGCTTCAAAGTACCCATAATACTAATTTTCAATTAAATTCGTTGAAGTTCGAACATTTTTGGTGGCCATATTGGATCTGCCATTTTGATTTTCCAAATTTTTAGCATATATTCGGAATCAGGACCTCCAAAAACCCCCAGATACCAATTTTCACGGCAATCCCTTGAAATTTACAATCTTGGGTCCGCCATTTTGAAACTAGTGAATAAAAATTACCCTATATGTTAAGTCAGAATATGTAGTGTCTTCACTCAAAAAAGGAAAATAATCGGACCCAGCGTTTAGGCGTGATTGAGCAATATATATTGGGTCCGCCATTTTGAATTTTTAAATTTTGATAGTAGATTCAAAATTAGTGGCCTCAAAATACCCGTAGTACTAATTTTGAATTGAATTCTTTGCAGTTCGAAAATTTTTGGACGTCCTAATGGATCCGCAATTTTGAATTTCCAAATTTCGAGCGTAGATTCGTAATCAGGACCTCCAAAAAACCCCAAATACCAATTTTCATGGTAATCCCTTGAAATTTACAATTTTTGGCCGCCATCTTGGGTCCGCCATTTTGAAATCCGTGAATAAAAAATAGCCTATTTGTTAAGTCGGGGTATGCAGTGCCTTCACTCAAGAAATGAAAATGATTGGACCAAGTGTTAAGGCGTGATTAAGGAACAAACATATAGGGTCCGCCATTTTGAATTTTGAAATTTTGATAGTAGATTCGAAATTACTGGCCTCAAAGTACTCATAGTACTAATTTTCAATTGAGTTGCCCGCGCAATATGATTGATAATTTCCCCGCAAAAATCATCTTCTCAATAGCCCAGTGGCTAGAGCGTAGGTCTACCACGCCGGAGTGGTCGAATTCGAATCCTGCTAGGTGGTCAGATTTTTTTATTTTTTATGTTTTGTTCTTTAGTATTCTAGCCTACATGGCCCCACAGCTGGGCAAAATTTTTAAAAATTGCAAAATTTCAAAATTTCATTATGTTCGGTTCGCTGACATATTTAAAAAAAAACAAGTAGGCACCTACTTACCTACCTGCTTGAAAAGAGGGGTAATGATTTTGGCATATAGAAAAGAAGTTTTGCGTTACAAACTAAGCACAATAACTTATTCAAAATAGATCTAGCTAGACGTTTTACATCTGTCCTGAGCAGAGCTCGGTTGCCCAGGTATGTAGGTACTTACTATAATACATACATACATATGTGTTTTTCAAAACAGTTTTTCATATTTGTGCATTAGAAAATGCAAATAATAAATAGTAAGCAAACAAAAACTTTTCTTTATGGGTAAATCTGAATTATACTGCAAAATTTCCTTTTATGACTCACTAACATTCAATTAAGAAAAACATTTTACAACATATTCCAATGTGAGTCACAATTCGAATTATAAAACATGCTGTTGACAACAATTTACTTTCAGACAAATTACCTACCTAAACAATAGACTGATGGATTTAATGATGTTTGCCAACGAAAGATGGCCAATCATATAGCAGAACACAATTAGGCTGAGAAGCATAGACGTCATCAAATGACGTACATATATGACATGAATTCGTCAATTATGTCAGCGCATGTTGCAAACGTAATATTTCACTAGATTCTGTGAATAATTATCTTATTTTTTAGACTATTTGATTCAATTGCTACATTTTCATATCTTTTTATCTGTCTGATTTCAGTCTTAAAAAACCGTAAAAGAAAATTATTGTGAAAACAATTTTGGCTGCAAATGACTTAAGTAACTGGGAGCCATCGGTCGAAGAATTTATGTGTATACTATGAATAAAACTGTACCAAACAAAAACTGCAATTTAGTTTTACAAACTTATATGTATGTACATGTATGTATAAAACCGATAATAATGTAATATCCCCTCTTTTAAATAAGAAATCGGTTTATAAGTAAAAAGTTAAGTATATACATATGTATGTATATGACTTTGGGGCTCATTGAGGGTTTAAAGCGTTCACAAAAAGCTCTTGAGCCTAATACTAGCTAAGTAAATGCTTAAAAATGAAATTGGCCTAAGTATAAGCTAACATGTTTGTACGTATGTATGTATGTATATGTATGAATGTGTATAGTCATTGCACCTGTAATCATAAAATATATTCCATAGAAACTCAATGACTTGTCTGAAGCTCAATTAAACTAAGTAAACCTCTTTTAAGTCTCAATAATTTCATGTTTACTCATCTAAAAAACTTGAATGATGAGTAATTTTACGTATGTACATAATTTCGAAATAATGATTATACGCAAGTCATTAATCGTCATCAAAAACTCTCGAGATCCGAGACCTGAAACAAAGTAATCATTTAAAAAGGTAAAATTCCGGCAAACCCCAAAAACACTATATAATTACATTTGTAAAAACAAACTTTATCTAATTAAGTTCGCGGCATACTCTGATACGACATTGACTCTCCACCAAGCGAAAAATATGGATCAAATTGACTCAATTTAGGCGCGATCGGGTCAGAAATGTGTATACTTTTCATTCATATAATTCTCTAAACATTTTCAAGATGACGAAATACTCAAACACTCGCTTTCAATGAAAATCTGTCTAAAAATACTCGAAGTTCGGAAAACAGTTGAGCCTTCGCCTCTTTCTAGGAAAACAGATCTCAGATCACATCACAGCGACCGCTCGGGCGCCGCCGCGCTGTCGCCTTAATTAAGCTGCTGCTTTGCACGCAATGGTAATATTGCCAGGAATTTTTACGCAAAAAATATGTCAAATGTCATTGTTTTTGCCGTCAAAAAATATACTAAGAACTCGGTAGATCAAAAACACGAAAAATTGTGTAACTCATCGGAAATGCCATCCAATGCGTTCCATGTGCCCCAATTGTTGGCTGCCCAACGGCCGGCAGAAAGAAGAATTTTATTCGTCAAGGTCGTTTACTGGGGTAAGGAATCATCGTCATCTTCATCCAAACTTTGCGGACGTACTCAGCACAACGAGGTTATTCACATTCACCCGGATCGACCGAAATGTCTTTGCAGGTGGTCAAGAGCCCATTATTTACAAAATTTCCTCGAAATGGGCCTCACTTAATGCCAGGTGAATTCAAGTTTTCGATACGAATTTCCCTAGAACTGCTTTTGTTGCAATCGCCGATGCTATGCACCCTGTCAAATGCAATAAATCTTTTGTAAGCCTATATCGGTCTTTATGACTTCTCCAAGAGCGAAATTTCAATTCGAAGAATTTATCAGAGCATTGTAAATGCTTTAAGCTTTATATTTCATAGGTAGGCAGGTTACTGCCTTTTTCTCGGTAAAATATCATGATAAAATATTATGTTTTCATTTTCTTATTAATTTTTTCCGCCAAAATGGAAAACATATTTATCATATTAAAAAAAATTGTTTATTCACAGACAATACGTACTATTATGATGACGCCATTGGGCCTATACAATTGTAACATTTTTCTTAGTTTATCTAAAATTATAGAATTTAAAAAACCATTCCTATTTTTTAGAAAATCCTATATACTCGTGGTTATAATATGAAAATAAGGATATTAAAGATGATAGCATTTCTCCATATTTAAATTGGTATACAGTGGGAACTTGTGTGATTTTAGTGAAAAAACACTGATCTAGAATAAGATGCACTAATTTAAGAGATTCTGATGAATTATATTATATTTAAGGCATATTATATTTTAGGTATATTATAATTTACTAAGAAATAATAATCATTTTGTGTTTTTTTTTTTTTTTTGAATAAAGGCTTATTTACTGCTGATTACTGTCCAAAAAAATTTATAAACAATTACTAGTGTCAATTTTGACAGAGGTTATTTTTATTGTGGTAAACAGCAACTCGAATTTAATATAGAAATAAGCTTGGAATCTGAATATGAAGAAAACTAGTTTTACGAAAATTCAATTTTCGCCGAACTATGGATGGAATCGAAAATACTTTTTAAAAACATACATATGCATAAAGTTCCCTTGAGTGTTTAACAATCGCTTTTAATTTAAAAGCAAAACGGATTTAGTAGACAACTTTTTCTTGTTAGAACGCCCCATGGTTGTATTTTAATCTGATCAAAGTCACAAATTGGGGACCCAAAATTATTTTTCAGCTTTTAGTAGATCATCGATTGTATGTACCTATTTTTCCTTCTTTTAATTACGAAATTTCAATCTACGTTTTTTCTGGCTGCTATTACAAGGATAGATTTTATATTTTACTAGACTACAAAATCATAAAAAATTTGCACGTCCTTATTGAACATTTTGGCAATAAATTGTTATGTAACTTCATTGCATTAGGTTTCAGTTGGTATCGATAAGATTAGGTACCTCGGAAGTAAACTTCAATATACGGGAAAGTATCCAGATACCACTACGAACATGATATGTATATTATAGTGGTGGAAATTGAATTTATCAATTAAATTTATTTGATTCAATTTCACTTTTGTGATTTCGTAAAACTGCGGATCAGACATTTATCACTTAACGTAAGATAATCATATCCGACGATTACGATTTTCCTAATATGTAGTGTGAAGAAGAAGGAAATGAAGTTGATATAAATTTTTTTATATTTACCATGTGTTAATGCATGTTAAGCAATGTTTGTTTAACATAAGCATAGGGGCCCACTTTGACCGTCCTTATTTCTAAAACCAATTATACCTATTGCTTAATGTGAAATATTTTGCTCATTGTTTTTTCGATATAACGCATTTGTTGTCTCAAAATTTGATTTACAAATTTAAGTTCCGAAAATTAGTAAAAACTGGCATAATTTTTCTTATAATTATTTACTAATACAAAATTTAAAAATGATGAAAAAAGCAGAACTTAGACTAAAAGATAAGATACAATTGGTTTTGAAGCCGGCGCGTCCTAATCTTAAATCATTATTTCATTTTGAAGAGACTAACTTGAAATTTTTTAATAAAAGTATGCTTTTTCATTTCATGCTTTTCAAGCTTTTCTTACCTGTGTACTATGTATTTTTCGAGGAACCTAAGCTATTAATCTGAAACACTGCATAAATATTCTATTAATAAAATAATCAAACACTTAATTTTACCGATTGTCGAAGGGAAACAATAGAATGCTCTTGAAGAATTTATAGGAACCCTAAGAAGCGTAAAATAACAACAACTTCAAAATCTCGTTTCCAACTATTTACATCCTAACATTTTATCTGATGTTTGAAATCGTCACGAAAATCAACCTGTTTGTCTATATTGAGATGCAGCATTTTTGTTTTTCATTTGAATTATCGGCCTATCATATTTAACAATAAGATAATTTCGGTAAAACTGCGTGTATTAATAAACAAATAATAATAAATATAATAATTCGATTATTCAAATTTGTCGTTGTCCATATCATACATTATGTTGATATACATATCATATATTATAATATTACCAATTCGTGAATTCTGCAACGATTTTATCTAAGTAAAGCCAGGAGAACATATGATTACTTAATGAAAAGTACTGGAAAAAACTCACCAAAGATTTAAGTGCAGATATCAACCTAATTTAAGAGAAATTATTTTATTGCCTCTTTTGTGATATTTTTCTACTTTTTCAGGAATGTACTTCTGGTGAGATATTTCTTCCATTTGCTATGTATAAAAAGCTAATTCGGGTAGATAAACGCGGATCAGCACCTTCCATAGACAAAAACATCATAATTAGAGCACAATCGAAAAAGTTTAATTATCCACTAAGTGTCATCGAAATTTTATTTGCCATCGCAATAAATGATCAGTTCTGGTGAAACCGTTGATACGTAAACTACAGAATTAATTATAAATTGTGCAAGCCAAAGGAATTAATAAAATTAGAATATTTTACGACTGACGTTTAAGTTATTGCAATCCACAGTGCTTTTTTAAGAAGACTTTTAAATGTGCAGATAAAAAAAAAAAGAATAAGTAAATAAATACGTCAATTTTTAAACGAGCATTGTTCTTTTATATCTAATAAAAATTTAACGAGTGCCCGTGATCAATTAATATAATTTTATTTTGAAATTATTATTATTTGTATTTATAAACAATGAATCGTGAAAATTATAATACATTTAGATTGATTTTTGCAAAATCTAGAAAAACGTTATACTACAAATGTGTGTATCTTCTTCGATATTCCGATAATGTTAAAATGAAGCAAAATTTCCTAAAGCCTATTTCTTGTGCTATATTTAGTTATGACATTTGTAAAATTTTATGTGAAAAACAATAACAACTTTATTATTCTTAGCTATTCTGCTGACTACACAACGAAAAAATGCTTAGTACCAAAATCTATTCTAAGTAAACTGTAGCCGCTTAATGCTAAAAAGCACGCTAAGGTATTCTCGTAAAAGCAAACAATCCATTCAATAACTTAAGTTATAAAATAATTTAACTTTCACTAAATGCCACAGATAAACAACTCTTATCTCAAAAGCCGTCGACAATGTGCAATTTTGGAAATATATATTTGTGAATTGGGTACGTTGCAATAAACTAAATTCTAGTTCTTCCCCACAATTGCACGGGTCAATGGCTGGTCACGGAAAATAGAATATTTTAAATTCCACATGGAGTTTCCACGAAGAGGTTCTGGATATCCAGGAAGTAATGAAAATGTCACGTCTGCCACGGTTTAACAGCAGCAATAGGTTCAGCACATTTAACACATTCTAGAACAGATAAAATCAGAGAATAGAATTTGAGCGCAATTTCTGTAATCTGTGACTTAGGTATGATGCGATTATCATTTTAATACGGATGATACATGATAGTGCATCGAAGCGACAAGCCTCTAATAAAACTTAAACAAACAGTTTATTAAAACATTTATTTTGTTAGAATTGAACTTCAACCACTTATTAATATGTAGCATACATCGCTTTAATATGTACAATGTACATATATGAAAATTGTGGATTACAATATATTTAGCCAAAACAAAATAAAGACGAAGATCTGACGTATTTGGATCGCGTAAAGAAGATTGCAAACAACAAAAACATAGCACAGATAAATCGCACAAAAATGTTAGTTTCTACCCCAAGAAAGTACCACCTATACTCATAGAGCTAGCGAAATGTTAATGTTGTGCAGCTAATCAACTTACTAAAATAAATATCCAGGGACATTCCTTGCGCGTGAATAATTTTCTTATAAAAAAACATATCGTAACCTCAAAAATTTGCACTGATCTACTTATGCTCGCAGACCTAATTTTCCCATGATGCGCGTACTTCCACTTTGAAGGGCAATTAGTGTTTACTTCGACCCATAAATATTAATTGCAAATTTTTGCCTCCTTACCCACCTGCCGGCGATCTGTAAGACCTCAAGATGCGAATTATCGTATGTAATGCCAGCACGCCGATTTATGGCGGTGACTTGACAAAACTAAAAAGTACGATCACTTCCGGAAACATGACAAGGATCGTGATTATAAAAATTCTAATAGTTTTTATATCCAAACGTATCTACCGCCTTCGAAAATCTGGTCCTATCCAAAACGTTTTGTCCAAGCGGTAGAAGTTGTGAGCAAAAAAAAGTGCAAAATTAGAGAGCGCTTCGATCGCTACTGGCAAAAAATATATAAAAGAGGAAGCGATTGATCTTTTCGAATCATTCAGAAGGCTTTGCAATTATGAGACGGTTCAGAGGCGGCTCTTCGAACAATTTTTGAATTTTTCGTCAGATGCAATAATTCGGTTGTTCGATAAACGGGTGCATTCGTGCGAATTGATCGCGACACCACAACTTTCCTCTCAGTGATAGTTGTACTTAAATAGTTTATAGTGAATTTTGTTTTTATTATATTTATTATAATATTATATTTCTGTGTTCTTTTAAAATGGCTTTAAAGGTGAGTGTGTTTAGTTTTGATCGATATTGTGTAGTTTTAAAATCCGTGCAGAACTTGTCAAAGAAATTGATCTTAATTAAATAGTGAAGATGAAAGTGGTAGTACTTGGGATTATTTATTTTACAGAGAAAAAAGGAATTATGTTTTTCGGCCATAGATATTTTGTTTTTCTATTTTTATAAATGTTAAACATTTGTGCTAATTTTTTCATCGTGCCAAAAATAGCATAGTGACTATATCATAACAGTATAAAACGCATTCGATAAAAACCATACAATTGGATAATAATGCGTACATTGGTCTACTAATTGTAGGCTTCAGTTAAAAAAAATAAATAAAGTGCGATTATCATTAATTAAAATATACTATATAAAATAACATTTTAAACTATCCTGGATTTTTGGTTTAAACTCCCGTAACCTTAATATATACATATTTTTGAACTATCATATTATGAAATAGCAAACTCAAATATAAAACTCGCATGTAAATTGTACAAATTTTCCTCGCCTTTGGTCCACTTCCAATTATGGATGAGAAAGCAAATTATGTATTGACACGTATAACAAAATGCACATGAAAAAAGGGATAACATGTTCACACAGTATCTAAAGTTCAAATTTTAATTTTACATTAGAAACAAGAAAATCACTTAAATCTATGACAATTGTAAAATTAAAACTTTTGACAACAATCAGGGCGATATAAGCAAAACATTTTTGATGAAAGCGGTGTAAATATTGCCAGAACAAATGTCCTTAAATACACTGCTTGAAAAACCAATAGCGCCATGGGTGTATATTATTTTAGATGAAGTTAGAGAGTTTCCGCTTCCGATTTTTAAGAAAACTAGTTTTACATTTTTGGATCGTAATAATTCTCATTTCAAAGTCAAAAATTCTACATTTAAACAAAAGGGCTATTCAGTATTCACACTGCGTTGTATTTCTTATTGTATTCTTGTACCAAGTATATATATCACTTTTATATTTTTAAAGTTGTTTCTTTTTACAATAATACAATAGTAAATACAACAAATCATATACATATGTATATGCTCTAAGTTCTCTGAAATGTTATTAATTTCAAGGAAATATTAGGAACAATACAAACAAATTTTCCAAGTCTTATTCATGAACAAAATTGGAATTCTTTTTCTAAACTTTTGAATTTTTCATTCTGCTAGACAGATTTCCAAAGTAAATATTTAAATTTGTATATTTAGATTCCCAATCTTTTTTATTTGTTTAATACTTTTTTAAAGATATTCAACCGCCTTTTTCTAAATATATTCAACCGCCACATCATTTTTGGTTTAGAAAAAATCCACCGAACCCACCTTAAATGAATCATTATTTTTTAAAGTGATATATATCCATTTCTTATGCCTACATGCAATTTTTTCAAAATTGGACATACAAAGGATGAGACGAAGTATGTTATATGTATATCATATTTGTCTCAATTATTCGTAACTAATAAAATACATCCATCCGATTAATAATATCGAAGAAAATACACATGTATGCATGTACTTATGTACAATGTACATACATATATGTATGGATATCCACTTTGACGAGATCTTGTCGAACAAATTCGGCTTAAAGTAAAAATGCATAAAGTCGAAATTTACTCACGTGTTTCATATATTACATAATTAATCAAGTATAGACAGCACTGGCTAAAAGGCTTATTGTCATAGTACATGTTTACATGCACAGATTGCTAGCCCGAAATTAAAACCGATCCTACACTTATAGTTATAAAAAGATGAGATCAAAAAGTGAAACAATTTGTTTTTGAAACATTTTTGAAACTCCTTTAATAATCAGCTAAATATCATACTAAGTATACTGCTATTTTAATTGGAAGCTTTAATTCTAGAGAGCAAAAAAAATAAATAATAGGTAATAATCCATAAAACGTTATTAGTAATTTTCTTGGAGCAAATTTTTGTTAGTGTTATTAGACCACGTTAAATAATACATATGTAAATATATGTATGTTAGGACACTTATCTATAGATACCCTTCGAAATTATGTCACAAAATGTCTCTGTGATTGGCAAAAATTGCTTATATCTGTTATTTTGAGATATACGAAACAAAGCACGGAAAATATGTTTTATTTACTTATATGATTTTATTTAACTTCCATTGGCCTTGCCTTACACTTCCATGAAGGACAACCAGAGAGAATAAATTTCATTTCATTTTTTATTATGATAAATATCATAAATGAATAAATAACAGCAATTGTAAAAGTAATAAAATTCTAAGAATTAAAAAAAAACCCAATGATTGATTGGCCATGGAATGTGAAAATAAAATAATGCATTTCCCATTTGGCACGAAGTGCACCAATTTATTGCATACGCCCTGATAACTTTGATACGGTCGGTCGTTGCTTACTAAATATAAAGTACAAAGTAAACATCAGGTAAACACCGGATACGAAACAACAAAATATTTTCATATTCAATTCGCAATTTTTAAACGCTTTGTTTGTCTTTTGAATTAGGCGTCCACATTATACATACATAAAATAAAAAAAAAATCCAAAAATTTGAGTAACTATAATTTTAGCTTATGAGGAGGAAGCAATAGCAAGGTCATATTTATAACTTGTAAACAGGGTTTTATCAACTACGATCCAATCGTGTCGAAAGCGAAAACCTTTAGCACTGTCGGTCTCTCTTGAAATGATAACAAATAATTTCTCAAATATTTTGCTATGTATATCCCGTGAGGTGGGCGCGCATGTTTTAATAGCATCCACGAGGAAAACTGATTGTAGTCTAATATAATGTTCAATAAAAGTAGCATTCTGACATAGTTTAGTTTATGATCCGAAAATAGCCCCCACGTTGCTTTAATATGACCTTAACTTGAAAAATTAAAAATATTGAAAGACAACTCTAAAGCGTTGCGAGAAATCGTAAATCTTTGATAAGACTTTGTAGCTTGTAGAATTAGGTCAACTCCAAGGAATAAGTCTAAGTGATCTACTGCAGTATTTACTATCAAATTAATTGCGATCATTTTATGTATGAATCATTACTACGATGCTGAGAATTTTCTATTCAATTTATGCTGGAACTTTTCTTGCTAAGTTTATTGGATGAATAATTACCATATTTCGTTTTTTTTTTTCGCTACGTGATCGAATAATCGATAGAAGAAGTGCTGAACCTAGACTTTCACATTATTTAATGGTATGACTTGTTAAAAATAAATAACAGTTTGTTTGCTGCTCGGTAAATAGGGTTTTTTGTATTTTTCCTCAGATCTAATGTTTATTTACATTTAATTAAGTACATTATCTTAGCTCTCTAAGTTCTGTACATAATGAGAATAAATGAGTGTCAAAAGTTTTCTTTATCAGCAAATCCCCTTAATCAATTAAGCTTGTCATATTATTAAACTTTGCCCTTTGATACGATTTATTAAAAATGTCTGCGTCAATAAATGCTAATTTCTTAAGAAATTTTTTAATATCTCTCCTGGGGAATTCACAATTAAACCTACAATAGCAAATTTATGAATTAAGTAGATTGAAATTCAACAACAAAAACTTTAAGTATACTCATTTGCAATTTTTTAGAAGATAAATGGAACGGAAAGATTAAAAAAGAGTGCTCCGTATGTTGAGTTCGCTGCTATCTCTGATATCAAGCTTCTGAAAAATGAATTACACAGGCATTATGAAATCGTAATTTTCTTAATAGCTTGTTTTGCCTTCTAATTTTTATTATCTTCCAGAGTATTAAAAATTTGAAAATATAAGTTATACAACGTAGGTATTTGTATAAATACGCCTTTTTTTGCTGGGATTTTGTAAACATTTCCAGAGAATTTCCTAACATTTTACCAATGACTGACTAATTCAATTAGTAAATACCTACTGAAGATCTTAAAGAAAATACCTTAGGAGTGGGCAAAGTCGTGCGAAAAATGTGTTATTTTAAAGTTCAAATGACATTGCCTCAAGCATCTTTTTTTATATGACACATAAAACTTAACTAGAAAGAGAACATTTTTTAATAATTTTATCATGAAGTCTCCATATCTCAATTAATGACGAAATGTGCTTCAAGTTCAAGAACTTCCAGAATTACTTAAGCTTATTGCGCTAGGTCGATTTTATTATTTGTAGTATCTCATCATACGTGTATTCCAGACGTCATAGACGCAAGTGGTGGATTAATTAAATATAAACTGAAGTAATGAAAATGTTGTTAAAACAATAAAATTCTTATAAACCAATCTTGAAATATTTGTGACTTATTTTAAGCAGGTTATCAATCTTTTCCACATTTTTCGGCGATGAATTATCGTTGATCTAAATCAAAATTAAACTGAAAACGTTCCTTTAGATTATTATTAATGTTTTTATTTTCTGTAGCTGGGAGCTACAAAATATACCAAATTCCTGCTATTATCACTAATAACAGCGAAATGGTAATGAGCAGTTTTCGTTGATTGTCTTCGCTGAAATAAGATTTTAAATGTAAATATTTCTAGCTTTTTCTCGAAGAATCAGGTTTGAGCTTGGTTTGAAAATGTAAAGAAACAAGAGAAATTTTCGAAAATTGAACAGCCGTTTTTTGATTTTACTTGACATTTTAATAATTTCAATCTAAACTAAATATATGTGTACATATATTTTCTATACTTAAACATATGTACAAAAAAATATTAAGAAAAAACCTTTAACATATTATAATACCTCAAGTGGAACTTGAATATTCGAACCAACGGTGTTCATACTGCCGTGCCAAGGAAAAAAGTGGTTAAGCGCCAAATTTTTCAAAATTGAGTTTTTGGTATCATTCGATTCGTCCGGAAATTCTCTATTTAATTTATCTTCAATAAAATTGTTATCACGATTCAATTTTGTTTTATAACAATATTTACATATTTGAATAAAAATGATTAAGAAATCTGATGTAGATCAAAAAAGATGCTAAGTAACTCGAAAAATTGAAAAGAGAAGCGATTCGAGGTTCGAATACAAAAACAAAAGACCTTTAAAGGCCTTTACGTGTTTTTTTGACTTTAAATATCCCGCATAATTCAAAAGCATACAAAACAGAAAAGCCTTAAGTACTTAAGGTTTTCTTGTTTTGTATGCGGCATCTCTGGAGCGCTTGAAAACAAAACTAAACAGCCTTAAGTACATTTTTTGATATGAAGTTAAAACACTGCCGTGCCAAGGAAAAAAGTGGTTAACTCCAATCGAAGTGATTTCGAGACAAATGAAAAAGAGTTTGAAGTTAAAAAAATCGTAGTTAAAAACATTCTTTTTTTGTGAAAATTAATATGTTCATTAATAATAATATTCTCTATCTGAATATTAAAAAACAATTGAAAATTTTTATTAAAATCTATGCAACTGGTACAATTTATTTGTTACTTGTTTTTTGAGAATATCTTTATTAAGCGCTCCATTGGTTGTTAACACTTTTCTTCATTTGTAAAGCACGACTTTCTCTATGTTCATTACAAATTCATAGCTACTAAGGTACTTTAGGGGTCTTTTGGATTTGTATTTGGAAAGGTAAAAAAACCTTATGTGCCTTTTTGCATAGATTTTAATAAAATAATTTAATTTTTTTTTAATATTCAGATAAAGAATATCATTATTAATGAACATATTAATTTTCATAAAAAAAGAATGTTTTATACTACGATTTTTTTAACTCCAAACTCTTTTGCATTTATCTCGAAATCACTTCGATTGGAGTTAACCACTTTTTTCCTTGGCACGGCAGCATACCACTCCCAGCAAAAAAGTTCAATAAACAAGAAATGAACTCTGGTTCATATATGTAATTTATTCATAGATACCAAGAAGTACGAGTATGACTTGAAACTGTGGCCCAGTTAAATAAATATTTTCATTGATGAAATCTACCGACTCATCAATACGCATCAGTTTTTAAACTCACTTTACCTGGTACCGATTTCCTGCCATGCTTATTTCATATTCACAAATCTTCGAACTGATTCCGAGAAATATTTAAATTTCTGCTTGATTAATTCCAAAGAAAATTCTTCCTTCAGGTCCTTGACTTTAACCCCTCCGGACAGGTTAATAGCCCGAAGTCTGAGCGCCCAGCAACAAGATGTCCTTCAAACAAAAGAACATTCAGAAATAAGGAACAATCTGAAAATTACACGCCGCGGCGTGCCCGTCTTGATCACCTTACGTTTGAAGATCGCGAAGCGCCAACTTGCAGACGGCTTCTTCCTTCTTTTTCTCAACGAATTTCGCAAGGTGCAAGGCAATTTTTTCCTTTAACGGAAACCCAGACCAGGCTCAACGCCGCATTCTTAGACGCATTTCGGGACTCAGTGTCTGGATCTTTTTTAAACCATTGAACCCTGCCCAGAAAAGAGGTCATTATCCGGCTGGTCGATTGCCTTTAGTCAGTCGGACCGACCTAAAGTATGCAAATGACGAAGAGGAGAGATTTGGTCCACGCACAGGTGCCATTGGAGGTTAATTTCGGGGGTTAGTCTACTAAAGATATCGATATGACTCATTTCGATCATGGTACCTTGTAATGCGAAACCTTGCATCCACCGCCAAATTATGCATATTAAGTTACTCTTCGTGGTCTTTCTTTCATGCGAAACGAAATAAATAGCAAATTGATGATTAATGAGAAATGAGCAACTCAGTCATTTCGAAGAACACCTAGAACTGGACTGGGGTGACATTTTCGTACTATTTTAAAAAAATTCAAGGTTAGTTTTATATATGCACACATTTTTGGAATAACTATCCGTAAGAATGCGGATTTTTTTTTTAAAATTATCTGTTTTTTCACGTTTGTTCCTCTGACAGCATCATCTACTATCCATTAGCCGACCTGACGGTGAATAATGCAGTGGCGGATTCAGTATTAACATTTTTACCTAAATTTAATCGCCAAGAAACATCATGGTATGGAATTTTAAAATAAAAGTCCCAGACAGTCCAGTTCGGTTCCGTCTTATATCCGCATTTCTAGAGCTAATCTTGGACTACTTGTTTTTGTTTTTATTTATTTTTATTTTTTTGTTGTATGTATTACCTTTAACGGATATGCTCAACGTTTCCTTTTATGTTTTGTTTACTACATTTTGCTATAAATAGTTTTGAAATCGTTAAAATTTACTGAAAGTGCCTAAACCTATAAAGACGAAAAGAGAGATCAATTGGAACTGGATTGTTGCGCGCGCCGGCGAAAAACTGTTAAAGTCATACAACCACTCGCTGGAAAGTGGGTGAAAAAATTATATCTTTTACCCACGGCTTTCTGCGAGAGATTTTTTATTATTAACTTTATTGGAATTTAACATCTTTTGATGATTCACTCATTATGTGAGTGGCTATTAATTTCCGAAAGTTTTTTCTTATTCGACTATAAATTTTTTTAAATAGTAGTTAAATGAGTCATGCATTGTTCCAAATTAAATGAAGAAAAAATTACAAAGGACAAAGGTGAGATTTACTGAAATTGATGATAAAGTAGTAAGAAATCTGGGAAATGCGTCCCGATATTTCTATTAATCCTTACAAAGTTTCGGTGTCAAAAGTTGGCAAAACATTCGAAACTCTCGGAATTTCGAGAATCAGAGCTATGAATTACGTGTCAAATAAGTACCTAATTGACCCGATTGAGCCGAGCGAACTAATCTGAAATTCATTAGCGTGCTAGTCAAGCTCACTCTTTACCAGTTTTTTAAAATTGACATTAAATTATAGTTGATAATAAAGAACCCATTAAAATTAAAAGATTAAATCACTTAATTTAAAGAAAAAAAGGTGATCGTCGTCGTTTTGGAGATAAAAATGTTTGGTTTGGTTGGATTTCGTATTCCAAAATTCTTTATCTCGCAGCATTACAACTTTCAATATTAATCCACCAAATAAGCTGATGATGAAATTGGACATACGTTCATGGCAATAAATCGTTGTACGAAAATTTTTGAAAGGCCTATAAAAGCTTTCATGTTTTTAGCAATCCACTTCATTAAAATTGTGTAATTTTGAGATGCAACAAATTTACCAGATTTCCCTAAATAAAATTATTCCAAGTTATTTCGTAACGAAGCCAAAATAATTTTTACACGGAATTTCTCACACTTTATAAAAAACTGACATCATCATCATCATGACCAGATAATTCCATTTGTTAATCATTTCTATAATTTGAAAATTTATTGCATTCTAAATTTTCTAAAAATAATTCTTAAGAACCACTATTTCTGAATTAAGTTTTTTATGGAACAATATTGCCTTTTATTTGTAGAATTTAAAATAGAGAATGTGATATTAATATTTTTTCGAAATATTTTGCAGAGTTATTTATGCTAAATAACTACTTCATTTCGAGAAAACAAACATTTTTTGTAAAGGTGTAATTAATTCTCACCCTGTAAACAAAGAAAGAAAACATTTTGCTTTATCAATAATTTTAACTGGATGTTTATTTGGACTTGGTGGAATAATTTTCACAGAATCTCTATTTAAGATTCCTGGTATTCCATGATGGTCTCTTCACTCAAACTCCATTGAATTCTCAAAAGATACACTAAATATTCCAAAATATTTTTATAAATAAAAAAGCTTTGCTTTTAAACGATATATTTCCCTTTGTATGTTCATATATATATATATATATATTAAAATACATACATATGTATGTACACGAACATAAATGAAGAAAAGGAATACAACATGTAATTTTTATCTTATTTTACTGATAATAACAAAAATTGTGACATAAGGCAAGTTGGTTAACTTTCAGTAGTGTAACTATTTAGTGTGAACAAACTGTTAAGTTAATGAATGCATAAGAGTAGCAGACGATTTACTTAAATATTTAAGTTACATAATTATTTGAATTTAATACATAGTTTTGAGGTACCTAATATTATAAACAAAACAAAAAATCCAGTCGTAAAAAAAAACAACCCAAATGCTGCTAACGAATACCATAAGGTATATTGTAGTATTAATAAACAACAGAAAAATTAGTTCTAGAATACCTAATTGATATCAAATGAATTACGAAGAATTAAGAATTTAAAGTGGCTGTTAAAATGAAATGTCATTCAGAGTCGAATGGTAACTCTATTTTCGGATTCTGATTCAAATGTTATCCTATTTCGCGAACGAAACTTTGGCTAATAGGCGTTTATATGGGCAGTATAGCTGTATGTAATCAATTTTAATAAGCAATTTATTAAGTAACCTTTATATATGATGCCAGTTTAATGAGCCTATAGAAAACAATTTAAGTCCATACCTCGCTTGCGAATTTGTACCGTGTTATATGGAAATAAATTAATTGTACATACATCAGTTCTATAGTTAGTAGTTATTTATTTGCTTAATTCATTGTATAAAAAGAAAATACATTAGAATTGTACAAAGGGTGTATGTCCTTAATATATATATACATATGGATATATCTCACTATAAGTTCAAATTTGTGGCCTTGGCCGACTATAGTTTTACATAAATTTAGTTTTCTTCATAGATACAGTGTTTGTTTTTACAAAGTTACAAAGTTATCACTTATAGTTAAAGTTTCAGCGTTGCTGTATATGGCTTCATTATATGAAATGATGATACCTCCACTTGCACGCCCCCTCTCTGCGGTTCTCCTGGCATTGCTCGCTATACATTTGTGCTTCAATGAAAAAGTAAGGTTGGGAGTCTGCTCAAGCCACGTTTCGCTTACACACACAATATCGTCTTCACGTATGATTTCATGGATATCTTTTAGGTTTTTAAACCCTGACGAGTTCCAAAAAACGAGCCTGAGAGCGCCATTACGATGTTCTGATTGCTATGCCTTAGGTGGGCTAACACAAGGTCCGTGTTTAGATTTATTCTTACTGAAGACGCGTGGTTTTTTATGCGATTCAACTTGATGCAAGGGGCTAGGTGAGGCGGATGGATCTCTCATCCTCTTGGTCCTGCTTTGCGTCGACTCCGTAGATTTATCAGAGAGTATGCTGACGTTGTCACCTTCTGCTATCTCCTCGACAGCGCTTTCTTGAGTTTCGAATATTTTGCTGCTACCAGCCTTGGCATTCAATTTACTGTCAAGAAAGGCGCTTGCGCGTGCCAATGTGTATTTTTCCTCGTTTATGTATATATGGTATTTCTTAACTTCAGAACGAATTTTTAAAATTTCCAGCTCTTTTTGTATTTTTTTGAGGTTCACATATTTTTGACGCTGCTCTTTAGATGTGTCATTAGCTATGACGATTGAGAGTTGCTCTTTAAGCTCTTTGTGTTTCTTAAAAACCGCTTCTTTATGACGTAGTGTCGTGAAGGAGATTAAGACGGGCCTTTTACCAGGAAGGCGACCAATTCTTTTTACCTCATCAATGCCTTCGGGATCCAACTCCAATGATTTAAAACTATCGCTTATGTAGTTGAGCAAATCTCCATTGATTTCGTCCGAATCGGGAATTTGATATAGCACAATGTTTTTCTTCTTGAGTTCGACTCGTAGACTATATAGCTCCCTTTCAAGCTTATTGACCTGCGCACTTAACTTCTTATTACTCTGTTGTAAAGAGGTTATGTCTTTTTTGTTTTTCTCACATTTTTTTTCAGTATTAGATATTGTTTTTTCGATTTTATCGACTTTTTTGCCAAGGCCCAACAGAAGCTCTTTTAAGTCTTCATTTGTTGTTATTGGTTTGTTTTTCACCATATTCACTTATATTCACTTATTGTGGAATTAGAAAACTTTCGCAGAACTTTCGGCGCGCACGTCCACACACTGTGAGAGTTAGGACACCACTCTACATCAGTTCTATATAAAAACTGCATTCTCAAAGAATCAAGTTGTGATTGATACGGTTAATAAATAAAATTTTAAAATAGAAATAGCTATGAATATGTATATTTTTGCATATTGGAATTTAGGTGTATCGAATATAATGCATCGACTGGAAATTTGTTCATATTTGTATCCGGATCGGATCAGATTTTTCTGATTTATGATCAGGTACGGATCAGGCTTTCCAATCCGGTTCTGATCAAAATCGTCACACCTCATATTAAACGGGCCGGATCCGCATAACAGATCCGGTCCTGATCACAAATTATTTTCAGAAACGGATAAGTTTATAGGATCTTTTAGGGATCAAGTTTTCTGTTCAGATCCTGATCAAAAAATTAAATTATATAGTGATGAGAATCGGATCATTCTCATTGGAGCTTTTTAAATGCTGCTAAATAATTTAATAATTATTACTATTTTATCTTAAGTTTATTGAACATTTTAAATGATTAATTGTATCGAACATTTTAAATAGTTTTGAGTATGACTCGGGAATTATTTACATATATAAAATATTTGAGTTTTATATAAATGAATCTTACAAACTTGATGTGTGAATTATATTGAATGAAAATAATAACGAACTTATTTGTCAAATGACCGGATCAAGGGATAGGATACTGCATTCTGATCAGTTCCTGATCAGATGACCGGATCAAGGGATACGATACTGCATTCTGATCAGTTCCTGATCAGATGGCCGTATTAAGGAAAATCTGATCCGGATCTGATCATAATCTGGAATACCTGAACTAATTTCTAGTCGGGATGTAATAAAATTATAATCTAAAAAAATTGTTTCCAACAAAAAAACTCAATTTGATCCATATTAGATGGGAGTTATAGGAGATTTGACTAAAATACTATTTGTTATCTCTAAATAACAATTTTTTTCTTCAAAATACTATTATTTAACCGACATTTCTTTCATTAATTTCAGTTGCAAACAGTCATTGTTCTTACATTCTCCGCCATCCTCAGTATATCAGTTAGTTCAGCGCACAGAGTGTGCACGTTAGACGACATGAGACTCCTAGCTGCCGAAGCATGTGAGCACATATTCCAAAACACAGAAGCACATTCCCAGCACAAGCGAGACGTGTCCAACAACGAGGTGCCTAACGGCAACAATGTCTCAAGTAAGTTCAATTAAATTATTGAAAAAGTGTATGAAAATTAAGACAGGAAAAACGAATGCTATGCGAAAGTCGACAACTTCCACTTTACCTGAGGGGAGCTTTTCGCGATTCATTGGCAAAGTCAATGTGGCTGGCATTGTCTAAGGTCAGAGAGAATCGCCCACATCTTTGGCTCGAACGGGCAGGGAAAGCTTTATGATATTCGCTGGCGGCGATCATGTTCCCAGCAAAGTCGACAGCTATTCCGAAAGCAATGGTGAACTTGTTATGCAAATCGTCAGATCAGCGCATGATCAGCACACTAATGAAGATAATCTTCTCACCTGGCGACGCGACCCAGTTGACGGGCACGCGTACGCTTTACACGGGATCTTCGCGATCCCCTCGCCTATGAAGACATCAAATTTCGAGGCCAAAAAAAACAGTGATGTTGTTTTTTTCCGCGCTATTTTTACCCCGTTCTTGAAATTTTTTGGCTAATTGAATTAACGTGCAGGCAAAGTAACTGTTACAATTGCACCATCAGAGGCTGCACGGAATTAGAATTATTAATTTTCGGTGCGCCTACGATTTTCGAAAGCTTCGGGGACAGTTGTTCACCTTTTGTTGATTTCGCAGAATTGATAGTCTGATTTTATGTGGGCGATTTAAGGCTGAGGTCGGTCGGTAAACTAGCTGAAGACGAATTCGTTATATCATACAATCAAGGGCGTTCTGATCGCATTCAATTATGTTTCCTGCATAGTTAAGGCGCAAATGCAAACAATGTATATACATATGTATGTATGTATATGGTGTTGTGCAATCCAAACAAAGGTTTTACTAAAAAGACAATGAATAAATCCCTGAGCAACATTTGTAATATTTGCTTATATTACAGAATAAATCATAAGTAATTTCAATCAAACCTTACCTCTATATTACGAATTCGGAAATTAAAATTTGCCGCTACGTCAGGTTTTTTGTAAAAAAAAACAGGGTAAAATAGCAAAAGCTGATCATGTAGCTTAAATAAAACCTTGAATCTGAAACTATTTGAATAAAGTACAAAATACCTTAAAATTTGACAGAGCACCTTATACTGTTTCCATAAAATACAAAACTTCTTCAATTGTTTAGATTTCTGACTCTGAGTTGTTGTTAAAGTTTATTCATAAAAAATCGCTTCCTAAAAAATTACGAATCAAGTTTTTTTACTTTATTGCGATATTAGCTCAAGATTCTATCAAATTTTGTTATTTTTTAAAAAAATTGTAAAGTCGAGTCCAAAATGTTTTATTTTCAAAAACTTTTGTTGTATACAGTGTATTTTATAAATATTAATATGGATCTAGTAAACAATAATGCCCGATTTCGAAGTGTGATCATTTTTTCCAACATTCACTATTTAAATAGTAATCCCGAATCACTTGATAATAAATTAATAGTCTTGATTAAAGGAACTTGTGTAAATTCCTTACCACCAACAAATTAAATAGATTACTCCATTGAGAAATATATTTTTCATAAATGTTTATTGATATTTCCTTGTAATTGATGAAATACATAAAATTAAGTGTAATTCAAAAACTGAGTTTAGCCAAGCTACTGGAAAAACAGCTAAAAACGTGAAATCAGTTGAAATTAAACCGGGGTTAAGATGATCTGTGTAAATTAACTAAAATACAATTCAGTTGACGATTTTCATATTAATTTAAGCGCAAGGAATGGAATATACAATTATATAGAATATACAATTATAGAGAATATGTGTATGGCAATTTTACTAGATAATATATGTATATACTTATGTAGGCTTTTTTTAAAAAGAAATTTTGTTTTATAAATGATTTTCTTTACCACTAGCTCTATATTATTTTAAGAAATGTATTTCAAATCGCAAAATTGTTTTGTATAATTATGAAATGATTTTTTTAAGTCCTGCTTACTACTTGCCAGTAATTTTGCTAGGTTAATTTTATTAGGGAAACAGTCAAGGGCTTACGCAGAAAATAGAGCTTTCAAGGGGGGAGGGGGCGTGAGAGAGAAAGTTTATCAAATATACTTTATAGGCGACAACTTTTATTATAGTTTTATGTAGGTATTTGTCTTATTGAAATAAAATCGTAAGCGATAATATAAACGTTTTAAATGTAATTCAGAGAACAGGCTTCCAAGTATAAGTTTCAAGAAATTTTACATTTAATTCCAAATGTTAGTTACTCTACCCTGCTCCCCTTTGCGTACGCCTATGGAAATAGTGGTTGAATGAACTACGAAATTTGTTGTTTGAATATGAAATTTTTTGAGTGTATCATGTTATAATATCTCGGTTGTAGTAATTTACGACCACTTATTAATCAATACAAAATATTGAAAGAGCTACGTTTTCTGGGTTAATGGGAAGATCTAACAGCGTGCCTTGACTTGCAAATTTTTGTATAGACGCATAAATCCTAAGCATTTGCATTTTTCCATCGCAGAAGAATCGAATTAGCTTATAACTTTACGCAGATAGGGTGAATTAGCACAATCTAGTCGGAAATTAAAATAAATTTTCCATAAAGGAACTGACTTTGACAAAATGCCGTTTTATTAATATTATCATAATTCTTTTCCACACTAACCATGCGCTGTTTGCAAACTAATTCTTTATTTTATTATTCTTTGCAGATCATGACATACACTTCCATGAGCATTCGAAGGTTAAAATACATAGAAGAGACTACCCGAAAGGAGGTTATCTGCTGATTAATAATCATCATGCAAAAATTTTGCATCGGATGCGACATGAGCCTGAGTACAGAATTATTCCTTTACGATCATATCAAAAGAAACTCCTCGAAGTCAGCAACAATTCGACGGAAGGCACACGAGGAAAAAGGGAAAACTCCGAGGAGTATATCAATGTGCCATATTGTTGTCTGCACAAGTGCCGAATGGACTACTTCTGCAGAAGCTGAGAAACGCTTATCTACCTCCTGAGTAAATTAAATTTTAACTCATTGCTGATCGATCCATCACAGTATTGAAGATTTTTTCCGATAATTTAAATATCGTTGTACATAAACTTCCATCTACAATAAATTATTTTTTTTTAAAAACTCATTAAATTAAGATGTGTTTTACTTGTACATATACATATGTATATTTATTTTCAGAGTTGAGGATTATTTGAGAAAAGTGAAATTTCAATTTTTAGTCACTTTTCAAATACTTTACTTTTCTTTCAAACCTAACGGTAGACACTTTTCCATACATTAAAGGTATGCAGTGTTTAGATTGGTGCTTATGGTTTTTCGAAATATGACTTACTAGCGAATACCCGGCTGCTATGCCTCAATAATGGAAAGTCTGTGTAATTATTGGAAATTGAAAAATAAATGAAAATAAACTAAAAAATCGAAGAAGACGAAGAAGAATGAAGAACTCATAGTATGGGTTTGTATTGAACTCCATTTAATTTCAATAATACGTGGTAAAAAATTCATGATCATCTGTTGAACGGTGTAGGGGTCCATTCGTACCAAACACACAAACATTCGCTGTTAGATATCTAGGTATAGTAATTAACTAACTCAAGAAAGTTTATTACTATCCTCCACGCCAATTAGCATGTGAAATAATTATTATTAATATAAAGTACACATATACTATCCTATCAAACAAAGCATCAATCATTTCAATACCTATTCTAAGTAAAAGGCTAGAGCCTCTTATATACAAGTATGAAATTGACCCAATTTTTGACTTCGGATGGGTACTGATCAGAAATTATTCAATAAAAAAAATAAATTATGGTGGGTTAGCACATCTGGTACCACAAAGATTATCCTCCATTTTTTTTTATTAAAATTAAAAATCATGCGGCGCACATTTTAATTTAAATTTGTTGATTTCAAATGGAATGCATATATGACTTGTAACCATTGGAGAACGAGATTTTTTTCGGGATTTTATGTTCAATAGTTTACGCTGAATTGCTTTTTTTCTACAGTAATTTACTACATTTTTTGTATATGGTAGTACTTTAGCCGTCTTTTTTCTTTCTTTGGTTATTTAATTTATTTCATTTTTATTGCCAATTGAAAGATGAGAAATATTTATCTAAAGCAGCTTTTTCGAAAAATGCATTATCGCTAGTTGTAGAGGTTTTAAATGTTTTATGTTTTGGACCCTGTTTTTTGTTTTTTTTTTAAATGCGTGTGGGACAAAAACAATGTTTGCTATAACAATGTCATATTATTATTTAGAAGAATTAGCTTGATATTATGGCGGTCTATTTACTTAATTTACTCACATTATAATCTAGTTAACTTTTGATTTTCAAACTATTTACATTAATTCGGTTAATTTTTGAAAGCTGAATGTCTAAAAAAAAAACGTGTGCGTCTCGGGACGCGCGACAGAAGTGATAACTTAAACTAATCTAAGTTGAACTATTTAATATTGAAATTGTTTAACTTGAGAAAAGCTTAGGTTATATTACTTAAATTTTATGTATATTAATATGATAATGTAAGGAAAGGTTATTTATTAATAAAATCTTTTATTGATTATAAAATATATTTTATTCTTAGTTACAATTCTTGAATATGTACATTACAAAATAAATGAATGGCGGGGCGCAAAATAAATGAATATGTTTGATACCTTTTAAGAAAATTCCCCCTAAAAGTTGGAATGACAAGTGTCAAATGTCAAGCTGTCAGTTTTGTCTGTCAGTCTGTCAGTTTTGTGTTCTATGGCTCTCTCCATTCAAGTTCTATGGCTCTCTCTTAGTTCTCTCAAATTAGTTCACACATTTAGCTGACTGAACATTCCGTGCACGCGGATGATATGGGCGCGGCAAGGGGCTCTCAGCACAGCAATCGTCGTCACCGCGTGAGCGCTCACTCCTCGTCACTTTGGCCTGCGCGCCCTTTTTACCCCACTCATTCGCCCGCTCATGCGTTTGTGAGATTTTTTGTAGGAAGTAATCTCTGGAACTACTGAACCGATTTTAAAAATTCTTTCACCAGTAGAAAGCTACATTATTCCTGAGTGACATAGGCTATATTTGATTGTTATTAATAATATTCGAATTCAAGTTGGCGGACTGTCAAATTTTGAAGTTTATGCGATTTCCACCAAAATTGGTACTTGGGGGCTTTCGGGGTCGCTGATTTCAACCCGACTGTCAGAAGTTACGAATTCAAGATGGTGGACTGTCAAATTTTAAAGTTTATGCGATTTCCACCAAACTTGGTACTTGCGGGTTTTCGGATATACACAGATTTCAACCCGACTGTCAAAATTTACGAATTCAAAATGGCGGACTGTCAATATTTTTATATATTTAGTACATTTTACACGTGTATTGCGCATGAGCTCCTGAGTGCTATAGGTAATACTTTGTAATTGGAAAGTAGGGGGGAGATGAGAGGAGGGGGAAATGTTTATAGTAAGCCACGCAAAAAGTACTTATATGATTGAGATGGAATTTTATGGGCATGTCGCGCATAACCTTCTGAGTGACACAGGCTATGCATCGCAATTGGAAAGTGGAGGGGAAAGAGAGAGAGGGGGAAATGTTAAGCAGTGATAAGTTCATGGTGAGTCGCGCAATAAGCACTTATACGATTGAGATGAAATTTTATGGGCACGTTGCGCATTACCTCTTGAATGACATAGGCTATGCATCGCAATTGGAAAGTGTGGTAGGGGAAGGAGAGAGAGAGGAGAAATGGTGAGCTGGTGCGACACACAGAAAGCACTTATACGATTGAGATGAAATTCTATGGGCATATTGCGCATAACCTCATGAGTGACATAGGCTATGCATTGCAATAGGAAAGTATGAGAAGGAGCAGAGTGGGGGATTTTGAGCAGTGATATGTTTATGGTTATAGTTACACATAAATCACTTATTCGATTGAGATGAAATTCTATGGGCATGCTGCGTTTAACCTCCTGAATGACATTTGCCAAATTTGAAATTGGCAAAGTTATGTTTTTATTAAAGTTTAGCTTTATTATAGGGGTAGTTGTGGCCGGGAAACGCCGGGTACGGGTCAGCTAGTATAATATAAATGTCCAACGTATCTTCCAACTTCAGTATTAATATTGCATCATTATATTTTCCGTGTCACTGCCTCGGAATTCCAAATTTTACCAGCAAATACGGAGAGTACACTTTCCGTAGAGATGACAAAAAACGATTCTTTTTTTCAAGTAGCTGTTTTACAGTGATATCTAATGAATATCTTACAATAGGTTCAGCAATGTAGAGCAAAAGTTATCTGTTCATGTACATCTTATAGACCAACTGATAAGTCATCTTTCTGATGTCTACAAGATTTTTTTCGTAACCTGTTGCTATATGATAACAACTCCAAATTATAATTTGTTTAGAGTTTGATTAGATGTCAAATAAAATTAATTTATTAAGTTAACGTTAATTTAGTTTACTTGTTTACATGACAATATACATATATATATATATATATATGTATGGCATTTCTTTACTTTGTGATACTTATACTAGCATACATATGTTATTATTAGCACATATAGGTCATTGTATTTTATAATTAAGAAGTTTCCTTCTGACGAAAAACCACATTTTGATAATAATAATAATAATAATAATAATAATAAAAATACAATTCAAAGTTCTCAGTAAGTTATTTCTAATGCTTTAAATTCGACAGAGATATTTAAATCTTAAGTGGTTTGCAAAGGAAACTGACTGAAGTCTTAAAAATTGACTATAACTTTTGGCTCTGATTTCAATGTGTATTATTAAATGCGATCGTAAGCCCTCCTAGCAGCCCAGAAAGTTTTACTACTGAATTTTATAACTTAGAAAAAAAAATTGCTTTTTAAAATTTAAAATACAAATAAATTTTCTTCTCTAATTAAATGTTGGAAAAAGCATGTATTGAAACAAGGTTCCTCATCTGTACTTCTCATATATGTATTAATATATATATGCCAAGATGTTTCATTCATGAATCAGGATGTTAAAATTTATATAAAGTGATTGAAAATTACACCAAACTTCCTTTCCCACATTTTCAATTTTTATAAAGCAAGACAATCAACTATGTATTAATCAAGACTATTAATTTAAAGTATCTTCTTAAACACACATTATTATTTCAAATTTGTTAATATTGATGAGTCAGAAGATAAATTGTAATAAAAGTATATTTCGTTATCGGTCAAAAGAGTTTTGTAGCTAAAACCATATTTCATATGATCACATTGATGAATGTGAAAGATAGGACCAAATTATTTACTTGATATGCGCATATGATAATCGTAAATCATTTCTTACACTTGAAATTTGTCTTGTCCAGCTTATCTTTTTGTGAAAAAGATTAATCCAACTGATTTGTAGCGCTGGCAACTAATCAAAAAGTTCATTTTCAGTAGCTGTTTAATGGATACCAAACGTTTTTTATGAAAATTTTAAGTCAACTTTTTTTGGCGGCAAATTTGTATTTGAAAATATATAAGTTAAGATCTTAGTCAAATTTAGGGATTATCATGTATCTGTGCTGAGAAAGAGTTTAATAGTATTTTTAAAATAATATATTCAACAAGAAATTATTACATGTATAGGGGAAATAGGGAGACTTGACCCAAGGGCATTTTTACATGAAAGGGAAATTTTGGGGGAAATTTGGCTGGCATGACTGATTGGCCAACCATCCTGCAGTGTTTTAGTGGGAACAACCATTAAAGAAACATCAGTAGCTTTGAAGCAGTTTGATGCTGATTGATTATGCAGATCAAAAGTAAATTCTGATGGTTTGTGCACTTCTTGGAATTGAACCTCTAGTTCTGAGGTACATAAGTGAATTTCAGTGCAATACTTATTTTTTGTCTTTTCTTAAGCTAAATATTGGTATATAGTAGTTTGATATATCTTTGATGTAAGTAAATAGAAGTTGAGATTAAAGACAGCAATGCTAACTAGGGAGACTTGACCTGAGACTGCTAAGGAAACTTGACATGACAGGTCTAGCAGTCTTTATCAACATGGTATTATTTTTCTTCGTTGTTTTATTTACTAAATAACTAAAACATTTAATATTAGAAAAGGTTATACAAAATAAGTCACAAAATACTGCAATATATTTATGGAGAGCTTCCTTTTCCTTCTTCACTAAGCTCAATATTAATCTAAAATAGTGCATTATTTTATAAATGATAAATGTTTTAACTAGGGTCTACCTAATTTCTTCTAGGGTAAGTTTCTTCCTGAGTTATCATTCTTAACCAAGGCCAAGTGCCACTCTAATCTCAAGCATAATATTGTATTAAGGTAAACGATTTAAATGGCCTGAAGTCAGTGATGTGTCCGAAGTGGACTTTGAACAAATTGAAACTCGTCTGAGCCCCCCTGGTATAACAGTACAAAATGACAGGGTCACAAATTTTGAATTTGACTATTGCTTTTCTGCTGAGGTGGGGTAGAATTATGTAACAATCTCTTTTGGTTCTGATTTTAGAAAATAGTGAAACAGTTTAACCAAATAAGTTAAGAAAACCAAAACTAAATCCAAAACACTTTGTCTAATACATGAAAAAGTTTTATGTTCGTTAACAAAATTATACTAATTAAAACTAGATTACTTTCAAACCATAAAACATATGTATTTCATTCAAATGGCGAAGCATCTTGACTTGACAAAGTATTTTTTTTTTACAAAACTTCCAGTCAGAATTTTGCTTTTATTTTTTACTATTATGTGTACAAAAAACAGACAATTTTTTTATGCCTTTTACAAATATATAATATCTATAGAAAAATTACGAAAAATCAAAAACTAAAAATTGGGTCAAGTCTCCCTAGTTTTCCCTAGTTTTATATCTATAGTACTAAATCCCATGGGCGCCTACAGGATTACTTTTAGGAATGTGCATCTGCATCTACACATTATATACTATTAACTAATATGATATTGTTGCCAGATTTGCCTGCCGAGCAACTGACTGGCAAACGGCCCGGCCCGCCTTCACCCATACTTCCCACTATTATTAAGGATATTGCTGGTTCGCTAAGGATCGCCGATCCGGAACACTAAGCCGATCTCTTCAGTGTGGCTACGGCTTAGTGTTCCTACCACAGACCGAACGCCTTATATCCGCGCGATTCAAACTCTAGATGTCAAGTGTACTTCACACTTGCGAGGCAAATCTTGTAACAATATAATTTATAACAGTGCATCTTTATAATTATAGTTAGGCACATATCCTAGAAGATGAACATAAGGAAGTGCTGAAACATGTAAAGGTACTGTATGTGTGCGTACCACTTTTTAGGAGTGCTCTAAAGAAAGATAAATACTTGAGCAAGCGAGACGGAATGAAGAATAGTAGGTAAGAGCATTCACATCAATCAGCTGTTCATGTGATGTAATAAATTCCTGAGTGCTCTTGGACAAAGACGGCGTCAAAAATAAAGTAAAAGGATGGTTTATGCATTTAAATTATGAGAAACTAGCTGAGTAACCCGGTTTCACCCCGTGTATCAAAAATACTAATTAGTTAAATACTTCTGACATGTTGGTACTACAGCCAGATTAGGAAGTTAAGAAGTATTACTAAAATCTGTAAATGTGGTACAGAACCGTCCACAACTCATTTTGCTACCACCGTTTATATCAGAAGGGCTAATAATCTATTCTGTATTTATATGTTTTCATTCTTAGGTGTTAAATAAATAAATAAAGGTATTATTATTTTTTTTTTACTATTTCATCGTTGCCTGACTAAAATCAGTAGAATTCCAAAAATTGTTGTCGTCATAATGCTTTCGCTATTTTGAATTCCCAAATCTTGATAGCAGATTCGAAATTAGTGGCCTCAAAATACCCATAATACTAATTTTCAATTAAATTCGTTGAATTTCGAAAATTTTTGGTCGCCATATTGGATCCGACTTCTTGAATTTCTAAATTTCGAGCATAGATTCGCAATCAGGACCTCCAAAAACCCCTAAATACCAATTTGACGAAAATCCCTTGAAATTTACAATTTTTGGCCGCCATCTTGTGTTCGCCATTTTGAAATCCGTTAATAAAAAGTAGCCTATATGTTAAGTCGAGATATGTAGTACCCTCACTAAAAAATGAAAATGATCGAACCAAGTGTTAAGGCGTGATTAACCAACAAACATATAGAGTCCGCCATTTTGAATTTCCAAATTTTGATAGCAGATTCAAAATTAATGGCCTCAAAATACCCATAATACTAATTTTCAATTAAGTTCGTTGAAGTTCGAAAATTGTTTGGCCGCCATATTGGATCCGCCATTTTGAATTTCCAAATTTTTAGCGTAGATTCGCAATCAGGACCTCCAAAAACCCCCAAATACCAATTTTTATGGCAATCCCTTGAAATTTACAATTTTTGGCCGCCATCTTGGGTCCGCCATTTTGAAACTCATGAATAAAAAGTAGCCTATATGTTAGGCCGGGATACGTAGTATCTTCACTCAAAAAATGAAAATAATCGGACCCAGCGTTTAGACGTGATTGAGCAACAAACAAACAAACAAACAAACTTTCGATTTTATATACATATATACTAGCTGTACCCTGCGCGCGTTGCTACGCCACCAACTAAAATACATTTGAAGGAAAGACATTACACAAATATTCAATTCATTTTGAGTCATTTTATTGATTTTGTTCATTTCGAAAAATTGTGACATTGGTGCGTTTCGTTTCAATTCGCATTTGGTGGAAATCGCATAAACTTCAAAATTTGACAGTCCGCCATCTTGAATTCGTAAATTCTGACAGTCGGGTTGAAATCAGCGACCCCGAAAATGCAAAAGTACCAATTTTTGTGGAAATCGCATAAACTTCAAAATTTGACAGTCCGCCATCCTGAATTTGTGAATTCTGACAGTCGGGTTGAAATTAGCGACCCCGAAAACCCCCAAGTACGAATTTTGGTGGAAATCGCATATACTTCAAAATTTGACAGTCCGCCATCTTGAATTCGTAAATTCTGATAGTCGGGTTGAAATCAGTGACCCTGAAAACCCTCAAGTACCAATTTTGGTGGAAATCGCATAAACTTCAAAATTTGACAGTGGCGCGCCATCTGTCGAAAATTGGTCGTACCAACTCAGTAATCTTCTTTAGCTCATGCACAACAACTTTGCTAAAGATCATCACATGATCAAATGCGTTTACGATTCTATAAAGGACATACAGACAAACATTCATTTTTATATATGTATATATAGATAGAGATTCATTATTTGATTTAAATTTCTTAAGCATTTTGATTAAAATGGAAGAATAGTAAAAGTATAAGGCAGATCATTATTTATAAAACTCAAATGCATTGCAATTCGTTCATTTGTTTATACATTTTTAAACTCAAAATTTCGATAACAATCAGAAGTTTTTTTTCAAACAGCTATCATTTCTATAAAAAAGATTATTCCCTATGCTATATCTTAAATAATATTATAAAGATTGCGTGGTTTAAATTTTATCAAAATCGGTTAAGTAGATCTTGAGATATCTCGACCACCAGTTTAAAAAACGTAGAGAAAGACGCAAAAGAAAAAAGGCCTTTCAGCGACAGTCAGAAGAAGGATGTACATAGATTTCAATGTGGTAAAAATGATTTTTAAATAAGGTAATGTAATGTTGAATTCCCAACCCCCTGTAACGATTCAACTTATTTGCGAACATAGCTGAGATATTGCCACGAAGAATATGTTAGCCAAGTTTAATCAAAATCGATAAAGAAATATACGGTCTAGATGGAAATAAATTAAAATATGTAGCGAGGTGAAAGTTCCCCTTCCCCAAACGCCGGAATTTTTTAACATGACGTAGCTATTGAGCCAGTAAATGCATATGCAAAGCTGGATCAAAATCGTTTCAAAAATGCGGCAGTTATAGCGGTAACAAAATCATTATTACAAACTGACCCTTCACCAACATTTTAATACACGACTTAGAACTGCATGTTGTCAATGTATGTTAAGTTAGGTCAATAGCAATTAAGAAATACGAAAGATTTGGGGCCAAACCATTTTTATATAACTTACATAGCCCCTCCCATTTACAAACTTATCCGAGATATTGGCGGGATAAACGTATTGGCGAAGTTTGGTCAAAATCGATTAATGTTCAAATAAATTTTAATTTTGAAGTCTACGACCTCTAAAACGAGTTTTGGCACCATTCATTTTCCGAAATCTTTTCATCAGATAAGCTTCAATAGTAGTATTTCATATGAAATCTACCTAAAAAGGTTAAACGTGAAATGCAAGGAATATTCGCTGCCGCACTTATTTCAATTGGCATTGTTTTCATTTTTTGAATATCTCAAGGTGGTGTAACTCATCAAGCTTTCATTCAAACAGTGATTTTGAAAATGAAAATTTTATTTCTTAATTTTTTTCTGTGTATTTCCTTTCATTGTAGCCCCCTCCTGGCGCCCATGATAAAAACCATCATGTCAAATCGACCTGTGTAGAACAAAAAAGGGTTACTATTATTAATTTTATTTTATTTCAAATTTTGTGTCTAAAAGTAGAGTATAATATTATTATGAATTATTAATTATGAAAAACAATCATCAATAGACCAAGATATCGACTGAATAACACCATAAGGTAAAAGTGGGGCATATAACCCACTTTTTGAAATGAAGTATTAACAATATCTAAAAGAAACATATTCTAGGACTTTAGTCTTTAGGCTACTAAAAAATAAACTTTTATGGTTAAGCACAGATAACTACTATGTGGGAGGGATAGATGCCCCAGTGTTATATTGCTGTGAGGATAGTTATCCTTAGAAATAAAAATTCGTCATTTGATTATATATTTGCTAATAATACATATAGCTGCGTTTTTTTCACAATCGGATCTGAATCAGATTAGTTAGGAAATTTTTTATTGAAATAAATTTTATAAGCCGTTTCCTATATAAACATTTTAAAATTTGCGTAATGCACATCAAATTGCCATAATTTTTATTCATTCGAACTTCGACTTTTGAAGCGAACAAATTTTTGGATTTATTTTTTGACGCAAAGTGGATACAATTCAAAACAATTCGATTTTATTTTCTCGAAATAAAAATTGTTTGATATGCGTAACTGTTCATAAATTTCAATTCAATGCTTTCCTCCCTTTCCTGCTAAATTTGATCTAGATCCGATTGTGAAAAAAACAGAGCTAATATAGATTTCTTTTCTAAAAAATCAACATTACAACTAAATTCAATGACAATTTCCATTTTCTTAATAAATATATATATACATATATATATATTTTTCTTTAACTTAAACAGAAATAAAATCATGCTTTATCATATAAAAAAGCCGTGCATCTATCCTCGAAAGGCACCAGGGTATCTATTTTTCCCGATACTTGATAAATGCCTTTTGATTTTAAAATGAAAACCACAATTATTAAAAAAAATCAAAAAACTTATTTTTGTCCTCACTTATGTATCCAATGCTCCAATGAAAAGTTACAAACATGTGAAAATTTCAATGTTACGAAATATGTTAATCACGACGACACGAACGTTCATAAGGTTCTTATTGGAGAGCGGTGGCGAAAACTTTCTAAATTTTTAATTTTACAGGTTAACCGAAAAATGATAAAAATAAAATTTCAAACTAAGTAAATTTATGTTACAATGAAAAGCGGAGTAAAAATCAAATTGTTTGTTTGTTGGTCCCCGAAAAAATAGGAAAATATCTGCCTACTTTCCATATTCTCACAACATTTATAAGCTAACTTGTTTCGAATTGACTAGCTTGAATAAATGAACAATTTAATCCTGTTTTTGGTTCTTTTTATTTAATGAATTTTCGTATTTAATGCTGTTATTAACTATCTGCATTTTTTGAATTCTTCAAAAACGGATACGAATTTGCACTGGACCACATTTGAGTGACAATTCTTGTTAAACTCGATATTCACACGCTCGCCGGATACTGAAAATCCGGGTTGTCAATTCAACTAGAGTAAAATAGTCGCCAGTTTTATTTGTAGGTCTGCAATCAGCTGTAAAAAGATTTGATTAGCTGTTTAGGACTTCCGAAAGTCATTATTTAATCCTAAAGCAGGTGCGTCAAGGCTTTCTAGTTTTCGTAAAAAACAAAATTACATAAGGTTAAAATCACTCCACAGACGAAAAAAATTGAAAACAACTGGCTTGAAAAAAAACTAGTCATTAACATAATACTTATTACATACTTACAATATTTCTCATAACTCCGTTCAGAGCAAGAGTAAATAAAACTGTGGATAAAAAATTATAGGTTAAAAAAACTAAAAAACACGCTTTAATAGCAAATTGAACTAAAAAGCAGAAAATAATTTTTAATAATTGATATTTTATTCAACAGCCATAGAAAGTCTACTAAACCCAATATACTTCAATCATTTTCAATGATTCTAAAATAAAAATAAAGTGATAAAAAGAAAACTAATTTTATTGTAAAAAATGCGTGTGGACAGGAAATTCGATATTTATATGACCACAAAATTATGCTATTTTAGTAATAATGTTCAGTTATAATAATAATTCATGTCATTATGGATTGCATACTTATAAGCATAAAACAAATAAAATGATCTTCTTAAAGAACCTTAAATAGGGTTTTTGGACAAGCTATGTGAAGTAAGTAATTGGTTTTAATCTTAGGAAATAATTTATAGGTTTTAATCTTTGGAAATTAATATTAAGCTCATAATTTAATATGTTGAGGAAATTCTTTAAAATAAACCCATATAATAATTTCCTTAGGCAATAGATTATTCAATTCAATTTACTTATTTATTTATTTATTTGCTGAGAGAAATCACATATAAAAAATTCATAAAGTATGTTTGCGGAAAGGCGATGTAAGAAGAAATACTCTATTCAAATGTACTTTTTTCATTAAGTAAACGTCTCCGCTTAAGTAATTATAAAGTTATGAGCATTTTAATCATTTCTTCATAAAGAACTATTTCTCGTTAGGTTTTCGAACTTTTATTTAATATTTATGTTTCTAACTAGCTAAATTGCTATCTCAAATTCAACATTAATGCGAAGAAATATTCCATGACTATGACTACATATGACACTATTATGTATTTTTATTACTTCAAAGTGCCCCTATTCGCATTTCATGCTCTTTTTGACTAAGGCTTACACAATATACATCCATCTCTCATAGGTCATAGCAGATTATTCGGACAAAAAACTATTTGTCTAAATAACTTTAACAAGAACCTATACATAATTTTTTATTAAGGCTGTATCTTTTTATTATATGTAGTAGATTATCTACAATTTAATGAAATAAAATAATGATTTTTCCAAAATGATCCATTTTGTTTAAATATTTAGTAGACCAAGTTAGACTTTTAATTTTGACGAAGGTTGCATTTTTAAAAATCGACGTTCGAAGTCCCATCAATTAATCCTTGATCATGACGCAAAATATTTACATCTGTGGTGCATATTTCATCATTCATACAATAGATACCATCATCTAAGAGTCTGTTTATAAAAATACTGTAAATGTAACTCTAATTGTTGTATTACAGTTTATATAGCAATGGGTAACATCAACCAGATTTAATGCTATTCTTTTTGAAACCTTTTGCAAACTCAAAATTGCGTCGCATACAAGAAGAGAGGGATGTTTAATTTCAAACTATAATAAAAATTAAATTGTTGAATTGAATGTTTTGGAATGGCCTTAGTATTCAAAGTATCTCCTACGTTATATGAGTGCTGTTTCGATTGAGTAGTTTTATTAGAAGACGTACATTACATAGCTCACTGAAAGAAAAAGTTTCTAAAATAAAGCAAAACTCTCTTGAATCAATGCTTTTGGGCAATGATTTTCATCCAATTGAAATGGCCCTTGATTCAACCGTAGATTCATTAATAATTTCTTTCTTGTAAACTCTTGCTTCAAGAAATATTTTCTTTATCTAAAAGTTAGTGAGTTGTTGAAACTAACGAAATACTCTAAAAAAACCGAAATTTTCAAAAGCCTTTCTTGATTTTAAAAGAAATTTTCTTAAACTGAGTGGAAACTTTTACAAACAAAGAACTTTATTCTTGATTGAACCGAAATTGTGTGTTAATATAAGGAATTATTAAGTTCTTGTTTGAAGATCAATTTCCTTGATTTTATCGCTACTATGGATCTTTTAATGAGAGAAGTTTATTTAAAATTGAGACACTTTTCCTTCTTTTAAGAAAAAATGGCTTGTTTCAAGAAATATCGAATTTTTATGCAAGTGAGGAACTACTATTCTTGATTTCAGCAAATTATTTCTCTCAGTGCTCCCATTTTTGATGATTGGTGCATCGAATACACACACCTTTAAAAGAAAATCCTATATATTTACATACTAGTTGGATTTATCATATTTTGCGAAACTCTTTTTAATTTGGTAGCTTTCTAGATTCCTATACTTGACTCAGAGAGATCGTCATTATATTGCTTGTAATCCTACCATCCTCCTTTATTTCTATTCCTTCAATTCTTAAATAAAAAATTATATTAGGAATACCAAATTTTAAATCCGTTGGACTTAAAAATGTACTTTTTGAGAGACAATTTTTTTTCGGTATTGCCGGAAAAAAGTTCCGGATTACTTCCAAAAAGGGTTATACATTCGAATGAGTTTTGGTTTTTTATTTAAAATGGATTTTGTCAAAATATCGCTGAGTTTAAACCGTCCACTTTTAGTACTGAAAAGTTTCACGCTTTTTAAGTTGTGCAGCAAATTTCCATTTCTAGCATAGTTTAAGAAAACGTTGTCTACATTTTAAAATGCTGCTAACCCAGCATTTTAGATAGGGCAGCATTTCCTTTTTTCGTTGCGTAGGGAATTGCAAAGTTTATAACCGAGGTCAAATACCCGAAGCGGCGGCCATCTTCAAAAAAGGAATGCAAACACTTTTTCACTATATCTCGATAACCATGGAAAAAATTCGGAGTTTTGTTTTTTATAAAGATTTCAAATTTTCTTTTTCGTAAGTTTAATTACAAAAAACTTATGACATTGAAATTGTTGAAAAATAAATTTTCTCTCAACTTTAAAAAAAAACTATGTATTTCATGTAGAGTGTTCCATAATCATAACGAATAATATACACTAAATCATATTTAGATTTGCTAAATACATAATAATATATAATAATAAATAGTCCTTTTCGGTATCTAAACAAATATATGTACTATTGTACCTACATATAACGATGAAAAATCAAAGAAATCTTCGTAATAGTAATAATTTATATTTTTTCTAATTTTGCAGTGCTGTAAAGCCCTTAAAAATAGGGCAAATATAAAAAGTAGTGAAAATGAAACAAAATTTCTATCTTCTTTAGGTCATAACTTTTTATTATTCAAGTTACGGTATATGGTAAAATTATAGAAATTTGATCCTTTACAATATACCTATTTACCAATTTTTTATTTTTATTACGAAAAAAAAAATTTTACCCTATCCACAATGCCACGCCTAAATGTAACGATTTATAGGATTAGCAGACTAGATTAAGATTACATTCAAAGCATACGTCATTTAAGTTTTTCAAATATGGGAAATACCCAGGAGACTAAGTTCCGGCTTTAAGAAATTTAACAGTCACTAAATACTAATTTGGTTTTCTAAAGCGCCCGCGCACAATGTAAAATGACAGTTGGAATGATGATACAAGATTTAAGTAAATGGTTCGTTTCGAAATAAAAGATTTAAGATCTTTGATACAAACGGACATCAATTCCCTCATATCGTTATAAATTTTATAGCTTTGCGTAAATTCACCGAGGGTGAATACTTCTAAAAATGCTTAATAACTGTAACGAATGAAAGCTTTCAAAACAGGTACGCCTCTGGTTAACAAAATAAAGTCAAATAAAAAAATCTGAAAAGAGAGCGTTTCTCTATAAGTCTCACCTGCATTTCCAGAAGTGGTCACTGTAAGTTTTAACTTAAAGATGATTATTCTCTTTCGGCGAACTAAAACTCTTTGTAGCTGTTAAATTCAACAAAGAAGCTACCATTTTTATTTTTATATGTATAGTCTCGTAATCCACACTTTTCTTGGCTATTGAACTCTTAGATGATAGCAAGTGCAAATTATGTGATAAGTGGGATGCAAGGTGGACGTTAAAATCGAAGCATAAATTATATGCAAGTACAATACATATGTACATATTTAAATTAGTCACCTTGGGATAGCGTTAGTGCGCAAGTGCGTCTAAAGTGGGGAATACCAAATATCTGAAAACCAGATTATTTTCATGCACGCCATAAGTAACGGAGGAATACCTTGCGTGGGTATGAATTGTAGCGGTTTTGTCTGGTCAGACTTAATTAAAAAGATGCTTTTGTCGTCATATCGTTTTGTAGGCTGTCGAATTGGACTGGACACTTTACTTGGGGAAACATCACGTAAATGATTCATGCTTCGCATGACTGAAAATAATTATATATAATATTTACATATGTAAATGTTTATTGGGAAAGGTCCAGGTAATAGTCACAAAGAGCGACGGAAAACTGTGCGGGTTTTTCAGGTATTTTCACAAATATTTATTTCTTCACGGCTCGGTTGCAGATAATGATGCATATTTAATTACCAATGGGCGCTATTGCATTCATATGAATGGCATGAAAGGCACATTTTTGTTTTGAAGGTTCAACTAAATAAATAAGATAACCAACTAAACAATTGCGAACAGAATTAGAGACTTCAATTAGTTCACTATTGATATACACGCACAATAATAAATCTTTCTTTATTTTTAGTTGTATATTTTCTCAGTTTAAAAAAAAGCGTTTTTTGTCGCTTTCATAAATGCACTATATTGAAAGGGACACGATTATTTATGGCAGCGACGTGTACAATAATAGCGAAAATCGCCTTGTATTTTACTGAATATTAATAAGTATAGATAAGTTCGTACCTATGCTTTAAAATCACTTTTTCAAATCTATTTGAGAATCAATAATCTTGCTTTGTTTTTCTTAAAGACAATTCAATTGAAAACTAACACGTAGATACAGATAATTCAATAGGAAACCAATTGTCTCATATTTTTTTTCAAAGATAATTCAATTGAAAATTACCATTCAAGGAAAATTTCCAACGGATAGGTAAAAAAGCAATTCTTTTGCATTTATTTGAAATTCCTACGTCCTTTCATAAATATCACACATAAATTGTAAAAATAACCTTTAAAGCTACAATTTTATGTAAAAGATATTTTTTTTTTATTTTTCACCTGTAATTGAATAAATGACACTGATTATATACAATGTAATTGATGATCAACTTACATGGACAAAGCATGTGGATTCTATTAGGAGAAGGATGGCTGGAATTAATGGAGTACTGAAAAGAAATAGCTACATATCACAAAATATCAAGAACTTAATATACAATGCTCATATATTGCCGTTGGTAACTTATGGCCTAATTGTATGGAGACAAACGTCTGAACGGAACCTCCTTATTATATCTAGACTGTTAAATCGAGTCCTGAAAACGGTGTTTAACCTTCCCCGAGATACTCTCTCCTTATTGTTATATAAAAATACAGGAAAACTAAACCTTAAACAACTAACTGAGGTTGAGATGGCTAAGGCCATCTACAACATTACAAGAAGGCACATAAAATCATCAATCAACTTGTCTTTGAGATCGGAAGTCCACGGATATAACACAAGGAATGCAGCAATGGGAAATTATAATCTGCCGGCGCCAAGGACGAACCGTTTAAAATATGACCCAATTTATTCTGCAGTGGAATATTATAATAGCTTACCTGCTAATGTTAGAAATGCTCGCAATATATTGGAATTTAAAAGGCTTGTCAAAATTCACGTTAATACGGAAACTTAAACTGTAAAAAAAAAATATTATATTATTAATTATTAATTGTATGTACATATGTGTGTCCCTTATACCAAATACTATTTGTCTGGGGCGCACAAATTAGATTCACTTCTTTAATAAAAAAAAAAACAAGTTTTTCTTTTAGATTATATAGGATTTGGATCCACAGAGCCTAAATTCTAGTGCCCAGGAGGCACTGAATTAGGTGAATGTTTCCAGCTGTATGCTGAGAAGTGTGACATAAGTCTAATAACAATAACAATGACAAACAGTTCAATGAACCATTTGCAACATTTCAGGAAACGTTTGGAAAGAATTGCGAAAAATTTACTTTGGACCACGAATAAATTCTATAGTACAACACCGTCATCTTTGAAAGTAGATGAACTTGAAATTAAGGGCGAATGAGTGTACATTGGTGTTGCCACTCAAATAAAAATCTTTTTGTTTTGGGGGATTTGTAGTTAGCCGTAATTTTAATTAACCCTTTCAATACGTGTCCCTTTCATATGCTACCTCTTCCGTATATTGATTTGAAAAGGGTTTATAAAAATTGTTTTTTATTAAAAAAAAAACGATAGAAATTAAATATATGTATACTACATATATTATGAATGCGAATTAAATTTCATGTCACGCGCATTTGTGTACATTTTGGTTTTAGTATGATAAAAATTATAAACGGAATATAATTCGACGCTGACGGAACCTATTTTTAATTATTTAATTAATATTATTCGATTGTCACGAATATTCGTAGGTTGTAAATATTCTCTTTTGACTTATTAAAAATATTATATAATAAATAAATAAACCTTATTCCCCAGTTATGCCCCATTTGCGGTAAAATCGTATAGAATAGCTGCAATTAGTTACTAGTATCGATTTCAAAAAATATGCGAGTAGGCTAAACTAAATCAGATAAATTAACTTAAATATTTTCATAATGTTGACAAACAAATAAATAGTGTTCAAAAGGTTATATCGACATAAGAAGCATATCAGATGACTTTAAGTCATAACGTAAAGTTATAAAATATGTATTAAAACTGAAAAACGTTCCCAAAACACGTTTACTCAGTTCAGTTTTAATACAATAAATACTTACACAGAAAAAATTAAAATTAAACATCTCAAAAATAGGCACACTGTCATAACAACTCAAAACAGCATGAAATTCCTTAGTAGTTTTGGTTGGTTCCAAATTATACAAGATATAAAAACTTATTTTTCACTAATGATTAGAACAAATAGACAATAATTAGTAGATTAACGGCTGAACCGATTTTGATGAAACTTTACAAACATGAAGAGGAAGTTAACAAGAATGACATAGGCTACTTTTTTAATTTTTTTTTTTATGGGGAGTGAGTCGTTTAGGCGTGAGTCTACCTCCCAGAAGCAACCCGAACAAAAAAGTTTTAATTGTTTACTATTGTTAAAATTTACGAAATTCTGAACGCCAGTAATATATTTGTGGTGAGTTAGGCAAAAATCACTTATCCGATTGAGATGAAATTTTACAAGCATGTTGCGCAGAACTGAGTGACATAGACTCTGCATCGCAATTGAAAAGTGGGGGAGGGGGGCTGAAGTGTTTACATAATTTAAGTTCAATTAATATTAAAAATTCCATGAACATTTCAAGATAATTTTTCTCTAAAGGGAAAAAATAATTAATTATTGAATCTTATAAATTTTATTTTTTATCCTATAAAAAATTTTTCTTAATTCTTAAAAAAATAAAACGTCCCTCTTGAAATTCGGATATTTTCAGATTGATTGAACATAAATTATGTAAAAAACTTGATCCGCCATATCAAAATTTTCAACTCTGACAGTAAATTTGAAATTGGCAACGTCATATTTTTATTAAAGTTTGGAGTTAGAGATAGTTGTGCCCGGGCAACGTCGAGTACGGGTCAGTAATCAATGCCAAGTTGTTTGTCAATTAAAAAGACGATATTTGTAGTATCTACTTCCTAAAAACAAAACGATCAAATACGACTACATTCGACAAATAGTATCATACATATAGAAATGCATTCATTTTTTCATCTATAATTTTCTATTTTAATAATTTTAGGATGTTATACTCTCCAAGTTGAAATATTTTAAGTTTTGTAAGTGTTTCATAGGTTGACAGTAAAATAATCAGTGTTGAAAAAATCAAATCATTTCAGATCACACAAGCGATATTAGTTGTGTTAGATCGATAATAGTCTGCATTTGCTGACCATGACATGCTTTGGTGAGAAAATTTTAGGTTAAATAAATGTATATTTAAACCAATTAAAAGCGAAATAGGTGCTGCGTACTGCTCGCATTATTTAATGGCTTTTTGCATGCACCAGACATTTTTGTAAGAAGTTGCACGCAAATAACTTTCTTGGAAATTCCTTACAGGTAAACTCGACTCTACGCCAATGGGCATGACATCAGACCAGAAAGGAGTTTCACAGCCCCATACGAGCTATTATGGGACATTAGACAAAAAGGCAAATGTCTCATATTCTTAGCTTAGTAAAGCTAAAAAAGTTCCAAACGTGAGTAAATTAGTAAATCGCTTAAAACCGGTTGCCCGTAGAAAACCAATTAGAAGCCATAGGAACTATGAAAATAGTGTGGTGTCATACAACCCAACAGTTCAATCGGAATTTCAGTCAGCGCACCCAGTCTGCGACACGCGCTCAAATTTAAAGCGTCCAAACAAATCGTAAAATCAACAAACCATTTTGATTAGTGAATTAATGATTTGAATAAAGTGTTTCTTGCTATAAATTTGCATTAAGTCCAAAATACACCTTAACAGTATGTCTTAGAATAGCAAAAGCTTCTCACTGCATTTCGTATTTTTCGTTACGTTACAGTTCAAGTGAGAAAAGCTATAAAAAAAATTCGAGGAAAAGAAAATTATAAGAAAATATCAAAAGTACGAAGAATTGTGGGGCATCCCATAGAGAGTGAATTTGTCAATGTGTATGAATAAGTCTTAAAAAACACATGTAAGATTAAGTTTCCAACACACTTCTTGTAAAGTTTTTCGCCAGTGTTTTATGTTCAGCACACCGGGAGAGTTGGTTTATGAAGAGGCCGGTGCCGGCGGGGTTCGTGTAACGTTTGACCGGTTTTAAAGTGATTTTTGGATATTCACACCCAAAATTTCGGCATTTGATTACTATTACGAATCTAAGTCAAATGATTAAAGGAGGCATGGAAACCAGGGATCATGTTGCTGTCGAACTCGAACCCTTACGAAGCCGGGACAGCAGTGTAAGTATAGAAAATTATTGTTTGTTACAATTCTTATTCAGGTCACGATCGGAGTTCGCTTATTGAAATAAATATTTATATCTAATGACTTGTTGTAATTCCAAACGAATGACGCCGCAAGTGAATTGTGAGAAATAAAAACGGTGATCAGCTTGCTACACAATGGTCAATCAATGCAATTTTCTAAAAGAGATGCCTGTTGCCTTGAGTTGAACGACAATATTGCGAATAGAGTCTATTGAAGTAATCGTTTCAAAGCTATTATTTCTAAGAACGTTTAACTGCATAAGAAAGTAAAAAGAAAAGCAAATGTTGTGTCTAAAGCCTTATTAATGCAGATTGGTTGTGGTTGTGGTTGCCCAATGGAACACAGGGTTTTCTGCATGCGTACTCAAATCGAATATTTTCCACCAGCGCTTCTTCTCAAAGTTTGAGATAAGTAATTTTCGCTGCACATGGTATTTATTTTTAGACTTCCTATCTAATTTACATGCACAGCATCTTCTATCGTAAACATAGCGAAAGTTTTTCAAACGATTTTTGTGTAACCTTTTGTTTAGAAGCAATTGAAGTTGATCTTATTATAGGAGCTATGAATGATGATGATGAAATTATCTGAAGTTCATGGGCCCCATAATATTTGCGGGGGTGTTCTACACGACCTGTTGATTCGAAGTCTATATGATTTCATCGAAAATTCCTGGTAAATTTTTTTTCTATACATATTTGGCTGAAGTAGGGTAGACGCTGATCTCTAGGCTGCTAAATTTTCTTTGTTTGCAAATTTAGTTTTCTTTGAAAAAAGAAAATTAGATGTAACTGAAAGATATAAACGATTTTTAGAAATCGCATACAAAAGCCTGTATCATTTTGCATTGGCTTTTTATTTATTTATTTATTAAATAATAATTGACAATTATTGTTAATTGATGCACAATTATTACATTTTTGCGCAACAACCTTGGTTCAATCAAGTTATTAGAAAAGGTGGCAATTTCGATTCGATTACAATAAAACTGAAAAGGAAATTATGGCAAGAATAAATAATAACAACGATTTTGTTTAATTGCAAGAATTAATTGGAAAACATTTCATTTTGAAAAAAGAAAAAAACATTCAAGACCTTATTGCATATCAAACTCAAAAGCGGTGCAAAATTTAATAAGTTAAAACTCAATAAATATAATAATTTTTTTTTTTTTTTTGTTATCAAAACCAGAAAAAAAGCAAACTTGCATTGTTGTGTAAGCTTCATATGATGAACAGTAATGAATTTATAGTAAAATATTGCATTTTAATACCTGAAGAAGCAACAAGCATAATTATGTTTAAAAAGATCTTAGATTTTGTGATTTAAAAGATTTCTAAAGGAGGTCTATCTTTTATAATATGTTTTTAAATTATATTTTAAATAAATGCATAACATAAATTTCATTTTAAATACCTCTCTTTAAAGCATCAGTTTTTATACAAACAATTAGTAGGTAGCTTTAACTTTTTAAAAAATAAAATTACGTTATATTACAAAAATTAAATTACATTATATAGCTACTATTTACCTCCTGAATAAATGTTCTTGAATGAATAGTAAATGATAAGTTTTGCTATTCTAGAAGTTAAAATATTTTCTTTAAAACTTTAGTTGTTCTTGGAATGAAAGTGTTATTTACAAAATATATACTATTTTTGTTTTTTTGTTTTTTAAGTTAATTTTATTTCCATAAATTAATATAAGCCTCCTATTTTGTATTCTTCGTTGAGTACTCGTAATATTTTTTGTCTAAAAGACTGATTGCTAGCTTGGTTCAACTTATATTGTCCAAATGAAACAATAAAGTCATTTCGAGAATAAATTAAATTGTTTTCCTTATTATTATCGATCACGAAAGCGAACGTAAAAATATATATGTACATATAGAGCTTACAAAAGCTTTTTTGGGATAAAAATTCCATAACAAAATTTATAACTTTGTAATCGAATTATTCTGACTTTATATGCGGGGAAACTAATGGAAATCAAAGAAAACTAAATTGAATTTGTGCGAATTTTAGGAACATTCTTAAGGAATTTTTTTCCAAAAAAGGCTTCTCTAAACTCTTTTCGATTCGTTTTGTATGAAAGTTAGAAAAGGTCCAACATAATAATACAACAGTATTTCAATTTAGAAATAATTGTAATTAGTTAAATAATTGTTACTAATATCATTATGCAACTCTTATTATTTTAATATTAAAATTACTCATAATAACAACAATTTCTAAATTAACTTACGCAACTTTTTTACAATTTTTATAAGAAAATGTGGAATAAATTTATCGAGAATCATAACAAATAGTAAAAAATCGTTGAAATCATCCTTATAACATCTTTCTTAATTACAGCCGTCTCGTCCCAGAAATAGAAATATAGAATTAGATGCCGAAGAAATAGATGTCAATACAGACGAGGTCGACAGAACTATTCCAAGACCACCCAAAGCAGGTACTTAAATTGAATAATGCCATTAGCAATATTTCTAATAATTTTTATAACTTAGAACCAGAAAGTGACGACGAAGATGACTACGATGATGAATATCCATTTACACCCCAGCCAGGCGTAGATGATGGATTCTTTCCCGCCACTCCAAAACCCAAACCAGAGGTAAGGCCAAGTAGGCCAAAAGATGAACACGACAATGATCCACCAAATGGAATTGTTCCTGTAGGACCAGTGGAACCACCTTACAGACATTTTCCATACGCTCCCGGATATGGTCCAAGCATAGTTACAATAAATGGTGTTCCTACACCTGTTCCAGATGTTAATGTCTACCAACACAAGAAAACTCTGGCTCAGGGAATGATGGACTTAGCTCTGCTGTCAGCTAATGCCAATCAACTAAGATACGTTCTTGAATCGTATAGGAGACATCCGTATTACTACGTTAGTTTGATTTTCATCTCCATTAGTTTAATATTTCAAGTGAGTATATTTTCTTGAATTTGACCGGTTAAACTTTAGCCCATGGCTACTGGATGAATATTTTCTCACATTTTGTTCTTCGTAAGCTTAAGTACTTAATTATTGATAATCCATATAGGAATTTTAAACCTTGTAAATCGAATCTTCTGCGAAATTCAATTACGGACTAAAAAAACTGCGATTACAAAATACAAATAACAATTGATTTATATTCTTCCATCTTTTGCAGATCGCTGTAGGCATTGGGTTAATACTAAACAGCAGATACAACGTAAAGGATCAGAAGGAAATTTGTAAAGCGAACAAAATCAACAATCTCACCGTGGCCGGTATTTTTATTGTAACAGTCGTAAATGTGTTTATATCCGCTTTCGGAGTGGCGGACCCTCCATCAGATATGAACGCATAAGAGCGCTGCCTTGGATATTTGTTTATTCGTAAGACTTATTTTATCAAAGTACTACAAGATATTTTGTGTCTTTGTATTGTATTATGTATTAAGAATGCAACTGATTGGAAATGAATGATACTCATAAAAATTTACATTTTTTTCATTACTTTAGTACATATATGTTGTGTACTATTGAATAAATATAAAAAATTTTTACATTTGAGACATTTTTATTACTATTGAAATAATTCTAATGTCCTACAACGTAAGTATTTTCTGCACTTCTTTGATAAATAATTTTGTATCGACCTGCATCGATATGTCTATATTTAGCACTGCGCAATTAGCAATTTAATATCTTGCATTTATTTGCGAACCAACAGTTGTATTCCTTGAAAATTGGGCCCAAACCTAACTTTTCAGTTGCACCAATTAAAAAATTGATGGTGCGTGGGCATTTAAATAAACTTGTGAGCTTTACTTTAAATAGTTACTCTTACAACAAGCTGAAATAACGAAAATGCATGGGGTCTTAATATTGGTATGGTAAAACTATGAAGGTAATTAAAAAGGAAAATAAAGAAGAATAAAAGTATAAATAGAACTGAATTATTAGTTACAGGACCAAGGTTACAGTGAATTTTTATCAATGTTTCAATTTAATCGGTTAGATAGTATTTAAAAACATTGCGAATTTTATTTAAACCTAACAATAAAATAAGTAGGCGACTAATGTCCATATATTAGAATGAGGTTAATTATAAATATACTGTGTGGAGCAAAGTTCACAAACTCAAATTACATAGTTATCAAATTAAATAATGATTGCATTCAAACGTACCAAAATTGTGCTCAAGAATTGTGGGAAAATGGTCTTAATTAGTTTTAATTACAAATTCACGTTAAATTGTGAAGAAATGCTTTTAGAGTATTATTGTATGCATCGCTTGCATCCCCCAGTGATGACGATTGTCTACTAAAAACCAATAAAATAAATATCCCAAGACGACGTTACAAGTGCGTTGAATTTTTATCCGATTACAACAAAACTAAATTATGTATATAAATATGTATGTTCATCTGTTCCCTCACGTGTGTTCATTTGAATACATATATAATAATATGTAAAATCTTAAAAATGAATAACACTTCTACGGTTTTACAATTAAATGTGTCTTTAAAATTTATAATTATAATTTAGGAAGCTATTCTTCAAAATCTGAATAGGTATACGCATAGGTATCATATTATTTCTTGAAAACTTATTTATTACATTATAGTTTATTTGCAAAAAGAAATTTCTTGTACATTGGGTTTAACTTGTCTAACTTTTATTTTTATAAAGTCTCGCGCAGTGGTGTATGTATTATATGTACTGTGTAAAACGCATATGTATTTTATATAATTCAATATATTTTTTGGAAAACTATGTATGATAAAAGTAAGGCTCTTTATATACAATTCTATAGGGCGGAGAAATCCGTTAAAAATCTTAAACTTGCGTGTTGAGGTAATTTCTTAATTTATATATTTATAAATATTTTAAATATCATATAGCTTTCCAAGAACTAACCATTTTCTTCAAAACAACCAAAATGTTCCATATATCTTTTGACTCCCACTTTATAGAGGCTTGGTGCCATAATATATTTTCTGAAAGTTAGTTATACTTTCATGTTGGACTACTTTGGTTAGTGCACACAGAAAAAAAATGAAAGCCCAAAAATGAACATTCTTCTTTCCTCCATTTCTAAATAAATTATTTAATTCCGTTGCGAGTACCTATACGTTATGAATTATATTACAAGAATAAAACAACCTATGGTATGAAAAATTAGAACTTTTACTTAAAAGTAATGTCTTAGAGTACCTTCGTCATTTAATAGAACTTTAAATAAGAAATGTTAATATTTGTCATATTGCAAAATAAAATTAAATGAAAAACAAAAATAAAAAAAAAGGATTCATTAATTTAGAAAGTAATGCAATAAATAATTTAATGGTGATGTCTGAGGTCGAAGACCAATAATTTTATCTATATATACATATACGAAAATCGGGTGAACATAAAAGAAAACATTACTTCGGAAATTAGCAATACTTTGCCAGCTCTAAATGAGAGATATCACTATGACTTTTATTTAATCTCATAGCCCTAAATCTACTATTCCGTTTAACTATGTAATTTCTTTCTTTATGCTTTGGTGCATAAATAGGATGTATTTGTTTGTCATTTGAATTGCATCTAAGCACTCGTAGTTTGCATTAAATTTTCCGGCACAAATAAACCACATTAGGCAATTGCAAATACCTTGAAATTTTAAAAGGAGTTATGCAGTGACATTCACGAACTCAAACTCTCGAACAGGGATCTGGTTGGCCTTTTATAAAGGTCTGAACCAAATCCACATCTCAACTGAATATGCCGGGAGAATGACGATTTGTGGAATTTTACAATTTATGTCAGTTTAAAATTGTTTCCAATCTTTTCTTTTAATATAATAACGATATTGTGCACCTACCCTACTATATTCAAAACTTCGTTATAATATTTATTTTATCTGCACTTTCGATCTGGTAGACAATTTGACTCGCTAAACAGTTTTCCAATCGTCTAGTATTTTATCACAAGAAAATTAGGATATACAGTTTATGATTCATTCCCAATCTTTTAATGAGTACCCAAATAAACACCTACAAGAGAGATCTCTGGTGAAAGAAAATTACGTGGAAAACTGTGACGATACGAACCAGCTAGGGTAATTCTGGTACTTCCCATTATAAAATGACGTAGCTACAGAAAACGAACTTATTTAAGAAATCAGAGCTCTACATGAAAGCTTCATTCGGTGCAAGATCATCGCCGGCTAAAGAGCCATCGAGCGTTTCGGTGCGTTTCTTTGTGTATTAAAATTTTTGAACGCACGATAAAGTGATAATTTTTTCTACATTTGAATTGTGATAATATTTCGATTCAGTATTGTTATCCAAAGTGAATTTCAGTCAACAATTTTTATTTCAACATGGAACTTAATACTACACTAACGACTGTAAGTGAAGTTAATTAGTGCTAATTAAACCTTCAGTGAATTCTAAAATTGAGTTGCCGATAAGACTACATAAATTTAATATTCACCAGAATTAATTAAGTTTTTCGCTGCTTATACATTTCTTTGTCTGCTATTGGTGGTGTTTAGAATGTTTTATACTCAGAGCCTTCCTGCAATCACGGGGATTTCTTTAAAGAGCCACTGCTTGGCCTCATGATTCACGCTGCATACAATAGCCTTGGGTTTTGTAATTATGTCCATATGAGACGCAGAACATAAAATTATATACAAAAGAAATTAGTGATTGCGGGTTGGTGATAAACTGCAATAAATATAATGCAAATTATTTCCTTATGAATTTCTTATTGCAAGACTAAATATACATAGAGCATTTAAGAAGTCAATTGTATTTTTAGATTATTTATCATATTAAATTGGCACAAAGAGTAAATCATGTGTATTTTTTGTGTTTTCTTTGAACGTCCAAGAATAATACAATATACATATGATGTATATGTACCTTATGTATACATTTATTTAGAGTATTTTATCATTTATGTACTTCTATAACTTTATTTTTCGCCTTTTTTGTATAATTTACGTCTCTCATATCCTTGATGATAATAATATAAGACTATACATTTAACACTTAATGAAATTAATTAGAAAAGATTTACATCAATGCATTTTTCCCACAATCAACGAGAATTTTTCATAAGCGTAGTTAGCTATTACCGAGAAGAAGTGTTTCATTTTAAGTAACAACGAATTATCACATGAATGAAAAATTGTGATTTTCAGTTTGTTGGCTATACTAAATTAGTTTTTAGAAGAGTTATCGTAAAGTTATCTTGCCCAGAAGAACCAAGTTTATTTTATGTAGGATTCTAGTCAGTCTTAAAAGTAGTTCCTGCATATTTTGTTGAAATTGTCTTCTTTTTTCATTTCGTCATATTTGCCAGCCAACCGGCGATGTTGCGGTGTACAGTGGTCCTTAAAAAGATAAAGTAGAATGATAGCATTTTTGCGCCGACTTCAAACATCAAATAATTGTTATTATCAAATGATATTATAAAGTTAAAATTATTTCATACTCTTTAGGTTTTCCAAATTTTTAAAGTTGATTATATTTTGTAATATTTTTTACGTTAAGTGAGTAATAAAATCATAAAAATCGTAAAAAACGAAATTGTATCTACTTAAATACATCAAATATACATATTTTGGAAAAACTAATCAAAAACATCTGAGCTAGTAAATAAAGTAGTCTTGTACTTGTGATTAGGTTTACATTATTTTTGTTCCCCATTACACTGAGAGTAAATTTATAAAATTAATGAATTTTTTATAAATTAAATAGATACTAATTAGATCAAAACCGAAAGTTTTTATACTTCCTTTATTATATTATATTTAAAATTTGCTAGTTTCTCTAAAATAAATAAATAAGTATATGGTTTGTAGTCTAATAAAAAAATATAAAATAAGTACAAAATATACAATACTGTAAAAAAAAAGTAAAAATTCTTATAAATCCTAATCTTTTTAAAAATTATTATTACAGCCCGGTCTGAAAGCACCAGATGTTGAAGCACCCGCAGATTTAAATCCGTTGTTTCAAGGAAATAATAACACTGTAGTACAAAATAATCCAATTTTTCCAAATAATTTTGATGGAGCAAGAGAAGTAGTCAACATCAATGGAGTTCCCACAGTTGTTCCGGATGTTAACTTTTATCAGCAAAAGAAAACTCTGGCACAAGGAATGATGGATTTAGCTCTTCTGTCTGCGAATGCAAATCAACTGAGATATGTCGTCGAATCTTATCAAAGACATCCTTACTACTACGTTAGTTTGCTCTTCATATCAGTGAGCCTTATATTTCAGGTATGAAAAATATATTTTATTTTGCCCATAAACTGTTTTCCATTTTCCCATCTCATTTGTTTATTAGAAATTGTTTTTGCATTCAACTAACCTATTTCCAATACTGATTAAAAGGTCACTAAGATTATAATTATCATATCATTATTTGACTTTTACTTGATTCTTATTAATTACATTTTTTTACAATCGAATTTAGATCGCAGTTGGGGTTGGCCTTATATTGAATAGCAGATACAACGTAAAGGACAAAAAGGAAATTTGTAAAGCAAATAAAGTCAATAATCTTACTATTGCTGGAATTTTTATTGTGACTGTGGTTAATGTTATCATATCAGCCTTTGGAGTGGCAAGTCCTCCACCAGACATGATGCTTCCTGCCGCACCAGCACCAACTGCAGGAGCTTCTTAACAAAATTATTTCCAATGCAAAGATACACACCAAATATTTTGTACATATGTATAGTATTAATCTGTGCTCCTTATTTATACACAAATAAATTAGTAATAGAACGTTTTGTAAAACACCAAATGAATGCTCATAATATGTTAAATACATTTCTATATTTTTAAATGAAGAGTTTTAATCACTTGACATTTCGACTTTTCAAAAACTACGACGAAAACTGTGCATCTTAGCTGTTTGCATTTTCATTACATTTGAAAAAGAAAAGCTCTTTCTTCTTTTGGATCGTTTTACAGAATTTTAAAAATTCTGACAAAATCAGTATACACAGAATTTATATAAAAACATTAATTCATACTTCTACAGTAAAGCGATTTTACATTTAGTGTTTTAAATAACACTGCAGTTTGCTTGCATGTAGGTAGTACCTATTCTACAATTAGTCGCCATATAATTATTAAAGTTTTGGATAATAGTTAGTGGCGTTAATAGTAAATGGCGGTAATAGTTGAGTAGAAAATGGTTACAAGAAAGGTATTATATATTTTCATTTCATATTATGCTTAGTTATAATTATTTCAATAAAAATTACAACAAATATAAGACTTCATAGAACGCCAGGCATCGTAAAATGAAATTTAATAAAATTTACTAGAATGCTACTTAAAGATATGTTACTTCAACTTAAGTAGTTGCATTCCGCAAATAAGAACACCCGCAAACACATTACCTTCATAAGAATAGAATCTGTTTGAATCTTAAGATGCTGAACTTTCTTTTAATGTGTTGGATCAAGCTAACGATATACAAAGCTTAAAAAATAGCAATTCTTTAAATTATAAGCTTTAATAATGATGTCTGCCTTTGGTTAGAGATGCGTTTGCAATAAAAATTACCCTCCAAAAACTATACCTACATATATTCTTTTCATTATAAACTGCCCCTAAAAATGTGCAATAAATAAAACATGCCGCCACAATGATAACGCCTAAGACTATTTAAAGTGAAAATAATATGCTCTTCGAAGTGTTGGCATTGGCACCAACTTGCAATTGCTTAGTCTGCAGGTGGGTCCACACTGAGCAAAGAAATTCAAACACATAATTTTAATTCATGTTTTTGATTAATGTGTTTTATACCCTGTGTTCTTGTTCCCTGCTACAGCCACATGTAGAACAAATTCGTTCCATCGCAACAAACGAATGTGACAAGAACAAACAAATTACGTAAGTGCACACATTTCTATAAAAGGTAGTGTGTACGCCTCACAAATCTTTAGCAAATGTTATTAAAAAACCAAACAAGTTTGCGGAATGTGTACCTAAATTCAAATAAAACGAATGCGTTTGTTGATCGGGTGCTTCTATTTCATCTCGATTGTGAAACCTTTGCGCCTCCAGCATGTGCAATTGTGTCAGTTTTGCTCAATATGTCGGACAATGAGGTCATAATTGCTATTGCTGGGATTTTACTAATATATGATTCACTAAAAAAACAACAAAATTAAAGAAAGAAAGCTGGAGGAGGGGGCATCAACACCTTAAAAACCGGAAGCAATAAAGGGTGTTCGGATTCTACGTAGGATTCTATCGTATACAAATCCATTCCTTGGGGTATCCTATGCAAACCTTTGTCCTTGAGCCCCTTCCTAAAATCATTACTTTTCCTCAAAATCGACCTCACAGCTTTTTAGAAGGTGCGCGCACTTAAGTCCTTATAGAGTCTTGTAAGGACATCGCAGGACATCGAGCAGGAGTTAATGCAAAAGAGGATGAAACTGCCTTTCCAATGATAGCACACTTCTTAAGGATCCATTTCCAAACGTAGGAGTTATAGAGGTTCAAATTAAAAATTTATTGAACTTTGTATAGCACATTTTTAAGAAAATACGAAATAACCGCAAATTTTTAATATAAATGTCGATCCAAACAAATGAGGTATCGTTGGATAGGTACTTGTATCTCCTTTTGAATGAGCTCCCGCTCTATATCCTGGGATGTCCTTAGACATAGGGATCTATAAGGACTTAAGTGAGCACCTCTCCCAAAAAACTTTGACGTCGATTTTGAGGAGGAAGGAGTGATTTTGGAGAGGAGGGACAAGTTCGCTAATTCTGCTCAAAAAGCAACAAGAGTTTTTAATTTATTGAAACAAATTGATAATTTTTGTCGAATGTCAAGTTTTCAATTAACTCAATTGCTTTAGCGTTGCTGCACTCTATTGCGACTGTACGTGGACGCAGACAGTGCTGCACATGTGCCGAAATTTTTCAACTTGAATGGAAAAAATCGTCCATATTTACCGCATTTGCTTGGATTTGTTTGCATATCCACAAGCGCCTGTGCAGCACATGTGGCTATGAAAGCAAACAGTAACAATTAATAGGAAATTCACTTGTTTGTTTGGCTACACGTCTACATTAAGGCAAATCTTTTCGTTTAGTTTTGTGATGGAACCTAGGTAAATATTTGCAAATGCCTTGGTTCGGTTTTATTGAGACGTCCACACTTTCAAACCAATTCGTGTATGTGCGTTCGGATTTTTCAAAGTTTGTTCAACGTACACACTAGAAAATTTGGATTACAAACATGCGTGCGCATGCATTTGCGTTTGTTTGCTAAGTGTGGATCCACCTTAAGAGGTTCAATATAATTATGATCATAAAATAAACTCAAGAGATAAGGTATTGGACATCCATATGAGATTATGTTTTTAAAATATTGATTGGGAACGAATTCAATCCAAAAGACTGTAATAATAGAATTAATAATATATAATAATACGGAAAACATATTGTCAATATGCATACATATATCTTTGTTATATTTAATGTAATTTTATTTATTACCTTTGACATTAACGAATGTAAATGACATCTTAAAGTTTATCGAAACTAAACTACTATTGTTACATCACTATATTTTGCAACTGTTATTTTCAGCATTACTTACCATTCTAAATAAATGTCTTTTTTCCATTAGCATACATATTTTAACTGATTGCATTATTGGTGCAAATTCCTGTATTTAAAACATTCGATCATTTTTCTGTAGTATTAAAACTACCAATGTTTAGAACCCTCAAAACGAGCTGAATATCTTATGAAAATACATTATAGTGGTTTAACTGATACAAAAGCTACGAGTAGATCATATTAAGGAGATTAGGTAACTGGGTACGAAAACCTAAGAATATCAAGCTCAAGCTCTTCAAATCAATATTTAATAAGATATTGGAAAAGAAGTATTTCCTTTAATTAAGTACTTGGCCATATAGAGAGAGAAGTTATTGCAAACGCAACGCAGCGAAAATATAATTTAGATTTTTATGGTACTAATTTTGGCACTAGTTTTTCAGGAATATATTATGCAATACATAATTTTTATATCGTAGTCGATGGTAAAATGTATACCCTAATTAGTCGTGTAGTTAATTTCACAAACCTTCATTTAACTAAACCTGAAATCTAGCAAATTGATTGTAACCAACTTCCCGATGTTTGATTGAACTGCAATGTTTATTTTATTTCAATTATTTTTCAGTCCAGATCTGCATTGTCATTGACATTTTATCGATGGCAACTTTTTAAAGTATGTTTAAAACTTGACTCTAAATGGTTCGATTAAAATTCGTCTGGTAATAATTACAGAAAGAGAGCGCAATTTTAAGATTTTTATATATTACCCCTCGAAAAATCCATTTGACAGTTAGAAAACACTCTGCGCAGCCACTTTCATTAGATTATAGTTCTAACCATAATTCTCTTATTGTATATGTATAAAAACTCCTATTATCTGACTTCAACTTACGATAAATATCGAAATCAACGATACCGAGTGAAACAGCATATTTTAAACTATAAAACCGAAAATCGTCCCGATATCCTCAATACAATTAAATATATATATAAAATTAAGCAAAAAACCAAAAAAAAAAATTCGATTGTTGTACATATAAGACTTTCTATTGCTAATTAAAATTAATATAATTTAAAAAATAAGTACATTTTCGAAAAACATACAAATAAAGCTCTTTATTTAAAAAAATATATATATATGTACTGCCTGCGATTCGTACAAGCGTCATAAGTCTTATTTAAAGGAATCGTCTCTTTTTGAGCCAGTGTACCTGTCAAGTGCAGTAAAAATCATGTGTATCTCTCAAGTATTAACCCTTCGAGAACACACAGGATCAATTTGACCTTTTCTCCGAGTTTGATCGCAAATATCATGAAATCATTTTGAAAATGCGTGGGCCTGAGGCCCTCTAGGTGTAGTTTGGGGTACTAACTATACATTAAGATGCTCCCTTTGTACATATATATACAGCGCAACACGTAGTAGACGTTGAGTATTATTCGAAGTTGGTGCAGGGTCATTCTGACCCTATTGTGTATTAAGTGTCGGTTTGCTCCGGATAAACCTTTTTAATTTGAAGTGATATTATAAGTATATAGTGCCTACGAGTAGTGAGGTTAAAACAGTTCAACATACTTCTTTTAAAAGTATATCTGTACCTGTAAATACATACATTAGTGAGCACGATGGCGTATATATTAGTTGCGGCTACGCATGTCCAGAATGTCGTAGTATGCACCCAGCAGGAATATTTCAACAGTTCTTCTAAGGAGGATAATGTGTCAGAATATGTAGTCAAACACTGACACGTTTAACCTCTTCAGGGACAAATTTTTTGAAAGTGGAAAAGGTGGTTTCATGTTTTATTTGATTACTTATTTTTTACCGACAGCTACCCAGTAAGTAAGAAAAATTTGGAAAAACAATTAGTATAAAAAAGAAAACTGAGTTCAAATATTTGACAGTAAAGTGCTATTAGAAAAAAAATAAAAAACCTAATTTTACAGATTTTTTTTTTCAAAATAAAGCACTTATTTAAATTAACCAAATGTTATACATTGAGTTTATTTATCAGAGATTTAGGTTTTTCCAAAAATAATTTTAATTTCTAAAAAACTAAACGTACACATATGTGGCCAAGGGTGTTAAGAGGTTAAGGTAAACTAAAGTACAATTTACATTAATATTACATTGAACTGTTGCATGAGTTTCAAAATATTTTGGTTCTCTTTTGCGTAAGCCCATTTCGTGTTTCTTCAGATGAAAGAATAAACTAAGAAGCAAAATACTCAGAATGAAGTGAATCACAGTTAAATCTCTTGGAAAAAAATCATAAATGCAGAGTGAATTATAATAACTGTAGGCCGTAGGGTTCTCCTTACGAAATTCTTTGAGAACAAATTTTACGGGATATTAAAAGGCTGCAAAAATGCAAAAATTTGTCATGACAAACAAAAATAGTTGGGAAAACAGCAGTCTCATTAGAATAGCGTTCTCAAAAATTGGCAGACAGTTTCGTAACTGACCACAACGGTGAAAACAATAAAAGCGTGCTAAGTTGTGCCCGCAAGTCATTTCCTTACGCATAAAATACGAATTCATAATCTCTAATTGAATAAGACCATCTAATTGCAGGGCAATCAAAGAGCGCTTCCAAAAGGTGTTCTTTATCGGTTAGTTGAATCGCCCCCTATTAGCGGTACCCAGTGTAGTGGAACACGCATGTGTTGCAAGTGGCGCTCAAGTCCACATTTTATTAACAACAATAAGTTAATTGCGATGACGTCGATAATGCCTTGTAGGTGCCACAAGGTAGCCTCAACGGCCACTAGTGGTAGCAATCTGAAAATCTAAAGAAGTGTAGAATTCGGTTAGTCGTCGTCGCAAGGCCTTCGCGCGCCGCCTTGCGAAAGATTTAATTTTCAGTAAAGCGAGGTAACTCGCGGCCGAATGGGCCTATCTAAGTAGCTAGCTATGTTTGCTGCTGTAATGCAGCAATTGATACGCGGGGGCGTGCGTACTTGCAGCTACATATCTCACCTGACCACCAGCGGATGTAGCATCCACTGATGCTCGGAAAATTGTTCGCCTCCGGGCTTTCAGTTCCCAGCTCGACCAGGTGCGGTAGCATCATCGTCTTAAATGGTGGCGTAGGTGCGCTATGCTTCTCGTGATGTCGTACTTGCGCCAAAGAAGACAGATTTTTTAAATTATGCTCTTTAGTTTCAACTGTGACAGAATAAAGAATGCTAATGATAGCAGTCTTGTCGACTCCACTGGTGACCATTTGGTTATACATATGTCAAATTTCGACCGGATCTTCCGGGATAAAACAATATATTTATGTATCTAGCCCTTGGCGTCACACAGTTGGGACACTAATTAGATAATTATTCAATCTGGCCCTGAATTATATTGGGTAGGTAGTTAGGGAATTGGCCAGAAGTATACATAAGTATGTATACGTTTGCTACTAAGGTTAGGAAAGTATTATTTTTATTTAATATTTTATGTGTATCTGCATACATACATACATATATGTATATCATGTGCATAAATATTTAATTTTATTTAAATACTTGATATCATATTTTAGGATATTTTACCATAGGTGATCGGTGAATAGTATCAGTAACATGAAGTGTCCATGTAATTTTCATATGATACTTTATTTATGGCCACAATTTTTATTCGACAGTAGTTACACATATGTATGTAAGTAAAATATCAACTTTTTTTATTCGATATTGTGTCTGTAACCGAGAGAATTTTAGTCGAAACTATTTAAATTATATTCTCTTTACTAGAATAACTTTTTCCCTTACACAAAAAGAAGAGATTATTTGAAGTTATAGAAAATTGACAGTTATATCAACTGTCATATTTTCAAATTTATCTTAAGTAGGCTGTTCGTAAGAACGCCGGCCAAGAAAAATGCTCCTATACAAACTCTATGTAAAAAAAAAGCTAAAGAAACGGTAAATAAAATTTTCCTCGATAAATTCTCGTACTCTAGTATGCGTTCGGTCAAAAAAAGCGATAGAGCTATTCTGACAGCTAGGTGGAGCTTTTTCTTGATGCGATATAGAAAAAATAGCGCGAATAATTTTTTCTTGAATGGAATAGGCATTTCATATCAATACTAGTAAGCTGTGTGAGATTTTCATTCAAGAACTGAACTGTATCAAATTTATGTATTTAATATCATAGATAAAAAAAGATAGATTCAAACGATACATTTTCAAAATTTGTCTATACCAGGAACGAGCAATAAATAGAAGCACCTTTCTTGATCACAGTACTTACGAACAGCATACTTAGCTTTATTATTTTATAATTTTAAAAAGTAAAACTAACGGGAATCCAGTCCACAACCTCTATTGCCCACGTGAATCATCGTCAACACGTGGCGTTACCAACTGAGCTTTTTAGTTATTCTTATTTTGCCGAAGTAATTTTTAAAATGTTAAAAGTCATAGAAAAATTCTGGTGAATATAATAATCTTATTAAATAATTATCATAAACTTATTAAACACTATTCTTGAATTCGTTCGAAAAGAGCTTACAAAAAGCCCTTTATGGGCAAAAATTCCTTAATAAAGCTGCTTAAATTCTCACAAATTTATTTTAGTTACCTTTGACTTTATAACTGCCCAATAATTCGATTGGATTTGTCTATCGGATTTTTTTAACCGAGAAAGATTTAATTGAAGTTAAAAGTCATGAATTTGTTAAAAAATTAGGAACTTCAATTCAAAAGGTTACTTTTGAAAGCACTTTTCGATTCGATTCGAACGGATTCAACAATAGGGCCCATTAACAAATCAGTGATTTTTAATTATGTAATTGCAAAACAGGATAAAATTAGGGGAATGAAATATTTACAAAAATTATATAATAATACATTAAAAAAAACTAATGAATTCGAGGCAAGAACAGATGAATCTATGATTTTACAAATGTTATTTTTTCTGTGCAGGTAGCTGAAAATGCACAAAAATTAAGCTATTGGATATACTCCAGAAATTACAGGAAAAGAGTGTTCGGCAGTTTGAGATTTTACAAAATTGTTCAATTCGATAATTCACAAATAACAATATTTCCCTTGCCATCAATACGCCCGAAATGTTTTCGTATTATCAAATCGTATTTGTGATATTTCCAGACAAAAAATACTCCTTTATTCTGATAGTCTATTGCGAAGAAAGCAAGTGACGGATGGATATTATTCTTCACTTCTTCCATTTCTTCTCTACAATCTACATTACTAAGTTGTTAGTTTTAATTTCAATAATACGTGGTAAAAATTTCAGGATGATCAGTTGAAAGGTGTAGGAGTCCAAACAGCGGAATCGGGCTGTGACACGCATTTGTATTCCTTAAGCTGTATTTAATTGAAAAAATAATAAGCTAAATAATACATGAACTTAAAAATTCTTAGCATTCTCTCCTGCAATTTTCCGACGTTTCTGAATAAGTTTTTTAAAGAGAGCTTCTTTACTTGTAGGACTTAGAGCTTGATATGAATTGTTCGAATAATTGTGAGCGGTAGTGTAGATTAAGAATAACAAATTTCATGAGTAGTTTTGGACCCAAATGAGCCTACCTATCGTAATTAAAAACATGCACACACCACCTGAAAGAATTTTTTATTAGTGTACAAATAATCAATGACATAAAGCGAAAAATTGAAAGGAAATTATTAGGCCAAAATACAAGGGGTCTCCAATTGGAACTGACCTAGTTTCTTCTAATAGTTCTCAATTATTATTGGATCTGTAGTGACCAGTAATTTTGGTTTTTGATCTTTTGATAGTAAAGAAAATTTGGCACACGCTTCATAAAGCTTTTTCTTTCTTTCGTCAGTTATAGTTAGATAGAATGTCTTGTCTATTGGTCCGGCGCAAGCATTTTTCGAGTCTTTGCATTTGATCCTGAAGGTTGGCGATGACTTTTGGGACGTTGCCGACGAACTGCTGCTGATACTCTCTTTCTTTCTTTGTGGTTGTGGTTGTTGTTGTTGTTGCTGTTTTTGTTTTTGTTGTTGTTTAAGCTGTGCTTCAGTTGCCTTTGAAGTTGAACTTGAAGCTTAAGTGAAATTCAATTATTATTATTACTAATATTTCTTTTTTTTTTTTTTTTTTTTCAGCCACAGCCACTAACGTATTGATGTAAATTCTACAATGCTATATTTGGTTGGTACCGAAGTTCTATGTCATTTCAAATTACTACATACTTTTTTTGCACCTCAATATTTGACATACGAAGCAATTATTTAAAAGAACTTTTTACCTTATTCTTCAAATGACACTGCGTAGCAAGTCTTATAGCAAAGCTAAAAGTTACAGGCCGCTATTCTGAATATATCAGAGAATATCACACATGTTATTTATTCTATTTATTAAACAATATATATATATGTATAGTAGTGATTATTGTTCATTAAATTAAAAGTATGAGTAAGTATGTGATTGTGATAAGGTCCCACTGGTGACTAAATTCTTTAAAAAGGAACACATTTTTCTTAAAGATTCAAAACTTAACGAATATTTCTAAACATGAGAACAATTGTAAAAAAATAAAGCAAATAGCGAATATAAAATGAACATTTCCTTAATTGGGAACATTTGCCTTTTGTTTTTACTGTCATTTATTTCACAATTTATGTACTTGTTTTAAGCAAGTTTTTTTATTATAAATTAAATATTTTTAATCTAAAATCCTAAATAAGATTATAAATGCGAAAGTACGTTTGTTTATTTACCATATGACGTAAGTACTGCACATACATACACACATATTTTAAATTTGATGCCTTTATTTTATTTTTCTGTACTATAATACAAAAAACCATTCAATCAAGGACGGTATCGGGGGACAAAAAGAATAAAATTTTGAATCGCATTGTACCTATGTATTTACATACTGTTGCGTATGATTTGCAATTTACTAGGATAAGTTTTGGTCGTAAACTATTTTTCAATATCACACCCACAAATTTTGGTAACATGAGACACCGGGTGAAATCGGATAACTGAATTAAAGTGATTTTCAAAAAATTTTAATATAAATAATAATATAAAATACTAAACTATGTGTGGCATTTTAACGTAAAATAAAAGGGCTCCTTACCTCGATGACTGCAACTTTTCGGGTGAGCACAACTACTCACTTTTATCTTGGAATCTCGACATTTGGCGCAGGGGCCGCCTCCAAACATTCCAGACAGAAATACAGAGCCGAATAGTATGATAAAGAGGCCCGCTACCACAAGCTGTATGGATCTTTAAAAAATATTAATTTTTAAATTGTGTTAGCTTTACATCACATAACTCGATTTAGTTAGTGCACATTTGTACTCTTTATTATATTTTAAGAGGACAAAGATTATAATTGACATATACTACTAGATATTTTTAAGTCTTGATCAAGTTAAATACTTGTCGCTTTTCTTATTATAATTGTAAAATAACGTTCCCCGATACCTACCTATCTGCATTAATTAAGCATAAAATAACTTTATACAGGCAGTCAGCTATGTTAAGCCAAAATTGCATCATCCAAAAGAAAAAGAAACTAAAAGAAGATACTAATTAACTCTGTACACGGTTTAAGGTACAAAACCACAGTGCTTACATAACAGCAGCTAAGGCATCCACCAGAAAAGAGCCAGCAAATCGGTCACAAGGTGATGGTTTCGAAGAACAAGGAGCCCTCGAAGGCGGATCACATATTCCACAAGGGCTCGTGACTGGCGCCGAACCTCCACAACAGCTCTTTCCAAAAGTACATTTAACGTATGCTGGGGCACATGCATCCTCCCTGTTGGTACTGCATGTTGGACAAGGCATTTTTCTCTTTGTTTTACTATATAATTTAGTTATTTTCTTTTTTTTCAATTCTGGTAGCAATTTTGAAGTTTTTTATTAAGAAATTTTTAATGTTAAAAGTTTAATTTTAAAATGACAAAATTTGCTTAACCTACTCAGTACATTCCGATATCTACAAGTCAGAGGTGTACAAATTACGCTATTAAATTTTTTTGCTAACAAGTTTTTAAGTAAATTGTATATGAATATAAATTTATGTTTTAATAAAATGTAAATAAATCCCTACTTAATATTATAAGACCCAAAGTGTGTCTGTCTGTTTCTTACTTACGCTGAATCTACTGCACCGATTTCGCTGAAATTTAGTATAGAACAAAAGTAAAGGGCGGAGAACAATATATGATACCTTTTATATCGGGAAAATTCATTGTCCCGAGGAATAAGATCTCAAAATGGCGGATTCGACATTGCAGCCAACAATTGTAGAATTAATGTATTGCCTTGAAAACTGATATTTTGGGATTTTTAGAGATGCTAATTACAAATCTGCTTTCAAAATGTAGAAATTCAAGATGGCGGCCGCAATATAGCTACCAAAATGTTGGGAAATTCAACGAGTTTAAGAAAATTACATTTCGGATTTACTATCAAAGTTTGTAAATTCAAAATGTCCAAAACCAATATGTCGACCTATGTTTTTAAAATTCAAGTGATTTTAATGAAAATTAGTGTAAAATAATTCGGTGACACAAATTTAGAATTTATTATTACAATTTGGAAATTCAAGATGGCGGATCCAATATGGCGAAGCAATTTTTCAATTTCTAATTGAAAGTATTTCCATAAAACAGGGTACCCGCGTACCCTTTTCACAATTTCCGACAGAAATTTTTTATCTTTTATTTTTTATCTTTATCTTTGAAGAGATTTTAAATAAAATTAACAACAAAATTTTATAGGTGGTAAAAAAAAGTATACACAAAATGCTGTTTAGTTTTTTTTACATAAAAATTTAAAACAAGTGGAAAAACGAAACTTTTGTTTCGAATTATCTGCATCTGCATTGTCTGTTTAATGATTCAGCTGCCTCCATCCTTATAAAAGCATAAATAAATGTAAAAGATACAAATAAATCATAATTGTTATTTTAACTCAACATCTCAAAATATTAGTTTTAAACAAGAACACACTTTGAGGTAAAAATCGAGAGGTTCAGAAGTTCTGGTGGCTAATTGCTCGATTTCCCAATATAGGTATTTTAAGATATGTACATAGTATGTTCATAGATACAATATAGATAAATGCATAATAGAATAAAGTACATAGTTTGAACGTTCTGAAATTCTGAATAAATATTCAATAGTACTCGAATTAAAATAGTTGCTGTGATTTTAGTAGTATGGTTTTAGTTTTATAAAATTTTGTAACCTCAAAATTGGATTTTGTGATATAATTTTTTTTTTCTAACGTCGATATGATAGATACTGTATTTTACAGTAGAGAGTGTCATAAAATTGTAACCACTTTGTTTTCTTTTCCATACTTCATTTAGAACAGCTTGATTTTGTTTATATACATATAAGATGAAAATGAAGTTAATGGTATATATACTGCGTTCTGTTCTTAACACCTTTAGGTTCATCATTCCCTCTACAAAATAGAATAGTCCAGTCCAGCACCTTTGCCGCTAATAACCATATCATAACAGAAAATGAATGTTATATAGTTTCTTACATAGAGCCAAGACAAGAACTCTTCTCCTGTAAATTACAGGCTGGAGTCATTCAATTTCCTAAACCGTGTGTTGACGGCCTTGTAATACAAAAATTGTAGATTTTATCGCTTTATACTGCATGCATAGATCTAATTTCTTTTCCATACTAAGATTTGTGTAAAATTTGACTAAAGCAATAAAAGCATCTATAAAATAATAAAATATAGGGTGTATTTAGAATTAAATTATACTTTAACTTTTTGGTTTTAACTAAAAAAAACAATGAATTAAAAACTCTTATCCGATTATACGAAATTGTTAGCATACTCCTTCCAACAACTCCAAGAGTTGCACTGAATAGAATGAGTGGAGCACGTTTTGTTTTCTGCACACAATGATACAAAGGTAATAAAGAGTAATTCTGTGGACAAATTAATGGATAGTTTGTGAGAAGAATGCACCTTGAAGAAGTGTAATTTGCTAGCACTTTGCTACATAATAGGAATTTGAATAATAAGAAATTTTGATAAGGCATAATTACTTTTTAGGCCCCTGAATTTTGCGCTATCTAAAATGCGTCACATCGTAAATGTCTTTCAGGAAAATTATCCTTCCTGAAAAGTATCCTAAAGTCTTAAAACTTATAAAGAGATCGAATCTTATCAATATGAAGTTTTACGGTAATATTCAAATGAACATCATATGTATCTTTAAAACTCTTGATTTATGAAGTTAGTCCTCAAGAGCGTTTTGGTAGTAAATGTGATTATCAATGTAATAGTGCTATGACAAATTGTTTAAAAAGAAAAATGTTTAACGAATTATTCAGGTTTATATAAAAGAATAACTTTTGTCATATAAATTGTATGGGGAACTAAACTCTTTCTTGCTCCGTTCATATGTTCGATTTGGGAATCTGAAATTTCGGGAAGATTAAAGTTAGATCTAGAGTTAAACCATTAGCCTATGGAACCAAAAAAAAAAAAAACACTCAAAAGAACCCTAATATCTATATATATGTATATATATATACAATAGAATGGAACACTTAATATCTTAATTATAAAGAAAACGTATTAGAGAAAAAAGTACGAAAACGCAACGAAATGCACATGCATTCATACAAATGTATGTGCAATATTTATACATATGTATCAAACGAAGGGTACTGCTTTAATTTGTTAGATACCTTGTAAGTATCCTCATCATACTTAAGTATATGTATACCTTTTGTTTTGTATAATCTAATTCAACTGATCTTTCAATCCTGCAAGCAGGGCAAATGTTTTAATGGGTTCCTGTGGCACATTAATTTAAAAATGATAAGGCAACAGCAGAAAGCTAAAACTGGAGGCGCTTTGGTGTCTTAGCCACTTCAAGACATCCATTACTGGCCTCCCGCAAAAATGCACCGAAGTAAGACGATTCACATTCCCCCCATCCAGATACCATTGATGGTGTAAACGTGACCGTAATTATATTTGAAGGTAATTTCTAATCAGGTGTGAAAAATTACGCGGCATGTATTTCAATGGATTTTAATGTCCGATGGTGCAAATTACCCGACCGCTAAGGGAATTAAGAGAGCAGTCCACAATCTGTTTGCCGGTTAAACAAAGGGTGATGGGAACCCAACGGTGGTAGACTGCCTGTTTCCACACCACCGTCTTCAAATCTAGCCAGGATGTTTCGAAACAAATCCGGAATTGCGTGTCTACTGAACACGCTTCCCTCGACCTCTTGACTTCATTCTCGGGCGAATTTTCAAGTTGAAAAGACCATCGGAGTGTAAAAGCGATCTGATTTCCATAACTCACCATTTCAAGTATAAATAAAGTCTTGCGCCTCTCCTGCGGAGGTTACACGGTGATCCGATCAAAGATGAATTTATTCTGCCGACTCTGTCGAAGGCGATTTCTTAATGTTGGACAATTGCCGCCTTCGCACTTTGGCCGAAATGTTATATATTTTTCAGGCCATTGAGCAATGAATGCACGGCGGAGAGGAAAATCCAAAAGATGAATATACTTCGTGGCCATAACTCTTGTGTTACTTCCCCCAGAGGTTTTTGTCTTCGGATAGATTATGTAAGACGAATGTTTTCCCCGTAAACAATGTGTACGCAGAACACGTGTTTGGTGGACCAAAACATTGCATTTTCCCTTTTTAGTTGAATCGTTTAGGGCTTCTCAAGCTGAGATGCTTTGTTTGTCGAACAAAACAAGAACACTGGAGTTTGCTGACTTTGGTCTGCCTCTAATTGCACAGTCAGTTTTAGCAATGCTCACGATTATTAAAGTACACATTTATTGTCAGAAGTTATTAGACTGCAAGAAACAACATCATATTTAATGCAATAGTTCGAAATCGTTAGCAACCTCTTAACTCTCTGCTTAACCCTTAACTGCTCGTACTAGAATAATCACGTAATTGCTCGCATGGGGTCTTCACAGACCCAATTTATTGTGAAATTTTGCAATGATCTATAAAGTAAAATAATAGCCTGATTATTACAGAAGTGCGTTATTTTTATGGAAATTTCAATGATCCAACTTGAATTAAAATTAAAAAAAAAAAAAAATAAGAAGAGGAAATAAGAAAATATGAATTAAAATTTTCTAAATGACCCCGTGCGAGCAGTCAAGGGTTAAGAACAAACAAGGATGTATTAAATTAAGTACCTCAGAAAACCACTTCGAGCTGTAATTATAGAGATCTAGGAGCGTGCACGCGTTACGAAAATTGTATATTCCTTATGATGCTTCCTGGACCAAAAAAAAGAAAATTAATAAAAAATCCATTACCTATATATAAATTCTAAAGAATGTGTATCAAAGGAGAATACTCATTTGTCGTTTTGTATGGACGTTTGGATTTATTTCGGCTTATTTTCGGTAGCGGATAATTCCAGAGCGGAATACTTCTATTACATACATATTTTGAGTTTTTAAAGTTTCTTTTTAAGGCGACTTTATTTTTTTTTCTTATTTCTATTTTATAATTTTTCGTATATATGTATGCTTTCGAATGAGCCTGAATCTACATATTTTGGGTTGACTCGAACTAAAGCCATGTTATAGCAGTTTGATCGGTTAAGATTTGAAGTTAGTTGTAATGTAAGATGAATTAGCAAATGCTGAAATTTATTCGATATCTTTAAATTCGAAGGATTCAATTTTTTAAATAGAACGTGAATGAAACCAATCGAAGTACAATTATGTCAATTTGATTTCGTGCAGGTATTCCTAATGATTTTCGTAAGCTTGCACCTATCGCGACTTTGGAGTCGCAGTGTATCGTCACTTGCAATTGACGAATAGTTGTCTAACTTAAAATATAAACTTACTAAACGTTTTTGTTTTTAAATATGCATATTTCAAAGGATCATGGACAAAATGGGTGTGGAATCAATATGCTCTCCCTCGTACTTTATGTTGCTCTTTAAAACAACAAGCTAAATTTTTATGAAGATCTTTATTTTGATGTCCAAATTACACCCAAAAAGTATTCTTAATTTGATGTTTTTTTTTACGGGCAAAGGGAGTGACTTCTCCTATTCTTACAAATCTTCCCATATTTAATAGAAGATGATGTGATATTCACTCTTAATTTTTAAAATTGAAAATTGAAAGATGAAATAAAAGCGAAATATCCTAGTTCCAGTAAAAACAGTTCCCAGGTCGCATTTTAAACTTTGGAAATGTTATGCAACGAAAAACATAAGTCCAAAGATGTATTATTTAGAAAACGAATGCAATTATACTTTATTCAGAAAAAAATATATGCCTAAGTTATAAAAGTATTGCCAAAATGTTCGTATAACCTGCGATGATTTGCCCTTATCCTAAAACCGAAAACATTCGGTCAATGTAAGCGCCAGCACTTCAAGAGTGAGTGCTTCTCAGTACTTGGTGCCAATCTCTTCGACGGATGGAAAAGATGCGCTAGACCAGATAGATCCACGAAAGAAGCCGAACGATAGTTGCTTTTTCTTTATATAAATCGCATTGTTCTGCGGTTCGCTTCACACCTCCTTCAGTAGCGGCTCGATCCAAACAGTGAGCACCTTGATAGTCGTACAGAACCCAACAGACCTGGAGCCCAGTCGAATTGCATTAGTCCCCAGACATGTTAATACCTCATTCCATTTTGCCATAGTGTCTAAAAATCTGAGTTAATCTCATCGACATCCAAAGTGCTTCCCGAAAGAACTTCGAAACGGCGAAGGAAGTTCGCTGGCTAAGTGCGTGCCTTACAGGTGGAATAAATTAATGAAAAGTGAAAACTGATTTATGATGCATGCAGCCCAACTGCAGAACTCCCGAGGTGGCTGCTAATTTAGATGTGCGGATAGCAAGTGGATAATTGCCCCGTGGTCATTGAAATTGCGGATGGTCAGTGTTTTGTGAAGGTCTCTCATTAATGATCACTGCCTGGTTTCTACTCGATCGTTAAAGACTCTTACACCTGTCTGCAATTTTCGCAAGGTGCCAGCCCTACCTGGCCGAAAGTGTGCAGCGACAAATCGGAGCTAAGAAGTGCTAAATTATTATTTTTGTGATATGAAAAAATGGTTTTTCTAACTGTTCGCGGTAATTGCTCGAGAACAATTTCCACACTTAGGTGGTGGTGAGGCCGCTGGTTTTAAACTCAGACGAGCGCGACATTTTCCATCCGCCTGCGATCGGTGAATTGCTTCTTGTGGCTCGCGGTTGCCATCCAGTTTTCAAGTGTAAACTTATTCTGTGGTCTTGTGGAGTGTTTTCCATCTTCGGGTAAGCCGCCGGGTGCCACCAGCAATTAGAGTCATATTCGCCGCGCACCCTGCTCCCGTTTCGGCGAGCCCCCGCCTTTGGAATGAGTTTGAAAAAGTACTCCAGGTGAGTGATTTGATGATTTCGTGAATGTGAAAATAGATAGATTTATGTAACTCCTTCAACCAGGTGGATATCATAACTTTGGCTCAAGCGCGAAATAGATTTTATCATTCGATTTCGGGCCGGTATAAAAACATTGCGTAAAAAATTGCTTTTAATTTTACTTTATATATAATTTAATTTTTACGATTACCCACTAGGGTTAGATATGATGTTATAGTGTGTGAATTTCCTCAATAATCTAAGCATATAACGAAAGTGCAAAAACTCATTCGGAACTATTAAAAGAAGTTCATTATTATTTTTTAGGTAACCATAATCGTTATAAAAATTCAACGAAATAAGTGGGTACTTGATTCTGGTTTTTCCAAAAAATAAAAAGAACTACTTATAGGTAAGCGTACATATCTATTTTGCATTATTAAAGTGATTACCAAGAAAGGACATTAGTTAAAATTGTTTTCCAGATAGTGCAAGATTATTTTATATTCCTTTCTATTGTCTTGTAATCATAGATATATAATTAACATTTATTTAAAATTAGGAAAGCCTGTACAAAATGTTTAACAAAAAAAAAAAAAAAACAGCAAATATTTGGCTCTAAAGTCGGTGTTGTTAACTATCCGTTTTTACGTCTACAAAACTTAAACTGTTCTCGAGTAAAACAGTGGTATATCGAAAAACTCAAACCAATTACTATTATTTTCATTTCGTTTTTCATAGATTTAATAAATATAATCCAAGTCCAAATTTATGTTATATTTCGACCTTTGACTAAAGATTGTCTAATTTTTCAGGAGGCCTTTGACTATAACATTATAGATATATACATGCAAAAGTCTACGAAAGTTTAAGAAATACACAAATATATAATAAATAAATATTGGTATTATATTTTCACAATTTAAAAATAAATCTCGTTTTACATCAGTATTTTGAGATGAGAGTTGGCGACTAAAATTATACTACTAAAAATTATCTAAACGTATTAGTAGTGTGCATTGTAATTGACTTTGACCGACATTAGCTTCTATGTCATAACTCATACATAACCCATTAACACTTTCTTAATAATTAGAAACTTTTTTTGTTTCTAAAATATAAAGGTGGTAACCCCTGTTCACTCAGAAAATTGATCGGCTGTTAGTTGCACTTTTGCACTTTGCGGTCAAGTCAATGGAGAGTTGCATACAATTCCATTTGTTTAATTGAGATGTCGCTTGACACGGCATATTCAAATAACCTCAAAACTTCGCAATTTAAATTGTAGTGCCAAGGAATTAATGTGTTTCAATTTGTACTATAAAACTATAGGAAGCGATTTAATCAAATATTGTACAGGATGCTAAATAAATGCTTACTTACTTATCGGTTTACGGGATATTTGAATTATACCTTCTTAATGACTTCGAAGACGGAAGTCTACAGGTGACGCAGAAATTCTCAATTTAGCTCTGCTTTTCTATATTTAGCGATTTTCGTGGTACTGATACAAATTCAATAACACTTACATTTTGTAGTATAATCAGTTTGCTTCTTCGAAAATTTTACTTCCCGGTGATACTTCCAGAATTGAGACGAATTCTAAAGCCCCTTAATCTGATTAGGCCGAGAACAAATTAGATTTTTTGTTTAAAAACAAAAAATTACTATAACAATCTAATTTACCTATTTTCCCGTGAGAAATGGAAAATAACAATACGTTATGAACATCTTGTAATTAATTATGTAGTAATACAAGATCAATTTCTATAACAGCATACAATTTTAAGTGTATTTACATATAAGGCAATGTATCTCATAAAATTACATGTGTTATCGAGAACATCGAGAATAACGTCTATGAAAGTAAAGCGAAGCGGCTATTATTCTAACTATTCTAGTTTCAATTCGAGCTTCAAACGATGCTGAAATTTATGTGTGCCCGAAGCAGAGTACCTACTTATTTGCTGCAGCCTACAAAAGTGAAATGAAAACACTTTATTTACGAAAAACTTGATAAAATAATTAAAATAACGCTTATTTACACTAACACATGTAATATATTTTTTAACATCTTAAAAGATCCTCTGCCACGGTGCAGCGAGGATAGACGAAGATTTTTGTTACAACATAATTTTATAAGATTCGCCAAGTATTGATTTTTAGGAATCATTCATTCATTCATGAATAGTTTGGTTTATAAAAGCAAGACAAAGAATTTCTATTAAACAACTTTTCTCTACTGAATTGCCAGAAGAAATCAAATCATGTTAATAAGTATGGCTAAAGTGCAGCTGTAGATAGCCTAAAATAACACTGGTCTACAAAAAAAATTTTTTTTCTTGAGTCTCGGTTTATTTTATAATTTTTTTATTTGTCATATATCAAAATAATTAAAAAATACCCACAACTTCCTTAAAGTTTGCTTTTGTAGTGTTGGTAGTATGTAATAATACAGATTTTGAAGACCGTATTTTGACCATTTTTGAAGCATCATTAAAAAATAAAGGATCATAATAGAAATTTGTAACTTTGTTTAAATGAAAGCCTAAATCCTAATCTAAGAGAACCAAATGCCATTTATCTCAATAGCCCTTTTTAAACATATTATCGAACAAGTTTTTCATGAGTGTGCACTTGTCATGTTCTTTATTCGGCATTTATTATATGAAGTAATTGATTAATGGAAAAAAATCAAATTTATGGATCATTTCGAAATGTTTTAAGGCCTTCTGTATTTTTATATAATAGCTTAAGATTTCAACTATTATTTGAACAACATTTAAGTTCCTGACTCAATCCGTTATTTAGTAATAATTTTTCATAAATGGTCAAAATATGGTCTTTTGTACTTTTTAACCCTATTTTTCTCGAAAAAGGAAGCTGTTTGAACATTTTCATTTACGAATTCGTAATCTACGGAAAAAGTCCTACAGAGATCATTTGCAAATACTTTGAGAAAAAAATTGGTGTTGACCTGTGTAATCTGTTATTTTCTACAGAGAAATTCTGCTGCAGACCTTTAAATTTTATGTATTCCACCGTGATGCATCTTTACTAAGATACATATATCTAAGAAATTTGAATTTCTAACATTAACCTTATTTCTGCTATTCTTATTCATTAACGAAGTTTTCTGGAAAACATTGCTAACTACATAGTTTTAAGCCTTTTAACTATATGTTTACTATTTGTTAAAAAAATGCCTATATAAAAACGTTAGGGACTTTATAAGACCTTTGGTGAGCAATAACACAGTAAAAATTACATTTTCTAAAAAATAAATTATAAAGAAAATTAGTTTTTAATATGTTTTGATTCGCACATATTTAGCATTTATTTTCAATGCTATATACACATCTTCCGCAAACAATTTTCTTACAAAATCTACAAGTGTTGTTACTACTGTTTCTTATTCAAAATCCGATCTGGCAAGTCTTATGTTCTTGTGAAGTGTAAGCCGATGAAAGATCAATATTTTGATCAGTTTCCATGTTTTTATCAGCAAGCCCTTCGGCTAATTGAAAAAGAAAATCGTTCCTGGATATGCTCGATCCGGTACATTATATTATTATACATGCAATTAGTGCTGCCAAAGCTAAAATATTAAAGAATGCGTGAAGAGGCCACCGAAAAGAATTAGGAAGAATACTGCTTATTTCTTCGACCATAGAAAAGATACGCTCCCCGAGGACACAAAACTCCAATAAAATGAAGAAACTTGGTGTTTCAAATTGACCGATCACTTTTTAAAAGTCAATAGGCCTCCGGTTCAGTACAACATTTCATGCGTTCTATTTAATTATATCAAGTGGAAATCCCTACTTATATTATTTTTATGACATTTCATTTTGGGTAGCCAATCGGACCGACGATATCTTTGAATATTGTATAGATGGGAGTCTACCATTTCGATTTCTTCTAAATTGCTTCATCAACCCCAATTTCTGTATCATTCGTTAAAACATTATAAAACTGAATTTACACTAGAATATTTGCAGATACAATAAGGTATAATATTTTTTTCTTGAATGCACAAACTAAGAATAAGTAGAACTTTTAAACCGTGTTCACACTATGAATGCAGCTGAAATATAGAATTTGATTTTTTTTTTCTTTCCTTTTTGGAATTCGAACATGCAAACTTAAATATGTAGAATAAGAACATAAAAAAGAAACTCATTAGAACCACTACAGATTTGAGATTTCGAACAAATAAGGCATATACGAAAATTACTTTGAACACACATTCGTCTGGTTAAATATGTAGATAAAAGTCAGCATAAGTGTTAGAAGAAAAATGTAAATGGTACCTATTTATATTTTTGCTTGCGAAATTCGAAATACGTCAGAATGACGCGTCCTGTAAACTTGCTGTTAATATTGTCGAAGATAGAATATTGATTGATTCATAAACGACTATAAAATATTAATAATAGAGTATAGTGTGATGATTGGAAAAGCTAATATGTCGTTAATCATGGCCTTATATCGCTATGCTGCCTATTAAATGCGAATGTATGTGTGTATGCAGATTAGCCAAGAAATACCGTACTACATTGAATCGAGGCACTGTAAAGGCAGAAGGCATCTTGGCGGAGACGATCGCAACCGTTGTCTCCTAAAAATTCAATTTACATAGGCAGCGGTCCGACAGAGGAAGGAAACAGCAGGCAACAGTCGCGGCAGCAAAATTATAAAACTAACCAACCGATAAACCTTTGAGATCTAATTATTGCCGAGAACGCTATTTCTAGCAGAAAAACCTCTGTAGGGCAACCGCAGAACTTTACCTCGGATTTCCTAAAGCATCTGAAGCGGCCGCCGGGGCTTCCAGACCGAGGTGCGATTATAGGAAAACGAAAAATTCTTGAGAAGCACCGCACGGATGGTGCTATTCCTCATCCGGGTGAACAATGCTTCAGCAATGCACCATTTTTCCACCTGGAGCGGTTCGGGGCAGTACTCCTTTAATTGAAAACTAAACCTACCGTTGCGCCTTTCTTCCAGCGACTGTGCTCTACCTACCCAAGGTGCCGCAGACGGTTTCCTCAGCTTTAATAAACCAACGGGTCTGAAGGTGCATCAGGTGCCGTGGTGCTAATGGAGCTGTTCCGATTAACAGCGGTTCCCAGGTAAATCGCGGGCGATAATTCAATCACCAGTTATAGCACATTATCGCCAGGCAACGTATTTTAATATATTTACGCCACTTTTCATCAATTTGGGTATGTGCGCCAAAAGCAATATTTTACGGAGGTGGCAGCGTAGCAGCCTACCGCGGCTGCGCGCACGGCTTCAGGTTGAACCATTCCCAGGTGGTGTCCCCTGCGGTCGCCTCAAACCCGGAAGATTTGCTTGAACTCCTCTGGAATTTCATGGAGTTGTGATTTTTACATGTCACCTACTTCAAACACCGCTTCCAGATGCCATGCCAGTGTAGCGGCGGCTTTGTTCCGATCGCGCATAATTGGCCTTCTCTGTAAATATTACCTGAGCCCCGGCGCGGTTTTATACTACCAAATCATGTAAAATGAGTCGTCGAGCGGACCGGGCGGTAGTGGTCTAGGTCAGTGCGGTTCTATAGTGTTGCGATAGTATAGTCACCCTATAAAAAAAAAACCTAGACAAATCGTCAGATTCAAGCGGGTTAATGTTCCTTTAATTCACACCATACGTTCAGCTTTTTGGGGTACCAGGGCTTAGGCATCCCATGAAAAATTGGATATCTCAAGATTTGGACGAAAACATTAAAATTAAATTCGTTGACGGTAGACGGGTGGAAATTAACTGAAATTATTTTCCAGAAAATTACGGAAATGATTTGTCGGACAAACTGTGCAAATGGCAAGCAAGCAGACTGAAACCAATTTTGTTGGCCCATTTTGCATTCCTTCTCAACTATTCTGGATTTGTTCTTTCTGAGGTTTTACATTATTTCATCTGTGCCGTTGGAAATCATCGGAAATTTGACGAAAAAATTGTTTACTTGTGTAATTGTGCAATGAGTCTGAGAAAATTCCATCTCTTAATTTCTTTTTACTTAGGAAAGAAAAGTGCGAAATTATTCATAATTATGAAATGCTGTTATATTTTTATAATTATGTTAAGTAACTTATAATGACCAAATAATTAGCTGCTTTTTCTTTACGGATACACATCAAAAGGAAATTCTACATTAGTTCTTTCGAATCATTAATTACGTCATATATACTTGTACATATAATCTTTTAGGTACAACTAAAAAGGATTATAACACTACATCAAATTTAAGATGTTGTATAATATAGGTACACAGTACAAATACCAGAAAATAGTACAGAAAATCTTTAAAATTTCTGGTAGTATGACGTTTAGTACCTTATAACTCTACTGCTCAAATCGGCTCAGAAGTTTGTAGAAACGTCCGTATTAGAAAAGCCCAAATTTCAATGTTATAACGAACCTTACAACAATCCACTTATTCAAATCGGTTGTATGTAGTGTTTATCCTGGAACAAAAATCACTATTATGTTTGTCAATAGATATTATATATATCTATTCTATATGTATATACAATCTATACAGTTTATAGAGTTTTTCGATCTTTTCAATATAATAGTGTTTTTATTTTACATTACCAATTTTCATTTCAAAAGTATCAATTGTAAACACGTTTGGAGACAGTAAAAATTTGAGTGAGCTGCAAAAGTAGACAGGCGATTCTAATTTACTCAAGATGCCGACTTAAGACAATTTTTAAATCAGTGAGTTGGCCATTACTTTGAAATGCATAATAATTAAAAAAAATTAACATTATATAAAATTAAATGAATAATAATTGGTTTCAAAATGTGAATGCCATAGTATAATATTTATGTCATTCGGTATCAATAAAAACGAATGCTATAGCGAACGTGTTAAATTAGTAACTAAAGAAAATTCGAAGATGTGAATGCAATGCAGTTTGCTACGATTAAGTAATATGCATGTTCGGATCAAATTAAACCATTATCATTTTCAAATTAAATTAAACCATTTTCAAATTGGGGAGTTTAAAATTTGGTCCAAACCTTAAGCTATTACAATAACATTAAGCGACCATTCATTACTGGTAAACATTTGTATAAACTAAGTTCGCCGAAAATATCAGTACGAGTTACATACTAATTATACTTTATAGTTAAAGTTTAGGGCTTAAGTTTCCATTTAAGCAACGTTTTGACCTCCTGGGCAGCTAAAATTTTTTTAAGAAATTAACGCAGTGCTTTTCTCACAAAGGTGGACCATTTTTGTTTTTGAATTCGTATTTCAAATAACAATAATTGCAATTATTAAAATTAATACAAACACCGATATTTTTATCTTGATTGTGATTGGGATTAGCGGTCAAAGCCTCAACAATTTTAAACTTAATTCACAACTTCTAACTAATCATCCCTTGAATTTATAACATTTCATGAATATTACATATTTTCATAATCAAAAAGGATTTTTGAAATTGTGGATCATTAGTTATACTAAGAATATTTTGAAGTATCGCGTAAAAACTTTATTCAACGTTAAATGAAATAATTTATGTGATTTTTAGATTTCTGAGGCTTATATTTGAAAATAGTTTCATTATGCTGTTCTCCAAAATTTATGATGGGCCGCACGAAAAAATGACGTGCACATTCTATAAAAAATTACGTATTGCGTAAAACGATCCTGTAATTTTGACGTAATCTCATGTTAGAAACCAAAATCGGAAGGTAAAACTTAATATAAATAAATATGTCAAACACTTGTATAAATGCAGGAAATGACGCTTTTCTCACAACAACCTCATTTTGGAAGTCTTTTTCAAGATGTGGACATTTACATATCTCCAAGATATGCCATTTTTATTCAAACAGTCGATTATCAAAGGTGGGAAGGGTCGAAGAAGAAGGCCTTCAATATATTGATTAACTCCGTTCGGGTATTTGAAGGCTGATAAACCATTCCCTGGAGAAAATCAATCACGTTGCTAAACCAACCAGCGTTCAATCACATCAAAGCGTTAAAAACAAGATGTTGATTAATTTCCATAGCCAATCTAGTAATTAATATTTAAATAACAATAATAAAAGCAAAAATAAAATAATTGAACGTTTGGGAATGTGTTCACTAAGTTAATTAGTTTACAGTGTTTATAATTCTAATCATTATCTGAAATGTATCTTCATTTTCGTTAAACTCAAATTAGGTTAGCACCTAATTTAAGCAATGTGTTAGCTGCACGCAAACCAAATCACAGCCAACTTAGTGAGATCAGGATAAATTTCCAAATTCTACCATAATTTCTAGCACCGCCCGTAAAAGTGAAGTCTGCTTCTCCAGACTAAATTGCGGACAATTTACAAAGCTGTAAACGACATAAAAAAGTGGTTCAGCTTTTCGTCACACTTGGAAGCCTTTCAGAGCAATTTGTACTACTTATCTTCAAGACATATTATTATTTTTTTTTAATTTCACTGAAATATAGGTCACACTTCAGGAAGAAAAGATAAATATTTTAATAAGAATTTTCCCAAAATATTTACATATAAGTATATGAATATTATTATACCTATTTGAAGAGGCGTGCAATATGTTTTCAGCATATTAATACTACTACTAAAGAGTGGACTTGTCTTTTAATTTTTCCAAACATTTAATAGAATCTGCCACGACAAATATAATAAAATAATAATAATTAAAAAGAATAGACACATGGTCCCATAATTTTTTACTGTAGTTGTTGAAATGAAATTGTTATATATTTTATTAACATTTTAAAACTGAATGTATATTAAATGTTTTCTGTGATAGATAGCACATTTAGCTTTTTATTATAATTTAGCTTTTTATATACATTTAGCTTTTTATTATAATTTTAAGAGTTTGCTGAAGAAGATATATTTGTTCATTAAATGATCAACTAAAAAAATTAGCTCTACTGAATAAATGAATACATCACCTTAAATTGAATGTTCTTTTTTTATAAAATGTGTTCTTTTAAATGTACCCTGCAGTGTTGCGGTCCTTGGCAAAAGATTCCAAGTTTTAATTTTAGCTGCACGTTAAGGTTTATTCGATAACAAGGCTGGGAATAGAGCAAAACCGATTTCCATTTAATAACATTGCTTGCACCGCACGTGTTGCATGCGATTAAAGTCATATCCATTCCCAGGAGTCAGATAATTTGAATGCTTCTCAGAGCCGCTCATAAGGGCCGCCTTGTACACCTGTCAGTGAAAGGATCTCAAACCAGTCAGCCTTTAAATTGGAAAAGCCTTCAGCTACGTGATTGAATTCGCAAAAACATCGCCCTATTATGAAAAATGGATTTATCGCCTAAATGAGGCTCACGTACAGTGATCCAATTTTGCATAATCTTGCGCCCTTGTACAGCTATCGCACGATCAGTGGCATAAAATACACATATTTATGCATTTGGCATAAAATGTACAAAGGGCGTCGAGCCGAGATCAGTTCACAGGCTCTTTGTCCGCTCAGTCTGAAATAACCCACAATTCTCAAACGTGTGATTATACCTCCAATCATCTGCACAAACAGAAATTATCATCGGCTAGTGGCTGTTTCGAGTTCGGATCAGTCACATCTCTGGATTAGCATATTGCTGCCGATCCTCGGTCATTGGATCCAAGAATTCTGAATCTTCTTCCCAGATTTTTTTTCTCAGTCCACGGATTCCGCCGGCTCAATTTACCATTAACAGACAAAAAATCTTGAGCACTGCGAAATATTGGCACCGAGCTGGCCGGATACCTTTAGTGCGCGCGGAATTGAATAACCCAGTAAACGAGATCACGATCAAAATCGTGTCGGAAATGGTAACGGTCGATTCTGGAAGGCTCTTGTTTTGGAGCTCTGTCTTCCACAGAATCTAACACTGATTTCATCACGTGCGGCTCCATTCTTAATCTCCTTTATTGTTTCAAATGTGTGAAAATCTGAACATGCGGTGGTTTTTCGTTCATCCAAGGAGCGCACGTCTCACAGTGCCCTGACCCAGTCAATGTGCATAAAGATGCGACTGCATTGTCTTGAGGCAGTGCTTTATCAAAATTCATATCTTCAAGATTCTTACGATTATAAGACAAAAAGGCCGCTGATGGTGTTGATTAGGCATGTTGCTTCCACGACTTCTGATGATAGGTGATCTGCGGGAGCTCAAGTAATGTTTGCCTGGTTTCGCCTTGTAAGTTAAATGCATGTTATGCGTAGGAGAAGAATATCTGTTATTTCAGCTGCGCTTTGAAATTTTTCTTATTATTATCCTCTACATGAAGCAATGAAAACATGTTTTACAATGTTTACAAATATTTCTTTAAATCTATTATATATAAATGAAAATTAAATGCTGTTCATTCATAAACGCATCACTTGAGAACAGCTGGACCGATTTGGTTATTTTGTTTTGTTTTTTAAATGTTCGTAATAGGCCGAAGAAGGTTTTTAGGGAGAGAAAAATTAGAAAAGTTCCCGGAAAATTGGAAAATTTCGGGAAAAAACTGAGTGCTTTTTTTCTATGGGATTTTTGTATGAACTCAAGACCATAACTCACGATTCGAACAATGGATATGCGGAATTATTCTTTTTTTTTTCTTCGTTTTGGTTCTGGAAAAGTCCTCAGGAAAAAAAATTCACGACAATTACAAAGAAAAGTCAGAAAATCCGGACAAATTGCAAAATCATAATTTTTGTATGCACTCTCGATCATAACTGACGATAGGAACGACGTATTTGGTTGATTCTTTTTTTGTTTTATTCGTTATGCTCCCGGGATGGAAATAACTTAATTGAATGTTTTCAGTTGAAAGAAAAATTTGGAAAATCTAGAGAAAAATTTGGAAAAAGTTATTCCAGCCTAAATTAAATAAAATTACATTTGTTTTGTGCGCAAATGTCGTTTGACAGCTGACAGCTGATTGCCAAATTGGGAATCAAACCAATCGATTACATAGTGACAAAAAATTGAATCAGTTGTTTAAACAAATTTATGGAATTTTGGACAGGATAACGTCTGTCGGGCCAGCTAGTCTTTAATAAAAATAAAATATCCTCAAAAATATATGTATACAGTACCTAATGAGCAAAACATATTGCATTTTTCTTCAAAAACGGCACGCTTTTCTGTAGAAATTATCAATTATGTTTTATGAGTCCATGAGGACATTTATTTAACAACTGAGAAAACAACATAAACAACAACATAAATTTCTATTGTTATAAATAACAATTTAATAATATAGCATTTTCATATTAACTTAAATAATTTTCAAATTAACTTAAACCATTTTCATTGGGTGATTTTAAAACAACGGTTTAGCCAACAGACACATTCTTCAAAATAATAGCTATTTGATTCTTTAAACGATGCGTGGCGAAAAATATTAATAAATACTTAAACCAGAATGGTATTATTTATTAATAAAATAACCTACTCTCTGCCTGGTCTGTAAACTACTTACGTATATTCAAAGTAATCTTCCAAACCATGCTTACTTATGGATCTCCTATTATTAGATTATAGCTGTACAAAAACTCGTAAAAAATACTTCAGGTCTCCCAAAACAAACCTGTTAAGATTATTCTCAATCTACCGCAGTACATAGAATGGAATGTATATTAACACCAATAGTTAGTAATGCAGTTGGTGTATGAAATTATATGCTGAGGCTTTAGACATATTATTCTTGAATATTATACATACATATATGGGTCATAGAATAAAAAAAAAACAATATTCCATACATTCAAATATCACGATGTAGAGGACAAAATAAAAATAAATATATCTGAAATCTTTAAAGATAATAAATCTACTCTGTTATTACATGTACCTATGTTACGATAAATGAAAATAAAATAAATAAATTAATAAATAAAATAATCAAGCCGCGCAGATGGTAAAATCAACGGATATTGAGCTAAATATTGAAACAAATATTAATTTGTTAGAAATATGTATGTCTGCAGAAAATTCAGTTAGTTTTGCAGAACCCATACCGAACAATTTTATTTTTAGGTAGATTTTATATGATATAAGTACTACCTATTGCAGCGTATCTGATGACAAAATTTCGGAAAATAAATGATGCCAAAACTCGTTTTAGAGATCGTAGACTTGCAAAATAAAAATTATTTCTGCGTTATATACATAATAAAATTTGTGAATACGATAGAGGCCGTATTTCTTAATCGATGTTGACCAAACTTCGCCTATCCCGCCAATATCTCGGTTAAGTTCGTAAATGGGAGGATCGGTCAAGGGGATGGGGATATAGGAGCAACGTAAGTTATATAAAAATGATTTAGACGCCAAATCTTTTGTATTTCTTAACCGCTATTGACCAAACTTAACATACACATTGACAGCATGTAGTTCTAAGCCGTATTACAAAATGTAGGTGATCGGTCGAAGGGGTGAGGAGGTACATCAGTTTCTCAGTTTCTAAAAGTAATTTTGTTACCGCGATAGCTACCGCATTTCTAAATTGATTTTAATCCAGTTTTGTGAATACATTTATTGGCCCAATATCTAGGTCATGTTAAAAAATTGCAAGGTTTGGGGAAGGGGACGATGACTTTCACCTCGCTATATATTTCAATTTGTTTCCAAGTAGACCGTATATTTCTTAAATGATTTTGATTAAACTTAAACTAACATATTCTCCATCTTCGCTATGTTTGCAAATGGGATGAATCGGTGAAAGGTGTGTGGAATTCAGCATTACATTCCCTTATGCAAAAATCATTTTTACCGTATTAAAATCTACCTCTATCTTCTGGCTGCCGCCGAAAGGTATTTTTTTTATGAAGCTAAATGTTTATTTTTTAATGTTGGCACTTTAACCGATATTCATATTTTATAATAAAACTAATATTTGATGCCAGAAAAAACAAATTGTCATCAACTTATTTTTCATCAGAAACCTTCGGCATAATTTCTGAAGAAGATAAATCTGGATTATTTTGCAATGTTTTGACTAATAACATTATATTCTTATTAATGCCTTCCTAGTTATACCACAAGTTTTATCTATTAAAATATTAATTTTAAAGCACTGGTCCTATTTATACTTATTTTCTTCATCTGGCAGGTTATTGCTGAAATTATATATAAATATGAGCTCCACGTAAGCTAATTTACTGTGGAATGCCACCATAATTTCAAAATAGTAAATTAAAATTATTTTATTCTTTAAAGTGATTTAGTAAAGAAAAGTGTAATTTTTTGGTAAATTTGAAAGTTTTCTTAGATATGTATTATATTTTTTTTTCTTCATAACAACGTTGCGGGGCAACAAAACTTGCAGCCTTGGCATAAGAAAAGATGGCGAAGATTCTCGCTGATATTTTGTTTCGACGCCAACGTTGAATCGAACTATAACCCCCAGCAGGAGGATGAAATCGAATAGTTGTGAACGGTTAAATCGCCCACCTTTTACCTTTCACAACTTCCTTATGGGCGCGCATGGCTACCGAAAACGTGAACCTGCGCAGTGACGCAGGGTGTTCAGAAGATCCGAGGGGCATCAACGGCCCTTTCAGCGGTGCACTTCTGTTGGGGCATTTGCATGAAAAATCGATTTGTGGTCATGGTCATCGGACTCAAAATTGGGCATGCGCTCAGGAAAATGCCTCTGCGGTTGCGCAATTTGACATCTTGACGACGCCATTGAGAGGCTGTAAAGGCCCATGCAGAAGACGAACGAGCAAATCTTCTGCACGAATGCGCAGGCGAATGGAACATGTGTGGATGAGTGATTTGCGGGTAATCTGCTGGATGCGATGGTTCAATTGGCAAAGTAAAATCAGAAGACGTTTCCTCTTCGGCCGTGACAAAGGTAATTCTTAGGCCTGAGTTTAGCCACTGCGGAAGAATTCGTTCATACATATCTTAAATACGACTTGTTACCACTGCGTGAAATGAAAGGACATTGCTCATATTCAGTCAAACGCATTTGGCGGTGTTGTGAAAATCTAACGTTCTTTAACAGCATAAAGATTTTATTCTTAAAACAGGAAATGGACCGAGTAGCTGCGGCAGTCGCGCCCATTGACTATTTTGCTCTCGGGTTAGCCGCGGCCCGCTAATTTTCACCTGTATTACATATCATTAGAGGCGTTCTGTTCTGTTGTCTGCGCTAAAACGTAATTTGCACTTTTAGCGTTAACTAGAACCTATCGCGGGAGATTTTCAATTCACATTAAGCTGAAGACATGGGAGAGTGGGTTCAGGGCTAGCGTGATTCAGAAGGACTTTGTGAGTGCATACCTTAAAAGTGGGTCTTAAGAATAGCTTGTAAGAAACTCTAATATACGCTTTTCTCAAGTTAGAATTTAGAAATTACACAGCTACTTCGTACTGTGATAGTTTCAGAGTGCCCATTGCTCTGAATTCTAAATTGTATAATATCATGCATTTATCTAACGAATTTAGGGCATAAGTATCTGCGGAATGTGATCGTGGAAATTTACTCAAAATTTGCACGTTTAGATACAGTCAATGAAATTACAAATAAGCATTTAACCCAGAAAAGAGTATTTAACTTTTCAATTATACACATACTTTTTGTTAGTTCAATGTTTTAGGGACATTATGTATTGTTTGATAACGATAAGACGTATTGCTTTTATCAGCCTTCAAGATGACGATTGTCTTTTCACACAAGCTTTAGGTATCCATACAAAACTTTACATATGCATAGTTGCAATTTTTACAGATATCGATTTAAAATCGAGTATCGTTTAATTTTTAGTAGTTATCATAAAAATAAAGATAGCCAGCTAAGTTCGTCATAAATTTACATTGTTTATTGTGCAGAAATGCTCAACTTATAGGAAAAAAAACAATTTAAAAGTTAATTTTTTCTGTCTAACCTATTAGACTTTCTGTTGTCTAAATGAGACTTCTTTAGGTCGAGTGCTCGTCTTAATATATACTTAGTTGAGAACAGATTGAGTTGATAATTTGGTTTTGAAGTAGCAACTCATACAAAATGATTCCGAATTTCCTTCTAGACATGCACTGAATTAGATCGTGATTTACTCGCTTAAAATTATTATAATAGATATATACAATCCGTTTTCCATCACCTGTAATCATCTGCTTCAAAATTAGATCGATTTTGTTGCGCTTCAATTGAGATTTGCAAACAAGAATTCGGTATATTAAATTTTTATCTCTTTTGAGGTGTTTTATGCCGATCACTTTCAATTAACGCCAATATTCCTTTACGCTCGCTTGGACTAAAATGGGTTTCACGAATCGTCGACAGTGCCTTCATTGTTTACAGAATATATTTATTATATTCTTCTTTAGCTTTTGTGAAGCATTCGGAAATGGAAAGCATAATATTTCCAAAATCTAGGTTACGTTATATTATAGATGAATGGAGTTTATACTTTGTAGCACTAAAATAAATTTTTATATTGTGCATAAATGTTTTGAACTTGAAATAAAATGAAATGAAATGAAAGTACATATGTCCAAAATTATTATGTTCTAACATTTTTATTGCTTAACAAAATTTAAAAACCGACAATCTGTCGGACAATATTGAAAATTTAAAAGGTACTGGAGCTTTAAGGGCCTTCAAGCTGGAGTACTCAAATACCCGCATAGTGGGTTGGACCGAGTTTGAGTAAAGGAGTTTTGAAAACTTGACTACTCGAGAAAAAGTATCCAAGAACCCAAGTAATAAGAGTATTTGAATAGTCAATTAAGGAGCATATGGGTATTCTAGTAACAGAGTATTTGAGTCCTATAGCAACCATTGTTTATTCCTAATTTCTGGCCTTTATGGAGGATTTGTAAACCAGAGGGTTTCCTAAAGGACTCTCTAAAAAGTTCTCCGAGCACAATAAACGTTTAAAAAATGCATATACAAAACGAATCTTATTCTTGTGGGTAATGATTGAGTTCAGAAGTACTGAGCAGTAATAGTAACTGAAAAAACTACCGTTGGGAAAAGCAAATTTCAAATTTTCAAATAATTATCTTTTACGGCTTTTCTTCGCACTGTAGGCACAAGCAATATATAATACCATTATACGGTTTTTCGGAAACTCGTAAAATTAATCGGCGCTGTATTAGGGAAATATTATATGTAAATTCAAATTTGAACCTATTCAAAAAAAAAAACAGGACAAATGCATGTTGCACTCGCTCACTGAGTGTGTCGTCTCCTATTATTAATATTTTATGTTTAAGTAAGGAATATAAGTAGTATTAGACAACATTTTCAACTTCTTCGGTAATGATGTTTTCAAGATAGACCTGATAACAAACAGTGATTTCAATAGCTCCTCAAATTTTTAATTGTATAGTAGACGAAACAAATTTAATCCTACAACCACATATGGAGGTAAAGAAAATCAATGTTTTGCCTTCTTTTTGTGTGTATGGTTGGCTTAAGCAAAGTTGTTTATAATGTTTAGTACATACATACATATGTACATACATATGTACATATGTCTTATTTCGTTTAAAAATTAGTAACCTTTGACAGACAAAAAACGTGGCCACAACAATAGGGTTCCCTTTGGTTACGGAACCCTCAAAGCCATATGTATCTTTGTAATCCTTAAGTTAGAATCTCTCTCTCTCTCTAGATTACTTACAAAAGAAAGGTTTTGGAATTAGTTTTTGTTAAGTAATTTAATTTGTTGGCATTTGTCTTCAAATCATCGCAATATTTTGCCATAAACGTTAACCACTCCGTTCCGTTCGTTAACTACTATTATGTATATAATAGATATTCATATGTAATTGTTATTATTATTTTTTTTTTTCAAAATATTCATGGTCACTTTGACCACGTTGTCGAACCATTGTGCGGTGCATGCAAAGGGCTAATATTTAACCACTGTATGTACTATACTCGAAGAAACAGAACCAATTTGCATCCTCAGTTCGCAATCGAGAGTCTTGTTAGGAGAAAAATCCATCTGAGCGGACTGTTAAAAATGCTAACCAACCATCCAAGTTATGATTTCCACTTAAAAATTCATGGCAACATTCAAAATCATTTTGAAAGAAAAACAAATCATTGCAGGTTTCGTCACAGGGCAGCACCACCGTCACTGCCTTCGCTGCCGCCGCGGACGCCGCAAGTCGAGCTACCCGCGCCGACATTGTCTTCAGTGGCTTTCGTCATCCTTCTAATGTTTCAGGTATGAATGAATTAACACAATCCTCCGAAGACCTCGCCGTCCCATTCGCGGCCGAACAGACAGCGGACAATTCATGCAAAGGAGAAACATAAAAACTCGGGTTTCTTGGAGAATGCGGCGCTTTTCATCCGATTCCGATATTTTTGCAATTAATCCCAGCAAAAGCTTCGTGTTTCCTGCTGCAACATGATCTCATGTGTGTTGGTGCATGTGCATCCGATGCTATCCCAAGCAAGATGAAATCAAACGGCGATCGCACACGGATCACTGCACTCCCGAGAATTAAGAAAAAAACTCGCATAAAAAGCAGCTATGCCTAGCGCAAAAAGCTGTCTGCGGCCACCAAAACAAATGATCATTTGCACGTGACGAAACGAGTGCAGACCAATTGCACTTCAAAGAGACTTTTACGACGGTTTGATTAATTTTCGAATTTTTCATTTTTTTTTTTTTTTTAGATTCTAGCTTTAGGCAATGCGGAGTCTTTAAGTAGCTCTACTGAGCATAGCACTGTTAGTCAGGCAAGTACTGCTACATCAAACAGTCCAAACGGATTGCCATCATCTTCTACAAAAGTCTATATTCCTGTAACGCAGCCGACAAAAGTTAGTAAAAGAGCTGGGACATTAGCAGAAGCTAAATTGAAGGTAAGGCTTTAGGCTTTTTCTATCTAAATTACCGCAACACTCATTTAAAAAAATACTGGATAATCTACTGTGATTTTAGTATTTTTAAGAATTTTCAGCTTTTGACTTCAAACATTTTCTTTTTGTTGTGACGAACGACATTTTTGCTTAGATTTTAGTTTTAAAAAATAAGAACGAGAAAATTAAAAATTCTTTTTCTATTTTAACCTTAATATCCAAAATTCTGTATATCATATGTAATTGTTATATAGGTAATAATTTTAACAGCAGAAAAAAATTATAAAAAAAATAATTTGCAAAAAGAACAGGATAATTAATAACCAACGTATGTATGTATGTACATATGTACATATGTACATATATAAGTATATGTTCACCGTTTACTATGTATTGCACTTAGATTCTAAATTTTCCGGCTAATATGTCAGGACTGAAATCTAAGACTAAATTAGAATTCTGACTATAGAAATTCATTCTATTCGCTATTTATAGTGAAAAATATTTTTATAATTCGATATTTTGTATGAATTAATTTAAAGTTCATGGAAAGGACGTGGAAAATAAAATATAATTATTAAATTAAATACTATACCTAATACAATTATTTATTTCTGCTTTCCTTTTTTCTAATTTACACCCTTTAAAATTGCTTTCTGTTGGTAACTCTCGTCTAACGCGGAAGTGACGTTCCACAAAAATTCCGTGATAAGTGAACCGCGGTGATTATGTTTCAAATTTTTTCACTTAAATAAAAAATGACATATGCATATTATAAGACATTTAAAAGTAAACTTTAATAAAACAAATTATCGCAAATTTATTTTTAATATCTCTTTACATTATATACTTATGTATGTATATGATAATGATTATCAAGCAATTTTTATTTTCTGATCGTTCGATAATGATTAAGAATAAATTTTTATTTTTTGATTGTTCGAAATAAAACTCATTTCATTATTTTCCATCCTTTAAGGAGTGAAAACGTAAAAAGAAAACATAGTTACGATTCGGAATGATAGCCTCTTCTTTTTTTAAGTTGGTTAAAAATCGGTTCCTATTATTATTTATATTAATTAATTATTACTTGATCGTTATCAGCTAATCGAAAAATAAAAATTACTTGATAATCGTTATCGATCAATCGAAAAATAAAAATTACTTGATAAACGCTATTGTGTAATTTATATTTTTTTTTATCATAATTATTACAGTTCCTGTTTAAAATTACTCCGTAAAAGTTGCTAAAACTATAATTGCGAAAACTCAAGTAGGAGAGGATGTTGTCACATGGCATACACATACATATGTATGTATGTATGCATTTAAGTTTGCGTATGGTATAGTAGTCAGTTCTCAGTTTCGTTATAACTTAACCGATTCAGTCATTTTTGGATATGTAAATACATTATGATTAGACCTTTTCGTTACTTCACATGAGCAGCTGATGTGAAAACACATTTAGTTGTCCACAAACTGTGACGAGAACTGAAAATCCTGGACACCTATTTCCATCAACTATGGCTAAGAATCATCCTGCAGATGCTAGCATTTAAAAATAAATAAATAGTAAGATCTGACATTTAGATATACATAGATAGACTAACCGAAAGACAAAAACTTTAAACTAACACTAACACTGCTGTTTTGCGTCGATGATTAAAACAAGCAAAGTTCAATTAAATGTTATTACCCTCTGTCGAAGAAACCGACAATAAATCGAACCTTACATTGGTTTTCAAAAGATGGCCCTGATCATAGTGGCGGACAAAACCATATAATTTTGATTTCATACCCAGAAATTTTTGGTTAATACACAAATCGTAAGATTTCTGGATTATTTTCTAATCTAATATAAAAAAAAAAAAGCAATTGCATAATAACATACATATACTTGTTTTTCAGGTTAAAATTAATATTTTTGTAATTTATGTAATATGGTGGAATCTGAATTTTAAAAAGTTGTTAATTATCAGTAATATGTAGTAAGTAATAGGTTTGTAATTAGTTGAATGCGATTCGGTTGCCGTTGTATTTTATTTGATTATACATATATCAAAGTAAAATTTATTGTACAAAGCACTCATAGCGCAATCGTTTGAAGCTTTTGATGAAGTCACAAGATTACCCCCAAAAACCCCATCATTTTCAGCAGCACCGCAATGTCAAGTTCAATGCACTTGACATCCCAGTTGTAACTGCCGTCGCGCGATGCCATTCAAATGAGCCCATCAGCCAGCAGCCAGAAGCCATTAAATAATAATATAAATTTTGTCTTTTTTTGCCATTGCAGAAAACCGCGGCCGCGAAAGAGGAACCTCTCCAGAACCGTTCGCGTGAGGCACTCTCCCATGAAGGAAGCGAGCGTGAAGCGGTGAGTAGAACCAGCCTAACATTGTAAGAATTGCGCAATTTCCCAACGCGGTGTCCTTCAAACCGCCCCACACGCACCGTCGCGTCGTCGCCTAACCTTTTCGCGCTGTTCCTAATTAATTTTTCCGAGCAGGTGCAGACCTCCGCTGCAAGTGGTAAAAATCGCTCATTCTGTCAAAGGCTTACGCAATGCAGGGGTAGGAAGAGTTCCGCCAGTTCCTCCCACAATTTTTCGCCTCTTTGGAGCCTCCGTGAAGCCCCCGCGGAGCCCGAGCTGAGCCCAGTGCGAGTGTGCGTTTTACTCCGGTGATTTCCGCAGGTAAACAATGAGGCCCCGGGGAAAACTGTTTCAGTTGTAAGACGCGGATGGCTCGAAGCCGGGCTTCTAATGCGCCGCTGTGAATGGCTTTCAGCACGCGGCCTGCGTTCAGGGTTTAGTGGGTTAACAGCGGTTGAAAATGGTCGACGGGCACTGGGCCGCCGAGCCGCGCTCCACCTCGCTTTCCGACGGTTACCTGGTTGGATAAGCAGAGGAGCAGAGAAAATCGAGTTATACAAATATGTCGAAATTGCGAAATATCTGAATCGTTTCCGGTTGTTTCGCTGATTAACCGATTTTCATTGTTGTTACTTTCAGTTTTCTGCTACGAAACATTTTTATCCCTCTCCCTCTAAAGATCGAATATAGCAGGATTTTAAGTTGAGGTCGATTTCTGCTCATCAAGTCTAAATTTAGAGGATTACTATTTATGATATACATATGTCCATATAGGCTACATTGCAGTTGGGCGCAGGAGTTTAAAACCAGCACTAATTTTTGAAACATTACAACTTTAAAAAGCTCTATTTTAAAATATCGTTAATTTTTATTAAACAAAATATTTTCACATTCATAGCAATGTAAGGAGTTAGCGCTAGTCAGAGGCGCGAAAAAATAGGTTGAACATATACATACATATAACGTGTTTTATTTTAAATATTGTACCAACTAATTTATACCAATTTAAAGTAAACGTTATGATAATTTCAAAACAAAAATTTTTGTTCTGCACCAAATTTCCTATTGCATTGACGAACGTTGTTTCACAAATAGTGCTTTGCGGTGATCATCAGAACTTGTGAGTGGTTTATCCAAAATCAATACAACAAAACAGAATCGTTAGTTTAATAGTTTATCTAAATATTATGTTTTCTTCAATTTGAATAAAATGGCGACCTTGGAATGTGTACTTTAGATTTTTAAGGTTAAAAAGCGCAATTGTTTATTATATTTATAAAAAAAAAAAAAGTTTTGGTCAAGACCAAAGAAAACAAAAACCTCGATTAAGCACTAGTTTTTAATGCCTAGATTATCCTGTATAAATTTCATCAAATCCATCGAATAGTTTTCAAAATGTAGTGGTCACTATGTTTGAAAATGTAGTTTTGAGGAAAACGCATTTAAAGTTTCCTTATCTGCCGGCAATAGTAGGAAAGTCCTACGGTTATTATAGGACATTTTTAAAACTATCCATTGGATCAACTTGAAATGTTTACAGAATATTTTTGAAATATTGTACTTTGATAAAACGTAAAAATCGATATTTTGACATTTTTGACTAGCCCTAACTTCTTAAGAAAACAGAGAAGCTTTTTCAAAAATTATTATTATTCTAAACTAACTGAGTAACCCGGTTTTACCCGGTGTATCATTGGTACTATTTAATTTAATGCTTCTCGAATGCTGAAATTTGATCACTCAGATAGAAATACATATTAATAAAATCTGTAGATTTGATATAAAACCATAGTCTAACACTCATTTTTCTACCACTGTCCATACATCTGTATGATTTTTTATCCCATCTTTACCTCTGCATTTTTATTGCTAAGTGTTAAATACATACAAATTTGAGAATATTCACGTTTTGCTTTCTATTTGCTATTATATCGTTGCATTATGGAAGGAAATTATCTTCCACCACACCACATATAATTTCTCATGAAATAAATGTTGAACAATTTGGTTGGCATATTGGATTTCATACCTTTCGTTTTTAAATTTTTATATTAAATATGAAGACTCTTTATTTAATTTGCATGGAAATTCTTTGAATTAAAAGCCGAGAAATCCGTTAATAGTTTTCATTGAAATACTTGCAATCAGAAAAATTGTGGACGTTTTAAATTCACAAATTTGTATACCAGATTCGAAATTAATGTTACCGAATTACCTTTATACTCTGTACAGACTATAAACGAAATTTAGTATTTCGTGTATTCTCAATTTCAGAAATATCATGTCATCTTTGAATTTCTGAAATAAATTAAGACGATTACCTATCAAACATAAATTTCGACATAAATTCGACATATTTCGTTTATAGTAAGTGTGTCACTGGTATTACACTAATTTAGATCCGACATTTTGAATTTCCAAATGTTGATAGTAGATTCGAAATAAGTGGCCTAAAAATATCCTTAGTTTTACTTTCACTTAAATTCATCGAATTTCCAAAACCTTTGAATTTCATATTGGGTCCGCCATTTTTAATTTTTGAGTATCGTAATCAACATCTCCAAAAACCCTAAAATAACAATTTTCATTGCAATTCTTTGAAATTAAAAATTGCTAACAGAAATATTGGAGCCACATAATATAGGTAGGTACATATGTATATGCACAAAAAGTAGCCTATATGTTAAGTTGGAATATATAGTACCTATACACGCTACAGTCGAAAAATTAAAAATATTCAACCAAAACTGTTTAGCCGTGATTGAGCAAAAAACATCCAAACAAGTAAACAAAATATAGAGAAAGTTAAAAAATTGTTTTAAAAAGCTTCTCGGTTGTTTTAAATTCTTATAAATATTAAGGCAAACCCTATTTTTCTGATAAATGTTTGCAATATTTTAAAATTGAGTTTTTTAGAGTAGTATTGCTATAAAAATCAATGGTGGTCTTAAACTTTTACGTACAACTGTAAATACAAAAACCATTTCTAATGTTTGTGTGTCGATTGCCAGTGTTTTTTATTAACGAGCGATTTTTCAGATTAAAGGAGAACTGATAATGATACAGATTAATAAAATGAACCAATACCGAGATATCGAATGGACCATGCGGACGCGATCTTTAAAAGGATTGCGAAAATTTTTGTTTAAAAGAATTGAAGTTTTCGTTGGGACCAGTAAGAGAAAAGTCGTTTCGAGAAAAACGCAATTTTGATAGGTCAACATGCATCACTTAAAAGGTTGAAGCAGTAAATGTCTCATGCTACATATTTTTAATCAGCCAAAACCAAAAACTATCTAATTAAGTACACATTATTTAGAAAGTGAGAGTTTAGAAAAAAGTTTATTTTATTCTTTTGAACGTATGAATCTTCAATATCAAATTGAAATCGAATTTGACTATAAATAGCAGAAACAGTAAAATCACCATAATGACGCTATCATTTTTAATTTCTAAATTATAAATTCTTAAACATTTATACCTAATCTGCGAGTCCGAAAATCTAACCGACTAAACATTACAAAATTCATTCGCCACTTTGAATCTTTAAGTTTTGACTACAAATCCATAATCAGCGAACCTGAAAACTACTGAGTAACAAATTTGAATCGAGTCCGATTATAAATCACAAAAAGACTCCCGCCATTTTGGAGACATGATTATATATATTATAAAAAGTGCTAAATATATTCAAATTAAGTGGGTGAGTTAAATTTTGGGGCAGATGAATATGCATAGGTCTATTGGCTAGGCTCGTAGATAAAATTTAAGAATAAAAAGCATGTAAAAGATATAAAAGTACCATTTTCATCCCCCGTCTTTTTGGTAATTTTTTCTGCATGTATGCGTGCGAAATTTTGTATGTACGCGCAGGCGTAAGTGTGCCTTTAGAACCAAAGTGCCCAAAATTTCAGATCACATTAAGCAAACTCACTCACGTACATATGTTTATATACATAAAAATATAGCATTGGACTATTTACATACATACATAAAGCCCTTCATTTAATCGAAAGTAGGAATATGTATACATACATATGTATAAGATTGCGTTATAAACGCCACTTTTAAAAAGGTTTCCACGGACTACTGTTGATGATAAAACTGGAATGCATTAAATAGACTGAAACTTAGGAAAATTGCGTACGATGATTATTATTGCGCTATTTCTATTTTGAATTTAGGTCGTGTACTTGTCTGAAAATGCTGGATATGTTCCAATCGCTCCATTCAGACCAACTCGACCAGTAGTGCCATCTGGGTCAGGATCGATATCGCCAAGTGGAGCTGGAGTCTATCATACAGCCCCTGAATTAGATGCCTGGAGACCGGATCCATGGGACGGCAGCTACAACAAGCGGTTTCGCTTTAACAACACTCGCGTCCAACGTAAATACCAATTATTTTCTCTTGACCTTTTAATACTTTGTTTTCATTGTTATATTTTCCAAGATACATAAATGGACTTTTAATTGTTTTTCCTTCATAGATATCGAAGCCGAATGCCAAGACGATTACATGAAGATCAGAATTGGATTCAATGGGTCGTTCACAGGACTTTTATATTCAGCAGGTAATTTTAAACTATTAGTCATCATTATAACTTAAAATAATGTTTGGAAATTAAAATAAATATCTAATTCTCCAAATAGTTAAAAAGTACGTATCGTCTTCCGTTTTTTTTTACTTTTCGCCAACTTTTTTCGATTTGAAACTTTGCAGCTTTTAAATTTCCATAAACATATAATATGTATATGTACATATATGTAAATGGATGTGAAGAATATTTTTCTAATGAGAAATGTAATATGAAATGAAATAAATAATTATTTACTTCTGACTTCCCTAATATATTCTAAATTGTCTGTCTTCCATCGCCGCTGATTATACTCCTATCTTTAACTCGGTTACCGTCCATTTGCCCGACAACCTTTTGCCGGACAAATATTTTTCACAATTGGTACTTGGGGCATTTCGGGGTCGCTGATTTCAAACCAACTGTCAGAATTTACGAATTCAAGATGACAGACTGTCAAATTTTGTAGTTTATGCGATTTCCAACAAAATTGGTACTTGGGATACTTAGGGGTCTGAGAAAATCTTTGGATTATCCACACTATAGCGGGTTCTAGTGATGCTAATGTTGCTTTAAATTTGAAATCGATGGTTAGTAAATGTTTTAAACACATTTAGATTAAATCGATTAAAGGTTCCCAAATTGCCTCTGTAAGTCGGGAACATTACTAAAAACTCGAAGTAAGTGAATTTGTTTGCGTGATTTTAAGCAATATTTTGGGAAGCTGAATATTGCAAATGCAGGGTCCTGCAAGTTTCTGTTAAAATGCAGAGCATTTTAAAATAAAAGCAAAAAACAATAACTTTGGATATATATGTTTCTATAATACATATAAAAAAAAATCCAGATTTGAGACCGAAAGCATTAGAATGTAATTTTGTCTGAATTTTTGCATCTTTAACTTTAATTTTCCGTTTGATGTTTTAAAATTCATTAATGATTTTTTCAGCAAATATAAAGAAGTTACGGTTGGCACTTTTAAGTTAATAATGCTTGCTTATAACAAATGTTTAAACAATTAATTTGCAAAATGTTTTTGCATGTAATTTTAGTAGTAGTAGTATATACGATTTTTTTAAATCTTTTAAATGTAAGTATTAAATGTTAATGAACTTTTTTCCTCTTCTATATAGTTAACAATTTCGCAATCTCAAGGCTCTAAAATTTAACTAAGGTTTTATTTGGAAATTGCATTGGCGATAAAACAGCATTTTAATCAAAAAACGAACAGAAAATAAATAAAAGAGCTGTAAAATCTTTCCTTACTTTCAAACCAGTTTGTATCTTCTTTCCCAACAATTTTGGGAGTTCCAGTAGTGTTAAAACCGGCTGCGAAATATGTAGTTACTTAAACAAATTCACTGTGTTTTTATTGGATTTTGAACAAAATGCAATATTACTTATACTATATAATTTGTATTTCATTCATCCCTATATATATATATATAAAATCGAAAGTTTGTTTGTTTGTTTGTTTGTTTGTTGCTCAATTACGTCTTAACACTTGGTCCAATCATTTTCATTTCTTGAGCGAAGGCACTGCATATCCCGACTTAACACATAAGCTACTTTTTAACACGCTTGGATATTGATTGTTGTAAATATATCAGTAGTATCTATTTATAAAAGTAGAGTTATTATAAAAATATAATAAAAAGCACCACACGCATTTTTTACAATGAAATTAGTTTTCTTTTTATCACTTTATTTTTATTTTAGAATCATTGAAAATGATTGAAGTATATTGAGTCAGTAGACTTTCTATGGCTGTTGAATAAAATATCAATTAATAAAAATTATTTTCTGCTTTTTAATTCAATTTGCTATTAAAGCGTGTTTTTTAGTTTTTTTAAACTATAATTTATTTTTTTATTCACGGGTTTTAAAATGGCGGCCAAAAATTGGGAATTTCAAGGGATTGCCGTGAAAATTGGTATTAGGGGGTTTTTGGAGGTCCTGATTGCGAATCTACGCTAAAATTTTGGAAATTCAAGATGGCGGATCCAATATGGCGACCAACATTTTTCGAACTTCAACGAATTCAATTGAAAATTAGTACTATGGGTACTTTGAGGCCACTAATTTCGAATCTACTATCAAAATTTCGAAATTCAAAATGGCGGACCCTTTATGTTTGTTGCTTAATCACGCCTTAACACTTGGTTCGATCATTTTCATTTTTTGAGTGAGGGTACTGCATATCTCGATTTAACATATAGGCTACTTTTTATTAACGGGTTTCAAAATGGCGGACCCAAGATGGCGGCCAAAAATCGTAAATTTCAAGGGATTGCCGCGAAAATTGGTATTTGGGGGTTTTTGTAGATCCTCATTGCGGATCTATGCTCGAAATTTGAAAATTCAAGATGGCGGATCCAATATGGCGACCAATAATTTTCGAACTTCAACGAATTCAATTGAAAATTAGTACTATGGATATTTCGAGGCTACTCATTTCGAATCTAGTATGAGAATTTCGAAATTCAAAATGGCCGACCAAATATGTGTGTTTGCTTTTTTGCTTAATCACGCTTTAAAGCTTGGTCCAATCATTTTCATTTTTTGAGCGAAGGTTCTACAAATTTCGGCTTAAAATATAGGCTGCTTTTTATTCACGGGTTTCAAAATGGCGGACCCAAGATGGCGGCCAAAGATTTTAAATTTCAAGGGATTGCCGTGAAAATTGGTATTTAGGGGTTTTAGAAGGTCCTGATTACGAATCTACGCTCGAAATTTAGAAATTCAAGAAGGCGAATCCAATATGGCGACCAAACATTTTCGAACTTTAACGACTTTAATTGAAAATTAGTATTATGGGTATTTTGAGGCCTCTAATTTCGAATCTGCTATCAAAATTTGGAAATTCAAAATAGCGGAACCAATATGACGACAAAAATTCTTTTGGAATTCTACGAATTTAAGTCAGGTAACGATGAAATAGGAAAAAAAAAATAATACCTTTATTTATTTATTAACACCTAACAATAAAAACATATAAGTACAGAATAGATTATTAGCCCTTCTGATATAGACGATGGTAGCAAAATGAGTTTTGGACGGTTCTATACAACATTTACAGATTTTATAATAGTAATACTTCTAAACTTCCTAATCTGGCTGTAGTACCAACATTTCAGAAGTATTTAACTAATTAGTATTTTTGATACACCGGGTGAAACCGGGTTACTCAGCTAGTATGTAATATATAAATATAATAAATAAAATGATATGATTACGCGCGAGTTTGAAGTTAGCATGGAGAGTTCCACGTGGGTACAGAATAAAAACAAATTATAAAAATAATATGCATATTTGAAAAACAAAATAATCATTAATTAATTATTTTTTCTAGGGGACAAAATAAATAATCAAATTAAAAAGTATAAAATTTATTTAAAGGCTACGCATATGATCCGGACTGTATGTACATCAATGGTTCTGGAAGAGACTATTACGAGTTCTACATACAACTTAATCGGTGTGGCACTTTAGGAAAAAATGCCCTTCATGATGATAATCGCAAAAATCCAACGGTAAGAAGAAAATTTATTTAGTTCTTTATTTTATTTGGACACCTCTTTTATGTGATGAGTAAATTTTTCTAGAAGAACTTTATGTGGAACACAATCACCGTACAATACAATCCTTTGATCGAGGAAGAGTTCGATGAGCATTTTAAAGTCACATGCGAATATGGCTACGATTTTTGGAAAACAGTCACATTTCCATTTTTAGATGTCGAGTATGTTAAAATTACAAATTTGATAACTTCCTCTACTTTATAAGCTTTTTAATTTCCAGAGTTGCCACGGGAAACCCAGTAGTGTTCACGCTCAGCCCTCCAGAATGCTATATGGAGATTAGGAACGGGTATGGACTTGGAGGGCAACGAGTCATTGGCCCTGTAAGGGTTGGCGATCCTCTCACCCTTATTATTTATATGAGAAGCAAATATGGTAAGCTTTAGAGTACTTTTAGAAGATCAGATATACATATGAGCGATCTCTTTATAGATGGATTCGATATAGTTGTAAACGATTGTTACGCTCACAATGGTGCAACAAAACGCATTCAGTTGATCGACGAATACGGATGCCCTGTGGATGATAAATTAATTTCTAGATTTCGTGGCAGCTGGTCAGATACTGGAGTTTATGAGACTCAAGTGTATGCTTACATGAAGACTTTCCGATTTACAGGATCACCTGCGTTGTATATTGAATGCGACGTTCGTATGTGTCACGGAAGGTGTCCGGTACGTTGAAATCATTTAAATATTAAAGGGCGTATGCCTATTTTTTATTTTTTTTTTAATTCAGAGCCAACCATGCCATTGGAGGAATTTGAAAGGGATAACAAAAAGAGAAATTTCAAATGATACCTTGAATAAGGAACCGCAGAAATCACAAGGTGAAAAGGAAGTACCACTTTCAGAAAACATAAATTTATTCCAATCCTTACGGGTATTACAAGAAGGTGAAGGTGAAGAGGAAGAACAAATTACGCACAACCCAGGTGAGGACATTTAATTCAATTTTGTCATATATATTAGCATAAGAGGTTTTATTAATTTTTAATCTGGTGAATAATTTTAACAAGCTTATATGTATAATAACTTTTACAATTTTTTAAATATTAGTACTATCATACATCTTCTGATAGATATTTTTATCCTACTTTAGTTGCATGCCTTTAAAATCAAATTCCTATAGGTTTAATCGATTTTATAAATATAAATTGAAAGAACAGCGATGATCTTTTTGTCAAATATGGCATAATTTAAGTTTTTCTGAGCAATTTAAAAATACGAAATTTTTTAAATAAATAGATACAAATTTGGTAACAGCCACAATTCAATACTATATGTATACCAACATACATACTAGTATATCGAATACTGCAATTTCAGTCAAATTTGTAGGATAATTAGATTTCTTTAATCTTTTTCATTTAAATTACTTCTATCACGTAAAGACAATATTTGAGTTAATACTCGAAGTGTTAAAAAACCAAGAGTTAAGTTTATAAAACTAACTGCGCCAACCGAAAAGAAAATATGAAGATAAACGCTTTCAAAATTTTCAAGATCAGCGTAACAAAGTGTTCTCCTCTTACTAAGAAAAGTTTAAAATCATGAATTACTTTCTCTAGTTTTATATCAGAGCGATTCCAAAACATCCCCATGTACCATTTTTGATTAAATTAAATTCACTTAAATATCAATCTATCATATTGAATAAGTAATTTTGAATTTCTTCATTTTTATATCAAAATGAAACAATGTATGTGAGCCAAAACTAACACACCAATGTTAAATGCAGTAATATACTTATATACAAATATACTTATGACAGTTTCTTCTAACATTTTTGGTGAACAATTTGTGTATTTGTTTATAAATATTTTTTCTCAGGAACCCACATATCATCGGAGACCTGCATCCGCACAACAGTTCTGTCTGCTTTGTCAGCAGCATTCTCGATAACTATTTGCCTCCTCTCAGCTGCCTTGATGATAGCCTGCGCAAAACTGCGGTATCGAAAAAAAGAGCGGGTTGTTTATGAAACTTATGTGAACCACAAAGGACAGATTGACTGATAAAACCCATCATCCACATCTAAAGTTACAGCATAGAAGAAAAGAAGTCAACGGGAGATACACCATAAGAAAAAGCATAACCTGACTGACCCAATAATTTATTTGTACCCTAGAAGCGTAATATACATACAATTTAAGTAAGCCGACTAGAATTGAGCAGCAGTGCTAACTAAGTATAACTAATTAAGTAGTGTAAATAACTTAAGTTGTCATGAGCGAGCCATTCGTCTTCAGATAAGCATCTTACAATGACAACATATTTTTGTATTATTACTCTTCATTTTCCATGCATTTACTCGATTCACATTTGTGGACCTAGCCTTAGATTTTTGAAAATGTGCGATGGCATAATGAATTTGGGAACTTTTTGGTGGAGGTGAAAATTATTTAGCGAAATTATATTTTGTAGCAAATAACATTAGAACGGAAACTGTGAGTGCTGGACTAAACTTACATTGATACCTCAGTTCCATGCGCCCATTTTCCGCATAGTTATTAAATGACTAGAATTAAAAGTTCTTTATGTATGTAAATAGCAGAAATGTAACAATTCACGCATTGTAGTCAAGTAACTATTTAAAAATAAATTCAAATTTTTACCACAAAATTTTTTTGCTTGTACTCAGCTTTGATGTGTTCGGGCTGAAATGTGTCCTATTAAAATTCAGTAAAAACTGCTTTGTCGCTTGCTCTTGCCGCCGTTGTTTTGCTAATTTCGTTTTGTTGGTGAGGAGTTTCGCGTAAAATTTGAAAGTTGCATAGTAGACTATCTCGACCAAACTAAGAACTGATCCTCCCAAACATAGACCGAAAATTCCGCCAAAGGATGCTGAATAAATGTAATATATAATATTATCACTTAAGATGTAGTCTTTTAGTTTAATTACCTAATAGATCATCCCATGTCATAAAAATTTCCCTGCGATACTTGATGCACGATAAATCCTTAAAATATACCTTGATCAAGGTAAAGTTAGTGATGTCGGTGTCATTCCTGTAAGGAAGTTACTATACTTTTTAAGGTTTTTTCAGAGTTCAATTTGCAAGCCGAGATATATAATTGTACATATTTTGTACGAGATTAGTGGTTCCACAAAAAAGTTTAAACTAGTAAGTAATATCAATTTCTATAAATACTAGACCCTCATCATTTCTGAGTGGGTCTATAAGAGACATGTCTGTATAGAAAAGGTTAATTTAAGTTTTATAATTATCAACTTTTCTAATGAAACTACATACTTAGCCTCTAAACTCATTCCTCCTCCTTTCTCTTTTACTCTCTACAATTCATCCATAAGGATCATGTTTTCTTTCTATACTTATTTTTTGCTCCCCAACAGAGTATTCGTTAAGTTTCCTAACGAGCCGATATGTATTATATTGTAATGTGTAAAAACCTACTTACAAGGTACTTGCTATTTTGACGTCATTAAATCTTTGGGATATGAACGTTTCAACATTGTAAGACTGCTCAGTGCAACTTGGCAAACAATCGCAACTCATTCCAATTAATGTGTTATTGAAAACATAGCCAATATCCGTCGGGGGTTCAAGACTTGCAAACATATCTGAAAAGAAAGGATTTTCATTTAATTTGTATGTTCTTTATAACATTAAAAAGCATTTCCGATGACTTCTAGTTTATTGTATATAAAATTCAGCAGTTAATGAAAAATTGATATACTTAGGTACTTACGTTTATTATCACTTAAACATTTCACATCTTGCAATGTACAATGCCGACTAAATGAACTTTCATTTCTGTAATCTATAAAATATCAAAGTATTAAAGTTAATTATATTAAATGATAAGCAACTATACATACAATTCAACTTATAAAATTATGTGTTTTTGTTATTTTGATACCTCATAATACTTCAAAACTATAACAATAAGAAGAACTGTTTGACTGAGTTTTCTTAAGTTATAAATATGATTAAGAAAGAGATACCCAAAAACTAGTTCGTGTAAACGACATAGCACAAGGTGGTTTTTAAGAAAGGCAATTTTCAAGTTTTGATACCCACTGCCGATAAAATAGGAAAATTGCTTTTGACTGATATAAAATTTTGTTAAAAAATCGAAAAGAAATCAAATTACTCGCTGTATTTTTGCATTTTTCTATCTATATAAAACAAATTAATGCCAAAGCTCAATTATAGAACCGATAATAATTAAGTTAAGTATTAGTTGTTAACAACTTTTTTCAGTAAAGAAAGGATCTCAATTATTCAAGTGCGAGTGATTTGCTGCAAATTACAAAAGTTTGTTAGAACACTTATAATTTTCTTGTCAAATATTGTATGGAATCGTATAGAAGCACGAGTTTTGGAGCATGGTCTAATGTCTTGTATATCAATTATCTGTGGGCCCAAAAGTAAAATAATTTAATCTTGTATATATATATACTTACTGACTTCTGGATAAAAGAATGGCAAACATCCACATTTTTCTATAATAGTTCTAGCCCGGCATTCAGTTATGCACGATTGAAAGCTATATTTCTTAGTTATTTGAAGTCGCTTCTGGAAAGATTATATGAATAAACGTAAGTTTGGTATTCAATTTTTTTAATAGAAGTTTAAGTTACCTCATGACTAAATCGGCAAAATCTCAAGCTGACTGGCAATGTTTCCACTGTCTTTTCAGTAACTACAACAGATGGAGTAACTGCAATAGACACTTCAAGACCAGGTTGACCAAATGCTGTTAAAAGCGATTTCTCTGGGAAATCTTCTGGGTCATGAAGTATTACTTCAGCTCCATAGAAAAATCTTTTTGGTGAGACGTACTCTTCCATTTCGAGATCCAGTAAAACTTTGAGACCAACATCTTCACCAGCTCCTGATATTCTTATCACTGGTGTGTTGATTTGGTAGTAGTCATCAACTTTCGTTTTTCTTGTTATAAAAATGTTATTCTTTAGTTAGAATTTTTCGAATTGCTTTAAAATTCAAAATTACACTACTCAAATTACGATTTAAGAGATTGTTATTTAAAATATCTAGCGTTTTGGTGCTTTTTTATTTTAAAGAAAAACTGAATTTCAATCTCTGGAAGTTCAAACTTTGATCTTATTATTATCTAGTTTTATATGCTTTCCAACAGATGGAAAATGTACCAATTAAGAGCATTTTTAGGAGTAAATAATAACACTGTTAATATTCCTTCCTTCCTCTTTTCTGTGGTTAACATGACGTCAAGTCAAAGAAAGGTGCTTTTAATAGAATCTGTCTTGATGCTCATGTATTCATTATTCGGTAGTATACCTAATAAATTTATAAGTGTGGTCTAACATAAAAAAGATCACATCACATAAAATCGGCAACTAGAAACCAAAACTAACCAACAAATTCGAGGATCAGTAAGTAGTAATTTTTAACCGAATTTTCCACAGATTACGAATTAGCTAACGAAAATAGTCTACATACATACATATGTACTACCTCCTCTTTTTGGAGGAGTTATTTGATCAATTTTAGGAAAATGTTAAATGATTGACCCTTTGTTTTGTAAATTAATTAAAATAACAATTAAAATTTAAACACGTGTTACAACAAAATGTTGTTTTAATTAATTTTTTGAAACAAAAGTAAAGCTGATAGTATACCTATTCATCTAACATAATAATGTTCTACAGAAAGGTATCAAAACAATGCGTAGTTTATTGTCTTCACATTTTTTTAAAGCTCATTCAAACGAATTTCTTTTAATTGTTTTAACCTTTTACTTACTGACACATAACACATTATCGTTTCCAAAAATGAAAGAAACTTAGCAAAGAGAAGAAACTGAGAGTTTATGGAAGTGCAATTTTCCCATGCTATTCTCGTTTTCATTATTACACTCTGGTCAATGTTTTAATATGAATACGTGTTTTTCTTTCATAATAGTTTTAGGAAATATGGAATTGGTCAGATTTATCAAAAGATATATTTTTAGAGTTTGACTATACTTTCCTTTTTACATTTCTTCAAAGGTTATAAGCAATTTGAATGTACACACTTAATTCGAAAAAAAAATTACCGAACAATTTATCCTTCAAAAAATAGAGACATAAATTGGTCCAAATGTTTATTCGTTGAATGTTGTAACTTTGGAAAAAAAAGAACCAATAATCCATAATATTTCCAACTTACATTTCCAAGGATGATCTCAGCGCCTTGTAATTAAAAGAGCAGCAAAATCCTCCGCCACTTTTCGCAAGTCTAAATAATGTATTGCACGGAACTTCCTTCCCTAACCAAACGCATTGTTTAAGCATCATTTCGCACGGCTGAGCCAATTCAAACATAAGTCTCTCCGTGGTATAACCCAACGCCTCCAAAGCCCGGAAAATCTTAACAAACTCACTATCAACTTCTTCGAAGGTAACGAGATTTCCTAGGCTTTGAAAAAATTTCTGCATACTTGCAGCCGAAAAGCCATTGTTATCTCTGACAAAAAAGTAATAAATAATACAATAAATCCAAACTACTCAAGATCCTACAGATACTGTGAAACGTTCACAGTTTTCGGTTTGTAGACCGTATTTACATTACAGATGGTCACTCCAGGAAAGGCAACGTTCCAAATGGGGAAATTGTTGGTTTCAATTGTAGTTATGGTCGGAGTGGTTTGGTATCGACTCCACACAAGGAGCATGAGATATATTGCAAATCCCAGGCCCATGACCACCGAACTTATCCAGATAGATGAGCTCAAGAGACGAAGAGTGTTTCTAAAAGGAGAAGAATCGTTTTATACCTAAAAACCCAAAATATTGTATTTCGATTCCTTTACGCTTTACCTGACATAGACATTGCTGGTGTCTTCGTAACTATCTACTATAAATCGGCACCCGTGCAGGTTCGTCTCTTTGCAGAAATCATATCCTGCATTAAAGGCAGATTGGGTTATAAAACTATTCCCAGCTTTCGACAGAACTTGGCTCTGTAGAGTTAGCCTTCTTTTCCTGCTTTTAATAGGTCTACGCTCGATTATCATTCTTGTTAACTTTCCACGTCAAATACTTGTTATAAACTGTCTGATGGCTACAATTCTTGATACAACTAAACAAATAAAATGCTAATTGTTTGAGAGCCCAAAGTGAATAATTACTGGAAGAGAGATATCAATTAAAAAGCACTTGGACTGTGCTAAAGACATTCTTAGAATTAAAGTTTCCCACAGGGAAAAGTTAATGTGATTTTATATTCATGCGACTGCTGAAAGATTTTTATTTACCTATAAAGTAATTGAATTTGAATGTGGGTAAAAAGATTTACCACACAATTGGAACAAAATTAAAATAGACATTGTAGTTAAAGCGTTTGTAAATAGGTTCATACCCTTTGATCATACATAAATACATATTATATATCCCTTGATATACCATCAATGAATATGTTTTTGAAATGTTGGGGGTATTTTTATAAATAAGGGTCTAATTTAATAGATAAATGAAGGCGTTAGGACAATTGAATTAAAAATACGATATTTATAAAATCACACTATCAGGAGTAATTTAATCTTCAATAGATATAAAATCTTGAAAAAAAAAATTTCATTTTAGTGTTAAGCCAAAATTTCCATGTTATTTTTTTTTTTGCACTTTTTTAAACGAATTTAAATTGAGATAAATTCCATACTATAAAAATGCATCCTAACACAGTTTGTTTCTCACGTCAACTTCAAAGCCGTTATTTTTAAAAGAAAACTAAAAAATAATAAGATACATATAATGGGGATTTCAACTTTGCTTAGGTAGAGTTTTATGAATTATTACTAACCAGATATAAAGGTGGTTAAATAACACTGCTCAGTAAAATCAATGTTTTTTTTCCAAACAAGTATACCTAGCAGAATTTCTATATGAATTTTTTCCATAAATTATGAATTCGTGAATAAAAATGTTCATTCAGCTCCCGTTTTCAAGAATAATATAGTTAAAAAGTACAGAAGACCTTTTTTTGGCCATTTATAAAAAATCAATATAAAATATAGGTTTATCATATATGTATAAGTTTGGAACATGGCTGATTCCTAATCTAGAATATCAAATATAACTTATTTTTATAGCCCTTTTTACTCATCTGAGCGAACAAGTTTTTCATGTTCATTATTCGCAATCTATTGTACAAAATAATCGGTTTATAGAACAAAACTTAAATTCACGGTATATGTACTTCGAAATAATTTGAAGCTTTTTCAACAAATATTAACACTCATTACATATAATTCTCATTTATCTTGAAAATGTCGTCACATTATTCTAAAAAACTAAAATGTTAAACTTCAGGACAGACTGACTTTGAGATCTCCTCACGGATTGTGATCAAACATTGTAGCATCATTTATTTTGAGTTAAATTTATTCGTTGCAAAAGGTTTCGTTGCAAATTTTGTAAATATCCTAAGCTAAATATATTTCCATCTTTGTATTGTAAAATCTTCTGGAAATATCATTGAAATTAATCTTTGGATCGGGTAGTTTGTAAGTTTGAAAAAATCGATTTTTCGATTTTTGAATTTTCTGAACATAAACTTCTTAGAAGTATTCTTAAATTTTTTCTGTTTTTTTATAACCCATAGAACATGAAATTTTTATCCGAAAACCAATAATTTTGACTTTGAACAGCCACCATTTTGTTTTAAATCAAAATGTTTCGGAAACCTATGATCATCCGCCAGAAACAGTTACGGAGAAGCGAAATATGGTTTATTTGTTTTAGATGAACGAGCTCCGATTACAGTTGTAATCGCAAAATGTCTTTTGGTTTTAGACGTCTTACGATATTCCTTACAACTTTCCTAAAATAAAATTTGTTCTTGAAAATTTCACCAAAAAGGATTTGTAATCGATAACAAATTAAAAGAAAATTTTGTGCACAAACAGTTGATTCAAAAAATATTCCAAAATATTTAAGTTTTTGTTTTGCACTCCAAACTACCCGATCCCTTAAAAGTAAATAATTTTGTCGTTTTATCAAAAATGACAAGCACGCATTTGTCGTGGAATGGCTAATCGAAACAATCATCGCATGGTTTTCTAAACAGTTATAATTCTTTGTTAGAGCTTCATGTAAATACCTATAAAAAAGCTACGGGCACAACTATGACTCTGCCGCAACCGAACTGAAGACATAGACTTACGTCTATTATTTATTCGCGGAAAATGCATCTTTGGTAGAAACTTTTAAAAATTAAATTGACTTTTCAAAAGACGTGATATGATTACTGTTTTACAATATTCGATTGGATCCCAAAAGAAGGCCAATGTTTTTTGCTTGGTATTAATGTCCGTTTCTATGTTTCCCCGTAACTCTCAAACTAGTCGTCGGTTTTTGTCAAATGAACATCAATCGATTCGTTATAATGGCGCGGGTAACACACGTTATGTGACGTCAGCATAAAGTAAATATGGCGAACAAAAGCCGTCAAAAACTTGCGCCTTAAAATAAAATATAAGCAAATGTATCGTGCATGGTGTCAAATAAAAGATATTTATGAGTAGACTGCAAATAAATACATATATAATATATGTAACTAGCGACGGCCCGCGCTGTGTTGAATTCCGTTTATTCGTTTTTCTGTGAAAATATAATAGTTTTATAATAAATCGTGCTGCATGAGCTTTCTATCAGTGTTTGATTCATTATTCTACGACTTTTTATTGTATGTAGGAGATATAAGCTTTCAAAGTATGTAAATTTTCGTTGCACCATTTAACCATCTGTACCGCCGGGAAAGACGTATCTACGACAAAACATTCTGTCTCTCATAATGTTTTTCCATCTAGGGGTCGATTTGTTAAGCTATCGAAAACGGTAGAAAGCAGCACAACAATTACGAAAACCAGCAAACTTTTCAGTGTATCAAATAAGGTTACTAATCTAATTTTAAGGCAGTTCCGCCAACTCAAAAAAAATTGCTTGTCTCATTCGAATATTTATTTGAATAGCATAAAAATAATTTTCTTACTCACATTTCGAACTGCGATCGCAAGGCCTTGTAATTAAAGGAACAGCAAAATCCTTGTGCACTTTTTGCAATCCTAAATAAATTTTTACATGGTGTATCCTGTCCTGACCAAGTGCAGTGTCTCAGCAATTTCTCACAAGGATGCGCTAATTCGAACATAATTCTTTCGGTCGAATAATTTAAGTCTTCCAAAGTTTGGGAAATTTTCAAAAATTGACTGTCTACTTCTTCGAAATTAACCAGTGCCGCCAAAGTTTGAAAGTACTGCTCTACAGTCTCTGCAGGGAAACCACGTATAAGACTAAGTATTAAAAAAAAAAGCAATATTATATTTTTTATTTCATTTCTTTTTCTTGTTTGTCATTATCACCAAAAATTAATTTTAAAATACTTACAGCTCTCCGGCGATGTGCTTCGTATTTGGCTTGTAAACAGCATTAACATTGCAAATTGTTACACCAGGAAAAGGCACATTCCAAATTGGATAGTTGTTCGTTTCGACTGTGGTCATTATTGGAGTATTTTGAAATCGGGTCCAACTTAGCGCCATTAGGAAAATTGCAAACACAGCACCAAGAACATCCACGGTTAACCAGACAGTCAAACTCATAAGTCGTCGAAAACGTCTTCGTATAAAACGAAAAATATCTTTAATCCTCACAAGATACACCTTAGATTATTTACCTTATGTAGCTATTCCCGGTGTCCTCAATCTCCTCGAAAATAAAGCGACAGCCATGAATGCTGGTTTCTCTGCAGAAACACATAATTGTTTGCATAACTGACTGGGCGATGTAATTCTCTTTTGCTTTTATAAGATTTCGGCCCAAATGGGCTCTTAAGGCTGGTCGCCTTTTAATACGACTATGCAGCGATAACATGGCTATGCGACTTTTCGTTGAATAAAATTTATAATTATTGAATTGCCTGTTTTATATCAACTAAGCAAACCACGCCACTTAGTTATTAAATGGGTTGCAACCAATTAAAAGTTAGTTGGCTTGTTATCATATCAGTTGATGAACAATTAATTCTTTTAATTTGTGTTTGCCTGCGTGGGAGTACCGCAATTAATTTATAAAAAAAAAAAATTAAAATCATATTTTTCGTTTACTATTTATTTATTTTCTAATACGTTATTCTTTTTTTTAGTTAGTAGTGAGTGCAAGTAAATCAATAGTTCTTGTTTCAAAAGAAAAACAAAGAGTTTCAATATCTTTATGGTTAAATAAGGCATTAGATTGTGCATAGGTGAGTCTAATTACAAAGATTAATCTTAAAATTTATTAGTTTTGTTAAAACGTTTAAATAATTATTGTAAATTTAAGCGTACCTACATTACTTAGATAACGTCTTCATTATCCTCATCAAAGCAGCTAAATAGAGTGTATTAAATTTAGTTAAACTGAATACAAAAACTTAAATGTATGTGTGTATATATTACACTCGATTGACGAATAAATTGGAATAATGCCCATCTAAATACCCTAAACAAGGCTACAACTGCTTTGTGGGCTTGCAGGAAACTCTTCGGTAGGACCTGGGATCTCAACCAAAAGATGATCCTCTGGTTAAACAACACTCTTGTTAAACCTATTGTCACTTATGCCGCTCTCGTATGGTGGCCTAAGATTGCAAAATGCAACAAATTGCAACGGCTTGCTTGTCGCTCCATAACTAGAGGTGTACGGACCTGTTCCACACTCGCCATGGAGGTAATATAGTAGGACTTGCCTCCCTGCACATTTTCGTTTTGAAAACAGCTGCTTAATGCTCTGAAAGTGCAGATTACATCAAACATGCCCAATGCTGATAAAGGTCACATGAGCATCTTGGAGCACATTCCAGATATTAGGGTCTGTCTCAAATCGGATTACATGACCAAGGAACTGTGCTTCGGTAGGCGATTCAAGATCTTCATCCCTGAACGTGCGGACTGGATTGGAGAGGGTTCCAATCTAGATCCGAAAAGCCTTAATTAAATCAGAACATGGCACTGGAGCTTGTGTCTATGGAGCTAATACTATGGTCTCGTCGATTGCAATGGGCAAGTGGCCCAACGTCTTTCAGGCGAAATCCATATCATCAAAACTTGTGCCGAGCTCAACCTTAATAAAGGACTTAAGGGCGCAACAATCAACATACAATCAGGGCGCTCTTTTTGTGGAGCTTTCATTCAAGACTCATCAAAGAGTGATTTGACTGCCTCCAACGCTTGGCTGCTTCTATCAAAGTTACACTCGTTTGGGTACCGGGGCACTCTGGCATTGGGGGTAATGAGGTCGCGGATGTACTGGACAGAAAAGGGTTATCAAGTAGATACCAAGGCCCTAAACACTACTGCAACTTTGGCTGGTCTCCAGCCAAGACTGTGGTAGACGGATGGGTAAAAACTAAGTAAGTCCTATATTGGAATAATGCTCCGAGATTATGACAAGCTAAGGAGCTTATTAAACCCTATGTTTATACGAACACCATCGTCTTCAGCAAAGCGGACTTAAGGCTGCTGATGGGTTACTTATCTGGTCATCATGTGGTTAGACATGGCCTTTATAAAATAAGTCTGTCAGTTGAGACGGAATATCGACTATGTCTAGAGGACGAGGAAACAACAGCTCACATTTTGTGTAACTGTCCGGATCTTGCGCGGATTAGAAGTAGGACCTTCGGTAAGGAGTACTTAAGCTCGGCTGAGGTCAGTAATTCTTCTGTGGGTGACCTTCTGGCTTTCCTTAGGGTAGCGGATCGTCTACTCCACTAACCGGGGTTTGGCACAAAAGACCGTCTGGTTGCAGTGCCCACCATTTGGGTAGCCCCCAATAATAAATAAATAAATAAATAAATAATAATTAAATAAATATATACATACATCTCATGGGTAAAGTAACAAAACCACTTTGTAGATGTAGATTTCGGGAGGAATTGGCTTCAGATCCCGCATTTAGACCATATGGTCCATTATACATACCTTGAAAAAAACGAAAAACCTGCCATCCTATTAAATTTCGTTACATTTCATGAGTCGCTAGGCGTTTGGTTCTCCCAATAAAACTCATTATCTTTATTAGGTAACGTGAAGTTTTCTATTTCATTAATTGCCTTGATAAATCGTTCGCCGAAAGTATCGGCCCGAACGGATAGCTATCGAGGGCAGTTGCACAGGAAGTGATTCACTGTTTCTTCATCTCGGCCGGATATGCATAGAGGCGAGTCCACTCTGACTCTTCGCATGGTGTGAAGGTTTTTGTTTAGCTTACAGTGACCGGTGAGTAAACTTATTGCCAAGTTAAGGATGTTCCTTTTGCAGTTTATCAGTAATTTAATTAAGTTATGGTCATTCTGATGGAGAAGGGTGTCGACAGTCTCGCCTTTCATTCCATCTTCTGTTGTGCTCTTCCACAGTCCAGCAATCAAAAGTAAGGTAATAGAAAGAGCATACAAGTTCCACACATGGTTCTAGACCCACCATGCCCACCTAACCCTACCGTGCACTTACTCCGCTTCTAGCCAATGTATTCGTGGTTTTATTACTAACGATTTTTCTGTGACTCGGAATCCAGAAGATCGTCACATTTTTCTTAGGGCAATGCGATGTAACGAATGCCTGCACTTGCTGACGAGGTTAACTCAATTAATCACGAGTTAATTCTGGGCCAGTAAAGAATTTGTTAACAAAAACTGTTCAAAGTACAACGAAATATGTATGTATGTATAAAATTCAAATTTGGCGCAAAAGTTGTTGACTAGAATCGCACTACCAAACACATGAAAATTGTTTGCATCTCAAATCCAGCCCAACTTCAGTAGGTATGGCAGATGCATCCGATGACATTTTGGGAGACGCACATAAATAAAGATTTGTTTTTCTTTCGTGTACATGCAATCGCGCTCGTATCGCTTGTCTCACACCGAAAGGCAGTTGCACGAATGTGTGGAGAGAAATGCAGCTGCATTTTGCTTGTATACACTAATTCCGAGCGGAGTGCGGGACACACAACAACAAAACGTCGAACGGGACATTAAACAAGCAAACCTCAGCTGAGCAAGAAGGCGAAGGCGCTAGAAGCACAGGAACAGGAAGGACGTCGGCTCGACAATACTTTTCGTGCGGGGCTATCAATCTAGACGGTGACACGGTTCGCTCGAGAGGCCGAGGAGGCTCAATTCTGGTGAGTAGACCACTTCTGATTTCGCTTAGACCTTGAATTTGGCCGGAGTTGTTGTCGTCCGCCCTTTGCGTCTTATTGGTGCCCGTGGGGAGACCTCGGGGGCAAGCAGTCGCGCTCCGTATTTGTGCCAAAATCATTAGCTCTTCGAGAATGCGAAATTAAATACATAATTTGCGTCCTGCGTGACTTTCGCTAAAAAATTTGCGGATTGTGGCAACGGGGCGCAACTGCGATTCTTGTCCCGTTACTCGACGCTCTATCATTTCAAGAAGGGACGTTTACAGATGTCACGCCGTTGATCGGCTTGGGGCTCCGCGAAGCCGCGGCACAGAATGCAACTGACATTTGGTGTGAAATTTAGCAGGCGAGGCTCTCATTAAAAAATTCGGACACATTTCAGATTGCACCTTGAAGGGCGTTATTGATTCCTTCAATCCAGAGGATTCGTCGAGGTTGTTGGAGGTGCCTAATCGCGTGCAGCTAAAGGCGCCCGCTGTAACCTTCGACTCCCCCGAAATTACTTCGTCGACAAATGCGACCAGTGCAATTAAGAGTCGAGCTCTTGATTTGTCCGTCTCGGAAGTTTGGGCCGGGCGGCGGTGGGGCGCACGCGGACCGTTTATTGCCTCGCTGGTCGCCACTGGTTTCTTCCGGATTAACGTTGAATCATTTTAAATATTCAAAGGGCCGACTGGTTGCTGAGGACCCCACAAATAAAATTGCGACTATTATTTTTGTGCTGATTTTGTTTAGGCCGATAACATCAACACGAATTGTCTCTTAAAGGTAAATGTTTTCGAAAAATTCTTGCAGTTACAGTGCACTTTCACCGCTCCAACTCTACCTCCGTCAAAGCCTATTAATTCGGTTTTTAGACTATCTACTAATTACCTGGGTCCACTTTTACAGTGTTGTCCCCATATTCTTGAACCATAGAGTTATATGCAACGACCCAAAATTAAAGCCTTAAATAAGACACTTCATTCCTTCACTGGGTTATCCCTAGCGATGCATTCTTGTTAGAAACTGATAAGCTATAAAAAACTGATAACATAAGACAATTTTTGCCAACAGTATTTCTAATTCATTCATGCCACATTAGTTATTTACTAGCTGACCTGGCTCTGATGTGTTTCAAGCGTAAATAATGTGCCATGCGTGTTATAATAAGTCAAATGGTCACTGATAATTTCCAGAAAATAAAGTTTGTATAATTGAGGAGGAGTTTAAAGAATATAACTATAATTGTGAAACCAAAAAATGAATAATTTAGACGTAGATAAATTATTTTTGTCTGCTTCTCGTACCTTATTAAAACTAAGTAGTTTTGTATGTTTTTTTGTATCATTTAATTTTAAAGTGGGCTATGTTGCATTCGACACCTCTATACATATGCTAACACGCTAGACTAGACAAAACCTGACTAGTTTTGCCGAATGCAAACTTCCAGATTTGCGCTAAAGGCTTGATCAACAATTTCATTTGTTATATTTCATTCCTAAAGTGCAAAAATATCAATTTTTGAAAATGTCGTATTTTTTCCTTAGAGATTGTGCTATTCAATGAGGTATATATGTTTCCTTAGAGTAGCAATTTGCAAATTTGCCTTATTATATGCCTAATTAAACTTTAAATCTTTAGATAAAACGATTCTACTGAGACGAATTTAATTAAATTTATTTGTATGCTTTTACTATATTTTGTAAATTTAATACAGATGATAGAAAAACTTCATATCAGTACGATTCGTTGAATTGAAGAAGGGGTGCTCGTTATTTATCAGGGATGTCCTTTATTTACAAATATTCCCAGTTTGTGCCGCTTAGATGAGCAGCACAGATTTTGTCCCAAAGTCGGTTTTTAGTCTTGATTTCAGACTACAACTTATACGTAATCGTATTTTTCAAAATCGACTTGTTTTACCCACTTTCAGGGACTAATAAAATAACATTCCTCCTGCTTAGTTGTACATTTTTTCATGATATTGCTTTAATCCAAACTTAAGTGAAGTTAAGTGGTCAATTTCAAGATTATTTTATCTTTGTGCACCTATAATTCAGCTAAACGAACTTTCCCAGAGATGAGCTCTAGCTATCTCGACTCTCAGCTGCCTATTCATATTATGCAAATTACATCAAAGTCAAGAAGATTCGTATTATAGAAGTTTTTTGAATACAAGTTTTAAAATTCATATTGTTTTCATCATTCAGATTTTCTTGCAGGCATAAAATATCAGTTTTATTTGATAGAAAATCAATTGGATATTTTATTTTTGGACTACCAGGTCTTCATACTACGGTAAATTAATTCCGATAAAAATTGTTAAATCTTTGAGATCCGAATAAGTGACAGTAGTTAATGCTTTTTCGAAAAATTAAACTTAAGCTCGCCGTACCTAGCAATATTGACTCAATTTAAAATTTGTATTTCGTTTTTTCCTATATCTATGTATATTTTTCGTAAGTAATTAATGTGATTCTTACCGAAGTAAATAAATATATCTTTCATTAGTTTTGCAGACAGATCCACTAAATAGTCGCTGTACACCCACCGCAAGTGGCCAACACAAAGTATAAAGATCGTTAAAAATAAATTATGAAATATACAGGCGGCAGCCCGTCGACATTTTGCGAGCAAGTAAGCACAGTAACATCGCTTTTCGAGAAATGGAGCGACTGCGAACGCACCGTGGTTATGTACGCCCTCCTGAAGCGCCTTCGGTACCCTAGTCTTAAGTTTCTACAGTACTCCATAGAGAGCAACTTGACACAGAACTTTGGTTCACAGAATTTAGCGACAAACGACATAAACGCCAACAACCCCATTTACCTACAGCAACTGGTGGCCGCTTATAAGACAGACAATGATCCGGTGATTCACGGATCAGATATGCAAAGAGATGGGGAAAGAGGCTCTAACAAAAAGGAGGAGATCCTAAACGATGTTCTGGACATGCTGCCATTGCTTAAGCCTGGAAATGAGGAAGCCAAAGCGGTGTATCTGTCGCTAATACCATTAGCTGTGGAAGATACCGGGAAGCAGGTGGTTGACACGGAAATTGTTCAACAAATTTTCTCGTATTTGCTTATCCATCCAGCGATCACAAATGAGGACAGACGGTAAGACATGGGGACTCCCTAGAATCACCTTTGATTACAAGTTTTTAAGTCTTTTTAGATCACTTGGCCAATGGTTGCGCCATTTGGAGGAGAATATTCAATCTTCGTTCTGTACGGGCCATCAGAACTTTTACGTGCTTACAAATCCTCTGGACTGTGGTCCTAAGTCGGGCTCGGTTTCATCTTTAAGCAATGACAGTATTCGTAGTTGGCAAACGATAGCTCCACCGACGCAGTCGGGTAATAAGCAGCAACAGACCCAACCGCAAGTTCCTCCAGCATCCACTGTGCTGCCGCACGTGCCAAATGAATGGGGCTCGAGCTTGCTGCAACTACCTGACAACCTCTGTGAGGATATCCAAAGAGCTAGCCTGGGAGAGGTACCTTCTAGTCAAAATAGCCTCGGGCTGATATACGATAGCCAAGTGATGGGCACTGACCCAGGGAACAATTCAAGCGATGATTTACACGTGTCATTTTCTAAAAACGGCACCGAAATTATCGACTTCGAAGCGAACGATTGTGATAAATGTACCAACCCGATGAGCTTTAGCTCTCTGTTCTCAAACCCATGCGAACATATTACACCGCCTCGGTGGAGCCTAGACAACAGCTCGACTGCCATTAAGACTCGCCGATCGAACAGTTTGACCACTGCGGCAATATCGTCTTCGTCCTCATCCACCCCTTCTGTGATTATCGGCAACGAGCAATGCTCTAATTCATCCGAAAATCTTGCACAATACTCCCAGAAACCACGGAGTTTTTCCCTATCCATTGAAAATCCAAGAGGAACACTCACATCCAGTGGATCAGACACTCGCCTAGATGATCTCAAGCCAAACTACTTAAAGTTCACGTCGCACAACATTGGCATGTCGAACATTGGCCAGTGGTTGAAAAGTCTGCGACTGCACAAGTATATCGGGCTGTTCACCAACATGACTTACGAGGACATGTTGTCCATATCTGAAGATTTCCTGCAAAGCCTGGGCGTTACCAAGGGCGCTAGTCATAAGTTAGCTATTTGTATAGAAAAGCTGAAAGATCGATACAATCGTTTGACGAAGGTTGAGCAGGATTTGCTGGCAAACAATGTGACAATAAACGTTGCCACCGAGGAGCTCACCAACATTGTACTCTCTCCCATGAAACCTGCTGACGCAAGCCCCAATAATGTGGCTGGAAAGTTTCTTCAAGTTTTGGATTTAAGTAAGTTTAGAAGTCAAACAGTGAGGATATTAAAATTCATTTGTACGCATTTTCAGTTTGTCATGCCATAGCTAAGAAGGACATCAACTGTCAGCAGGACGAGGATTGTGTGAACGCGCTTCTGTGGATCTTGGAAAGATCTATTCATAATGAGGCATTCGTAGCTCACACCAATCAGTTGAAAGAGCATAAATTCAGGTTGTCGAAGATTAAAATGCAATTCGCTCCGAAAAATCATCATATGAAAAGCGGTAGTAATTCCAGTTTGAATAAACCGCGGTAAGTCTATCAACATATGAGCAATTCCTAACAGGAATGCATTTTTACAATGAAGCTACTTCCCTCCACCAGCACCGTTCCGTTCAATGTTATAACATATATTATTCTTTTGTGCCGTATCTACTGACTATGATGCAAGCCGATATATTTTTACATAATGTTAACTCTTCTCGGTCTTCAATCTTTGGTTCAATTATGTATGAATTTCTATTCGATTTTTTTTCTCCATCAATGTTAAAATTTAATTTTTATTCTGAGAGCATTTGTAAGACTTTTTTTTTTTAATTTTAGAGTTAAGTTTGTTCCTTTTTAGAGGAGTGCATCGACATGTTCTTCATTGGTTTTTAAGCCAAATTAATTTGCAGCGTCTTCAGCATATTGCTTGACTACATAGAAGTGACCTCACAACTATGTCTTCTGTTTACTTATTAGTAGAAAAATAATAGATTGGATAGCTTAAATTTCAAATGGTTCATAATGCGAAAGCGGTCAGAATTGTCTAACTTCTACAAAAAAATGTATAAATATCTTTAATATAGATTAAATTTGTACGTCATATAGACACGTCCTCAATGCGCTTCCTTAGGTTAGGGTGTCACCGATGGATCCATAGCCTCTATCTAAATAAATATAATTCAGAGCATCAGAACCAGATATTTGTTTTTCCTTAAATTTAACCCTAATTGGTGCAAAAGGTCTTTATTAGGTAATTTTGAATCTTCACCTACACAGTTGGGTTCCAGTATTTGTTTTTATTTGTGTCCAACAAAGCACTGGGATGTTCAATTTTAAAACCTGTTTACAAAATTACTTTTTTGATTAAAGCCCCTAAGATTTTCGATATCGAAATTCTGCCAGCGCTTTTGTAGGATTTGTTTTGAAGGCAGGAGTTAACTTTTCAGAAGGGAAATTACAAGACGTGACGCGGTCAACGTTTCTTTGCTAATTTCTAAAATGATCAAATTAAAATTAACCTCTAAAATGGACCAAGTATGAGAATATTGCATTGTAATATCATACGAAAAATACTTAAATTATAATACAAAAGTATATATCGTATATAAGTCGCAATTGGAAATAGAGGAGTTTTAGAATTTACAATTGGATTTTGTACAGAAGTTTTTTTGGAGGGAAAAATTACTTGTATATTATATCGCTTATACACATTTGTATTTACTTAAAGGTTCAACATTATGCTTTCCAGGTGGAATGGCAAAACTCGTAAAGTGGACAAGGGCAGCAATGATAGAATAAATCGAAAAAATTCCAACGAAACCCTTACTTATTCCATTGGCACCCTACAGCATACTTCGGCAATCCCAAGCATCACATCCCAAAGTTGCAATGAAGCCGAAAAGTATCATTCCGTAAAGTCTTCCCAGCCGTATAATTCCTGCCAACAATACAAAAGTTCCTCGTACCCGAATTTTTCGAATACTGGGAAAGCAGGTATCCCACAGCCCCAATACAGGCATCACAGGCACTCCCTGAATAATTTAATTGTGGTTTCAACGAATCCCCAGCAACCACAGCATGTGTCCTTTAAGATGCCAAAGTCCGTCGTGAATTTGTCAAAAAGCAATGGCAACATAAGCAATCCCAGTGCGGTAGACAGTAAGTCCCGACAGGGCTTAAAGAAGTTATCAGTGCCTACGTCCACGATTGCACCTCAAAGCGTGCCATCAGCAGCAGTAGCAGCAGGCCCGGAGCAGCTGTCCACCATGGGGACACCTCTAGTTGATTCATCTGTGGCCCCGTGTAGCACGGTTAGTAGTACAAAATCTAATTTAACTAGCATTAGTATAACCTCCTCTAAACAGAGTAATGATAAGAGTTCGAAGAACACTATCGGTGATATAAATAGTAGCTTAGAGTTTCTCTGCCTGCAGATGACAGAGCAGGCCATCAATTAAATTTCTCCGCACTCGCTAGAAAACGTAGAACATAACTAGTCAGAAGAGGAAAGTTTTCAGTTCGCCGGCCCTATTTACAGCGCATTGTAAAAGGTACCTCTGTGGAACTAGCAATATGAAAAAATTGACGTGCGTGTTTACGTTAAATGTTGACAAGAAAATTGTTCGTCCGGCGTTTTTATTATATTTATTTTTTTGTTTTTGTCGCTTTTAAGTTGAAAATGTGAGGATCGCTTTGTGGTAACCTTTAAGAAAATATAACGCAAGTTTTCATGACTCGAGAGTGCGTTCTTTTTATTTTACCTATTTGTGGATGTTTTGCATTTTCGCGGTCAAATTTAATTTAATTTTTGTGTTTAGGTGATTTTATTGTCTCTTAATTATGTAGCCTAACCCTCACGAATTGATCTTAGCAAAACTCTTGGTATAGTGGCATATAAAGCCTAGTGTTTTTCGCAATTTTATTTATTTTTGTAAAACAATTGAAAAAATTCCTTTTATTTATTTATATTGAGACTTTTCGAATTTAGTGTTATTTTCGAGTGAAATGAGACGATTTTCGTTTTAAATGAAACTTTCCAATTTGACTGAACCCATTTTTGAATGAAATGAAACTATTTTCCAATAAAATGAAACATAAAACTAAAAATTATTTTATTCATTTTGGTTTAACTGTCGTATGAACAAAATATTCGAGCGGGAACTGGTTCCAAAATTTGTTATACTGGCAAACAATTTTAATATTAAGTGGCAGATTATTTCCATTGAATTTTTCCATAGATTATGAATTCGTAAGTAGAAATACTCAATCAGCTCCCGTTTTCGAGAAAAATAGAGTTAAAGAATATAAAAGATCGTATTTCAGCCATTTTTGAAAAATCATTGAAGAATAAATGTTTATCATAGAAAATTGAAGCATAGTTTAAATGAAAACCTAAGTGCTAATTTGGGAATATAAAATACAATTTACACGTAAAAAAAGGACCCCTTTTTATACAACTTGGTGAACAAATTTTTCATGTGTGCGTTTGTTCTTTATTCGCCATATATTGTATGAAAAAATCGGGTTATAGAAAAAAACAAATTAACGGATTACTTCGAAATGCTTTCCATTTATTTGTATTTTTACACGCTTTATATTAGCTTCACTTGTAACTAACTATGTACATATGTAAGAAAATCTTGGAATGTTAATTTGACCCACTTCCCGGTCTTCGATTAGGATGAAATTTTGCACACGCTCTGAGTTCTGATGACAATACATGACTAGCTAAGAAACATCATTACAAATCCAATATGGCGGCCTCCCCAAGATATGAGATGAGAAACTACATTTTTCAGTGAAGTAAGCATGGAGAAAGCTATTATATTATTAAGATTCAAGCTATCATTTGAGTATCATTATAACTTCTTGGAAAAATCCGTTGTTTTCATAAATACTCAAAACATGATTTTTTGTACTTTTTAATCTTATATTTCTTTAAAATAGGAGCTGATTAAGCATTTACGTTTACGAATTTATAATCTACGGACAAAATTTTATACAAATGACTAGCTGATACCCGCGACTTGGTTTGCGCGGCACACTATAGTGTCGATAATATTCTTTATTTACAGAAAGAAAAACATCACATTTAAAGTTTAAAGTAAAAAATATTATTCACAAAATTTCTTTGTATCCACTGTCAGGCTGTCAGGTTTGGTAACTCGAGAGCAAGTGAAGTATAATTGACCGTGTGAGACACAGCGGCTTTCAGTGTTTGTCCCTGAGATTTGTTAATCGTCATAGCAAAAGAAACGCTCACGGGAAACTGTATTCGCTTAAATTGGAAGGGGAAATTATTAGGAGTAAGTGGTATACGTGGTATAAATACACTTTCCTCTTGCGCTACACCCCGTAAGAATTTCAATTACATTTTTCTGTAATTTTGTTACTCTGGGTCTAGTTCCGCTGCATAGTTTTGGAGGATTCAAGTTTCGGAGAAGCATTGCAGGTGTGCAGGAAGACCGTTTGCAGTAAGAGAATTCAGAAATTCGACTGGGTAATTAGTTGGATTATCTTGGTCGACGGTGATGTTTGTTGAGTACTACTTTAACCCTCCGTGTACGAGGTGGGGTATAACACACCCCAGCGGTTAAAAACTTGTAATAGGACTAATAGGACGCCTCTTACGCACTTGGGCACAGGAAAGTCTCTGATCCCACGCAAATTTTCTTGGTTAGGACGTATACCCGAAGCATTGACAACGTACCCTAAATATTCGATCTTCGTAAAGAAATCTGCACTTGTCCCACCTGAATTGCAAGGAATTGTTTATGACCAAAAGAATAACCTGTTCCAATGTAGCTAGATGATCTTCAATTGTTTCACTAGCAATTAGAACGTCGTCCATATAAACAAAAATTTTATCGGAATTAATGAGATCCCTGAAAATGAGCGTTACAAATCATTGGAACACGGACGGTGCGTTTTTAAGTCCGAAAGGCATCCGAAGATACTCAAATGGCCCCAAGGGAGTGACAAAGGAGGTGTATTTAATTGAGTTTTCAACTATTTTCACGTGGTGAAAACCGCTACGTAGGTCCAGAACGGAAAATTATCTTTTACCCCTCAATCGATCCAACAAATCCTCTATTAGAGGCAAAGGGAAATTGTCACGAACTGTGTGTTGACAATTGGCGATGCATAGGGAGAATTGCTTCCTCGAATGACATTTCTCTGTAAAAGATCATCAATTAGACCGGCACACAAAAAAAAAGAAAAGTGGTCTGTGCATTTGACCAGACTCACCTACCGATATGTATTTCGACGCGCTGAATCCGAATCTGAGGTCCGTTTGACTCGTACACCCTCAAAATTTCGAGTAAATTGCGAAAAACCGTAAAAAATGGTAAACAATTGCGAAAAACTGCTGCTACTCCTTTAGCCAACAAATTTTTTTTTCAGTATTGCCGCTAGATATTCAGCTCGATCTTTAGGTAATCCTAAATCTCGCACAAGATCATTGAGTTCTTCTCGGCTAATTGTTTCAGGATCTGTTTTTTTCCCATCTGGCAAGTATTCTTCATCCTCGGAACTTTGTTCTTTGGAGACTTCGTCAACTTGCATTTCTTCTTCTTCTACATCCATCTCTTCAGCAGTTACACTTTTATTCACGACCACTGTTTTCTGTGGCTTAACAGCTGATGAAACATTAGGATATTGGATGTTGTTCCTAGTATTCGAGGAAAAACCGGTAATATCAGTCATACAAAAATAACAATTTTCTAGACTTGTTGGTGACAACCATATCATTGATATTGTGAATTTCAAGTTTTCCTGCTATTTGTTTTTTTCCCTTCGGGTTAACATAATGTTACATCGACTACAAGTCGTATGTGGAACTCAGGCCGTATCCAAATTGGTAATTTGGATACCAAAACTTAACATAATGTTACATCGACTACAAGTCGTATGTGGAACCCAGGCCGTATCCAAATTGGTAATTTGGATACCAAAACATTCTTTATAAAATTTTTTTAATTTATCAGTGAACGATCTGCGATTTCTTTTCAAATTAAATTCCCCACACACGCAACAAAACGAATCTGGATTTTTATTACATAGATGGGAGTTCCTTGTAATATTATACTCTCCAGAAGCCAAGTTACCCACTAATAAAGAACTGCAGTCGCTTGATGACGACGCCTGCGAGCCTGCTTTCTCACCCTGTCCAGACGCCGATACTGGGTTTCCGTAAGCCTGCATCGTAAAGTACTTATCACTTGTACCTGCCATGACGGCACACACGCCGTTAACCCAGGGACTCTGCCAGATGGGTCTGTTGCCCACCGTCACCACGTGGAGGTGCCCTGGTTACAGGTACAAGCAATCAACACCATTGATTGATCCTCCTAAATATTTGCTAAAGTGTTCCGATTTTTTGCCATTTTTTACGGTTTTTCGCAATTTATTCGAAATTTTGAGAGTGTACGAGTCAAACGGACCTCAGATTCGGATTCAGCGCGTCGAAATACATGTCGGTAGGTGGGTCTGGTCAGATGCACAGCCCACTTTTTTTTTTGTGTGCTGGGTGCTGAGTTGCGCAACTCAGCCCTATGACCGTAAGGAAGTCTGCGCGGGGTACAATAGAACGGCTCCTCTTTTCTTAATTTAACGCTCATCTCGACATTTAATTGTGAAACTGCTTTGTCTGGGATTCCGCAAGCTTCCAATACGATACTATTTACTTTATTTCTTGTATTCCATGAAAGCTGATCGCTAATATTTAAGTTTAATTCAGAAATGTCGTCAAACAAATTTATATTTAAAATTTCCGTCGCAAAATTAGTTTCTAAATTATGCACTTCGGAAGTCCGACCATTTCCAGAATACTCTACACTTTTATTTTTCCTCGAGCTTACAGAAACTAATTCAAAATTATCTAATTTAAAGAAATCTCGACCTAAAATCACCGGTTGTGTCATACGTAAATCTCTAACTATAAATAAACATAGACTTATGCTAGCAGTCCCAAAAGATACCTCGCAATTTGTCCTGCCGATGACCTGGAGTGGACTATTGTTGATACCGCAGAAATGGTAGTCGTCTGGGCTGACACTTTTCACAGCAAAAGGTGGAATAAACCATTGTTGCACAAAACTAATTGCACTACCCGAGTCCGAGGGAACAGTCAAAAGTTTTCTGCCCAATCGGCCTCAAAGAAATCGAACCTAAGATCGTATACAAAGTTATCGTTAGTAGAGAATACGACCTTTGTCCTCTGGTTTACTGCATACAGCTGTCTCTGTTTGCTCAGCTTCCACATAACGAGAAACGTCGACGGTCATCGCCTTCTGCCTCATCGGCTTAGAGCAACTCGTGCTAATATGGCGAACCTCATTGCAGTTAAAGCATTTCGGTTTAGGATTACCGCGCTGATGTGTCCTTGATGAAGACTGCTGCTTTGGGTCGTCCGATGATAAAGTTACAGTGTTATGGGCCTTCATCCCATCATACTTCCTCAGCGCCTGCTTGAGATCCTCAATTAGTATTCGCTGCATAGAGAAGCATTTTGTTCACGCAAGAGTCGGGAATCCCGTTGATGAGTTCAGCTTCTTCCGCTATCTGCAACTCCGAAATTTGTTTTTTCAGTTCCGCAATCTTATGTTTCTTTTCTAATAATTGGCGGAGGGCTTCTAACTCTGCATCCAGAATTCCGCTTTCAGGCTCCACATCGACTCCTTCAGGCTCCATGCCGACTCGTATCGGTTACTTCTTCATTCTCCGACGTGGTCGTGGACAATAACGCATTTGCGGGAAAATATTCCTCTAGCTCTTTCTCACGTAATGACCTCATGACGTCCTCCAATCTTAGTTTTAATATATTCTTTAATCCCGTGGTGCCAAGACCCAATTGACCCACACTGAGAGAAATTTTAGGAAAATACCCAATTTTTTATATATTTCTTTTCCTATATTTATATGCGTTTTTGCGACAGCGATAATTTATAGTATTTTCTGCTATACTCGCAAAACCTATAATTTATTACCAAAAATCATATATTATATATTTGATCTCCTATAAATACATTTGAATTAACCACACACGTATATGGTACTGAGGACATTGAATTATAGGGATTTATCATAATATAATTTTGCGAAAATTCCAATTGTGTGTATTACGGTTGACCATTCACGTATCAGAATCTACGATAGTAATACAATAATATCAGCCACAATTTTATTAAAAAGTGTGTTATAAGATAGGATAATTTGCTATATTCTATGTTAACATTTACTAAATTTACTTTATAATACCCTATAGAAATGTAGTGAGGATTAATATATACATACATATATAATAGAAGAGACCTCATATAAGATACCAGAAAACCATGTAATTTACGTGAATATAAATTAATAATGGCAGTTAAGGGAACAATATATAGTATTTAGGGATACGTATTTTAGGAATAATGAATAAAAACCGTGAAGTTTAATTAAATTTTAATCAAATTCATTAAAAACAAAACAAAATAAGGTAATATTCGTTTACAATTAACGTGTATAAGATTAAAGAAGGGCATTTATTTTAAATATTTAGTATGGGTCTACAAAAATTAATTGAAGGCACGCGAAATGTAGAAGATTGTTAAACATTTGCCACAAAAATTGATAAGAAAAATAATATCATCATTTTGAAGGTGTTATTGTAAAATTAAAAATTCGTAAAGTATCAAAGAAAAACGCAAGATATGTACCTAAAATTTGTCTTACAGATTCTACCGCTATAAACAATGAATTCAATTTTTGTATATTTTCTTTGTTTCCTTACGAATTTGCAATTTTATAACGAAAAGTAGGTACTTAGGTATGATTTTATATTTTAAAAGCCAAATAATTTAAGCATTAAGCTATTAGACAACAAAGTAACTATTTTCGTGTTGGTGAATTGACCTTAGTTTCATATATTTAACTACCTTTATTTCTTTATACGTCATACTAATTTCAACGTTATGAGCATAAATGTGACGGTGAAAGTACTGAATTTATAGCTGCTTATAAATACATACAACGTTATTTTGACGCACTAAAATATATTTAACAAGAGCAAATTTTAGTTCATTATTTTCTTCATATTCTAGAACAACCCCTTCTTTAATTTTCATGTTGAACAATTTGACAAATTTTACGAATTTATCTGCGGAATCATATTTGAATGTACTATTTACTTTCGTTAAATATTGAGTATCTATATTATAGACCTCCTTTCCGTAAACTATTTCTTCGTTAAAACCTCTTTCTTCCATATATCTTTTGCATATGCTTAACTGCTCACGATCCATTATAGTATAGCAAATATTTCTTCTTGAGGTTGTTACAGCAATATTTTTTAGAGATTTATGTTTAGCCTCGTGTCTCATCGTCCATAAATGTTTTAAAGGACCAGTTTTTTTCATGATTGTAGGATAATGAGTCAGTAAGTGATGTTTGGGTTTTAAGGGAAGGTTGTGAATTTCTAAAAATTGTTTGTGATGGGAAGCTATCAGTTCTTCTAAACTATCAATAATGCCATCATCTATGCATTCAAGCAACACAATTTCAATTATATCTAATAAAGTTGTGAACATTTTATAGAGACGATTATTTTGTGGAACTAGATCTCCTAGTAATATACCCAAATACTTTGAAAACCACATAATTTCGGAAGCAGACATTTTAATTTTTTTTCTTTTGAGAAAATCGTTCGTTATTAGTTGTGGCTTGTCCATGTTGTCAAATTCGCCATAATTAAATAAATGAATTCTGTTATTTAATGTCGTTAAAGAAAACAAATTGTCTTTATATATAAATTCATATAACATTAAACCAATTTCATATGGAGCTATACCCTCAAAGATATCATGCATGATATCAACACTCCAATTCTCTACCGCTTTAAAATGCATTAATTGATCCCAAATGCTTAAAGAAATTATTCCTGTTAACTTGGGATCACGTTTTTGCAAATCATCTGAATAATTTTGTTGAATTCTTAACTGTGAGACATTTTCTCTGGTATTTTTTTTGTATTGCTTTTATGAGTCTTGCAAAATCGACAAAAAAAGTTCGCTAAAAAACTTTCTGTAAATCCAAGCATAGAGTTAAGGCCTAAGTTATCACCAATACATAATGCCAGAATTATGTGCACCTTCTTTCCATTGATTTCAATGCCATTACTTTCTAATTCTAATAATTCCGATACAAGTGGTTGAAATACCTTATTTCCGAAAGACTTTTTGTCTATACTATTAAATAAGAGTACATACTAAGAAAATATTTTCAAGCTTTGAGCGAAGTGATGGGGTTAAAAATGGACAAGAAAGGTAAACACCTCCTAACTTTTGTAGCCCAGCTCGAGAACCTAGAGGGTTGTTTGCCTCGAACTCATCGAAATACACGAAAATTGGTAACACTAAATTTTCTGGGTTGAAATTTCTAATTTTTTTTTTCCAAAACTCGGTCTGCATTATATTTGAAATTACATTGAATGATGATTGCTCACTTTTAAGATCTTCGATATATTTATAAATACTGTCTAAAATGTTTGGCAATTCTAAAAACTTTTTCAAAATTTTTTTCACACGCATAACTTTCTCTGTCACATTAACTGATTTTAATATTATATCAGTATTTTTTTTCAATGGATCGATTCGTTCTCTTATTATGGCATTAGAACTTTGTGTATATAAATTATTCGTTTGCATTAATAACTTTCTTTTATACTCTGAAGATATATTAACAAAAGGATTTTTCAGGATATCCAACAAATTAGAAAACTGTTTTATATTATTTTCTGTTTCACCTAACTCATTTAAACGCTGCAATAAAATTTCTTTTAATTTGCACACATAATTACCTTTCAAAAATTCGGAAAATAATTCTATTATGAATTGAATTTCCTTTCGACATACATTTTTTTTCTCGTACAGCACACAAATTAATTTTAAATTTTCTTTTTCAAACAAATGAGAAATCATGCTTTCACGAATACTACTCAAGTCAGATTTATCTGTTTCAAATACTTGCGAGTTAAAATTATTTTGTACATCCAAATATGATTGTGCTAATATTTCGTAATTTTCGTTCTGTATTTCATTTTCTATAAAATGATTTTTTACGTGCCTTTTGAAAGAACGCCAATTACTAAATTTTCTTTCTTCAGAACAATTAATACATTTCCAAATATTTTCAAGGCGATGAAAAAGTTTTAAATGTCTAATATAATCGTTATAGCTGGATACTATAATATTGCAAAGAAAACATAACATTATGTTAGTTCAGAAATTAACGTACTCTCAACCACATAATTTCTATCCCACTTCGTTTTGATGCCATAAAGATGTTGTTGCAAAAACAGCCACACTGATTCACATGATCGTGGATATCTGGCATGCAATGCCATAAAACATTTAAAGCAGGTATCAACAGCATTCAAAGGAGAATCGAAGGTATTGTAAGACGTCGTCAATTGCTACGTAAGAAGTAATCAGCCTCGTTATATCCTGCCCAACAAAGATAACAAGAGGCTGCAATGTTTCCTTCTTCCGGCTTAGTTTTTCCCTTAAAATGTTTAACTCATCTGAGAGTTTAGAGGAATCCTTAAAAAAAATTAAATTGCTTTAGAAAATTGATAAAATTCGATGTCTGAATACTTACAATAATATGCAAAATAAAGGATTCAGATACTTCCAAGGCAGACAATTTTGTGCGTTTTTTTCCAGTTGTCCTATAATTTGTACAAAGAATATATGGAAGCAAAAAGAATCCAGTTACGTCACAGTCACAAGTTTTATTTTCCAGAATTGCCTGTATTTCTGTGTTGTTGGAATTTGATGCGTAGTTAATAATTTTTGAATTTAACTCTTTCCAGTTTAAAAAAAGTTTATCTGTGTGATTTTTGTACATGTTATCAAAATCATTTAAGAGCAATGAATAACCCTTTGGACCTTTCAGAATGTGAAATTCGTTGAAGTATTGTGATATAGAAAATTGTGCCGAATTTTCCAATAAGTCTAGTCGATAAATACTTGTGTCGTTCCAATAAAGTTTTATTTTATCCCATGGCTCAAAACTATTTTTTAAAAAGGCTATTTTCTCAGTTATAGTATCTGACTCCTCCAATTTGGATGTAGATGCTTTAGGATTGCTTACTCTGATTCTCCTTTTGAAGCGATTGTAGCACTCCCATAATTTTCCAGATGCTAGTTTTTTTGTAAATTTATTGTAAGGCGTGTAATACGTGCTTGACTGTTCAGTAGGGAAAATCGTTGTTATCTGTTTTGCTAAATCCAAAAACCGCTCAGTCGTTATTTTAAAAACGCTCTTACTGATCTCAAACTCCTTTTGGATAACGACGTTGGCTAATAAATTTCTGTGAGTTTGGCATAATTTTTTGTTGTCACCGTAAAACGTTTTTATTATATGCCCGTTAGCACAGTTTAAAAAATCATTCACTGTGTTAAGAATCACAACTGCCTCGGAATTTAATTCTTGCAGCACAATACTTTCAGTTGGGGTGTTCAAAAACTAAAAGAAAAAAAATTATGTTTTTTTTTATCTTTTGTAATATATAAATTGGCTGTACTTTAGATAACAAATAATCGTTCTCCTGATTATCGATTTCAAATGTGTGAACAGATGACGGTAATGAAAAGCTTGAATTTAATGGTGCATCTTCAGTAGTGGATGAACCCGAAACGACTTTCTATTAATTATTAAAAAAAAATAACATAGGTACATATATTACTTATTTGATATAGAATCTTACTTTATTATAAACGGATGAGTATTTTGCCCAAAATTTCAAACGTGGCCCAGCAGTTGGAAGAATTTCTTTGAGAGTTTCGTAATTTAAATTACTAAAAACTTCCTCATCAATCTCTTGTTCTAAATGTAATGAAAAAATACTTAGTAATTTTCTCGATCTACGAAATAAATCAAACATACTAAATAAAACTTGTGCTTGCCACTGTAAAAATAAATTAAGGGGTTATATCTCTTTGAAAAATTTTTTTTATTGGTTTAAATAACACTAAAACATCTCAAAATTGATAATAAAATTAATAATGTCTATGTATGTATGAATATAGCTGAGATATTTTTTTAGAACTGATTTTCTGGAGCTACTCTTACACAAAGGCATAGTATTTTGAAATTTCAAATGCATTTTTCTCGAAACCGTGTTTTGAAAGTCGGCAAGCAATAGAACTCAAACAGTTTTCATCCGATTAAGTTAAAATTTTTACTGTTGGTTCTTCACTAATTATCTAGTGAAGTACCCAAGATTATAGTGAATTGAAATGCATTCATTGAAACCAATGAAGTCGCCTTATATTCGTCAAAAACACCTTTTTTTAAAAGCACGCTATTTCGCAAAAGAAATCCTAAAATTAAGATCATGGGTACTTCAGTAGCCAAGATTATCATTCCAGGTGACAATGGAGGAGACTTCTATTGCTTGACCGCAGAGGACCTTTCAAAAAAATCTTCAACAAGAGTAGTGAAATAAACAGATCTCAAATAAGCAAGTCAGGGGGTGGGGTGGCAGGGCGGTTTAAATCGACAAACACAAAAACTTCAGCCTCACTGAAATATGTAGAAGGAAGAAATTTGGTAGATTTTAGTGTGGAAAGAAGATTTTTACATAAGGGAATGTACTGTTAAATTCCTCACCCCTTCACCCACTCGCTCCATTTTCGAAAATAGCTGAGATATTGCCATGGATAATATCTCATCCAAGAAATAAATAAATAAATTAAAATATTTGGCTAGGTGAAATTACGCCTCCCCTTCCCCAAACCCCTCAATTTTTGAAAATCATTATTGACCGATTAATTATTGATTAATGTTTGACACTCGCCTTTAAAGTAAGGAATTAAATTTTCCATATCCCACTCGCGGAGCTTCGATTCCACCATTGTTAATAAGATGACCAAACTTAATTTCCTTGTTTTACTTACAGTTAAAACCAATTCCGCAACAAATAGTAGCACACAAAAACTACACAATTAATTTCGCACAACGAATGCTCTGCACTGCGCCGGTGTTAAGTCGCCACGCCAAACAAGTGTCACCGCTCCGAGAACTCATGTGACGTTACACGCAGTCGTTATCCTAAGTTTGGTATTGCCATATTACACTTTTTTTGAAAGTTTAGGGATCTTTCTTGAATTTCAGGTGAAAAGGCTTTATAAATATATTTATTATAAAAGGCTGAAATTTACCTTTATAAATGTTTATATTTTAAAATATTAAGTGAGAACGTGATCACTATGCTTTCTTGCGATAAATGCAATATTTAATTTATAACAAAATTTGGTTTCTGCTACTAAACAGTTATATTATATATTTATTTATTAAATGCAAATACCCTATCACAGAAGATTAAACAGTTCATTTTTATGTACATATGGCTGCGCTAGCAGTTTAAGAAAGATTTCAAACATTTACAAAAGGTGTTATGTGGTACTACCAAAATACTCTTCCTTTTTCTGACGCAGAGTGCACGCGCAGGCGGTGACATAACAGCTTTATGTGAGTGAATAGTGCGTGCTATATTTAATGGGACAACTGCCAATATTATGGGACTTTGTTCAATATATTTTAGCAACTTTCACCACACAGTAGCTAGTCCCATGCTTAGAAATGTGGTGCTACATAATACAATAAAACATAGTCAAATTTCACATGAAATTTTTAAATTGTGACTTATGTTCCCATAAATCATAGAATAAAAAGCTACACCCAGAAAAAAAACATTTAGAAATTAATAAAAATATATGTGAAAATAAAATAAAACGTATATAGAATTTAGTCAAAAGGCAAAGAATTTTACTTTTAAATGGAAACCAATTTTATTTTTTTTTAACATATTTTGTATTTTAATTTAAATTGCACATATGTATTTTTAAATATCAAATATGGTTGAAATTAACTGTTTAAAAACATTTAATTTTGAAAAAATAAATTTTATTTTTAAATGAGAAGAGTATTTATTTTTAAATTGATAAAGTTTTATTTTGATATAGCTGCGAAGGGAAATTTATTTAAAAATCCGGGAAATTTTAATATTATCTGATACTAGCTGAAATAAAAATATTTACAGGAATAAAAAGTTAGTTAAGTGCTATTGGGACGAGGAATTTTTAATAAAACATATACAATGCAAACTACATAACGACTATAGAAATGAACAAAATGAAAAAGAAAATCCAGAATTTTGAAAATAGACAAAACTAATTTTTGAGGAGCGGATTTCAAATTTTTGGTATTAAAAAAGAAAACACTTAATTTTAGGAAAAAACAGATTTATTTAATAAGAACCAAAATATCATACAAAGTGTTTGGGATACATAGAAAAGAATTCTACAAAAAACTTTTTTTGTTAGTGATAATACTTTTTTAATTTGACAATCTTTTCACCGGTACTTAAATAATAAAAGTGTACTGGTGGTCCGTCAAAACCTTGCATATTACACATTTTATAATTTAAACAATTTCCAATAACATATGACTGAAAATGGTCAGAAAAATTTACAACTTCCCATTCAAGACATACTAAATATGGAATTTCAGACTCACCAATTAAAATATCCACTATTTCAAGAATTTCCACTTGGTTCGCAATTTTAGATTTACTGAGAATAAATCCTTTTTTATAAATATCGCCTTTAAATGTCATCTCAGAAGTAAAAAAAAATACTAAGTTCATAAAATTAGATGCCAATTCCAAATTTTTAAAATATTCTTGATTTTCCAACTTAAATGGATTTTTTGACGAATATATTAAATCTTTATGAAAGAAATTATTATTAAGTAACGAAATAGTGAATCTTAGTTGAGCTTTTATTGCTAATGTCAGGGGAATATTTAATCGAGATTTAATGCTCTTCATATAGGCTTTATGTAGCTGATGTTCAGCCTCAAAGCGAAAACACCATAAGTTCCTCATTGGGCCGCATTTCTTTATTATTTCTGGATAATGCACTAGCATATGGTGTTTTGGTTTAAGTTTTTCGTTAAACAACTTGACGTATAAAAAGTTATGTTTTTCAATCAAGATTCTTAAATTTGTTAAAACTTCGTCATCAAACGATGATAAGAGCAGTAAGTCAACTATTTTTATAAAAATTTTTAAGAAGTTGTAGACTTCATCATCATCTCTGATCATATCACCAATAAAAAGAAGTATAAAATGTGTAAATGTTTTCATTTCAGATGCGGTCATTTTGAAATTATTTTTGAGAATATTGTGTTTTTCAATAGGAGGGCTTAAATTTCCTACCTCTGTTGGACCGTAATTGAACATTTGTTTTCTATAGTTTAATATTTCTAATGAAAAATATTTACGTTCGTATATAAAGTAATGTAGGATTTTTGAAAAATTATATCTGCATATTCCATTAAAAATATCGTGCATGATATCTGATGAAGTGTTATCAGTTACGTGATAAGAAGGCAGGGAGTTAAATATTGAATTTTCCTTTACACCAGTCACTTTCACATCACTTGTAGCTATATCTGTACTGTAATTAACTTTATTTCTTAAAAATTCAGTATGCTCTTTAAAATCAGTTTGAGTTTCTTGTTTTTTTCTTTTACATAGTCTACAAAAACTAAAAGAGTTAAATGAAGTTATATAACCTAGAATATTATTCATTCCTAAGTTGTCACCCAATATTTGTCCCAATACAAAAAAAACTTTAACCGTACCATTCTGTGTAATAATATCAACGCCTTCATTCTCTAGCAATTTTAATTTTTCAATAAGTGGACTTAATGCAATTTTGTTGCCATATTCTTTCAAATCTCTGGATTTAATAAAACCCGCAACGATAATATTGGTTAGTTTAGAAAACTGATAATCTGGTATAGTTGGAAATCCTAAATAAATTCCACAAACAGTGTGTTGACATGCATGCGAACTTAAGGGATCATTAATCTCAAAATCATCAAAATATAAGTAATAAGGAATAACAACCTTATCTCCGAAAGATTGCATTTTATATTTCCACAATGATCCATTAAAAAAATTGCAAACGTGATCACAATTCTGTAAATTCTTCATATTCATTATTGTTTCTTCGAGAATGTTCTGCGTTTCAAAATACTTCTTAATTTGAAAAGAAATTTCTAGTAAACAACCTTCTGCCCTTGTGGCATCAATTGTTGGTCTTCTCGATACTACAACTTCAGAAAGTTCATTACTAATTATAAAAGTTTCCGGAGGCTTATAAATATTGATACGCTCTAATTCTTTCAATAACTTGTATTCTGTTTTGATAAAATCAAAAGGACTTTGAACGTTTTGAAAAAAATTCAAAATATATGACCTTTCATCAGGATTTTCAATTCGAGGCAGAACTTCAGATATTACGGTTTCAAAAATAGGATTAATTATGCACTTAGTGACACTTGACTGAATTTCTATAATATTCTTCCTCGTAAAATTCGTGCGACTATGTAGGTCAACAGAAAAATTTAGTGCAGCCCGTTGTATATCAATTGAAGGAGTAATATTTTTATTCAAACTTGGAATTTGCGAGATTGTTTGTAAAAAGTGGGAATGAGGAGGATTTGATTTATTTAACGATACCGGTTGGCCATATAGTGAAATTTTACCTTCGTTTCTTATGGAAGTTCTTTCTTCAATATTAATTTCGTGTTTTTTTAAATGCCTCCTAAATGAATAAATGTTTTGAAATACTTGGTTACAAAGATCTTCTTTGCATTTAAATTCATAAATAGATGGTGTTCCGTGAAAAATTTTTAAATGCTCAACTAATTCACCTGGTTTTTGAAACTTAACTGAACAAAGAAAACAACTCAACATTTTTGTTATTTCAAAAATTATTGTCAAAGTGATGAGGACCGTTTAAAATTATTGTTGTCTTAAACAAGTGATAAGCGAGTCAACTCTAGAACAGTGTGTATCAGTATTTATCTCAAAAAAGTATTTGTCGTAAAAATTCCAAACTTGTTTACTAATTGTAGAATATTTAAGATTGAAAACATTAATTAATTTGATGGTTACGTCTAAGCATTTAATAAATGTTGGAAGTTTATACTTTACCCCGTCGCAGAAAACATAAAATTGTTCCAGTTGTTGGATGCTTGGTCCAACCACTATAATTTTCGGCTGCAAAGTGAGGTTTTTCGATTTGTAGTCAGATCTGATTTTCTCGACCCGAGGTAGTAGATCGTTGATATTGATTACATGTATAACGAAGTCGTTTTGGGCATCTGTTATTGTTGGTTTGTAACTTCTACTAACTCTAGCCGGTTGTAAAATAGAATGCATTAATAAAGATATAATGCAATCCCTGGAATCTATTTATGGTGTGTAAAACAGACTGTATTTTTAAATAAAAACTTACTTTTATCTATTTCAGGTTTTTGGCAAAGTTGTAAAAGTTCCTTATTTTTCTTGTCTTTTATTTCATTTTTAAAAATCGATATTATCTTCTCTTGAAAATCGTCATAATTAGCAAGTAAACAATTTTCTTTTCCGGGATATAAGTGGGCAAAGTCAATGTCAATCTAAAAATAATGAAATCAATTTTTCAAAATCCACCAAATAGTTAATAAAATTTATGAGTTGGTATCCAGTACTATCGCTGTATCGTGGCCAAATTTTAAGTACATCAGTAAGAGATTCTTCTGAAGATTTAATACTTTTTAAACGGTAGTCAGATGTTAATTTCCAGTACTCTTCAATTTTTGCATACAGTTTTGTATCGTTATTATTTTGGAGCCATAAGATGTAGCTGGAAATGTCATCTGTAAAACTTTACTGTTAATCAGTTGTTAAGATAAAGAAATCTGAAATTACCAGATAAAGATGTATCGTACGGTGTTGAATTTAACTCATCATCATCGGAAAGTGGTGTGTTTTGTACCCTAGATTTCCTGTTCCTGAATTTCAGGTTACAGTAGCGGTCGTATAACTTACCGCTAGGATTTTTGTTGTTTCGCCGCGGTGAATAATACACTTCCTTTAAACAATTTTTCAATCAGCACCTGAGAATGTGAAACAAAACCAAAAAAATTTACCGATTTTTCTCCTGGAAAAAAATTTTGGATGGCTTCAGCGTATGATTTTAAATCCTTGGGAGAAGACCCTTTATGAAGTAGAATAAAATCGACGATGCAGTGCACCAAATTCTTTTGGGCTTGTACATTTAAACACTTATTTTGTTCATAATGGGATAGGACCATCTGTCCTTTAACACTACTTCGTAAAATATTTTTTATGTCCAGCTTATTTGCCACAAAATCGGAACCTGGTGAAGTAAGACCACTTGAAATTTCATTGTTTTTTATCCAAGAAAGAACACCTGTAGTCATTGATGCTGTGTTCATAGCATCAAAATCCAAAAAGGGGATTCCCTTTTTAAATATATGTACAATGTGAAAATGAATAAAAATATTTACATATTGTTTAAATCTTACAATTTCTTGTCTCCATTTTTTTAGCTCCGCCTTAAATATAACCTTTTGCCCAAACATGAACACATCATCAAACAGTTTTTCTAGTCCAGAACTTCTATCCGCTTCAGGACTTCGATGCATATTTTTCTATTTTTAAGAAAATTACAAGTTTCTTCAGATAATCCCCAACTCTGCAATAATTTATCTGCTGCAGTCACCGTTTCGTCAGTAAACGTAAAAATTAAGCTGTCAGAATTCAAAGCAACTCCCGTATCAACTTGTTCGATCACGTATTCCTCTAAATTCTCCGCACTCTTTTCTAAACAATTCTTTTGCTTTTCATCTGCCATATTTTTGGAAAAACAGAAATTTTTAAATACCGAAACTCTTTCCAAATAGCTACAGCAGTCAAATGATATTTCACAACGCACTTAATAGATTTATCAGAATGCACTTTCTCACAATGAATTAGTTGCGACAACGATTCGCTCTCTAATGTGACAGAACTCGAACTGAAGTTGGCGGCAAGAGCAGAAGCCGAGAAGAACAAAGGACGAGAAGGAAAAATATATGTTTTTTCTTTCTTTTGATGAATTTTTTTGCGAAAACAAAGGAACGTAGTTTGTTTAAACAATTTACTATTTATCTTTACATATGACAGTTTATTTTTACATAGTTAAAACATTTTAAAATAATATATGAATTTGTTAAAATGAGCTTATTATATTTTAAGAAAATGAGATGATTTTACATTTAAAATTAAAATCGTGCAATATTAAATCATTACATGTTTATTATTTGTTTTAAAATGTTTTCCTATGGTTTTAAGTAAATTATATGTAAAAACGAAATGTTTTCCTTCTAGGTAAAAATAAAAACGCTGTCATTTAAAAATAAAATAGCATATTTTTCTGAGTGTATATTTTAAGTCCTATTTCATTAGGAGATTTTACTATGTAAATTTTTCTCAGTGCAGCTTTTCCTTCAGCTGAACTGCCTTATAGATTTCTCACAAATTAACACGTTACTTATAACTTCAAATTGGTTACTTAGAATTCCAAATTAACGCGGCACGCGGACAGTTATCCTACTTCTGAAAAATACTGTAAGCTGGGCGGAGGAAAGTAAAAAAGACGTCTGCACTGCAGAGGAGTTTATTTGAGACTGATTGTTACAATTCTAACGACTGACTGCCGATAGCCTAAATCCGTTAGGCCTCAACTACAATGAGACTCGAAATTTTAAAACGCCTACAGTATTAATGTTCTTAAATGGGTCAGCACTTCTTTCTTTTCATTATATGGTGCATGTTGTAATGTGGATTTTAAAGCTTCTGTAATTGGAGAGGTAATTAAATGTTTTATTTGTTTTTGGATTGCTTCTAAGTCTTTTCTAGAAACATTACTTTTCTCTTGCAATTAAATTAAAAATGTCTTACAGTTTACAGATATCTCCTGAGAAAATCTATTCTAATCTATTTTTGGTTTTTGAGAACATTGCGTTTCGATAAATGGAGTTGAAGATAGATCCTGATCCATTGTCGCCTCTTTAAGTATATTTTTGTCCGTAGAATCAATTTGTACTGCATGAATTGGTTTATTTATATTACTAATATAAGCCTTTGTTATTCTGTTATGTTTGTTTGTGTGCCTTTTAAAACTCGATAAATTTGTGAAAAGTTGGTTATACTGTTATTTTTTAGGCATTTCAGTGCACATCAGTCGAATGTGAACAATAAGATGTGACAATTTTTCAAAAATACTACATGAAAATCAGCTGTACATACTTAAAATTTTTTAATTGTGGACAAAAATTTGGCTAATGCCAGACTTTTTCTATCGTAGGGCGTTGAAATATTAAATATGTATTTTTGAAAACAAAGCCATACCAAATGTGATTCATGGGGAAATTCTAAATTTAATACAAAGTAAGATTTAAAACATACATCTAAGGCTGCAAGGAAAGTTGAAAATTTATAGATTAGCTATATTTACATAAAATTCTTGTAGTTCAATTAACTCCGGGCCAAACATAATAATAAATGGCTGAATTGTTTGTTTTTTTTTCATTCTGGATTCGAATAACTTCTCCTTTTCTCGTTCAAAATCGTTAATGGTACCTAGATGTAGAATACATCTTTTCACTGCGTCTTGAATTGTGGTTTTTCTGCATTCTTTGACACCACATATTTTTAAAACAGATCGTGTTGTTGGCTTTAACACGCAGTTTAGCAGCATTATAAAAATACAATCTTTGGAACCTGCAAACAAAATATATTAGGTCGATCGAAAAGTAAACCATTGTTTTATATAAACAGAATATTTTATTTATGTTTTTTTAAATGCTAACATATTGTTGGAAGTAAGGGCATTTGTTATATTTAACACAATAATAATTAACACGTCTTAATTATATGTATAATATATACTTTATTTAAATTATCAAAACTCTCTCTCAGAATACTTATATACACTGAAAAAAATAATTTGTTAAAATGACCAAAAAAGTAGTTCGAATCAAAAATTTTCTCGCTTGAAAATGCGCCAATGGTAAAAATATTTGATTCAACAGCCATAGCGCGTTTGGTTCAAACATGCGAAAAATCAAACATTTTTCCATTTCCTTCGACATTTATGTTGTTGATATAACAAATTAAATGGTTGACATTTGGACGTTTGGATTGAATACTGTGTAGTTTAATCTAACTAAATAATGGTTATGTTAAACGTGAGAGAATAAACGCATTAATGTTTCTAAGAAACACTTGAAATTGTATTTTTTACATTTTATTATTTGTTGTTGCCGTCCTATATATATTTATATATTTAAGAAAATTTCAATTTTCGTTTCAAAGTTTACCTGTACGTCCAGAATGATTGCAGGTTACTATGGCGAAATGAAACTAAGAAACATTATTAAATGAACATTTATTTTTGGTAATAAGTATATATTGTACATTCAGATTATATTAGATAATGGTTTCGTCAAACTCAGAGGAGTGCCTTACTTCTTGATGTGGCTCAGGAAATTTATTTTGCCTTTTCAATCTATTTCTTACGTTAAAATAACGGTCATGCAGCTTACCACTTGGATGCTTAGATGACTTGCTTCTTGGCGAGTAATATGTTTCCTTTAGATAAAAAATAAGAAGTATATATTTATAAATACTGCGGGTAGCTGCGCGTAATTTTACCGGATCCTGACCAGGAAAAGTTGCAGCTATTTGTAGACTTATTGCTTTTAAGTCACATACAGTTAATCTTTCGTGCCGAGCAGCCAAATAATCAATTACGCAATTTGTTATGCTTTGTTGATGAATGGGAGATAATGTACCGTTTTCCTTGTAATATATGAAAGCTTGCTTTCCTTTTTGACTTTGAAGAAGAATTTTCTCGACTGGACACTATTAAAAGAAATTTAAAGATATAAAAAAAAATTAATTCTACATTTCAGATTACCTCAAAAGTATTGAAACTTGCACATGACGTTGTAGAAGTAGAAGTACTTGGTAAATTGTTTATCCAAGCTCCCACTGTTGATGATACAGACAGTGTGTCGTCGTCCTTATTAGTATTACTCGATTTTTTCTGAAAATTCGTAGTAATAATAATTTAGGGGCATACAAAAACACTATTATATTTTAATTTTATTGAAGTTTTGTATGATAGGAAAAGAAGGAGAAATCTAAAAATAATATTTATTTTTGAAAAAGAAAAATTATTTAATACCAAAAAATAATTTGGCACAATTATGTGTGTTCGTATGTGTAGAATATTTCCATCAATTTTTAAACTTTACCCATTGTTAACCGGTCACGAGTTAAGTCTTTTCATGCCCTTCGTTGTTGATTAACTTCTTTCAAACTTTTTTTTTCGTATAAAATAATATTAATTTTTTTTTAAGACAAATAAATATTATAATTTAGCTTCCACTACTTTTTTCACACATTGCCATCATACAAAACGACAATATAATGTTAAAATAATTGTGGGACGGCTCTACACCACGAACCCCACTTGTAAACAATTATCAAAAATAATAACATACGTTTTCCTTTCTCCATGCCGCCAGCTTTTCACGAAACTTCGCTTTCATACCCATTTGATACAAATTCGGAAAAATTTTATTGATGTCCTCAGCATTTAGATATATCAATTCTTCAAAACCGATTCCCGCATCTAAAAAAAATTCAATGTTTTTCTATTTAATGAGAAATAATATTCTCACACCTTTTAAGTGCATAAACACGTGCTGCAAAGACCACTGTCGCAGCAAATCAAGAACTTTACTTTCATTTTCGGTTTCTATGCAGATAACGTCAACCGCTTCGCTATCCATTTTAAATAGCCACTCAAAAAATAATTTCTTAACACGCCTGAAAAATTCACAAAATATAAAAATTTACATTTTAGCTGAGATTGCGAAATAAGTGTAACCGCACGTTTTGCTTATGTCGTGGAACTCGAAACGCAAAATTTTCACATTTAGATTTCTTTTAAATTGATTTTACTGTTTTTTATCGAAGCGAGAGGGTATACCTATTATTATCTCCCCAATTTCCACTAATCCACAAACTGTCACAGATGGAATGGGCATGCATCAACAAGAAAATTACTTAGTTTTCATTAATCCACAAATTGTCACACATGCAATAACCAACTTACTCAGAACAATGTCACAACGGGAATGTTGGGCTGACTCTCTGGCTGGCAGGCTGGACTTCACTTGTGAAGTTAGCGTCAGGCCATAAACAGATTCAAAGCTTCAAACTTTCGGCTATAATAGACTTAGCAGCACTATTTAATATCAAACGCGTTTTTCAAAAGCAAATATAGTCGCACGTTTAAATAAATTTGTTTTATATAACAATTTTTTCGTTCACAGTGACCAAAAATTGTCGCCATAACATTTTTTCTATTTCAATCGCAATCAAACGCGGAAAATAGTCAATGTAAAAACTGACTTTTTTTTCAGTGTAGTCTTATGACACTTATAATATTTTGTCTTTAAAACTGTTGACTCTCTGACGTTCAGTTAGCAAGTGAGTTAAGTCGCCCCACAGCTCTCAGATGGCAGAACAGTTGACCACACACTCATACACCAATACTAATACCGACAAAACCTAATTCTTTTACATATTAATTCAAAATGTAATTTCTCTCATTTTCAATAATAGTCTCTCGCCTATTTTCTAAATTTTCGACACCTTTTTTTATAAAATGATTGTTGTTTTGAATTAAAACAATCAATAAGGTGGGTTCTAATTTCATCTTCATTGCGGAGTCGTTTATCTCGTAAGGTGTGTTCTAAGGATCTGAACAGATGATAATCCGATGGCGCCAGATCAGGGCGCCTTGTTGCTCAGGAGTTGTCTGTGTCGCTGCCCCTGATGAGATGATGCTGCCGCTGGTGAGGAGATGTGGAAAATTCTGGAGGATAGTTTAGACCTGATAACAAATTTGAATAGGAAGAATTGATAGCAAGATCTTCTAATTTTTTCTTCTGAACAACAAGTTTTCCTCCTATAACTTTCTTTGTCACAGTCATCTCGTTCAGTCCGATTCTGAGTTCCTGTAACCTTAAAGAAAAAAGGCACTACAAAGGCAGCAGGGGTTGCAGAGTTCCAAAAATTTCCATCCTGTCTCTCATTTTCCGGTGGAGCAAGCACATCCTTGAGTTTTTCCTTAAGTTCTGCAACAGTTAATGGAACGCCCTTCCTTGCTCCTTCAGATATGAAGGTCACTGATGTCTTGATCTCTGCAGAAGGATCTTTTTTTTTTCCTTATATATTGGATTGCTGATTGTACCGCTCTTATTACTTGGTTCCCAATCGACAAATTGGTCAAAAAAATCAAAAGCAGGGATCCCGAGTGCCTCTCCAGCTGTTGCGAAGCATAAGCATATTTTCTTCAAGCAATTTTTCTTTAAGGTCTTCGAGGAGTCATCAATATTAGATTTGAATCGCTTAGTACTTGGACCAGGCTGTTCTACAATAGCCACTTCCATCATGTGGCCCCGATGGTGCGTTGTTGATTTTTGTTGAGACAACCGCAACTTTTTCTTTTATTTCTTTAGTATTCTTCTTCTGTGTTTATCAACTTCCACTTTAATCGTCTTTATTTATTTATTTATTTAATGTACTGTTTTTTAATTAAGTAACTTGATTGTTATTTACTTATTGAATTAGTCCTTTTCTCTATTGATTTATTTAATTGGGCTCTAATTTAATTAATTAATCAGTTCTTGTCCTTTGGGTTTATTAATTTTCATTGTTTTGATACATTTTTGTCCCCAAATAATTTTTTTTTCTCAAACGCTTTATTTGTCAATGTAGGTCACCCTTTGTTTAATTTTGCTTATGGTTTTGAATTTATTAGATTACAGTAATACCCCGGACTTACGCGATAGGTGGGACCGAGCGCTATCCGTGTAAGTCGAATTCGCGTAAGTCGGGGTACAATTTTGCATATAAAGACATACAAAGTATGTTTAATTGGGACCGGAGACTAAATAAAACAATAATTTAGGAAATAAATGTGTAACTAATTGTAGATAATATGACAAATTATATTATTATAAACTGTATAAACACAATCCGAAGTTATTTTGATGTAGAAGGTTTCATAAAATCTAACAAAGTCGTCTGACGAGTCAATGATTTTGTCTTCTCCCGTAATATCTCCTCGTAGCATGCTAGTAATTTTGTTATTCCTTGTTTTGTCAGGTCATCGCAGAACATACAAAATAAACACAAAATCGTATAGTCGAACTGCCGAAAGAGTGGTCTTGCTGTTAAGCTTGAACCAATGCTAGCCCCACTCTTTCAGTCTACTCTTTCAAAAGTTTGATTATAACTTTCTTGTACCTACGCGTCGCTTCCGCGCTACACATTTGAGCCTGTCGTAAGCTTAACGAACACTAGTGCGGGCGGGGGGAGTCAAAAACAAATGCCGCTTGACTTTGACGTCAAATCGTGTAACTCCGAATTCGCGTATGTCGAGGTAGCGTAAGTCGGGGTATTACTGTATTTTAAATCACCTTTTTGTTTTGATTGTTATAATTTTCTATTAGTTTTGGCTTAATTTAGGTCACAGTCACAGTCGGAGAAAGAAAAGAAAATCAACAACAAAGTGTTTGCTTGTTCTTAGTTTACACTCTCAAGTTTCCTTATATTTTGAGTTCCCTCCTGTTGGCAATGAATTAGCCTGGACCGCTAATAATATAATTTTCACTTGAATGTACTCAGGGAAGTTGAGGGAATTTTCTGGGTTAACGTCCGTGGCCGTGCGTCGGTTAATAAGATTAACCTCTTTTTTTCTTACTAAATTAAATTAATAGTAAAAACACATTTTTAAAAACAAGCTTTTATTTAAACGCTCTAAAAAGAAGAAAATAAACTTTAAATTAAATCAAACCCATCAATTTATTACATTATACAATTTATATGATACAAAAGCTTGTCGCGAGATTTACCTGTGTACATTTATTTTATGAAATACATACATTTTTTCTTAGAATTACTTGTGTCAAGATCAAGTTACATATTGTATTCTTGTTTATTTACTATATGTCTCCAAGCGTGTGTTAGTTGCACGGAGATGAGATTCTCTTGCCAGAAAAGCTTCTCTAGCTGTGTCATAGTCAACGATTAACTCGCTTAATACTGTAGGGGTATTTGGGGAGCCGGAATTAAAGTCGACCGCTCAGACTCAAATCTCTTTAATGACTGTTTTATTTTTTCATACTTCTTCAGGTTGTGTTTTAATTCCTCGAGTGTATTACCGTTGTACAAGATCGCCTTATTCACATGATTGTCCGGGATACCCTGGATTATATAATTTTTTAAATCCGATTCCTCTATAATACGGAACATACTGAAGAAGTACACTATAGTAATAGTTTTCTGGATCACTCGCAGCCGCAAAATATGACACGCGTACGTCGGCGCGAACATTTCTGATTATCATTTTACTATTATCATTTAGTGTAATTAGTCGCTGTCTGGTTTGCCTTTCTGGTTCATATACATATATCTACACATTCTTCGGGGTCTTGATTTAATTTTACATAATGAGGTTCAAATAGCATTGCAAATTCTAGAAGGCACATATTAATAAAATCGTAATTGGGGTGCTCAGTGGGCCGTTTTTCGTAACGTTCGATTATGTTGCTACAGTAGCCGATCCATTTAAATCAAATTTAAGGACCCAGTATCTCTGTTCAGACTTTCTTGTGTTTAACACTAAACCTACCGATATTTCATGTATTCCTATTCCTACCAAAGCGGGTCAAATGACCCGTCTTTAAAATGTTATATATATTACTGTCTAGCGAAAAATATATCAATTAGGCCAATTTGGTACATGAATAAAACAATGTTTTTCGAATAACGATTCAAAATAGTTTATATATTAAATTTAAAAATCATAAAAATAATACAAGAAAAAAATTAAATATTCTTCTATTGAATCTCAAACTTAGAAAACGAATAAATAATATGCATGTTCACCGCATATTTTGCAAATTATTGGGTTCTCGAAGGTACATTTTCCACACACATATTTGTTGCATTTGAAAAAGATTTTCGTAGTTTTGTTTTCTTTGCAAAAACCTATTTGGCACCTTTTTCGTATTTGCACATTCAGTTTTTCCCATGTTGTTCCCACGAGTATCGAAGAAATATCTGCCGACCCTCCCAGAGCTTTGTTTAGAAGGGTAAGAGCTAATATACAACAGGGTTCGCCCCGGTGTCCTGAGTCGGTACGTACACGACATCATGTTTGATACACCCTGATGGCACTCGGTCCTCGGCACGGCCTCATCTTGACTTGGGTGTTTGGAGGTATGCGCCACTTATTTCAGCTTGAAGCTTACTTGTGCCTAACGAAACACAGTTTCAGGTTTGATTTTGGAGCTTTCCTTCTCCTAGACAGATTGCAAACCAATGCTAATGACGCGCATCTTGCCAAATTACACAAGTCATAGTATGAAGCCAACCAAGGCGTATTATCTGTTATTCCAGACATTAGAACCGGCTATTATTATTGAATGCATATACAATATATCGTGCCTGTGCTGTTCATCGTTGAACGGTTCCTTTCTCGGAATCCAACCCTGAGGGAAGTAGCCATGTCATCGTGAATGATACTTATGTGGGTCCGCCATCTTCAATTTAGAGTGACGTCATTTTATTTTTCGTATTTTTCTCAGGAAACCCTTTCATTTGATCCCATAGCATGATGGTAGATAATAAAATTTTGTCCGCCATCTTGGGGCCTCCGTCATATTGAATTTAGTGTGACGTCTTTTTTTTCGTATTCTTCTGAGCAAACTCTTTTAATTGATACGCACATCATGGGGGTGCATAAAAAATAACTATTCCTAATATAATAACTAACGAACTATTATCCTGTACGAAGAACCAAAAATGTTATGAATAGGTTCAAGGTTTAAAGAAAACACCGATTTAACTTTGCAAGCGTGAATGCGTCTTTTAATGAATTTTACACAGCGATCAGTTCAATATCCAAAAAAAGAGTGATTAAAGTCCAAGCAAATTTACAGAAATGCAGTCTCTCAGTAGTTATTTTATTACAGTGACTTTGTTTTAGTCTTTGATATCTGTCGAAAATAGAGTTGGGAGAGATAAAAAGACACACGCTTATGCTATTTCACGAAAGTTTATTTAATTCAATACAAGCTGCAAACCGTGACCGATCGTTGTGAAGTTCAAGAGCTGACTGACTATTGGCGAGGTTAGAACGCAGTGAAACACAATAAAATCAACTTACTAAGTGCACGTTTATTAGGGCGACTGAGTAATACAAAGAACACAAAGCTACTGAACTGAAAAGGCGTCTTTTGGACCTTTCAATGAATAGTGGGGGTGAAAATGGTGAATGCCAACTTAAGAAAAGGAAAAGAAATTAGGCGCGTAGATTGAATCCCTAACACTGACCGACAGTCGAGATTCGCAGAGAGACAATGCCAACTTTTCAACATCCTCCAGCGGCGGCATGGGCATCGACATCTTTAACTTCCAGGGGGTAGAGCAATTGCACCGGCCTTCGCAGGGCTGTTCCATTCGAAAACCTCACAAAACAGGCTCGGATCTTACCGTCGCGTCCGGGAAGACCTTTGTTACCACTGCCAGCTTCCATAATACACGCGGTGTAGCGGGATCGTAAACAAGGACGACATCACCAATTTTAATATTCTGTACAAATTGTTGAGTATGATTGTAGGCAGATCTGAGCTGTTGAATGTATTCAACCTTCCAGCGTTTCCAAAACGTTGGGAGAGATAAAAAGAGACGCTTATGCTATTTCACGAAAGTTTATTTAATTAAATACAAGCTGCAAACCGTGACCGATCGTTGTGAAGTTCAAGAGCTGACTGACCAACAGTCGAGATTCGCAGGGAGACAATGCCAATTTTTTAAAGCGCCTCGTCACCAGCAAGCACTCGTCGGTCGCAAATTCCTTCGATGAGACTTAACTTAATAAATAGTTCCGATTCTATAGGTAGGAAAAAAAACACGACTGGTTTTCATGAAAGTCTAGGACATTTTATTATATTATTTTGTGAATACAAAATATTTTACAGCTTTCTTTTCTGCCGTCTAAATCAAGCCTGACTGTAAAATTATTATCTCAGTGGGAGGCCTCAGGTGAAAAAAATTATTTAGAATGCTTCAAAACTTTATTATTTAAATATTCCTCGATATCCTCTTGAGATGAAGTTTCTCCACAAGCGGCCGGTGATCTGCTGCGATCTCTTCCAGACACTATGTTTTTCTTTCGTAGGAATTTTAAGCAGTTATTGTATTTCGTATACAGGGCACCTATAGTTCGGCCTTTTGCATCAGCAGCAATAAAATAACTTTCCTATTTGAAACACAAACTTGATATTTATTGCTGCTCTACACGCGAAATTTTAAATTTCTTTTAATAGGGCCCTATTCTTGTAGTCGTTCGAATCGGATCGAAAAGATCTTATAAAAGCAATTGTTGAATTGAAATTCGTTAATAAACTTCCCAAATTTTAAGTAAACTCATTTCAGTTACCTTGACTTCAATTAATGTTTTCGTTCAAAGTGGTTAGAAGAATCCAATCGAATTATTTTGATGTTATGTGCAGAAAAATTAATTGAAGTCAAAGGTCACTAAAATGAATTTGTGAGAAGCAACTTTGTTCAGCAATTTTTATCCAAAAAAGGGCTTTTGGAAGCCCGTTTTGATCTGATTCGAACGATTACAAGAATAGAGCCCATAGTCAGGCCTTATACTCATATACTGGGCGTTCAAAATTAAGGGACAACTAAAGAAATCGGAAAAGTATCTTGATTTTTAAACTGATTTATCTCCGCCAAACTATATGCAATAAAGCGGTATTTTTAGAAATGAATTAATTTACCTTTGCTTCATTTGGGAAACGTTCAACTATTTTTGCTGCTAGTATTGACGCCTCCTTCGTTCCCATGTGTAACTTGTTATAGACAAAGTGATCAACTACGCAAGCTATTAATTGGTTCACTCTTCAGTGAAGGCGACAAAATCTGGTCTATGCTCTGCAATAACAAATTTAAAATATACGTAATGAAACAGTGAAGATATTGCAGGCGTTGATTTTGTTGAAGTTGATGAAAATGAAACAGCTATCGATGATGAATTGCAATGGTTAAGCCATTTCTGTACTTCTTCTTTAAATGAGGATGTAGCAGAAATAGTCCCGGCTATAGAAACTACAGAAAACCCCTATAACATAAAATGCCAAACAGTTTGTATAAATGAAAACTGTTATATTGATTGAAAAATTGTTAACCTGCTCAACTCTCCATTCCGCTAATTTCCCTCGAAAATTGATTTTTTCGGCTATCATTAAAGCTGGTAACAGAGTGTCTTTATCTTTTTCTGTTAGATATTTAAGACAATCTATGTCAATTTTATTTTCTAAAGATTTTTAATTGTTATTAGGAAGTTACATAAAATTAAAAAATTTAATTCTACCCAAAAATATACCCTGCAGCTCAGGAAGTTCTCATTTCTCTAACAGTTTTAAAGCTGCTACTTGTGAATAGCTAACCGTGACTGCATCTAAAGTGGCTGAACATTCGAAAATGTCCTCAAATAGTGCCATTTTCACAAAAAAGCAGAAAGTTATTGTTGTTTGATTTCAAATTACCACGAGGGCGTCACACAAGTTATGATGACGGCAAATGTCCTTTGTAACTCAAAACGTTTGAATAAAGCTATTAAAATCATAATTATTATTTTATTTTATTTTAAAAAGAATATCAATTAACCAAAAAGCATCCATCTCTAAGGGGTTAGAAGAGTCCCGTAAATGTCTCCTTTTACGAAGAGTGTCCAAAATTCCAACTGAGCTCTCATCTTCACTGCTGGAATCCGAAAAGTACAACTCCACTGAAGTCATGTTAACTATTTTTAATCACTGGCTTGACTGGCAAATTGTTTGAAAATAAAATTTTGACAGATACAAATTGATTACAATAGTTTGTTAGTGCACGGTACAGTCATTGTGAATCATTCTTATGGGAGCACTAAAGAGTCACTTCGATTGAGTTACACAATACCAAAAACGACTACAATCGAATAGCCAAACGTGCATCGATCGATTGACGAATCGATAACCGCAATAGGCACCTAAGTTGTTTTATAATTAAAATCTTAGATGCCGCCCCATATTGTTTTTTTAATTTTCGTTAAACATCTTATGCTATATTGTAGATATATCAGCAATATTTAAAACTACTAACAATTTGGTAATAAATCCTGTTTTATCTTTTTCTTTCTCAGATTTTTCCACTCTTCCTCTCCTTATCCTTTCGCTACGAGGTAAATTTTCGATTTTTCGAGATCTACCAAATTTTGGCAAATCCTCCACCGTGTTATATTCCTTGAACTTCTTGTAGATGTATTGACCTGAAGAGTTGGGCACTCCTGTAATTTTCTCAATTTGTCCGAAGGAGAGGTTTTGGTTTCGCAAATCGACAACTCTCAGTCGATCTTCACGAAATATTTGCTGATACATTATTATAATATTAATGCCAAACTAATTAAATTTAATCAAAAATATAAATGAACAGTCAGATTGACGATCTGGCTATGGCCCTTATTGTGAATATCGTCAAATGAGCGAACGAACGTGCAATCGAAGTGTTGGTATTGCGTATAACGATTACAGTCGTTGTGTTCGATTGCAGTCGTTTCTTTCATTCGATCGCATTTGTTGTGATGAACGTCAACTTTTTCATTTGTTTACAACGACTTTCGAGAAGGCAACAGCAGCAATGTAAGCATTTAACTAATTTATTATTTTGAATTTAAAATTTAAGAGTGATTTTAGGAGACTGAGACAACTCAGTAACAGAAATCAAATCGATAAATTACTACAAATAATGAAAGAAAATCCCAATATAGCAAGGGGGTTGTATAAGAAGTCGCAAATTTCTCAACAATGGGAGAAATATGTTGCTGGTTTTAAATACTCCTATGCAAGGAGGATTTAAGGATTCGAGGGTGGAAGCAGATTCAAGAAAACACGTCTAGCCTCGTTAATGTCACAAGCCGGAAGAGGCCGGTTGACGTTTAATTAAATGTCAGTTCAACATTCCAAATTCACAATAAAGACTTAACCTTTAACTATGGACGTTCCATTTTTGTTACACTACTATGGACGTGCGGCCTCACAGACCGCTACCTTTACGGGCTGGTTTCTATCTTGATGAGTAAGTATTGTATCATTTTTTGTTTTCATCCCTTAGAAGAGTTACTAAATGTAAATAAAAGATGTAATTTTAATGAAAAATGTATTTATTTTAAACTAAATCTAACGATATAACAATCAAAGGCACTTTTCAGACTTTTTAGCTTGAGATCACTTTATAGGTATATTAGGACAGGAAATGACTTTTTTAGTTAGTTTAACTTCTTTTACAATAAAATATAAAGAACAAAGAACATAAAAAACTTAACATAATCTTCTCAAAACTAAACATAAAAATTTCGACAAGGGCCCTACTTGGTCACATTTATTGGCAGTCTTTGCATAGCGGCTTAGAGCATTGTAGGCATATTGGCTGTTTACAGCTTACACAAGTCTGGGTCGTCTTTCATTTTATCTTTGGTGGGCATAGTTTACACGTCTTACGTTTAGGAACTATATTTTCTTCACTTGGTGGCTTTTGGGATGGCATATCAGGGCCCAAAACTCGTTTCAGCGTCATAACTAATTCATTTGGCAAATGAAGGTTTATAACTCGTCTTTGCATATGTGGAACCACCAGGGATTGTGCTAATTTCTTCAGAAATTTACCTCTTTCTACTTCTTTGTCTTGGTGTTGATTGAATAAAGTGTAGGCATTAATTCCATACAAGTCCAGAACTCTGTGGAAAATCACCATAGGCCACCTTCTTGTTCGGCGACTGCTCGAATAAACTGAACATTTTTTATCCGTTTCATCTACTCCCCCTTTGGTGGAATTATAGAATAATATCATCCCGGCTTTCTTTGTATGTTCATCAATAGTATTATCATGATGCATAGATGATATCAGGAGCACAGCTTTATTCTTCTTTGGCACATGAGAAAACATAGTTTTGTCGTTCGTAAAACCGAATAAAGTTGAACCAATCTCTCTAGACTTTTGTGCCTGAAATAAATTCGGTATTTCTCTTTTATTCTTTTTTAGAGTCCCAACATACGTTAGGTTACGCTTAGACAGTTCATCTACAAGTTCAATAGACGAGAACCAGTTGTCTGCTGTCACGTTACGACTGGTTCTTTGTAATGGCTGTGTCAAGCGTAGCACGCATTGAGTGGGAACAAGAAATTTTTTCTCGTCAGCTGATAGTCCGGCGCCATCGCTACCTTTTCCTGAATATAAATAACCATTATAAAAGTAAAAGGTCTTCGCATCACACAAGGCACGAATAAGTAGGCCATATTTACCGGCATGTACAAAATCATGTGGCTTCTTCCACGAAACTCCACTAGCATCTCGTCAATAGTAACATATTCACTGAGTTGATATAGTTTTTGAGAATTAGCGATAAACTTATCAAATATTCCAGAAATAGCGGCCAGTTTATCGGTCTTTATTCTCTCAGCGCGATCTGCTGGGTTGTCAAAAAGTAGGCAGTTCAGAAGAACTAAAAATCTGGTTTCTGACATACAGCACCTGAATATTTCACAACCTGTTCCATCCGTAGCAAATATAAAACTGGTAGATTCGTGATTTGATTTCAGGGCGGCAGAGTAGTATAATAATCCTAAAAAGGCATTGAGTTCTATCATGTCCATTTCTTTTAATTTTGACCTGTCTTGCCGCTTGCATTTGGCTCTAAACTCAGCGATTTTGAAGTTAGTCCATGTCAAAATGGTTTGTCGCATTTCATCATCAAAAAGTTTATTCCAAATACTGATAGGATCTTTCTTTTCGTCTTCAGTCAGGTGCAGAATAGATCTGTTCAACAATATATTATGCTGTGGAGTGCGAACTCTTCTGGAAGGTGGTTCTGCAGCCCATTTGTAGCGATTTTTACCATAGTAATACTTCGAGGGCCGTAACTGTGCTATAGGTATATTGTCGTCATCTGAACTTTCACTATCCGATCTCCTTATGTCACCGTCAGCTCTGGTAGTACTACCACTTTCTTCAATAATCTCTTGTTAACTCGAGTGATTTTCTTCAATGTCAGCTTCATAAAACAAACAATCATCAACATCCCCATCGCTGTCGCACTGATCCGATTCTAAAAACAATCGTTGAACCTCGTCTTCAAAAGAAGGATCATCTAATCGCAATATTTTACTGGCTCTCTGAGTCGACGAACTCGAAGTTCGTTTGCCTACAGTCGTTGGTTGATCGTTTTTTGACATTTTAGTTTACAAAATCTAAAACAAACAAAATCACCGTCAGCGTCAATTTATAACACAAACGGCAGGTAATACCTGACCGCCACGAAGTATATTCAAGTTTAATAAAGCCCCGCCACCCGGGCGAGACTTCGACTACCTCCACGTAATTAACGTGGAAGGCAGACGTTCGAAATTCTTGGAAACGGTGAACGACGATGTGGTCCATCTTAGAATCGCGGAAATAATGAAAATAATTTCCGCGACAAAATTGCACTTGGTCCAGATAGTGCACGACAACACAAAAAAAAAAGAAGAGGAGAAACCTTCATCGCACTTGCAACGATAGCTAAACAAAAACACCGCCGCGGACGGGCCAGATTTACCTCGAAATCGGATAGGGTTAGCTCAAACAAAAAATGAACCACCGCAAGGGGAAGGTTAACGTTTGTCTCGTAGGCATTTTTGTAATGATTCCGTCGTAAACAACTTTGAAAAAAAAAAAGGGGAAAAAATACAAATGATAGAAACATTTTTTTTAATAAGTAGATAGATTATAAAAAAAAAAAGGCACCCGTTTTGTACTATTAACAAAATAATAATAATAATAATCGATATTTATCGATATGTATCGCTATGCAACATTCCCCAGCCTCGGCACAAATGGAAACTATCTCAGTTTTTGTATTAGGTGTACAACTTTGCTCCCGCAGTTTTTTTTTTTTTTAAATTCAAGGCTTTATTTAAAAACCTCATACCTTTATGATTCAAAATATTGTCCATCGTTGGCCACTACTTTCTCCCATCTTTCAGGCAGCATTCGAATTGAAAAAACCTCATCTTTTGAAGCGATCCACAAATCATTCCAATTTTTGACTTTTTCATAAGACCGGAAGTGCTGGTCGGCCAGGCCGTGTGCCGAGAAACATGTGATAGTCAGAGGGAGCAACGTCTGGAGAATATGGCGGGTGGGGTAGAACTTCCCATTTCAACGTTTCCAAGTATGTTTTGACCACTTTCGCAACATGGGGCCGAGCATTGTCATGCTGCAAAATCATTTATCGTGTCTCGCTGTATTGCGGCCGTTTGTCTTTCAGTGCTCGGCTTAAACGCATTAATTGCGTTCGATAACGATCCCCTGTGACTGTTTCAGGCGGTTTTAACAACTAATAATATATTACACCGAGCTGGTCCCACCAAATGCTCTTCCACCACTATGCCGGTCTTCGCCGTGAAAATCACCGCTCTTGACGCGTTGAAACCACTCACGACACGTTCTTTCACTCAAAGTGGCCTCACCATAAGTCTCTGAGAGCACTCGGTGAGCCTCAGCCGCAGATTTCTTCATATTAAAGAAATAAATTAATACCTCCCGCAAATGACGAGAATTTGGCTCATAAACTGACATTTTTAATCGCGAATAACTTTATGATGTAAACACAAATCGACTAATGTTTCGATGGCGTTATGTTGACAGGTGCCTAAGCTTATTGCATGTCGTCCGTTTCGATCTGATTTAATCGAACATACAATATTTTATCCAAAAGGGCATCTGGTTCAATCGCCTGAAATATTTGCAAACCTGTAGTTTCGACCTCCTATAGTCGAACCGAAAAAAAGGTGAAAATTGAAAAAGGGAAAGTGTGAAGTAAAAATTGAATTATGGTATTTCAAAAAGTAGACTTCATTACAATGAAATAAGACTACATACAATTCTTAATCACAATATTCTTAATACAGTCGCCATAATTCAAACAATTCAAATGTTATTGCAGCGAAACATGTTATTGCAATTAGTTTAGTTCAATAGTAACTGGATGATTAAAAAAAATTCAATATTATTATACAGGGTGTTCAGAGGTGGGAGGGAAATATTGCAGGAGGTGAAAGGTCAGGCCGAGGCAAGCAAAAAATCGTATGGGTGGGGGGGGGGGGGGGGGCTTATCTCGCACCGTTTGGCAGTTACAGGGTGATTCGTAAATCACGATGTTGCCTTATATGGGAACCGCTTTTGTATTTTTATATTTTTTTCTACGCATCGCAGCGACCCCAAACCGGTCTCAAAAAATCACTATTTTGAAACCCTTTCCAAAAAGGTCAACACCGCCCTCCTACCCCCAACCCCTTGGCCGCAATCACCTCTGGAAGTTGAAAAATTAAATTTTATTTCACGATTTTTCACCTTTCGCCCCACTTTTCTCCGAAATTCACGTTATTAACATACCTACTTTTTATTGTTTTTAAGTTTCCTATCTAATTACCTTTCGAAAGAGGTGCAACATGCACAGGTAGAAAAAGGATACAAACATTTATTTACAAAAATCCTTTTACAAAATATTAGGACAATTCGAATTTTTAAGAAATTATACTTAAATTAACTAAAAAATACTTTTTATTCACTTAAAAACTAATTACAATTAAAACTTATGTGCTACAAAAGCTGTTCGAAATGTTCTCCGCCAGTCTCGATGCATGCAAGTAGCCTTCGTCTGATTCCGCGTTTGAGGTCTATGGTAGCCAGTCTCTCCCGTATTTTCATCGCTGCAGTCCCAATCCTGGTAACTAATTCGTCTCTGGTGTTGATTGGTCTTGAGTAAACCTCATCTTTCATCATTCCCCATAAGAAAAAGTCCAGTGGAGTAAGGTCCGGTGATCTAGCAGGCCAAGGAATCGGTCCACCTCGTCCAATCAAGCGCTCTGGGTAATCTTCATTCAACCTTGCCCTAACAATGTTCCCAGTATGCGCAGGTGCTCCGTCGTGCTGTAAATACATTGCGCTTCTGGTGGCCACGGGGATGTCCTCCAACAGATCCGGAAGGTTATTCTCCAAAAAGTCCGAATACAGCTGGCTATTCAGCACTTGAGGCAAGATGAAGGGTCCTATCAACTGGTTGCCGATGATGCCAGCCCAGACATTGACACTAAATCTTTGCTGGAAGGACCGACACCTTGTCCTATGTGGGTTCACATCTGACCAGGTGTGTAGGTTGTGGAAGTTTGTGACGCCATCCCGGGTGAATTGCGATTCATCCGTCCACAGAATTCGGTCTAGAAACCTTCTGTTTTCGATGTCAGACTCGAGCAGCCAAGTGCAGAACTGCAATCGTCTTTCGGAATCTCCTTGATGTAGTGCTTGGACCGGGATATGGTGGTATGGATGTAGTCCCTCTCGGTTCACAACGGTCCACACTCTCCCTGAAGACAATCCTAACCGTCGTGCGACCTGTCTGATGCTTATTTCAGAGCAATATTTCCCTCCCACCTCTGAACACCCTGTATAAAGAGTGGTTCAGAAAAAACTTGGCAGTAATCAAATATCGAGAAATGTATTGAAAACACTTAATATGTCTGGTTAAATATATTTATTATAAAATTTGTTATTTTTGCAAGAAACTTAATACTAAATTTACTTAAATCTATTTATTTTTCCAAAAATTAAGGACTTTTGATTTAGCACCTTGCATTAGATTGCGTACATGTGCTTCTGTAAGCGTATTTGCTTGTTGTCTCCACTTTTGTCGAAACTGTTGTATGCTGGATACTTTACTCTTAGTTCCTTATAATTTTAATTTGATACGTGCCAAATACGTTTCAATGGGCCGAAGTTCTGGACAGTTAGACAATAGCATAGACAAATAAATATAAAGATGGCCCGCTTCGAACAACCGAAGTGTGACCGAAAATTTCTGATGCCTCCACAGCGATGCCTCCACCATGCGTTGCTGCGCCAGCCAGCAACGCAGAGAAGTTCGGGCGCGAATTAAGTTTTTAGTATCGAAAGAATCCAAAAAAAATAAAAGATAAATTTTATACTAAGATTCTTTATTACTCGAACGATACAATTTTACTCGTTACAAACTTAATGCTCGGATCGAACTAACTGCTCATCGATCATTTCCCTAAGTTGAAACTTCGCTTCGCCAATAATTGCTGACAATGATTGCTGATTCCGCGTCTGCAGGTTTTTGGTGACACTGCGTCTGGTGCAATTGGGTTGACTTCGATTGATGACCGGGGTGATGACCGATGTAAGCTTGGCTGGCATGGGGTGATCGGGTGTGGGGCATTGGCCTACTGGTGCGTGGATGTAACTCCTCCCCCCTTAGAAGAGAGTGACGGAAACAGGAACTGCAACTTTGTAGGTTCTGTTGAAGGAGCGGATGTTGTGATGCTGAAGCTACGTCTTTGATGTCTATAGCCTAAGGCGACTGCGATGATCATCAAAATTCCTAGTGTTGCTATGAGGCTGAAGGTTATTAGGTCCTTCTGGTCTGTGCTGTCCTGGAGAAGGCTTATAAGTTTTCTGTTTTGAAAATTAAATTTTTGTAATTTTTGAAGGGTGAAATTTTGTTGGATTGTGGTGAAGTTTATCTTGTTAAAGAAAGCTGGGTGAATTGTGATCTCGTCCCAGAATTGTTTAGGTTGTCCACTGTAAATTATTCCGTTAACTTGGATCTCGCAACCCTCGAATTTGATTAAGGCGCTTCCTACAATGTTGGTTGGACTGAATGTGCAAGATGAGTTTATCGCTGTCTTCTGGACGTTGATGAAGAGTAAATGATTAGGCTCGGGTTGATATATTTCCGGTGCTTCGTCTGCTTCCCTCAGCTCGCAATCAGCTGGCATATTTCGTATAAGTTTTGCGATACATTTTGAATTTTTCACGTCTTCTTGATACGAGGATCTGGTGCAGTAGAAGATTTTCTCTATCTGTGGACATCTCTTCTCGAAAAAGTGAATATCTTGTGGGTTCAGGATTGCAAAGGGTTTGGTAATTATTTTTTTTGAATTTTGTATTGGAAGTGGTATTATATGGAAAAGGGAATAGGTTCCATTGCGGACAATGGGGATTTGGATGTTAAAGATTATACTGGTATTATTGTAGTATGCTTGGAGGCCTAAAAGTTCGTAAATATGTTGTTCCGTTTCTATTTCAATTGTTTGATTTTTTAGTACGTTAAAAATTTCCACAAGTTCATCATGATTTAGAATTTGTTTCGAGATAACGTTAAGTTTGGCCAGGACTATTGCTTCAGCTATATTTGACAGATGATTATGTACAATATCAATATTATAGTTTATTTGATTTAAAATTTGGATATTTTGAAGTAGATTGTGTTGTTTCCTAATTTGATTATTGATGGAATCTTGATTGTATTCCAAACTTTTGGTTATTAGCTCTTGTTGTGAATTTATGAAATTTGTTATATTTTCGAATCTTTCAATCATTTTGTTATTTATATAAGATTGCTGATTAGTTTCGGTTTTTAATTTGGATTGGTTCGATAATAGTGATTCGATTTCTTTGTTTAGTTTTTCCGCGTCTCTTGCGTCCATGTTACCAGTGATAAATTTTATAACAGTGCCGAGTCCGTTTATTAATCCTCTCTTTGTTCTTTTCCTTGGAAGAAGTGCAGCTAATTGATTTTCCAAGTCACCGAGTTTAATTTTTGTTGTTACGAATGAACCATTGAGATCGTTGGTGTCGTTAAAGTTATTGAGTGTCTTGCGTATTGCTTGTATTGTGCGTTCGTACGTCTGTAGGTCAATAATATGTATTAGGTTGTTGTGTCCGTCTATTATTCTGGCATTCCCCAACTTAAGAGGGAGAAGTCCCTGGTTGTTCCGTAGGTCGTGCAGTTGTAGTTTCTGTCCCAGTATTGTCGGTAGTCTGTAATTGTAGTTTTCTCCTTTTAAGTTTGGCTTTGTGTAATTTTTGGTTTGTATGAGTGGTTATTGTAATTTTGTTATTTTTCCTAACTTTTTGTTTTTTAAACCTAGGTGTTATCTTATTCCTTCTAGACTCTTTCCTGTAGACTGTTTCATTCTCTTTAAACTCAGTAGGATCTTCTCTTTTTGAGTTTAATTTTTCGATGTTCTTATTGATTAGGTCTTCGACCTGCTTTCTTATCGCGGGGTATAAATTTTTTTGAAACTCATTTAATTTGCCTAGATACTCATGCTCTGTGCTAAACTGAAGGTCTTGGCAGAACTTAAAAGTTTTGCCGGTGAATAGTTCAAAGGGAGAGAGTTTTGTGGTCGAATGAATTGCGCTATTATAAGTAATAAGTGTTTCTGACAATATCTCGTCATGATTTAGTTCGTAATTGTTTTCCCTATATTTGTGAAGAATTATGCGGTAGATTTCTGTCAGTGTAGAATGTAGACGTTCCACTGGGGAATTACTGCTTGACTGTTGGAAGGAAGTTAGGTGCAATTTGATATCGTACTGGTTACAAAAATCTTTAAATATGTTCGCGGTGAACTCCGAACCTTGGTCCGAAACTATTTTAGATGGAATTCCATGCATGCTCATAAAGTGTTTAATCGATTTGACGATATTTAAACTATTACGAACGTCTAAAGTATATGCGGCGGCAAATTTTGAAAATTTATCTATTAGTGTTAGGATCTGTTTATTGTTAATAGTATATACGTCAATGTGGAGGATATCTAAGGGTTGTAAGGGTTGTTCTGACTTTTCAAATTTCGGTTTCGGAGGGTGCCTATCATACTTGAGCCTGTTGCAAGTATCACAATTATTTATAGTGGCGATTATTTTATTTTTTAAGAAAGGGAAAAAGTATTGTCTTTTTAGGTGCCTTAAGGTTTCGTTTATCCCGCGGTGGTTGTTCTTCATATGATAGTCGTATATTAATTTGTTTTGTTCGTCACTGTCTGTTACGTCCGTCAGAATGTCAGTACATCTTATTAATTTTAGCGCTTTATTGTTGGAGAAATATTTTGAATATACGCTTTGGATTAACCTGAAGGTATCGTCGTTAGCGTAAATTGCAGATAGCTTGTTGGGTGCTAGATACTCCTTAAGTATCTGTGTTATGTTTTCCTCTGTAAAGTTAGGATAACGGAAGGTTCGGCGGTGTTTGTTACGGAATATGACCTCTAACGAAGTGGGGGGTTTTTTCTCTGTTTTTTCAAAAATAATTTGTAAGTTAAACTCATTAAGTGGTCGTTCTGAGATGGGGATACCATCATTCATATCTTCGACCGCTGAGTGAATAGTGGAGGTACCTTCATTTTCTGCAGATGAATTTTGTTCCGTAATATTGCACTCAACTCGGTGGGAACTAGGGCTTCCTGGGATTATAGTTCGACTCAGGGCATCTGCATTTAAGTTCTGATTACCCTTTTTGTACACAATCTGGTAGTCATACTCTTCAAGTTTCAGTCGCCAACGGACTAATTTAGAATTTGGGTCCTTAAGACTCATCAACCAAGTTAATGGTTTATGGTCTGTCACAATTTTGAAGGATCTTCCGAATAAGTAAGGTCTAAAATATTTAGTGGCCCAAACAATGGCTAAAAGTTCCTTTTCAATCGTAGAATAGTTAATTTCCGAGTCTGTTAACGTTCTACTCGCATAACAGATGGGTAAATCTGATCCAATGGTACCCTGGGACAATACAGCGCCGATAGCGAAATTACTAGCATCTGTAGTTAGGACGAACGGTTTCGTAAAGTCTGGGTATTGGAGGATGGGGTCATTCATCAGTATATTTTTACACATCTGAAAGGCTCGGGTGTAACGATCGTTCAGATCTATCTTTCGGCCCTTTTTTAAGCATTCGGTAAGGGGTTTAGTTAGTTTCGCGAAGTCTTTAATAAACTTGCGATAATATCCTAACAACCCAAGAAAGCTTTTAATTTCCTTCTGCGTTCTAGGGATAGGGAACTCTTTAATTGCTCGAACTTTTCCTGGATTCGGTTTCACTCCTTCAGTTGTCACAATATGACCTAAAAAAGCAATTTCCTTATGGAGGAACTCCGATTTGTCGAGCTGAATTTTGAAATTTGCTTCGCGAAGTTTTTGGAAGACTTTTTGTAAGTTTTCTCCGTGCTCCTGGAGCGAAGTGGAGAAGATGATTATGTCATCTAAATATACTAAACAGACCTTGCCCTGTAGGTCTTGGAGAACATTGTCCATAACTCGCTGGAATGTGGACGGGGCGTTTTTCAGGCCAAAGGGCATTCTGACATATTCATAATGGCCACCTTCTACGGTGAAAGCTGTCTTCTTCACATCTCGTGGATCCATTTCTATTTGATGGAATCCACTCGCGAGATCTAACGTTGTGAAGTACATGCTTTTCCCTAACTTGTCAAGTATATCAGTGATATTAGGGAGAGGGTAACGATCACCAATAGTTTTTTCGTTCAACTTGCGGTAATCTATTACCATTCTCCATTTTTGTTTTCCGCTCGCATCTGCTTTTTTCGGAACAATCCAAACTGGAGAGCTCCAAGGCGAGTAACTCGGCCGAATAATATTTTGGGCCAGCATATCATTAACTTGTTTCCGAACTTCTTCCTTATGGACATACGGATAACGATAGGATTTGGTATATATGGGAATCTCATCGGTGGTTTGAATTCGATGTTTGATCTTATTGGTGAAGCTCAACTTCTCGCCTTCTTTGAAGAAGATATCATCGAAGTTCCTACAAATTTTCTCAATTAGCTCCCTCTCCTCTTTATTTAAGTGAGAAGTGCGGATTAGCTGAGCTATATCCTTTTTTTGTTTCAGCTGTTCAGTTTGCGGAGTCTCGATATTGAAATTATTCACCTCAGTGAATTTCGTTGCAGGAAATTGGTCCACTTTTAGCGGTTGTTCAAGAAATATTTCTTGGTCCTTATTGGATGTATTTATTATTTCCATAGAACTATACCAGTCTTTTGAGGAATAAATTCCTTCTGATATAAAAACTTGGTGCTTAATTTCCGTTTTTGGAGCATAGAAATCCCCATTCTCGATATCAACTGGTAATTTTGCAATTAATTTAGAATTTGTTGGGATGAAGTATTTATTAGACATAAAATTTGGCTTAAAAAGAAGGGGTAAGATTGAATTTTTTGTTATTAGGACTTTATTACCAAGATCCACCTTGGCTCCGAGTTCCGACAAGGTATCTAGCCCTAACAATCCATCGAAATACCCGTGGAATTTAAAAATCAGGAAGCGAGTTTCTCCAGGCTGGTTAAATTCAATAAAATTTGGAAGCTTTATTTCTTTATCGAGCTTATGTTCATTGAGAATTGTTTTAATTACTACCGGGTCTGTTTCAGTAAAATCTTCGGGTTGAAGAAACTCAGGATTTATGAATGAGGATGATGCGCCCGTATCGATTAGAAATTTTAATGGCCTACCGAATGGAGAGGATATGTTTATATAAGGGAGAACAAATCCGTGTTTATTTATATCTAAGTATCCGAAGGGTTCGTCGAGGCTCCTACCGGAAAATTTGAATCGTCGATCTCATGCTGCGTATCTGTTTCACTATTGTTAGATTGATAATTTTGTTCAGAGGGCTGTTCGTAAGTATATTGGGTATCTTCGTTTCCGTAATTTTGAATTGCATACTGATTTTCGTAGTAGCTATCTAATTCCTGGTAGTTTGTATCTATGTTGTCGGTATAAGGTGCGCAACTCACATTGAATAATTCTTTATTACCGGGATTTTGTGGACGGAACGGGTTCCCTTGTTGGGCACGACTTTGACGAGTATTGCCGGAACTTGTATCCATGGGCTCTGGTTTCGGTAGATTTAAATTATTTGTTCTTATGGGAAATAAGTTTTGCCTTGGTTGTGCTTGGTAATTGTTGAATGTGCGTTGGGGTTGAGGCAAGAAGTTTTGGTTTTGCAAAAATTGCGGAGGTTTAGGGGGAAATGTTGGGGTGTTAAAGCTCTGAGTGCGATTATTGAAATTAAAGCTGTTCTGATTTAAAGGGTTATTAAAATTTTGTAAATTTGGGCCTACATTCCTTACGAATGGGTTATTCTGTGGCGGAAAATTCCTTGGAGGGGATGGTCTAGCCTGGGGGAGTGTTTTGTTAGGGAGAGTGTGTGTCCTAGGCGCAGATTGATCATATCTTGCATATGATATGTTCTGCTCCTTTATACAATACGAAAATGCGACCGCCAGAGTCTCCGGTTTCATGGCTCTTATCGTCGAACCTAAGGGTTCTTTAAGCCCTGATAGGAACGCGTTAAGGCACATTTCCGTATATAGATCGCGTTTTGCCTTGATAACATTTGGCTCTGTTTCGTGTATTTGAACGTGATTCGTCATTGTCGCAAGAATCTCAATGATTTCACTGTAAAAACGCTCTACCGTTTTACCTTGTTGCTTAATACCGTGCAAATCGCGAATTAGTGAAGTTTCGTTTCGTTTATCCGAATAATGAAGGATTAAATTCTGTTTTATTTGGGTCCAATCTAGCTGGGTCCCGTACATATTCAATACTTCATTAGCGGGTCCGGTAATTTTATTTCTTATTGCTCTGAGAAGGAGGCTGCCGTACGGGGTTCCTTCTGTGCACGAAATAAGAGAACGAATTTCCTCGACATTGTTCAAGAATTCGAATAACAACCTCGGATTACCGTCAAAGTGAGGTAAATCCTTAATTGCATCCGGCACTCGTAGCGATTGAAAAATATCACTGGGTGTAATAATTTGTGCATTTGAACTCCCGGGTTGAGCCATCTCGAAACTAGCAGAGCTCTTATGATTTGAAAGATCCGGAGATATAAGTTTTATAGCGATATCTTCAGTGTTTGGAGCACAATCTATTTCCACTTGTTTTGAATCACTTGCTAACGCCCTGTTACTTTCGAAATCACTTTCTTGATCACTTTCGCGTACTGTTTCTAACGAAAGGAATCTTCTTAACGTACTATATGGTTTATTTCGTGATTTTACTTTGTTACTATTAGTTTTTAATGGCATTTACAATAATATTATAGGTATAGGATTGGAAAAAAGGAGATATTCACTTACAGTAATATTGCGAGAATTATTTTCATGTTTCCTTCCTTACAGCTACAATTCCAACGATGTCCCTTCGCTGAATTAAATTTCCCAACGATGTCCCTTCGCTGAGTGTAGTTCTTTGGCGATTCTCCTGAAGTTGCAGCAACGATGTCCCTTCGCTGGTTAGCACAACTTTTGTTTTAATGACCGTCGCGAATTCAATCTCACGTACTGATCGATAAACCGTCGATTAGTTTCCGCACTTAATTCAATTCACAATTTACGGTCTTTTAGAAGAATCCGCCCCGACTGCGCCAATTAAGTTTTTAGTATCGAAAGAATCCAAAAAAAATAAAAGATAAATTTTATACTAAGATTCTTTATTACTCGAACGATACAATTTTACTCGTTACAAACTTAATGCTCGGATCGAACTAACTGCTCATCGATCATTTCCCTAAGTTGAAACTTCGCTTCGCCAATAATTGCTGACAATGATTGCTGATTCCGCGTCTGCAGGTTTTTGGTGACACTGCGTCTGGTGCAATTGGGTTGACTTCGATTGATGACCGGGGTGATGACCGATGTAAGCTTGGCTGGCATGGGGTGATCGGGTGTGGGGCATTGGCCTACTGGTGCGTGGATGTAACTCGCGCAATGTTATTGTTATGGGCTCATGCGTCGCGGTGTTCCGAATATGCGTCGGGGTGCCTTTGGCTGCCGGCATCGGCACTCAGCTAATAAAATTCTAGGAAAGGACGTGAGAACCCCGAACTCGGAATAATTAATTTAAGGAGCGATTTAAAAAACCATTTTTTTATAAAAAAAATTAAATATTTCAGCCTACCTTAAATAACGCTCTGTCAATATCTTAATTAAAATTATACATTATATCTCGGGTTGGATACATACATACCTACATATTCACTTGCATACAATTTAAACTTATTGCTTTATTATTTTAAGTTTAGAATGCATATTGCTACTTTTTTCTGTACAACAAGCGAACTTTGCACTTTCCCAGACACAATATTTCCTAAGCAAAATCAATATTATGTATTCCAGAATTTGGATGTGGTGATCTTTGCAGATATTTTCGTCTGCGAACCAAAACGAAAATTCTGAAATTCGGGAAGTCTCTAAAATACATGTTTCAATAATTTTTGCTTTAATCTTATGCATATGTGGAAAGCTTGTGATACAATTTTTAAAAATTTGGACTTGCAATTTACAAATTTCAAAAAATTGATCAGTAGGAGCTACTATACTGCCAAAGTCTGAACTTTTCGAGTAGTTCTTATGGAACAGGAATGTTTCAGATGTCTTTTGTAATTTTATTATTTCTCCCGATTTTCGCATGGTAGTGTCGCAAAAATTGCAATTAATTTTTGGAGAAATTTTAAACACCGCAAAACCAACAAAATATCGAAAATATCCTCCTGACTTCTGCTTCGAAGTTCTGATTCCGAGTTCGGGGTTCTCACGTCCTTTCCTAGAATTTTATTAGCTGAGTGCCGATGCCGGCAGCCAAAGGCACCCCGACGCATATTCGGAACACCGCGACGCATGAGCCCATAACAATAACATTGCGCGCCCGAACTTCTCTGCGTTGCTGGCTGGCGCAGCAACGCATGGTGGAGGCATCGCTGTGGAGGCATCAGAAATTTTCGGTCACACTTCGGTTGTTCGAAGCGGGCCATCTTTATATTTATTTGTCTATGACAATAGTTATATTGTTTTTATAAAACTTCGTTGTCTTCTTACTGTAATGTGAGGTCGCCAGATCCGGTCAGAAAAATGTGGAGACATTATGACTGTCAATAAATGGCACCAAACGTTTGCGAAGACATTCCTGGCTGTATGTATATCGCTGCTTATGGTACCTTTAGTGACAAATTGTTGACTCTTCTTGCCACAGGAACAAATAGCCTGCCACACTAACAATTTTGCAGGATATTTCGAAGCCTTTCTTGTTTTAAACTTTTCCGCTACTTGTCCTCTTGTAGTCGCCACATAATATTCTTGTCCAGGAATTTGATTGAAGTCTCCAACACAATATATCTCATCATCCATGATACAGCAATCAAATTTTAGAAAAAAGCCCGAATACAGCTTCCGTGCTCGGCGTTTTGCTATTTTTTGTTTTGCATCATCTCGATCGAGGACTTTTTGCACCTCGTATGACCGTAGGCCTTCTCTTTTTTTCACTCTATGAACTGTTGATCGCGAAGGTCCAACTTTAGAGGCTACAGCAGATTCCGAGAGATTCGGATTTCGTTGAAAAGCAGTAACAACATTCCTGGCGACGTTTCGGTCCGACGAACCCCGTTTTCTACCTGATCCGGGTTCTCTGTCGATTGTAAGGGTTCGCTTGTAAGTATTTGGCCAAAATATATTAAACCGTTGATCTAGGCATTTCCAACTCTCTTGCTATGCTAACCTGAGTACGACTTGGATTTTCCACGTATTTGTCCACAACTGCTTTTCGCACTTCTCGCTTATTGAGGTCCATCTTTCTTGAAATTCAACACAGTATTTTATTTTATTTATTTATTTATCCAGATACAGTTACATATTTCTTTTATACATTGTAATACAATACAATAAATTGTATCTAGCAGGAGGTATTTAAACCTGTGCGCTGGTCTGGACATAATTACTTACATACTAACTAATAATTAAGACCTGATAACTAACTTGCATTGTTTTTTTTTTTTTTTTTTTTTTTTATAAGTGCATCAGTGACACCTAGCTAATATGTATGTACAGTAGGTACATATTGCATATACAGCCTTGTTCAAAAGTATTAGGCACCCCCATTATTTCTTAAAAGGAGCCATATGAAAAATGTTTGAATAAAAATACATGTATATTCTTAAAGAGCATTGCACTTTATTGCTATTATTAATATTTTGTACTTCCTCCTTTTGCTTTTATGACTGCTGCTACCCTTTTCGGCATACTGTTGACTAGAGTCGCACAAACATCTGGAGATATTTTTTCCCATTCTTCGAAAATAGCCTGGCGCAGAGACGAAATTGAAGTGCAATTACGTTTGTGGACTCTTGCTTTTAATATAGGCCAAAGATGTTCAATTGGCGATAAGTCTGGAGACTGTGATGGCCAAAAAATTACCCTAATCCTCTTTTTCGAAAACCACTCTTGACTTTTCTTAGCCGTATGGCAAGGAGCATTATCTTGTTGGAAGATGTACTCGTTAGGTACTCCTCTAAAAATTTTGGCTACTGACGGTTCCAAAATGTCTTCCAGCATAGCTGTATATTTTTCAGAATTCATCCTTCCTTCGCAGACGAACGGTTTCCCGACTCCGGATGTAGCCATACAGGCCCAGATCATTATGCTTCCACCACCATGCTTTACTGTAGGAAGAATGCAATCCGGGTGATAAGCTTCCCCTGTCCTTCGGCGCACGAATTGTGCCCCAGGTTGACCGAAGATCTGTATTTTGAAGAAAAAAAAATGTACAAACAAAATTATTTCTTTTTGTAAAGTGGGTGTCTCCGAATATCGAATATTTTTATAAAAGTAACGAAGAACAGCTTGCAGATTTACCTCAATATTTGTTTCGTCCGACCATACGACCTTTGCCCAATCCTCGGCTTTCCAATTTTTGTATTTTTTTGCCCAGCTAAGTCGATTTTTTTTATTTTGCTGAGCAAGCCATGGCTTCTTTCTTGCCTTACAACCTCGAAGTCCTGACTCTAGAAGACGTCTTCTTATCGTTACAGCCGAACAACTGGCTCCCGTTTCTTCCTGAAGATCATTAACGAGATCTTTTGATGTTTTTTTCCGGTCTCGAAGTGACATTAAAGTTAAAAGTCGATCCTGCCTTGATGTTGTAGCACGCTTTCTTCCGCTTCTTGGCTTGTTTTTAAAGGACTTAGACTCCTTTTACCTTTTGAGAGTTGTTTGCACTGCACAACGGGAACACTTTAATTTTTTCGCAATTGCGCTTTGGCTAACAGCTTTAGCATCAAGAACCACTATTTCAGCCCTCAAAGACTCGCTTAGTTCCTTCACTTTGGGCATTTTAAAATCGTCAACACTTCTAAACAGAATAATCACAGCCGCTTTACCGAAATCACCTCAAACCGTTATTTAATAGCAAGTTGTCGGATAGAACTCAGTTACATAAATGAGCAAAAAATTAAGAAAAACTTCAATTTTTATAGTTAACGGTACTTTACAACCGGGAAACCCCAGTAATAAAACGGCGTCGTTACGATCGAACACCAGGTATCTTAAATTTTCCTGGAACTCATGTCAACTTCGTCTACCTACCGATATTCGAGGGTGCCTAATACTTTTGAACAAGGCTGTATTTATGTTCCTGTTTGAAATTTTTTTTATTTTTTTTTATTAACAATTTTCTTCCCATCAAATGTCACTTATTCTTTGATTTATTTCAGTAAAGTATTTTTTAATTTTTATTTTGATATTTGACAATTTACCACTTATATTTTTCAATTCATTTGGTAGCATATTGAATAAACTAATTGCATTAAATAAATGTCTTTGCCAACTTCTAATGTTGGCTTAGGTAATTTTATGCTGTTATGTCCAGTTATGCTTTGCGATTTTGTATATATTTCCCTTAATTTTTCATAATTATGTATTAGAACTTTATATTTGTATGTTTGTACAATATTTAGTACTACAGATTCTTTATCATAAATTTTCATCATTCTTTCTTGTAGCCTTGTACGTGATTGAAGAGCCTCTGTGTAAGCAAAGCCCCAAACTTCAATGCCATATGTAGCTAGACTATTAAATAGACCATAATATATCATAGTTAAGGTTTTTTTGTTTAGAACTTTTTTCAATTTTGCAAAAACAAAAAGTAAGAATCTAAGTTTATTAACAATTTTCGATATTTGTTGTTTCCATTTCAAGTTTTGATCCACTATTATTGCTAAATATTTGGCTTCATGTACTCTTTGTAATTGTTTATCTCCTACATATTTGAATTTCAGCACTTAAAGGGTACAGATCATTATAGTTAACAAATGTAATATAATAAATTGTGATTTTTCAATATTTAAAGTTAATTGATTGACAGTTAGCCAATTTTCAATTTTTTGTAGATGGTGATTCATCAAATCACACGTTTCTTCCCAATTTTGTGCAGAACAAGTTACTCCTGTATCATCGGCAAAAGATACAATATTTTCGGTTGGAATAATATGTAGTAAATCATTTATATAGATAAGTAATAATAGCGGATCTAGTATTGTCCCACAGGACTAAATTTTTTTACAGTTTTGTTAATTACCTATCGAAGATACTGGTTACAAAAAATTAACCATCTACCAGCATTATTTTAGAAGAAGATGACAAAAGTATCCTGCCAAGTTTTTTCTGAACCACTCAGAAAAATAAAAAATAGTTCCAATTTCGAATATCCGTGCGGACAAGAGCTCATACAAGTCTCAGTTGGTTATATCCCAAACTGAAACTATTCTAAATGCAGAAAATATTCTTCGCTCAAATAATCGCGAGGAAAAAGACAGAAAAAATTTCAATCGGTTGTAAACCCCAAATTGAAATTATTCTAAATTCAGAAAAATATTCTAAGTTTAGATAACACGAGGAAAAAAGACTTGAAAGAATTTCAATTGATTATAATCCCAAATTGAAACTATTCTAAGTTCAGCAAAATATTTTAAGTTTAGATAACGCGAGGAAAAAAGACTTAGAAAAATTTCAATTGGTTATAATCCCAAATTGAAATTATTCAAATTCATCAAAAATGCCTAAAGCTGAGGCGCGGTAGTTCCCAACGCCTTTCGGAGAGATCCTCGGTAGTTGCCCAGAGGTTACTAAATGCTTTGGTAATTACCCAAAAGCTGCTGGATTAGTTTCGGTGATCGCCCAAAAACTAATAACCATTCTACGTCCGGCGCGGCCTTTTATAAGCAGTAGTGACCGTTAGGTCCTTTCCATACTGTAACCTGCCACTTGCGTTTTGCCTGGATTACGTACATACACCTGCGGTCATAAAAACCGCACCACTTGAAATTCATATGAAAAAATTGAACAAAAGGATATCTACTTTTCCGAATGGAATGATTCTTTGCTATAATAATCAATAGTAACTCATAAACAGTTTGGTAGAATTTCATTTGCCTACTGCCTTTTCTTTGGAAGAAATAAATAAAAAAAGTTAGATTGTTGATTTTCATGCTTTATTATTATTTACTTGTTTATTACATTAATTATGAAATTTGGGGATAATTTGGAATATTTTTATTTAAACATAGCTTACACATAATTTACATTGTATGTACAGTGTTCAGTACCGCGTTGCCCCTCCTTTTGCTGCAATAACCGCTTCGATCCTAGAAGGCATTGAGTCCACCAATATTCCAATGATGTCATCTGTTATTTCGTTCTTCCACACAAGATCCAGTACTTCATTCAGCTTTATTTTGCTCTCCGGTTTATGATCTGCTACTTTCCGTTTCATCACGTGCCACAGATGCTCAATTGAATTCAAATCGGGCGAATTCGCTGGCCAGTCTAGTCTCTGAATTCCAAGATCAGAAAATGTTTTCTGGAGCTGAAAAAAACATAAGAGGATAAATTAGTTTTTTATTAATTGTTTATGAAATAGACATTTGGCAGTTCATGTGCCATACTATCCTTACCGATTTGGCGCGATGGCAAGGCGCCGAAAAATCTTGGAAAATTACTTCGTCAGTAAACGAAAGGTGCTCTTCAATGGCTGGTACCAAAAATTCGTTTATGACTTGCGCATGCTTCTGAGCATTCATTGTTCCATCAACGAAGTGCAAAGGACCTAGGGGGTAGAAAGAAAAGCATCCCCAGACCATTTGACTTTGAGGAAACTTCATTGTTTTAATTGTGCACTCTTCCTTAAATGTTTCTCCTGCTGAACGTCGCACGTATGGTAAATTGTCTGCGCACAACAAGTTGAATCTGCTTTCATCGGACCAAATCACACGTCGCCAATCTTCTTTCGTCCAATTTTCGTACTTCTTCGCCCATGCTAGACGAGCCGCCTTCATTTTCTTTGTCAACATGGGTTTTTTCGCTGGTCGTCTTCCATAAAGTCCTACCTCTCGTAACCTTCTACGGATTGTTTCGGCGGTAAGGTCGACTTGATGATGGTCCCTGAGCTCTGCCCTCATACGGACAGCGGTTTTAAAGCGATCCTTCAAAGACATCCGTCGTAAGGCCTGGTCCATCCTTGAATTTGTCTTCCGTTTTCTTCCAGATCCTTTCGTCCTCTCCAGAGGGTCCAAATTCTCCTTTTTCTTCATTAGGCGAACGATAGTTGAATAGCTGCACCCTATTGTAGCCGCTATCTGACGATACGACAGACCTTGGTCTTCCAATGTAAAAATTTTCACTTTTTCCTCTCGGGACAACTGCCTGTATTTTCCGGCCAATTCACTTTTATCACTTTATCTTATCACCACTTAGCTTAAACTGAATATCCTTTCACCGAAAGGGTTGCTTTTATACCCCCTTAGAGCAGGTCAAATAATTGCATCCCTCCCCCTACCCTACCTCCTTCAATTATGTGCATTATTGAAACTACCTGGGTGGTGCGGTTTTTATGACCGCAGGTGTATGTGTAAGACTATTGCACACTGCACTGATCTTCTTGTCTTTGCACCACAACACGCACGTGCAAGGTTAAATTTGTGTTGCTGCACATTCCTGCGTGAAGTTGCAGCTTAATCTTGCTTTCCAATTTTGACAGTTCTATTTGTTTATGTTTAGTGCGCGGTTCGTGGTTTTTTAATGTTTCCGCCGAAACACCGTCCATGATGTATATTGGTTTCGACTACCACTTGCCGCTAAAGCCATCTATTGGAAAACGGTGGGAGCAAAGTTGTATACCTAATACATTTCATGTTAATACACATAAACAACTAAATATATGTGATGTTACACAACTAAATATATGTGATGTTACAGTCAAACGAAGGAAAAAAATAGCGGAAACTTAAAATGGAATAATAACATAATATGATATTGAATCCGTTTATTCTATAAAATCATATTTCCAAGTCTATTAATACGCTGTCTAAGAAAGCAGCAGGATGTTCAAGTTCGTTGTGACGGGCCCAACCAAGATAATATAAAATAGTCATAGCATGGGCGCAAGTTCCGAGTGTCCGACGGCCGTAAATACAAAAGCAATAATACTCTTTTATGGCGCTCCGACCCTGCGTCTCAGCATTATACAAAACTGAAGTATAATATGTTTTTCTTCTCACATGCTGTGATTGTATTCTGCATCTTATTAAAACGTTTTCTTCATTATTAATTATGACTCTTTCGGAATGTCGATAATGTTCGATTTCAAAAACTCCGGTTCTTCCAGTCCTTCCTCTTCTAGTCCTCCCGAGCTCCGACGTATTCTTTGCAAAACAACAACACTATTTATGCAACAATTCCTCTAGACGATTAACATCTTGACCAATATCTTTGTTAGCTCGTATTTCATTTTGTCTGATTGGTTCCACTTTATTTATTTTCATCACACTCGACAAAGTTGGGTTTTGTTGTAAGCGAAAAGTTTTCCATGATTTCAATATTTTAATGTTAGGCTGGTCCATCGCATTTTTCCCTAATATCATAGCAGTGAATTGCATATTATTGTCTACAACCATAATATCCACATCTAACAGATCAATATTATCAATAGTGATAGTCTTCCTCAATTTACCATAACTTGACATTGTCCTCCTACGAAGCCTCTTAGCGTAATGTCACATTTTTCCATCTTCCATCCCTTCCCTTTAACCAATTCCTCTTTGAGTGTAGTGCACTCGCTGCGCATATCAAGAAAAGCGGTAATATGTATACCATCTATGACTACTTGTTTGTGATATTCATCTTCTTCATTCGTGTCTCTAACAATATGCCGAACATTTCAAGTATTATTCGTTTTGCAGTCTTTTGCCAAATGTCCCGTCTGATTACATTTGAAGCATTTTCTTTCAGTCGGAGCATTCCTATAACGATTCGCGAAATGTCCTTGTTTCCCACACCTAAAACACTTCATATTCTTCGATCTCCTAAAGCAGATATGATGTGTGCTATTGTATCTTTTCCGGTTAAGTTGATGGAATTAGTCAAAGAAATTATGTGATAGAAGTACTTTTCTACGCATTCATCTGGTCTTTTCTTCCTTAGCATGATTTCCAGTAAAACTGAGGAATCGGTTTTACTACTCGGGAAACTTTCACACAAACGATTTTTAAATTCAGTCCAAGTATCTATTTTTAACTGCCCTTGGTACCAATGCTTCGCGGCACGATTTAACCGAAGTGACGCGTATAATATCAACATTTTGTCCGTCCAGGAATATATTTGAGCCAATTGCTCTACATTTTCCATTCAACTCTTGCCACAGCTCATGGGTTTCGAGGGGTCAAACACAGGAATGAGTGAGAACAATTCCGCCATACTCCCTTTCAACTGTCCTGTATCCCCCGCATTATTAGTTGATTGAATGGACTCAGCTGCGCTCGTGTTAACCCTACCACCTGTGCAGTGCCGGATTAAGACTACTCGATGCCCTAAGTAATCCACGCCTGTGGGCTCCCCTATCCACTAGTAAACTAGTATCGGTCTTTAAAAATTTTTTAACGTATTTATTGTAACGAGATAGATCATTACGTACCTTAGAGTATGTACGAAAGACGAAAGAGATACGTGGAGTAGGTATTACAATAAAAACCAAAGCATAAATTTTTTATTTATTGAAATGCGACTTGCGACTTTTACGGGCACTAAATTCGCGGACAATAGTTTTTAAGTTCAACGTTTTTAGCATAGCTCCTCTATATATAATATTGATAAAGCATCGAGCCTTTCCTGCAGCATCGTCGTTCTTTTCTCATTTTTCATTATTTTCAATTTCGGAAAAGCTCGTTCCGCTGTGCAGTTCGATATCATCAGGCATAAAAATATACGCAAGGCTGTGTCCACATTAGGGAACCATGATTCAATTTTATCATCTTATTTATTTATTTATTAACACAGTAAAATACAATGAATTGTACCCTACTTAACCTAAAGCGCAATCTCGGGAACGCAGCCCATATGGCGCATCAAACAACAAAAATTTGTAAATGAAAAATTTCCTAAAAAAAAAAAAAGTGTTTCCATACATTTTTTTTTTTTTTTAAAACGATGTTACAAATTAGGTAAAGAAACCTACTAAAGAGGATTTTATATGTCCAGTACAGGAAAAGCAAATTGTGTTAAAAATTATGTGCATTTAAAAAGGTGAAAAAGGAAAGGATTAAATAAAAATCAGCCTTGTTCTGAGCTACTTACATCTAGAGAGTGCTATTATAACCTGTTACTAATATTTAGTTTGTCCAATAGGGTTAGGAGGGGTTTAGGGTTAGCTGGATCTAATAGGATAGATAAGGGAGGTAGGGGGCCGCCATGGCATCTTGTGGTGAGAGGGCAGTCCTGCAGGATGTGTTTCATGGACAGGGCCACCTGGCAATAGTGGCAACCTGCTCTGGGGCCACGGGCAAAAAATTGAGCATGAGTAAGGAGTGTGTGGCCTGTTCGTATACGGAGAATTTGGATACCTTGGGCTCTAGTTATTTCGGCATTAAACTGTGGGGCTTCGGCTTGCCGCCAATGAGTAGAGAGGAATGTTCTGTCCCCGTCCCACGCTCGTTGCATTCTTTGTTTTAGGGCCTGCAAGCATCGCCGGTGAAAGAATGAAATCACCGGAATTTCCTCATATAGTTGTTGTCTAGGAAAAACCATTTTTGCATACTGATCTGCGGACTCGTTACCTGTTATGCCTATATGGCCCGGAACCCAAGCAAGTATAATTTTGTCAGCGTTTTCAGCAATCTGTTCCTGGCAAAACTTAATAAGAGGTTCTTCACTCCGTGAGTTATTTATGGCCTTCAGTGTTGACAGGGAGTCCGAAAAAATGATGGCTTCCTTTTTGGTCTTCACCACATATTCTATGGCCTTCCATATGGCCACCATTTCGGCCTCATAACTTGTCACTTCTAGATGGAGTTTGAAGCGTCTGATAGTCTGAGGTCTTCTTCTTCCTAGCGAAAATGTCACAAACACAGCAGCTGCATGACTTTCATACACCGAGCCGTCAGTATATATATGACATTTCTTCCTGTGCCTTTCAGCTAGATCCCGATGTTTAGCAACAAGTTCCTCTGTCGTGGCGTTTTTCTTATTTGTTGGCCCTGTGTTGTTTATGAACTTGGAAATTTCCTTCCTACCATGGCCAGAAACGGGAGAGGGTAAAAGGATAGGACAGGGCAATCTTATATCTAAATCTAAAACTATTCCTAATGCTATTTTTAATGCAGGGGTCGTCCGTGGTTTAGTGATGACAGCGTTCAGGTCTATCAGCGTCTGATGGTGCGGTCTTCTTTGGTTCAGCCAGTTTTTTACCACCAACTTGCATCTGGCTCTTTCAGCTCTGTCCTGAATTGGAAAGCAGCCACTCTCGATCCAGAGGGCTCGACGCGGTGTTGATTTGAGGGCCCCTGTTGCGGTCCGGAGAATTTTATTTATGGCTGTCTGAACCTTTTGGAGATTGTTGATGGTCGTCGCCGAGTATAGGACTATTCCATGGTTTGAACATCCTTCCAGCAGTACGCGAGCAATTTTGACCGCTGCATGTACCGGAGCACCGCGTTTCCCTGCTGCAATGGCTCGTATGACGTTGTTAATTTTGCTTAATTTATTACACATTTCGTTGCAGTGTCTTGTCCATTTTAAGTCTTTTGTAAAGTAAATACCAAAAATTTTTAGGGTTTTGCTGACTTCGATCTCTTGGTCGCCTATCTGGATTGCAGTCGGCATGGTTGATCTTTTTCTTGAAAAGATTATTGCGTCTGCTTTGGAGAGCGGTACAATAGCCCCTGTAGAGTAAGCCCAAATGTCAATGACTGTCGTGGCTCGTCTTAGTTCGTCTGTCGGGTGGTCAGATTCTGATAACATTAGGATGTTATCAGCGTAAGCATACGTCACAAGTCCGTCTATTTCTTTTAATTTGAAAATTAGAGAGGCAATATAAATATTGAACAGCGAGGGTGAAAAAGGCGATCCTTGCGGAAGGACGTTATCAACCGAATGTTTACTAGATTTTATCCCGTTTACCCTTACCTGCAAGGTTCTATCTGTGAGGAAATGGGAAATCAATCCGATCGACTGTTCATTGAAACCCCAGATTTGCATTTGATTTGCTATAACGTCTTTACGGACTCTATCGTAGGCCTTCTCGATGTCCGCCGATAATAAGTACACGTTTTTCCGCCCGGCCAAAGAGTGTAGAATTTTGGTTTCAAGCTCCAGCAGGAGCGAGGACGTTCCCCGGAACTTCCTGAAGCCATGAATTTCATTTGGAAGGAGCTGTTCCAGATGTTCGGATAATCTCCGAGCCATGATCTTTTCGAGCAGTCGTGACAAGCATGAAATAAGGGCTATTGGTCTGAGATTTTTTGGGGTAACGGGAGAGCTTGATGCAACATTTTTTTTCCTGAAGGGGATAAGGGTTGCATTTTTCCATACGTGAGGAAAGATCCCGACTCTTAAAATGGCATTGTATAAGGTACACAGTCTATCTCTAAAAGCAGCCGGGGATTCTTTAATCATTTTATACGACACCATGTCATGGCCGGGGGCCGAACCTTTACAGTTCATGAGGGCCGTGGTCAGTTCACTTATAGTTATAGGGTCTATTAGGGAAAATTTAGAAGTGGAAGCCGAATTGTTTGCAAAGGTCCAGGTATTTCTTTCAATTATTTGATCTGGACGGAATGACTCATCGCATGAGTACGATGCCCATGCTATGGCAAGCTGTTCGGCAATTTGTGTCGAATCATTGAAAGTGATATTATTTACATTTACTTAGATTAGGTATCAGACTGCTCTGTCTGTTACCCGATACCCTCCTGACCTTTTGCCACGCGTCTGTTAAGTTAATGCTGGGATTTATATTTTCAGCAAACGAGGCCCATGCCTTCCTTTTCGCCTCTTTAATTGATTTTTTAACTATAGCAGACATCCTACGATAGTTAACGAGGTTCGCTGTTGTGGGGTGCCTCTGAAAATGTTTCCAGGCCCTGTTTTTGCTGCGGATTTTTTCCCTAATATCGCCGTTCAACCATGTCGGTTGCGACTTAAAAGACGCAGCAGACATGGGGATACTGGCGTTTGCCGCTATTCTTAAGGTCTGTTATGAACGGTAGGGTCTCAGGGAGCCCGGCTAAAGCCCCTGTCCAGCGGTATGCGGCTGCGGGAGCTGGCAGGCTAGCATATGCGGCAGTTGTGGGGGGGTTTGCCTAAAAACCGCTTTGAGCCGCTGGAACGACTCACCGATAACAACACGAAAATTCTCCCGCGACGGAACACACAAGCGCAAGGGAAAGGAAAAGGACAGTACGGGACTGAGCCCGGCAACTGCCCGTGCATGACTTTCAGGGGGGGTTCTGGATGGTAATGAACCCCCCTGGCCTAATCCCCAACCACCCAATGACCTCCCCTTGGCCCGAAAAAAATTATGGGGAGGTCCCTTTTCAGTTAATAAGGAGAGAAGCTACTCGCTGACAATGTAGATGGAGGGGGGAGAGAGAGAGGTGACCAAAAGAAAAGCAACTAAATTAAATTAACATACCTGCTTGTATTGTTTAACTAACAAATGCAAAAATACAAATGAACAATATAAAACGTTGGGCGCCTTGATGTGGAAGAACTGCTGCATCTCTGGAAGCTGCTGTTGACGGCGGCTGATGGAGTTGCTGCGGCCATCGGTGAAGAAAAGGGGGTTTTTCCCGCTGCGGATGCACCCTGCCTCTTCAACGGCCCCGTCGTGGTGCAACCCAAACAAAACTTTTATTTTAGCTTCAACTTCCTGGTCATATATTTATTAGATGAATAATAAAATAAATTTTTTTTCGTTTCCCCTTTTGTTCTTTTATATTCACTCTATATTAGGTTTATTGTTCGACTTTTTTTTTTTTCTTTTAAATTCCGTTTAAATGCGGTCACCCACAAGTTAATTTTATTACGTCACTTAAATAACATTTAATTTGGTTAATCACTACTGTTTGCGTTCATGGGATTGCCTATATCCTATTCAAATTCCAATTACTAGATTTTTTTTTTTTTTTCTTTTTATTGTGTGTTCTCGGTAACTTATGTTCTTATATTTATTATTATTCACTAAATTGAAAATCTACCGACTCGGTTAATTTTTAATCATGTTCCAACACTAACCTTGAGTCTATCTAATCAATTGAATTTAATTTAAAAGTTTCCCTTTTTTTTTGTCAAAAAAAAATTGCACTCGTCGGATCACTTAGATTCTATTTATTTGTTTTAGTTATCAAATATCCCGCTTACGGTACCAATTGCGTTGCCTCTAATTTTAGTCACTAGTTCTAAGTTCAAGGGAAGTTCAAATCAAATTTCCTTCTAATCACTAAATTTTTAAACTTCAGGGATCCGGTAAACCTTTACATTAAATCACGGAATTCCGCACAGATATATATTTACTTAGGAACCAATGAACTACGCAATGATTTGTTTAGTTTATTTTACAATGGGCCTATTCTTCCGTTATTTAATTTTACAATTCTTTCACTTCTTATCCCTTTCTTTCTCCTACTCTTTACCTTTTGCTGGGTTTCTTAATTTCATTGTCACATTTTCACATTTTATGTAGTTTTCTTGTTTCCAATGTCACCTTTTTATGTTTTATTTAAGTTCTTAATTCCACTCTCACCTTGATTTTCCCTTCCTTTTCCTGTTTTCTTGTTTTTTTTTCTTTTCTCTTTTCTTTTTGCTCTTCCCGTTAGTCTGTTCGCCCCGTTTCCGACCGGCCACCCGGGGATCGCGCTTCTCCCCTTTTTCTCTTTTTTTGCCAGGCGCGGGCTCCACAAAAAAACTCAAAGAAAGGGAAAAAAAAAAACGCGGAACGGCAAATTTCTCGAGGACCACTCGTTTTTTCTCGCGACGAAGCGCGCGGCCTTCTCCCCTTTTTTTTTCTCCTCGAAAATCGATTTCCCAAAACTAGTCCACACAGGGGGGCACCTAGACGCGCGGTCCACTTTAAAAAAATCTGTTCGGTGGGTTTTCCCCAATTCTTTCCTCGGGCTCACTTTCTTTTTACTTTTTATTTCAAACAAACTTTCCGCGTCCCTTCAAAAAATTTTTCTTCGCGCGTCCGACCACTTCGAAATCCCAAGCAAAACTCCTCGAGCTCACGCCGGCTCGAGCCCACGCCGCCGGCAGCGTCCGCCAGCAAGGAACCGTTAGATAACCGACCCATCAGTTCGTTACGCTGGCCTTGGCCTCGCGTCCCGAGCGATGAACCGGCAGCTCGGTCCCCTGCCCGCGCCCGCAGCGGCGGCAGGAGCTCGAGCAAGCGACTCGATCAACGTTCGTAGCTCGGTCCGACGAATTTTATATGGGACCGAGAAATTGGTGCACCGCTCGCAAGGCGAAGGCCGCTCGGTCCGGAAATTTTTCTATGGGACCGAGGGCCTGGTGCACTTTTGCCAAAGCGAAGGCCGCTCGGTCCGGAGATTTTTCATGGGACCGAGGGACTTGTGCATTTTTGCCTAGACGAAAACAGCTCGGTCCGAAAAATTTTTGTATGCGACCGAGCTGTTGCGATTGAAATTTTTCTTTTTGGTACCGCCCCTTGAGTCTCGAACGCAGAATTTTGGTGCTTTTTGGGCGACCAAATTCTACGTTCGCAACTCAAGGAACGGTACTTCGGTACGGGGCTCACCAGAGCCGCCGTGAATTTTTAGCCAAATTTCGGCGCACCAATTCATAGGCGCCGTGAATAAAATTTAGGAAGGATTACTTCCTGACCACAACAGGTCCTGGTCAGTTGTGCCGCCTCTTTGTTAATGTTTTGTGACTCTGGTCTGTGTACCAATTCCCCTGTTACCATTCCGCAAAATTTTGTCCAGTCTGCACGACTCTCACAAAACCTTGGGATAGGTTTGCTTTGAGCCGAACAGAACCTGGTTCTAATGATAACAGGGAAATGGTCACTTCCCTCAGTCTGCTCATGCGTTGACCAACTTATTCCAGGAGCCATTCCGGGTGGAGCAAGGGATAAATCAATATGTGTGTATGAACCAGTGCCCGAAAGAAAGGTAGGTTCGCCGGTATTGAGAACACACAAAGGTGCGCTCTCAATCCAGCTCACCACCTGCCTTCCCCTCCGATCCAATCGCGCCGAACCCCATAGAGGACTGTGCGCATTAAAATCTCCACAGTACATAGTATTCGCAGGGAGTTGGTTAGATAAGTCCTCCAGATCAGCGGTAGTAACTTCTATATTGTTTTCTAGATAGACCGAAGCAATTGTTATTTTTTGAGATGTGCCCACCGCAACTGCGCAGGCCATGATGTTGCTTTGCAAATTTAATTCAGAGGCAGGTAAGGAGTTGTGGACCAAAACGGCCACTCCTCCATGCCTGTTGTCCCTCACCGAATTAGTACCATAGAAGTTGTACGACCTCCATCGTTCCGGTTGTTCATCAATTAGTATGTTGGTTTCCTGTAAACAAATAATTTTTGGGGCGTATACCGAAATTAACTGTTCCAACTCCGTTATGTTGTTATTGAATCCTCTGATATTCCATTGCATAATTATTAAAGATTGGGATGGGTAATTTGGTTGCTGTGAAGAATTATTCCGCATAGATGGAAGCTGCCTTCCGTTCATATTATTATTTGTGCCTGAAACGCGATCATGTCTTAACATATAATCTATATCTAATAAAACTGGTTACGAAATTTTTTTATTTAGGTGCCTTCAACCTATTTAGAACATCGTCTGATAGGTTTCCTAATTCGTCACTATCCGTAGATAGCATCATGTATGAATCGGTATCTATATCTGACAGTGAAACATTTGTTAAAATTTCTCTTGTTGTTTTGGAAATTTTTTTTTAAGTTGCGAGTTTTTTTAATGTTATTTTGGGCCAAAAGACCAAGATTAGAAGATGAAGTGTTTGTTTGTTGAGTAAATTTAGGTTCTGGTAATTTTTTCCACTGTGAATCAAGATTGTCTAACGAAATTGTTTTGTTTGGTAGTTCTTTATTGGGATCTACTCCATTTGTGGTTCTTGGTTTGATTTTTTCTAATTGGTTCAGATTATGTTTTGAGGAGGTACTTTGTGCGGGGATTAAAACTTTTGTAATTTTTACAGCTTGGTTATTTACCATTGCGGCGGCCGGGATTGTTGGGATTGATTTCGTAATATTTTTGGTATCGGGTGAAATGTTATTTGGTTTTTGGACTGCACCATCGACCTGGGAACTTCTTCCCACTACGGAAGCAAAAGACGGCGTGTTTGGATTTTTTGTTTGTTCATAGTAAATTTTTTTTGCCTGAAACATAGAGCATTTATTTAAAGTTTTTATTTTTAGGAACTCTTTTTGTTTTAGGAACTCTGGACAGTTCCTGTTGAAGGATTCGTGGCCTTCCGCATTGCAGTTCACGCAATATTTCCTTTCACAAGGGATTGGGTCGTGAGGCGCGTTAGCCCCGCATGTTCCGCACACATCGATGGCCTGGCAATGGTTTTTAGTATGTCCCAGTTTTTGGCATGTCCTACATCTCATGGGAGATGGTATGTAATCGCGAACTTGGATTCTGGACCAAGCCCCTTGTATGTCTTTGGGAAGTTTGTATGCATTGAACGATAAGATGACTAGCCCGGAAGGGACCCGGGAACCGCCCTCGGCCAGACGTGTCATCTGCACAACCTCAGTGACTCCCTGGTCACGAAGCCCGTCCAGAATCTCAGCCTGTGTGAGTGTACGGAACTCAGGAGAGAAGGCAGTACCCTTTACGAAATTTAGCGTTGGGTGATATTTAATGCTAACTTGCACCCCTGCAATAGCCTTTGCCTTTAGAAACATATCAGCGATTTTTGAATTCTTGACCAACAGTAAAAGCGAGCCATCCCGGAGGAAGCTTGCGGATTTGTGTTTGCTCGATATGGCGTCTACTCCCTTTCTAATCAGAAACTGATTGTAATTACGGAGAGGCTTTTCATCAGGCGTTGTCGTTTGAATGATGATATATTTCGGATGTAGCGTGGAGTCGTCTTTTTGTGACTGAACCGGCGGCAGGAAGGGAAAGCCCACGATAGTGCTCGTATTTTCCCGACGTTTTTTCCTTTTGATAGGACGATCGCCTTCCTCCTGAAGGAGGGCGAACGTGTTGGCGCTGGCGCTACCAGCCGCCATATTGCAATACACTGCCCGTTTAAGTCTTAATGATTATAAATTTTTTTGTTTTTTAAACTAAAAATAAAAGAAACAAAGAACGAGAAACAAGCAAATTAAAAGAAACTCAACAAAACTCAAACAGTTCTTACGTATGTCGTGTACCGTATGTAGAATTGTATTTACCGACCAGTTAATTAAGGTCCGCTGAAAAGCACATTTAGCGCAGCTCGTGCTGGAGCCGCCGCTATGGGGCCTCAAAAAGTATGGGGTGCTCCTCCTTCAAACCTCTTCGAAATATCTTCGTTTCTTCCGGTAAACTTCCAGTTAGCTTGAAACTTCTTTAAACCCCTCTAGGAATGCTGAGGTCCTACTCCGAATCTCATAGCCAAGATTATCCAAGCTCGGCTGGAGCCGCCGCTTGGGGCCACCAAATTTTGGGGTGCTCCTATATGAAATCCTCTTCGAATCTGTTCTTGTTTCTTTCCAGTAGGATTCTAGATGGCTTGGTTCTTCTTTAAAACTTGTCTAGGGCTGCTGATGTCCTTAATATAAAAGAATTTTATCATCGTGTATTATTTTGTATAATTGTGCGTGAGTTTGATATGCACTTGTGCGAGGCAAATCACTGGAACTTATTTTATTTAAGTCATATCAATGAAACTGCTGAATTTCGGTTTCTAAATCGGTATTAAGGTCTTGTGGATATGCGTCTACTAAATTTCTACAATGCTGACTGTATTCTGATGTTTGATCGGGGCACATACTTTTATCGGCATCGGATATTTTAGTCAGGAATGAGAATTTGTCTGCTATTTCTTTATATATCTCTCCCCTTCTTCGCATCTCTACATTCAGTTTATCAATGACTCCATAAAAACTCATGATTTTAAATCGTTCTCTCGGGCTGAGACTTACTGCAGGAACTGGACCTTCATTGGGCATTTTTTTCCTTCGTTTTTGACGCGTGTCTTTAAAATCCACATCTGGTAGCTTTTCTTTTGCGCGAGTTTCTACAGTATGGAGTAAAAGTGAACACAAGTTTTTATAAATGGCTTTTGAAAGCTCTTTTCTCTAAATTGGTAAAACAAAATAAATAAAAAGTGCTGCAATATGAAAACTAATTTTATTTACAGTGAGTTAATATTCTAATATCTGTCTCAAAATTAAAACGTAACAACATTTAAATTCAATTTAAATTAAAAGACATTTGTTCAGTTTTGCATCAATAACCTTGATGGCATACTAGCTGTTAGGATTATTAAATAAAGTGCAGGGTACCACAGTTGCAGTAAAGAAAAGTAGATTTATTATAAGTAAAGTAATCTGATGGAATGAACAAAAGTTACACGTCTTAGCTGCTCGGCGTCACAAGACGAACTAAATCAATAATAGGGCGCGCTCGCCACTTAGGAGGGAGCGAGAGCGCTGGTTAGTACCTCAGGGAGGGACTCGTGACTCCTCGAGTCACTTCGACTATTAATCGGCTATACAACTAGAGATTACTATGTATTAGAATCACAACACTCTCCCTTAAGCTCTAGTTTATACATTAATGTCATAAGTTTAATAATTCAAAAAAAATACAATAGTTCAATAATTTTTGGTATCAAGAATACAATAATTCATACATATACAAACAAAAGTAGTACAACAAATTCTTTCAATTTTTCTTACAAATTTGTTCAATATTATTCTTTCATGTTACAGTTTTTAAACCAAGTTTTTTTCTCAGATATTCGAATACATTTTTATTCAGTGGCTTCGTCATTATATCAGCAATTTGTTCATTGCTAGAAACATGTTTGGCATTAATTAGTCCTTTGTTTACAAAATCTCTACAAAAATGATATCGTATATCCACTCCACATGTTTCGTTCTCTGATGAAATTCGGGATTCTTTAATAGTTTTAGAGCACTCATGTTATCGATCATTAAATTGCATCCTTCAATATTCATGCTCAAATCATTTAGCAAGCGAGACAGCCATATCAAATCTATAATCGCGTTTGAAGCGCTCATGTACTCGGCTTCGGTCGTTGATAGTGCAACTGAGTCTTGCTTCTTGCTTTGCCATATGATCGGAGCATTTGACATAATACAAATTAGACCCGAAGTAGATTTTCTGGTTTCGCGGTCCCCAGCCCAATCTGCGTCACAATACCCGATTAATTCACCTTTATTTTCATACAGAATCCCTAATTCGACAGTACCTTTCAGGTATCTAAAGATTCGCTTCACGAGTCGCCAGTGCCCCTGCGTAGGGTTCTCCAAAGCTCGAGACGCAACATTGACAGCAAATCCGATGTCCGGACGCGAAACGACATGCAAGTACATCAGAGTACCGACAGCTTCTCGATAGCCTGATTGCAACATAACTGGTTCATCAATTTCTTTAGTGTCCCAACCGGTCACGATAGGAGTACTAACAGCGTTACAATCCTTCATACCAAATTTTTCCAGCATGCTCTTTATATATTTTTCTTGATTAATAAAAATTCTATTTCCACTTAAAATTTTAATTTCAATTCCTAAATAATAACTAACTTCATTTGTGAATGTAAATTCAAAATTACTCTTTAACTTCTGGAAAAATTTGTCTCTCAGCTGTTCGGAGTTAGTTGCGATCAGTCCATCGTCGACCCAAAACACGAGAATAAAAATAGACTCTTTCTCGATCAGATGGTACAGACACGGGTCTGCAACGCTCTCCTTCAAGCCAAAATCAGTCAAAAAACGCTTGAAAACATCTATCCAGCACCGAGGTGCTTGCTTGAGTCCGTACAGACTTTTTATGAGCTTGCAAACTCGGTCTGTACCATCGCTAAACCCTTCTGGTTGTTTCATGAATATGTCCTCGCGTAAAATCCCATTCAAGAACGCACCTTTTATATCGAATTGACTCAATTTTAACACCTTTTGTGCAGTGACGCCTAGTACGGTCCGAAAGGTCTCGAATTGCGCGACGGGGCTGAAGGTTTCGGTGTAGTCGATCCCTTCCTTCTGAGCAAAACCCTTAATTACAAGTCTCGCCTTGTACTTATCAATTGTTCCGTCGGCACGCTACTTCTTTCGATACACCCAGCGACATTCGAGAGCTTTTTTATCTGGTGGTTTTTCGATCAAAAACCACGTTTCATTATTCGCGAGAGAGTCCATCTCTTCTTTCATCGCAGCAGTCCAGGCATCGGCCTCACTTGAATTAATTGCATCACGATAAGATTTGGGTGCTGCTTCTGCGATAAACAAATAAGGAATGCCAAATAAGCTCGTTTTTCGATCCTTGTTCCGATCGCGAAGAAAGTAGCCTTGAGATGCGTTACTAGCCTGTTCGTTCGATTTGTCGTCTGCATTCAAATTTTCATTTGTCGAAGCATCTTCGGCCACTCTCTCGTTCAACGGTTCATCATCGAACAGCTGATCGTTTGTCAGCTCATTATCGGTTTTAATCGTAGAGTTTTTCTTCTCATTTGCTTTATCTATTTTTCCTGAAATCAAAGTCGTTTTCTCCGGTTTGAATTTAACATCGCGACTCATCAAAACGTTTCCGTTTTCCGGCACATATATGCGATATCCAAGACCGTCCTCGAGATATCCAACGATAAAACCCTTTTTAGCCTATTTATCAAACTTTGATCGCTGTTGCTTAGGCACATGCACAAAGCATTCCGTTCCGAATATTTTAAGCGTAGGCAAAGGAATAGTCCCATCGAACCAGACTTCCGAAGGCGTTCTTGAGTCTACTCGCGAAGGACCTGTCAAATTCATTACGTGAACGGCAAAATTTGCGGCTTCCCCCCACAAGGACACCGGCAACTCCCGATTCGAATGAAGCATCGAACGCACTGCTTCGACTATCGTCCTATTTTGACGTTCAGCACAGCCGTTTTGTTCCGGCGTGTACGGAACAGTAATCGTATGTTTAATCCCTACACTACTCAAGAAATTATTCACTCGCTGATTATTAAATTCTTTGCCACCATCAGATCTTAGCTCTTTTATGTGTTCGCCGAAATGATTCTTTATCTCATTACAATATATTTTCAATTTATCGTACAATTCAGATTTTTCCCGTAATAAATAAATTTTTACAAATCCAGAGTAATCATCTTTGAACACAGCAAAGTATTTATTTTTGCCTAATGAATCGATTGGCATCGGGCCACATACATAAATCAGTGTGAACAGTTTCGCGGGGTTTCATGGCTCTAATTCGATTTCCAAAACTCCATCTAGTCTGTTTGCCAAGGCACAACCGTCACAAAAAATATTGGCCCCTATTCCACACTCCGACGTACAAATCCTCCGACGTAAGTCCTACGATACGTCGTAGAAGCGATTCGTATTCCACACTCCGACGGATCTTGCTTCAAAGTATTGCCCAGTAGAAGGCATGTCACTTGATTCCGAAAATCAGCTGATAAATGTCAAAGTTAAACCGAACGTTTAATTTGAATTAATTTTAACTGGCCATGGATTCTATTGCATTATTTGTTACTGCTGAAGCGGAAGAGGGCGAAATAAGGAACCTTAAATTAGAACGAAGGATTTTAAGGGATTCCTATAATCCTTTTGCTTTAGAAGATGTTGTGTAAGCATTTCTTTTTCTGTGATATTCATTTTAATTAAAAGACACATTTCAGATTTCGTAAAAGTTATCGGCTTAACAAAAGTGCATTTGAGTACGTGTTGAACATTTTAGAGCAATGCTCAGAGGCTGAAAGATCCTTTTCTTTGCGCAATATCCACAAATTATGTGCAGTATTAAGATTTCTGTCAGAAGGTGGATATCAGTTTGGTGTTGGCAAGGATTCTGACATTGGAATGGCGCAATCAACGGTTTCTAAAGTGATTTCGAAAACATTAAAAATTTTAGAAAGAGAATTATGCCCAAACTGGAATAAATTAAACATGTTTACCGCAGAAGTACGAGAATTTTTACGTATGCTTTATAGTCTAACCAAACCTAGGAAACAAGACTAGGAAACGAAGAATTGTTTATTATAGTTTACTACTTACTTTTTTCCAAGTTGTAGCATCTTTTTGGGGAGGACCAATACTATTTAGCTCTTCGGAAACATTAACCCAAAAATCAGTTACATCCTGTTTACCTGATTTTGTGAAACCCTGTGCAATATCAGGCCTTGAGCTCAGTAGGTCCACCATTCGCTCATACTGGTTTTTGTTAGTTGTCGGAATTTTGGATGTCCTATATTTACGTAAAATTATTTTAAAAGGTCCTAAAATAATAATTTTTTTAATATTCACTTACATTTTATAACTTAGTGCGCAACTAAACAGAACTTGTTTGAATTCTCCGACACACTGATCGCGTCGTAGGTTTTCTCCCGAAAATGGTGCGTACGTCGGAGTGTGGAATATCAAAAAGTTCCGAAAGTAGGAATTCGGAATGCGGATTACGACGCGGAAGATTTCGGAGCGAGAATGTCATTACGTCGGAGTGTGGAATACGACACGGAGGGTTTCGGAGAGAAAATTCCGTTACGTCGGAGTGTGGAATAGGGGCCATTATCATTCGAAACTTGAATGCCTCTTTCATTTAAGAAATTCTTAACGTGCCGTTTGTTTTGATGCGCGAGCCTCTCATGCCACACTTGCAAACTCTCAATTTTATTAGTAGCAATAAACGCAGCCGAAGGAGGAATGACCTTTAAATCCAAAACATACAAATTATCGACTTCAATGCCAACAACAATTATTTCTCCATTTCTTGTAAAATTACAGTTTTTGCCATGATTACTAATCATAAAATCAATTCCTCGTTCAACTGTCGTTTTAACAGAGAAAAGACTAGGTACAATATAATTTTGGTACGAATAAAACATTGTAAATAGTTCCCGAAAAAGTCTTTCCATTTACATAGGTCTCAATATTTATACTACCTTCTCCCGAAGCTAACATTGTGCCATCCAGGGATGCAAACTCCTATTTGGGCAAATCCTCTAAAACGTTAAAAAAATACCGCTAAAAACCGCTAAAATTCCGCTTAGTAGGAAATATATCCCGCTAACGAAAAATGCCTGTACAATATAAGGCCATTTAGAGCCATTATTTTATTTAATATAAGTAAATGAAAGGAATTAAAGTAGGACAAATCTTTACCAAATAAAACAATGAACAACGAAAATATAATTTAATAAAACAGAACAAAAAATAACAAAAATAGAAATAAAAATAACAAAACAAAACTTAAATTAATTCAAATAACATAATTAACGGGCCCTAGTACAGTGTCGAGCTATGTAGCATACCAATTATATACATATTGCTATCTGTTAGTAATGAATGCTACGTATTGACGGGTCGTCATCACTTGTTATACATTTTTTCCTTTTTTCCCCATCACTTGTTATACATTTTTTCCTTTTTTGTTGTTACTATAGCATTACTTTGCACGCTTAAATACCTGAAGAACATATTTACAATTAAAAGAATTTTAAGCAATAATGCTTAAAAGTAGATACCTTACTGCAATCCCCAAATACTTAATAATAGATATGTCCGTTGATTCGTCTATTAAAAGACTAAATGTTGATAGCTGTACATCCTGTATAATTTCTTTTTGGAAGTAGGGTCCAAACACATTTTTTATTATACTTTGGCATTTGGTTCTGTGAAGCCTTAGTTTTTCCACTGTATCAAATTGCACTTTGCACAAATCCGATAAATGATCAAAATTTTTAATCGCTGAGTGCATGCATATAAATAAAGCCAGCGATGCTTCCTTTTGCTGTGTTTTAAGATTTTGCGCGGCAAAAAATTTGCTAACCGTTGGTATTTGTCTATATCTAGAAAAGGGTTCAGCTGCTGATATGTGCTTTTTGCTATTTGCATGTAAGTGTAAATCGGAAACCTTTGCTGATAATATGCATTTGCAAAACTTACAAAAGCATTTAGTTGCATCTGGAACAAATTCTAACAACCAATCTGCAAACTCTTTTTGCCGTTTCCAATCTGAGCGAAACTTTTGAGTGTACCTTCTTTTTTCAGCCATGTTCCCAGAATTGCAATATAAAATGCAATATGACGTTTAGGCACGTAAAAATTCCTATAGAATAATATTAACCTATTTAATAATACTTACAATTTACAATCAATATAAAACTTACTTTATCACTTCACGATATTACACTTAATCTGACTGCGATGCACGTTGGTCGTTGGCATTTGAATAGTAAATGAAATTTGACATTTAGGTCTTCTTCTGTTTTATTTTATCACTCGTTAGAGGTGGTCAATTTAGAAACTAATTGAAACATTCGATAAATTTACTTTCTTTTGGGAATGGAGTATTATTAAAATTTGACGAAATGATTTTAACAATTAATAAGAGGATTTACCACCAAAAATCCGATAAATTTATTAAAAAACCGATAACTTAGCTTAGACTCGCTAAGAGCTCATTTTTGTCAGCTAACTCGTCAGAGATTCCGTTAAATGTAGCGCAAATTCCGCTAATTTGGCAACCCTGGTGCCATCACCTATTCTTATTTCTCGCAAGTCAGCATACTCATTGAATTCTGCGAACCACTCCCTGTTCGGACTCATGTGATTAGTAGCACCGCTGTCGATGACCCACTGCTTGTTTAGATTTTGCGAATTTGCTGTGCTGACTAACGCAAGATGCTTGTTGTTATTCGCAGCAGCTTCTTCCTTCGAATTTTGACTTCCTCGATTCGGACACTTGTTGGCTAGATGTTTATTTGACTTACAAATACGACATCCCGGGCAATCTCGTTGCAAATGACTACCACTATTACAATTGAAACACTTTCGTATTTTATTCTTCGCACCTTTGTCATTGTCTTTTTTGTCTTTTTCACGAAAGTTTTTCTTTAACTGCATTTTTGAAAATAAAGCAGCAGCTGAATTTTCTTCACTTTCCCGACTTTGAAGACGCATTTCTTCCGTCATAAGCCTCGCAGTCAAAGTTTCGAGCGATTTCCTTTCCCTGTCGACGGAGTCCCACGCACTGTGAAAGTGATCATATTTCGGAGGCAACGTTTGTAAAATTCTTAGTACAGTCTATTTGGAAGTTGCCCTCCGAAAAATGACCTACCGGAATTTGACTTGATAAATCGATAGGGGGGCATAAAATAAAGTTAATGCTAGATTTCCGAATGGATCCCCCCCCCTGTTTTTGAGAAAATCCCCCCTTGGTTTTGAGACTTTGAAATGCGTTTTTCTCAGAATCTATGGGTTTTTTTGTAATTATGTAAATGGGAAAGTTGTTCGTCACCAAATTGTCTACATTTTTTATTTAAACAATTTTTTTGTAAAACTTACCGTTTTCGAGCTGGAGCTTGCCAAAGTGTGTGTATGGTCGCGCTGATGCGCGTATTCCCGGCGAAAGTAAAAAAGAACCGTTAACTACGCTGCGTTGCATCTCGCCTATCTTTTGTAATTTCAGTCGGACGACTTGACTTCAATGACATAAAATGCAGTTAACAATGTCCTCTACATTTTTTGTTCAATAAACTTTTCTCTAAAACCCATAGATTCTGAGAAAAACGCATTTCAAAGTCTCAAAACCAAGGGGGGATTTTCTCAAAAACAGGGGGGGGGGATCCATTCGGAAATCTGGCATTAACTTTATTTTATGCCCCCCTATCGATTTATCAAGTCAAATTCCGGTAGGTCATTTTTCGGAGCAAACCTATTTTTTCGTGCTAAATAGACTGTACTATCTGGTGAGCAGCATCGTCGAGGGAATCTCACCACCCAGGTTTTTCATTTTTAATGCGAGATGCTCCAGCCTTCAAATTTGATCAGTCATGCTGCTTGAGGAATCCCACTTGTAATCAAAAAATTCTTTTTGCACATGAGACAAGCTTTCATCTGATTTTCTTACGTATGTGCTGTTCAACTTTTTCCACATATCTTTAGCCGTTGAATAATTCATAATTAACTGTAGAGGCTTCGACTCTAACATCGTCGCAATCATTTTTCGAGCACTTTTGTCACCTTTCATCCATTCAGCCAATTTTACCGCCTCAACTTCAGCTGGCTTCTTAGCTGTACCGTCGCAATATTTGAGGAGATCTGCATCGTCCAGATGCATCGTAATTAAAAAACTCCACTCTTGCGAGTTGCTCGAGTCTCGTAATTTACTCATCGTCTTAGTGAGCTCCATCTTGATTTTTCGCACTTTGTTATGAGGGGTGGTTCTCGAGGGCCCGGCTAAAGCACCTCGCCTGGTGGTAAGTGGCTGCGCGAGCTGGCAGGCTAGCATTGCGGTAGTGTGGGGGGGTTTGCCGAAGGCCACACTGCGCCACCAGGAACGAACGTCCCCATAACGAAAATTCTCGCGCGGACGGAAAAAAAATAAGGCACGGGGAAAAGAGGGCATGGCGGACAGAACCCCTGCCACTGCCCGTGAATGACTCGCCGGCGGGGGGTTTTAGGTGGAAAAACAACCCCCCTTACGGCCTATGCCCCAACCACCCAAATGACCTCCCCTTGGCCCAATATTTTTGGGGAGGTCCCAATAACGAAATTTACCTCAAAATCAAAACCTCACCATGGCTGACAGAGAGATGAGGAGGAAGGGATCCAGAAAAGAAAATTAAATTAAATTGACATACCTGATGATATATTATTCTTCAGGAAACATGAACTTATTGTTACATATATTGTAAATAATAAAAAAAAACCGTTGGGCGCCTTCGTTGCTGCTGCTGTTGATGTTGCTGTAGGTGCTGTGCTGCGAAGACCGCGACTGCTGGTGATGCTGAAGCTGATGCCGCAGCCCGACACCCGGCCTCTTCATTTGGCTCCGAAGTGGTGCCGGTGTGCCCCAAAGATGTTGCACCAACTTTTAATAACTTTCATAAGATTTTCCTTTATTCTGCAGATTTTATTTCAACTTTTCTTTAACTTTGTTTGAACTCTCTTAATTTTATAGGATTTAATTTTTATTTGATTTAATTTAATTATATTCAGTTTCGACTTTTATTTACTTTAATTTCGATTTCTTTAATTTTAGTCTTAATAACCTTTGTTTCACCTTTATTTAATTCATTTTAGTTTCGGTAGATGTCCTATTACTTCCTCTAATCTATTTTTAATTCAATTTAATGTTATTTCACTTCACTGAGTTTTGTTCGGAACCGTTTCAACTTTATTTAGGCAAGTTTTAGAATATTCCGCAAGTTCTTAATTAATTTAAATTCGAACAACAAAGAAAATATTATATTGTACATAGTTTTTATTTTGAATATTTTTGGTTTTCTTTCTTTCTTTTTGATTCAATTCAATTCACATTCTAGTACTTAATTGCTTTGGTTTCCAACAACTAACAAAATAATTTTTATTATATTTAGTTCTTATTGCAACTTTAATTAAAATTTATGTTCAGTTCCTTTGAGTTCTTAGGAAATTTAGCTTCATAACGAAATTATTCTATTTTCAATCGTCATTTATAATTACTTTCGGCACTGGGTTTTTTTTTTTGTTTTTTTTTTTTTTTTTTTTTTTTTTGTTTTTTTTTTTTTTTTTTTGTATGGTATTTAATTTTATCCGAATTTTTCCTCCTTGTCAAAGTTTCTTCCACACTTATTTAGTCCAAGAAAAAATATGTTTTTATTTTTATTCACTTTTATTTAATTTTCTTTAATGTATTTTGTCCAAAAAAATGTTTTTATTTTGTTATTCGTTTTTATTTAATATTCTTTAATTTATTTTCACTTTTTATTAAAATCGCTAAGTTAACTGGATCACACAGTACGGAAAATTTTTGGTTCAACCCTGAGCCGGGCGCACACTAACACTTCTTTTGTATTTAGGGCTAACAGTTAACTAACAGTGAAAATCAGCACTTTCAACACGTTCTTATTTTTTCTTCAACTGAGATTCAATTTTTATAGAAATCTAAATCCACCCTATCTTATTTTAGTCTTGTTGTATCTTATTTTATATTCAAAGAGAAATATTCCTTTTCTTTCTTTTCACAATTATTCCAGAACACAAATGTTTATTTTTGCTAAATATATATACCTATATATTTTTTTTTTTTCTTTTCTTTTTCCCTTCTTTCTTCTTTTTACACCTTTGGCACGAGTATCATAAAAAAAAATTAAATTTTTCCTCCAACTTTACAATTTCCATTTACTGGTTAAAAATTTAGTTGATTTACACGGGACAATTAAGAAAATTTTTCGTCACGACACGATCCAAAGAAACCGGGAATTCGCTGTCTAAGAAATTCCGCGAAGTAGTGTCCGGGAATCTATAAAACCACACCGATTCAAATCGAGGCACCGATTTCTTGAATTTTTCCTTTTTCTCGTTTTCTTAACAATTTCTAACTTCCTTTTTTTTTCTTTTTCCTGTTGTTCGTTTTTCGTTTTAAAAATATCTAGTCGCGTCCGAACTCTCCCAACTCTTCTGCCTCACTCTCGAGTTTTCGCCGGCTTTGGCCCACTCCTGGCACTCGGTTTCTTTTTCTTTTGTTCTTTTCTTTTACCTAAAAAAAAATTCTTTTCTTTCCTTCTTATGTGGAGACCAAAAACTTTTGGGGTCCGGGGTCAAATTCGGCCAATTCTTTGCACACGAGTTCACTTTGTTTTACACAAAATCAGGCCACGAATCAGATCAAAAAAAAATTTTCGCGAATCGCACCATGTCACCGCCCAAATCAAGTTCCCCCGAGTCCTTCGTCACAAACAAAAAAAAAAAACCCAAAGCCGGACGGGGAACCGGGCAACGAGCGCTCTCCTGCGTCGATCAAAACAATAATTTTTCCGATTCGCGGGATTACCTCCGGCTCGCGGCGATCTTTGCAAAGACAAAAAAAAACTTCAATTATCCGGTACCGCGCTACTCGATAAAAATTTTGGTTTTCTCGGCTCCGATGTATTGCGCGTCTGTCCTCGTTAAAGTCCTTCCAGCAACTCCCCGAGTTTTTCCCGGCCCGAGCCCACGCCGCCGGCAGCGTCGCCAGCGAGGAACCGTTAGGAGGCCTCGCGCCACGAGCTGATGAACCGGCATCTCGGTCCCCGCTCGCGTCCGCCGCCGTCGGCAAGGGCTCCAGCCAGCAACTCGATCACCGGCGCGCGTAGCTCGGTCCGGAAATTTTTCTATGGGACCGAGGGCCTGGTGCACTTTGTGCATAGCGAAGGCCGCTCGGTCCGGAGATTTTTGTTTGCGACCGAGCTACCGCGCCGGAATTTTTCTATCCGGTACCGTTGCCGAGGAATTGGCAGGCGAGCAGCGGGCGCCTCTAGAACATTCGGCGGCCACAAATTGGAAATATTTTAAGTTAAAAATTCCAATTTGTGGCCTCCGAGCGCTCGATGGGCGGCGCAACTCGCCCGCCACGCCGTTAGGCAGCGGCAATTCGCGCCTGGGCGCCGTAAATTTTTAGAAGAAATTAAGGGGGCCAGCCCGGCTCTAGCCCATAGCCGTAGGCGAAATAAATTGGCCGCATAGTTTCGTGCCCCAACCACAACAACTTTCTTCCCAAAAAGTCGAACACTTATAAATCCAAAAATCACACAAAAATACTTCACTACACTCAGCGATGGCCTGTGCTCATAACCTGTTAGGATTATTAAATAAAGTGCAGGGTACCACAGTTGCAGTAAAGAAAAGTAGATTTATTATAAGTAAAGTAATCTGATGGAATGAACAAAAGTTACACGTCTTAGCTGCTCGGCGTCACAAGACGAACTAAATCAATAATAGGGCGCGCTCGCCACTTAGGAGGGAGCGAGAGCGCTGGTTAGTACCTCAGTGGAGGGACTCGTGACTCCTCGAGTCACTTCGACTATTAATCGGCTATACAACTAGAGATTACTATGTACATATTAGAATCACAACAATTATCAATCAAACATTATCATACTACGAATCGAAAAATAAAAATTATTTGATAATCGTTATGGAGCGACCGAAGCGAACGTACGTTTAAGCTAAAATTATATATTTTTTTAACCTGTACATTAGGTGCATTAAATGCAACGTTTTCTTACCTGCATATAAGACGCACTTAGGCGAGAAATCACAAACGCAATGCACTTAATTAATTTTTACTGCAACTATGCACCAAATTCAAATTATTTCACAATACAAACTGCACACAAGAGCAACTGTCCTCTTGAACGAACGGCCTAAAACTGAACCAAAACTAGGAAAATAAAACTACCGTTTTACTTCGTCCTTCGTCCGCATACCAAAAAACAAAATGTAAAAATGCAATGCGTTGTAAACTGCGCGGGCTCGCAGAACTCAAATGACACAACGTTTCACGGAACGACTTCGCTCTTCTCTCAAAGCGGCAGTTTTTGAACAATATTCGGAAAATCAACGAATTAATCAACTGTTTTCACTAATCAATTCGAATAAAGTCAACTTGATTAAAAATGTTGTTAAATAAACCAATTAAATTAGTCAATATTGTCTATTTTATAGTTAGTTGAAATTACTTAAGCATAAGTTGAAACAACTAAATTAGAATTTAATCAGTTAAACATGTAAATCAACTATTCTTTTGTATTTTCAACTAATTAAGAAAAGCTTCTTTTACTAATTAGATTAGCTCAATCGCCAAATATATTAGTTGAAATTTCCTACAAATCCCGTCACTGCTCTAGTCGTACGATTCAACTAATTTAATTAGTAAGAATTGCCGAAAAATTAGTTGATTTTAGGATTATTAAAATTAACGAATTTGATATGGAAAATTCAACAAATGCAGTTAGTAATAAATGGCAATTCATTTGTTAAAAGGAATAATATATTAGTTGATTTGCCTAAAAAAAATCAACTAATGAGGTTTGGTTGAATTTTCTAATATATTTCTCTCAGTGTGATTGCAAAAATTACAAAAATATGAAAAATGGGCCGGACATTTACTTAAGAGTGCCAAACATAATTGTTATTGTAAGTCAAAATAAATCAAATATTTTCATTTTCTTTTGCTCCACATTGTTGGCTTTAACTAATATTTGGTCGGAACACCTTTTTGCTTCAACACTTCAAGGCACCAACGTTGCATTGATTCAACAAGGCGTCGGCACCGTTCGGCTGATATGGCATACCACACTGAAAGCAAAATCACGATCATATGGATAAAAATCGAGGTAGCATTGATAAAATTTTCATTACTATTGAGCCGATAAAGATTTTGTCAATGTGATAATGAGTGTTTTATCAAATCCAATTTTCTCCTCTTTTCTATAAAATTCTTTATCCGTTCGATAAAACGTCTGTCGAGGTGAAAGAAAATTTTATACAAATTTCTGATAGAAGCATCATCGCATTGATAAATGTTTATACACATAACAAAAATATATATCAATAGGAAAATCAGTTTTGTCATGTTGATTAGTTTTTTTTTTATCAAGATGAGAAATTTTTGTCTCAACGTAAAATACCGTTTTATCAAGATGATATAATTTTTATCCCAACGTAGATTATATGATTTTATCAATTTAACAAAATTCTTGTTCCACTGGAGAATTTTGTTATAAAATATATTTAGTCGTTTTATTGCAATAATAAGATTTTTATCCGTACGAAGAAATTGTTTATCAATCTGAAATCATATTTTTGTCATATTGAAAATAATTTTTTTTTTTACGAAATATGTTTTGTCAATGAGACAAAATTTTCATTTTCGTACGTCTTGTAATCCATTATATAAATTACCCGGCAACCCCCTTGCTTTTAGTTTTCGAATTTGTTATTACCATAAATAAATACATAGCTTTGTTTATTAATTTATTCACATTACAACATATTCGAAAACCAAAATCCAGGGATGTTATCGAGTAGTTTATATACTGGATTACTACAATTACTATAATGAACATTTTTCTTTATTGACATGGCATATTCCGACTTAAAGAAACAAAATACTTTCAATATAACAATAAACATTTCATTAGGAGTAGCATAATAAAGAGGCAATACAATAAGATTTAAAATTAATTAAATAATAACATTGTATTATTCTGAAAACAATTGAAAGGGTCTTAGATTTGAAACAAATTATTCTGTTCAAAATTTTATTTAAATCAATGTAGTGATAATATAAACATCAAAATATATTTAATACATTGCACTTTAAAGGTAAGATTCATTACCAATGTTAATTTCTATTGATTAACTAACAAATAACCAAATAAAAATTTCGTGGACATAGTTTTATTTAAATGAATAAATTTTTGATACACAAAGAATTTTTTATTACAATATTTAAAAATAAGGTGCATACATTGTCTTCAATAATTTTGTACATACATACAATGTTATCCTTAAATTAATTAACGTAATTAACCTTCCCGCTTAAAAATCAAGAACTACTGAATTGGCAGAACAATTATTTACTGTCTTGCAGATGTAGCAAAAATAAAATAAAATAGTGGCTTCTACCAACCCCCGTGGCCATCTAAGTCCCAAGATGGTACACTCACGGTGTTCGTCCGCTTCACTCCAGACACCACTGAATGGGCGCTGCTATTCCATGGGAGTCTTGGAGTGGGGAGTTGCCGTAAAATGTTAATGAGAAGTCTTAATCTACAAAAAGGAAATCTCCTGTAAGATCCCTGTAGTGCAGTCTTTGCCTTAGAAGAGGTGTTGCTTGGGGTGCAGGCTCCCAAATCTTGAAGTTTTAAGAAATAAGGGGGAAAAAAATTTGGATAATAAAATTGGACGGGTAGGAAAGAAATTTATAGCTTAAAAAATGCATTATGAAGATGCGAGAATTATCCTGCAGCGAACTGGTGTTGAAAACAGAATAATGACAAACGGCTGGAAGCATATCCTTTCGTAAAACGAGACATAAAAACAGATTGTTGAAATGTGTAAGAAAATAAAGTGAAATTATTAGGTTTAAGAATGTGGTCTTAGAATATGTCCCTCTCATCACTAGCGGTAGTCATAACTAGCCACTATCTATATGATAGCAGTAGGAGACCAATAGCAGTGGGAACACCGAGATGACTACAGTAATTGTTCAGACCAGCTTTAAGTTAATAAAGTATCGAGCAGAACCAACTTTTGATTTTAACTTGTTTTCATCACAAAATAGCTATTGAATTTTAAACCTGAATACAAATATACATATTTAATTGTAGAAATATTTGCAAGACTTAATTTTTTTTAAATATTCTGTAAATCGGCAATGAGTTGACTTATTGCAGGATAAGATTTATCGTACCGGGTAGATATGTTATAAAAATTTTTTTGTAAAAATAACCAAACTGTACAGGATTCGATTGGATATTCTAAATTAAATAAAAGGAAAATCTTAAAGCAAATGTCTGTAGCTTTTACAACAGAAAACATAGCATATTTAATATCGTCAAAGTATACTAAAATTTGCCGCGGTGCTGTTACCTTAGGACCAATTATAATGACGAACGGCTGTATAACTGCTCCTTCTTCCTTCTTCCTTGCAAGGTCTTCTTCAACTTCCGCAACTGTTGAGCCAATCATCATAAAGGAATTCTGGGAATCTTTGATAGTGTATTTTAAAATCGATTTTTTCGCGTTTTTATCTCTTGTAGTTTTTCTTGAAGCTGAAATCAAAAGCGCATGCAGGAGGTATAAGATGGCAGCATTTTTACCATCTAAATTATCTAGTGCAATTAATAAATTAGGGCATTTTGTTACTTTGTAATATTAGTATATTTTACCTTTTTCAATATTAGAAGTGGAAAGATCTTTCAAAATGTTGACTGAATTAGGCTCATTTACTTTGTTTTGGAGAAGGTTCAACATTTTGGAGCTATATTTGTTGAAAGATATAAGGAAGTTGTAGCATCCAGGATGAATTTTATCGAAGTCAATATCAATCTAAGAATATATTATTATTATTATTTTTAAAGAATCCTAATTGTCTTTTTACAAAACTTACCAATTTATATCCTAACGGTTTTGCGTAGTCTCGCCATTTTCTGAGAACCTCTTGCGTTGTTTTCATATCCCGAATATCCCGCAATCTATAACTTGTGGTTGCTCTCCAATGAACGTCTATTTCTGGCCAAGACGAGTTTTCATAAAAAATCCAAATTCGAAGTAAAAATCTGCTTAACAGCTTTATTTAACGAGTGCCCTAACTAGACTAAACTCAGCTTTGTACAATTTCATCGCTTACAAACTTAGCGGTCATGTCATACATACATGTTCGAATGCGGAGTTGCCTACAGTTCGGCCATCGTGACCTAGTAATCGACCCGATTGCTTCTTTCTAACTATCAGTCAAATATGTTATTGTTAATAATACTTATACAATTTTACTCTTAGACGACACTGAAGGTGCCCTAGAATTATATAATAACAAATAGAAATCAATCAGCCTTGATTAATAATACTAGGAACAACATACAATTTCTTTTCGATGGCACTCAAGGTGTTCTGAAATCACGTTATAACAATACATAGAATAAATCAATCAAATATGGTTAACAATATTGATAAATATATACAATTCATTTTTAGATCGCACTGAAAGTACTCTAGAATCAAATTATAATAAAATAACCTAATAAATGGCTAACTCCAGACAAATATATAATATGTACAGTGGTGTGCAAAACATTTGCAACTAAAATCGAAATTCTCTACTGCCTATTACATAAACTTGTAAAATGTAAACTACTTAAACTGCAAAAATTGAATTGTATTTTGAAACTAGGTATAATAAAGATTATAAGATACTGGGGTTTCTTCAGGTTTTTGTTACACACCGAAGAAAATTACGCTTTAAATTGCAAATGTTTTGCACACCACTGTACTTACGTATATAAATTTGAACGAATCATTTTGTTAAATGAAACACCATAAACTAACAGCAAACATAGATCCGGTAAAATATATAATAAGTATGTCGAATGATTTGCAAACATAGCAATTCTAAAGCCTACACAGGAAAATTGGAACTTCATTGTATGTGACCATTATATGAAGGGTGTCACATTTGCAGGTGAGCAATTTGTAGAAATATTCAAATCCCCACTGTTTATTAAGAAGGTGTAATGTGAAAGCAGGTCTTACTTTTTCCTGGCCCCATGTTGGGCGCCTGTTAGGCAATGTGAAAGTAAAATTGGTCTGCTCGACTTTTACGTGCGCGGGCATGGTAAGCATTCGTAAAGGAAGAGGGCATCCTTGGGAGAAGGTTACCCTCGGGCTCACCGTTGGCGTTGTGATAGCCTAAGATTTCTTGAACCAAAACAAAAAAAAATACACGAATTTACCATGTCCAAGACACGTCACACACACGACAAAAAAACATTTATTATCGTGGAGGCCTTTCACGCGGACGCAGGATAACCGTGGTTCAATGCGCGCCTAGCGGTTGCACGTGCGTAGCTCGTCGGCCTTGGGAGGGGTTCTTGAACCTTGACCCTGCGCCCTATACACAGGGGTTGTTGCGCGCGAGAGCTGAGGGAGAGAGAGAGAGAGAGAGGGAAGGTGGGGGGGGTCAACTCCCATGGAAAGTCAAAAGATTCAGCTAGAGAGACATATAGTTTCCTTCAAAACAAAATTCATTATTAATGACAAAACTTCATTTACGCGGCCACAGGCCCACACATAAAGATAAATGTAACCTTAGTGCTAAACGGCGTCCCCTATCGGTGCCGGTCAAAATCATAAAGAGGTCTTTGTTTCCTTTTTTCTCTTTTTTTTTTGTTTTGTTTTTTTTTTTTTTCTATACAAAGTCCGAGAAATTAACAATCTAAGGCAAAACGGGGAAAGAACTACTAATGCGGGATCAAATTACCGTAGCAGGGTGTACAATGTCGAGTAATTTTACAGTAGTCTGGGTTTTCTCAACCAGCGACCTGGGGAGAAGTATTAAGAGAAACAAAACGACACGAACGCGAGAGAGGTAAAATGAAGACGCATGAGGCAAGCCAAATCCGGCTCGAGCACGATACCGAATAGAAGTGGCGGAATTAGTCCAAAGGCACAAAAAAAATTGACTCGATCGCTCATAGCCCTTCCTCCACCGATCAAAGGCGTTATCAATATAGAAGAATTTATCAATAATATGTTAATTTACTTACATACCTGTCGGAAGCGGAAGTCCTGCCGATCGATCGCCAGACTGCTGCACCTGTAGGGTAAGAGGTCAATGAACTCCAATTATATTAACATCAGGGAGTCTACACGACTTAGATGGAGGATGGTTGGGAGGGATCCGTGTAAATGTGCATCCGCACTTGGAAGAAACAAGATTAAAAGGCGGGGATGTGCCCTGCCTATGCTTACAATCGAGAGGGAAAAGAGCCTATGGCTAAAATGGACTTAGAATTATCAGTGGAGCGGAGCTCTACAAAAAGGAAAGAGAATAAAAAAAGAAATTCTCTTTCTTTTTTCTTTTTGGGGCGGGGAAACCCTGCGACTCCGGCGATGGCGCTGGTGGCGGTGGTGATCTGGGTGAGGGGGTTCCTAGTAGAGTCCTCCAGGCCGGTGGGGTGCTGGTCCTTCCTCTTAGGCGTTTGGGGGGGGGGGGGGGGGGGCTCCTCCTTTTCGCCAACCAATAAGAGATGCGGCTTTCCTTATGTACAGGACAAGTTAAAGATGGGGGCCTTCCTTATGTACGAGAAGGTTAGAGATGGGGGCCCTCTGATGTACAGGAAAATTACAGATGGGGGCCGTCCTTATGTACGAGAAGGTTAGAGATGGGGGCCCTCTGATGTACAGGAAAATTACAGATGGGGGCCGACCTTCTGTACAGAAAAAAAATTAAAGATGGGGGCCGTCCTTATGTACAAGAAGGTTAGAGATGGGGGCCCTCTGAGGTACAGGAAAATTACAGATGGGGGCCGTCCTCATGTACAGGAAAAAATAAAGATGGGGGCCCTCCTCATGTACAGAAAAGTTAACGATGGGGGCCCTCTGATGTACAGAACAGTTAAAGATGGGGGCCCTCTGATGTGGTGCGAGGCTCGGTCGCTTCTGAAATGAAAAGGGTGCCGTTTACCTGAACTGGCGTTCGAATTCTGCGGGAGGGGAATACTCACTAGCCTTTGAGTCTTTTCCGTCTTTTTTTTTTCTTGTTATTTAGCCGAAAGGGGCCCACTCGTGTACTACTACGGATCACTGACTTTTTGTTTTTTGTTTTTTTCACGTGCAATTAAGACTTTCGTTTTCTGGGCTCCTCGTGGTGCGGCCGTCTGCTCTTCCTCGCTGTCAGAACGAAAAGGAAGTCATGGCGGCGTTCTGGCGATCTCTTGTGCTCGGATCGCTCACGAGGTGGCTAAACGTCACTTAGAGGTTTTTCTTTGGTTCAGTGGTGTATTAAGGCGAGGTTCACCGGGGCCACTCTGTCAGCTCAGTTTTTATTTTCTTCTTAAGGGCCGCGCACATCACAAAGGGTGGAGCGATGTTGTGTTTTGATTTCAAATATTCATCCAGCACTTCATAGAACGGCCAAGTTGTCGTCAATTCGCAACCATCTTCAGTGCCTGTGCCGGTTGGCGGTTCTCTAATTTGCTGTAATAAACGTATTTTTTAGAATCACAGACTTTATTTGTTTAAAATAGGCAAGTACTTTGTATTTTGCTACAAGATTGTTCCACTTTTTACGCAGTTTTTCGTGGTATTTCTTTAATCCTGCTTCCTTGGCAACATTACTAGAATTTGAAAGGTGCCGTAATTAGATATTTGGAATTTATCGCGCTATTCGCGGGGAGAAAACAGGTCGGGCTTGGAAGGAAACAAGTTAAATTCGACAAATTACAGGATCGCTCTTTATTTCGCTAATTACACAAGATACAAAATGTCTGCACTCTGAGCGTACAGAGAGGTCCGAACACCGCGCGAGAAGCCACAGGAGTGTGCGCTTTTTGACAGTTCGCTAACGAGGCGCGGCAGGAACAGGAACTGGCGAGAGCAGCGAGCTCGCATATATGGCCCGCGGCTGCAGGAATTGCTTGCGCCGTGCCGAACGCACAGATGGCGGGACTGCTCAGGGCGCCACAGATATAATAAGCATAAATTTAAAAGAGTAACTTACTCCCATGCTTCTCTGATATCCACAACTTTTTTAATAAATTGCTCATCTAATTTAATGCGAGCTTTTATTAATTTCATGGATTCTTCGCTCGTCCCTGAAATGATTCCAAAATTAGGAATATATAATAAAATAATATAATGCAAACTTACATCTATCGTAGCCTTTTTCCCGTATTTTTCTTGAACTCATTGTGGGTTTAACTTTTCACTTTGCAAATACTCCCTTGTAAACACGAATGTCAGAATTTAGCCAATTAGCCAAAGAAGAAGAAGCATTAGCATGCTCGAAAATTTACTAAATGAAAATGTACTAGATTTAGCCGGCTAATTCCTGTATTTAGCCGGTTTGGCACACGCCCTAAATCTACGCGGCGCATATATCATGGAAAGAGTTTCTAATTCGAAACTATGGTACTTAGCCTCAGCAGTTGAGACGCGTTTGGAAAAATATGCAACGGGATGGAATTTGCCATCAATTTGCTTCTGCATTAATATTGCGCCATACCCTAGGCTACTTGCGTCGCAATGGAGTTCCGTCTCAGACTTGGGATTGAAAATAGCCAGAACTGGTGACTTCAATAATTTATTCTTAAGCATTTCGAAAGATGCTAACTCGTCAGGACCAAATCTAAAGGTGCTATCTTTCTTAAGCAAGTCATATAAGGGTTTTGCCAAAGTCGCAAAATCCCTAATAAATTTTCGGAAATATGAGCATAATCCTAAAAAACTTTGAACTCCCCTTACGCAACTGGGAATCGGAAAATTTTTGATGGCTTGCAAATTTTGTTCGTTGGGTTGTATACCCTTTTATTTTTGTTATTTTAAATATAATACATAAAAAAGGGTAGTTTTGGACTTAAAAATATCGTACTCTGAAATATCTTAATCCATTGGTCAGTTTATGTACATTAAAAGGAGGACTTATTAAAATTTTCAAAGGGAATACTTTGATATGTTGCATAGATTCTGATCCTATGATATACGATTGTAGATGATCATTGAAACCTAACACTTCAACAACTGAACAAATAGCAAATACATTTTCTTCATCCACATATAATTCTTCAATTCTATATATCTCTTGTAAATTGACCGTATCAAGTAAGTAATAATTTTCTGAATAGTTAGTTCCTTTATAGTACAAGGATTTCACAGCTTTACAATCTTTAGTTGAAATGTTGCGACAAATTAAGTCATTTCTCACAGAACTATAATAGTTTGATCCCGTTATGTTTTTATTAAGATGTTTTATTTCTTTTATTTTAAGAAACACGTCTCTTTTATCAAGAAACTGGGAACTAAACTGAAACTGAAATTTTACAGCAAGAGAGTAGGCAATACTCACACGGGATCTTATAGCTTTGGCGTATGATTTAAGTTCTTGGTGCTTTACTTTCTTTTAAAATTTCCTCAATGAAGTTTGAGAATTCTGTGACTTGACTCCTAGCGAGCGAAGGCTTTCCATATAACGTGCAAATTTTTTTTAACACCAGAGAGTTTAACTCATTGGGATCCGCGGTGTTCGCTTCTTCAGCTACTGATTGATTTTCATTTACGGTACTTCGAGTAAGGAAACTAGAGTAAATAGGTGATTGTGAACTAGTATTTCTTTTGCTATTATTACTATTGGGCATTTGCACATCCTCGTTTTGCTGACTTTGGTGTTTATTTAATAAATGTCGTTTAAAGGAATGCAATGAATCAAAGTTTTGAAAGCAACCTTCCGTGGCACATTTATAAACCTTATTATGCGCATTTTTTGGTGTGTGAAATGACTTAATGTGTAAAGTTAATACTTCACGTTATTAAAATTCTAAAAAAATATAATTCTTGTTGGCTTTGCCAACCTTTATTCGTTCACACCTAATTACAAACTGAAACTTATTTTCTAACTAAAACCTTAAAGTCTGCTGCGCCTCTCGGCTGCTGATTCGGCAGGTTACATTCTTCCTTCGTCAGCGCTTCACACGCTCGTTGCTTGCGCGTGCAAGCCGGTCACGTTGCGTTGCCCTCTTTCTGGATTTTACAGAGTGTTGTGTTTTGCAAAGTGTCGTCTTAACTTATACAAAGTGTTGAAATATCTTTAAATTTGGCATTACAAGTATGTATAGCAAGTAAACATTTTAAATTTGACACTTATGAAATTAATGAAGCTATTAAATTTGATACAGACGAAACTGGCTTATCATATTTAGTTTTTATATTAAAAAAGAATTATTGGATGAAATACCAGACATTGTAACATTCTCTGGGATAGGAAAGATTAAAAACTTGAAACATTTTTAAACAAGAGTCTACAGCGCTGAGAATAGAGTGATGTTTGTACAAAACTTCATCTTAATTGCTAAAGCATGTGTAATAGTAGATAAGTAAATATCTACTCGGTGCAGGCGTGAAGCCAGGGGTGGTGGTGCTCGGAGTCACAGTCCGGGGAGCGCCTTGCTGGCTGCACGGTCTAGCTCGCCGGTGGGGTGGTTCGTGGACTGCCACTCCTGGGAGCACCGCAGGAAATTTATACGCGCTCCTACTGGGAAGGGGTGGAAAAATTCCTTCCTTTGTTTTTATGCCCCACACTAAAAAGGGTTAGGAATGGACCGGGAACGGGGGGGGTTGGACCAAACACACAAAGAAAAAATATGTGACCCGCCAAAGTCACTGTAGGGGGGGGGGGGGGGGGGGGGGAGCAGGTCTGCCTCCGCGAGACCTGTTTCCCCCTCTGACCCACCTCTCAAATGTCCACTACCCCCTACGAGTAGTGGCACCCGACCGATAACAGAAAAGATAAACGGAGGAGAGACTCAAGTGCTCACATGGCCGGACAATGGAATACGACTAATTAATTCATAATCAGGGTTTAATTCCTCAATTCCTTAAACAAAACTGATTCACAATCATACCTTAGCATTAGAGATTATAAAATCCTGCATCTAAGATAGCTTTATTAGTTAAAAATTTTCTTCTTGTTCCTTTTTTTTGTTGAAATGACCGCATAAGAATTCTAATTAATGACAGTGTAAGTTAAATGATAATGGGAATTAAATGATAATGTAATTTAATGACAGAGTGAATTAAATGATAAGATGCATTGCACTAAATAGGACCGAGACGAAAGCACAATTACAAGGGCTAAATATTGAGGGTCGGGACGCGGAGAAGGGTCCGTACCACTAAATAGCATTACAAACCGAAATGTATTGTGGGCAGAACCAAGTAATCCGCTTTGCAAATGCTGAAAGATATCGACAATCACATATAAAACAATAAAATGTTACGGAGAAATGCCTGTCGTGATATCTAAGAAATGAAACACGGCAATGAAATGATGAATGTGAAGGAGTGGAAGAAAAGGTGAAGGAAAGAAAACATCAACGAGTACGGTGATACGAATTTTAATGCATCATTACGTGATACAGGGAAACATCGGGCGACTTCCTTAAAAAATTGTTCAATGCATTCCGTGTATGAAAAAGCACGTTTGAATAGAAAAGCAGCGATGTACTGCTTGTAATGACGCTGAACAATGCCATATGACGAGATGTTATCGTGCAAGTCCCGCCATAGGCGTTCAATACTTTGAGTGTGGGCCCGTGTTATCGGGTCCACGAAATGAAGACGGTGGTTCACCGTTAGGTGGTACCAGCTGTGCCAGGGCCGGCCCGAGGCAAAATTTAGGATGGAGCGAGATTCAACTATGGCGCCCCAATTTTCGCGCCTATTGAGAACTAATTATATGTGCAAACTTATATCACAGTAACAGTTGAAAGATAGGTTAATATTGGAAAATCTGTGGATTTTTCAACAATTCATAATTACTTTGGTGGTTACAGTTTGAAACAAGATTAGAATTCGATTTTACATACATCATTTTTGCGTCTGTTACATAACCGTTACGTTGCTCTTACCTTGGTTACGTAAAATTACGTGAATGTGAGCACTCTTTTGACAGTATTTATAGAAATAATGGAAGTAGAATAATTGACGAAATATTTAAGAGTTGAGGTACATTTATTCATCACAAACAATACTATTATAAAAACAGATGTTATTTCAACAACCATTCAAACGAAAATTAATCAACATTCATTAAAAATACAATAATCTTCAAAATCAACTTTGGTACTGTTTGTACTTTGATACATCTTTGGTTAGTTCCGCGCTAACTAATGTAAGAATACTTGAGAAATATATAAATCATTTAATCTACATGCTTAGAATAAAAAAAAAATAAAAATGTTAAAATAATCTGGATAACGCATTCTAATTGAATTTTTCCTTACGCACTTTTGCATTCGCAAATTTTTGTATGATCTCTTCATACGATAATGTCTGAGCTATATCATTTTCTATTGAAAGCAATGCTAAATCAGATAACTTTTCTTCTGCATGAGTTGATCTAAGATACGTCTTGATCAACTTCAGCTTGCTAAAACTCCGTTCTCCTGAGGCCACCGTAACCGGAATGGTTACAAAAATCCGAAGAGCTGTCCAAATATTAGGGAACGTATCATGCCACCCATTTGATGCCAACATCTGAAGAACTGCTTTCGGATCACCTTTATCCTTTTCCAAAAACTTTTTCAAGCACGGAATTTCCCTTGAAAGTTCTATTCCGGAAATATCGCAGTTAGAACCATGCGTCAGCTTATTCTCCAAATTTAGGCATGCTTCTTCCAACTTTTCTGAATCTTCACCGATCTTATTTAAATCATAGAGAAAGAACCAGGTCTCATTAATTGTAGAAAATTGTTTGAAGCGTGTCTCCATTGAGTTTATGGCGGTGTCCAACATAGGATAAAAAACATTGGTTCTAAATAACACTTCCGGATTTGTTGGCGCATCGTCTTGACTTTCGTATGAAAACATTCTTTTCTTTTTACGTGCGCGGACAATTTCGAACTCGGGGCTTATTCCAGCTTCCTCAGCTATATCTTTAGCGACAATTACAGCCTTCGTGAATCCTTCTTCTCTATATTCTTTCAGAAAGTTTAAGCAATTATGTATCAACTTTGTAGCATCTGACAAATCTACTTTTTCTGCTTGCAAAGTTTTGCTGACAAGATTCACATTGAATAACACGTCATACCAAATGACTACCGACAACAAAAACTCGAACTTTTCCACATTCGCTTGTAGTGATTGAGCTTCGGAACTCGCCACAGGATCAGTGGACTGTTGATATGCTTCATCCAAGGCCCACTTCAATTCAGCATACTGATACCGCACTGCTTTCAAGCTGTTGACTCTACTTTCCCATCTTGTTTCACACACTTTTTTCAGGGTTAAGCTTTCCACATATTTTGAAATAACCTCCCACTTTTTTGTAGAGCCAGCAAAAAAAACAAACAATCGCTGAAGGATACCGAACAGCGAAACTGATTTCACTGAAGTTTTAGCTGCATCAGCCACAACCAAGTTGAGACTATGGCATCCACAAGGATTGAAAAACGCTCGGGGAAACTTTGTAGTTATGCGAGCTTGAACTCCTTTTCGTTCTCCAACCATATTCGCTCCGTTGTCGTAACCTTGTCCTCTACAATCATTCATGTCGATCTCGTATTTATCAATTATTTCGTCCAAAAATACACCAGTTAGCCCTTCTCCGCTGGAGTCTTTCAGAGGTCTGTAAGTTAAGAAGCATTCGCGTAAACAAACTTCATCAACATCGAAGAACCGAAACGTGATGCTCATTTGTTCCGTGTGACTTATATCTGGTGTACAATCCAAAATAATCGAGAAATATTTGGATATTTTAATTTTTGATACAATTTTCCCTCTGACTTCATTTCCTAGTAAATGTATTATTTCGTTTTGTATATTTTTGCTGAAGTAATAGTGATTCGTTTCTTTGTTCACTACTCGTCGCAAATGCTTTGTCATAACTGTATCAAATTTTCCCAACAATTGGACTAAACCGAGAAAGTTGCCATTTTTAGTGTGTTCAATTTGTCACTACTGCCACGAAAAGATAAATTGTGTTCTGCCAAAAACAATGCGATTGCGATCATTCTTTTGAGCACATCTTGATTTCTCGTCCTCCAGTTGCATTTGAAGGGCTTTATCAATTCCAGAACAAGTTTCCAGTCTTTTTGAAGTTTCGAACCACGTTGATAAAGCTGACTGGTGATCTTCTGAATTTTCATGGGTCTTTAATACCTGGGATACATGTGACCAATTGTCGAAGCCCCTGTTACCGAGTTTACACGGTTTAGACCTATTAAATATATAGCAGCAAAAGCAATAAATCTTATCTGCATACTTGGAATATATCAACCATTTTCTATCATAAATTTCGCCGTTGGAAATGACTCGTTGAAAATGCAAATTAGAAAAATGGCGCCCTTTTTCATTCCGCGGATAATCTTTATCTGCCAGTTTACCGTTGTATGGGCCCTGCAATATGATGAGGTCTACTGTTTTGGACGACAAGGACGACGGCCACTGGGCGATGTCAACAGATATTTCTGCGTTGGTCGTTGATGTTGCTGTTACTTCTGCAGCAGGCACATCTTGAATCTCCGTTACATCATCTGGAATATTTTCCGGAATAATGCCGTCGTCGTTGAGTTGACTCGAAGAGGGTTTTTCTTCAATTTTCAGATACTTACTTGGCTAACTGCTGGGCGCTTTTTTCGTCGACTGCTTGTCTTTCTTTTTTCTGCTTTAAATTTTGTGCTCCTGATAATTTTTTTGGAGCTTGAGACATTTTCATTGTTGTTGCTGAAACATAATATTAAATATGTAATTTAGTTCACTAACCACACCAATATTTACATACCCCAGTAAAAAAAGTGTATAAACTGTTTATAGAAAGTTACATAATGTTTATAAATCGTTTGTAAAAATGAAAGTTTTTATAAACAAAGTTTATAAATTTTATGAAAAAGTTTTATAATCTATATAAAAAAAGTTTATGAAAAGTTTTATAATGTTTATAAACTGTGAAAGTATATAAAAATTGGTCCTAACAAGTTTATAAATTCTGGTATTTTTATAAAAGTTTAGTACAAAGAGTATATAAAACTTTGCATTTCATAAATATTTGTGTTTCATGAACCCTAGCAGAAAAAAGTTTATAAACTTGAAATAAAATAATTTTATGATAACTGTTAATAAAATGTTTATAAAAAATACATGTTTTTTATAAGCAAAGTTTATAGAATGTCTATAAAAATGCTAGTTTTCTATAAACGAAGCTTATAAAATGTATATGAACTTTGAAAGTATATAAACATTTATTTATAAACTTTTAAAGTTTATATACTTTTTAGAACCTTAGTTTATAGAAAAGTGGCATTTTTATAAGCATTTTATGAATTATGTTTATGAAGGACATGTTGAAAAAATGTTAAATAATAATAAGGGTTATAATATGTACATATAAGTTTATGTATTTTTATAAACATTTTTTGTATAGTTTATAAACATTGTTTATCAACTTGATTTTATAAACTTTTGTCTACTAGGGTAACACAGGTACTCTCACAGAACATGAACGTTTATTGGATGTCAAGAGAATAACAATATTGGAACTTTGCGACGTTCAAATTACGTTGATTCGACAAATATTTGACTTCAAATAAACGTTGATTCCATGGCCAAAAAAACCTCAAATTTAAATTATTTTCATGTTTTATTTCTGTTATTGTTTTAGATATTTTTTGCTGTTTGACGAAAGTTTAATAAACGTTTATACCAAAGACATTGAATAATCGCCAAAAACTGTTTTTAAGAACTAGAAACAATTTTTTTCAAGTCTGAAACACGTTTTCCGTTTTTTTTAATTACCAAAAACGTTTCTTTGACATCTATTAAATGTCTCAGCTATAAACAGTTATTTAACGTTTATTAGATGACAGAAAATATCAAAAACAATAACGAAATGTAATCTCAAAAAAGCGTTGAATTGACTTATTTACAAAAACCTCTTTAAAGGCGCGTGTCAACGGGATATTTAACCATGAATTTTATGTTTATTTGACGTCAATTTTGTCATCACGAAATTACTATACTGACGTTTTGTGAGGTCAAATAAACGTTCATGTTTTGTGCACGAAAGGTTATTATTTCTGTGAAGTACGAAGAACCACATTTACGAAATGATTATCACTAATTTATTACTTACCACTTTCAATAACAAGAGAAATGTACGCTCACAGCCCAAAAAACATTCTCATTTGTGGCAATCAGGGATATTGACTTGTCTGCATTGCTCGAAACTGTCGAACGTTTTAACTCTAGCTTATAGCTTAAAGCGCCACCACTGACAATATCAACGACGATTAATTCTTTGGCGGTTTTAACCGAAAGTGTCATCCCCTAGTGGCAACGTTGAAAAGTTGGTTTGTCATTCATATAATTATGGCAACACTGAGGATGTAACAGTGACGGTGCACTGAACGCGCATTCAACTGGCGCGAATGTCTTAACAGATAAAATTATCATTCTTAGCAAAATTTGGAAAAAAAAAAATTGTCCGTTGTCTCTGAGGCGCCCCTTGTGACTTGGCGCCTGGAGCCGTCGCTCTGTTCGCCATATGGTAGGGCTGGCCCTGTGAGTAAAGCCTCCACGATCATTGAGCCTAGAACAACTAGAACACCTCCAGAAAATATTCGGATTACTGTCCAGTGTTTCAAGAACGCTTTTGGATAATTTCGACCAATGCTTATGAACACTTTTATTGCAATAACCACAAACAACATTTTTGTCAAACAGTGGATCATTACACTCCGCGCAATTTTTTGGCGGCATACTTAAAGCAACTAAATGTTTAGGAACTAGAGAAAGAACACGTCCGATCGCACTCGCAGTTCGACTCGTATCTCGTATCGTATTTATTCGGTTAAACTGAGCTCTGGCAAATTGGAGGTTCCTCAGCCTGAAGTTTACAAGTTTAGCTTTCTGCATTTTCGTTAGTCTTCCGCTGGTATCTCGTGGCTTTGTACAGAAATTATAATTTTATATAAATTTCCTAAAATTAATGTATTTAATATACTTACCTACCTATTTACCTGCGGTTGATTCTCCATTTTGATTTTCAAAAATTCAAAAAACCAACAATTCACGATCTAAATGCGGCCTGAATGACATTTTACTTTTTTCCGACTAATTACTTACAAAGTCGCTCTCCGGAAATAGCGAGCCAGGCAATTCCATGTAGATATAATAGGTGTACCGGTTAATTCGTGCGGTTTTACAACAGATGGCGTCAATTAAGTTCTTATCGATTTTGGTTATTTCTGCCGATATTTTGGAGTTCTCAAAGAAACGTCTGGCTGTATTGCCATCATTGGACGTCCCAAAAGGCTTCTTAGGCTTGTCGACCATTAAATTTCATTTCTGTTTTAAATTTCTAGCTTGTAATTTTTTAATGTTCATTTTGTAAGACAAATGTATAAGATTCTCAAAAATGCATATTCATGCAAGTTTTATTCGTTACTTTCGGGGTAAATAAAAGAAAGACAATAATTCTTTTTTCTTTATTTTTTCTGTTGTGACTTAAACTTTATTCAACTAAAATAGGACTACACTCGATGACGGCTGGATAACGAAGAAGGGCGATCGGCGTAGGCTAGGCAAAAAGTAGTGATGAACTAGGGTTGCCAGACATCCTGTCAGTTACAACATTCCCTCCCGTCCTATTTTGAACGTCTGGGTTCTGGTGACTTAGAACTCGCTGTTGGATCCTAGAGGAACGTCTAAGCTCGGTTACAGGCTTATGATGTATCACCGGTGTGGGCGCAGCATTATGGGAGATGCTACGAGGCTTCAGCTGATTGCGATGTCTCCGGATGATTCGGTTATCTTCAGTTAGGCATATGCTATACATAACTCGACCCAGGCGTTCCTTAATTGTTCCTGGGATCCAGGGTGGACCCCGCGAAAAGTTTTTTGCGTAGACTGGCTCTCCTACAGTGTAGTAGGTCCTTACGAGAGGTTTCTCGTTGACTGGCTTCGGCTGCTTGATCCGAGGTAACATGAAAGATAAGGGAATCTTAGGCTGACGACCGTGTAGCAATTCGGCCGGTGATTTCCCCGATATAGGATTAGGTGACGTTCTGTAAGAAGTTAAGAACGTTAGCAGAGCCTCTGAAGTATGCTTACCATCAGCCACGGCCTTTGTTATTGATTGCTTAAAGGTGCGAATGAATCGTTCAGCTTCGCCATTAGATGCTGGGTGGAACGGCGCAGTTGTTAGATGCGTGATGTCCTGACTCGTGCAGAAGTCCTGAAATTCACGAGCTGTGAACTGGCGTCCATTGTCCGTAACAATGATGTCAGGAAGAGCTTCATGTACAAATATAGCACGAAGAGCATCGATAGTCGTCAACGCTGTTGCTGGCTGTAGCTTGACGACAAATGGATACTTTGAAAAAGCGTCTACACACAACAACCACGTCGAGCCTAGGAAAGGACCTGCGAAGTCCAAGTGGATGCGCTGCCAGGGGTACTCGGCAGTTGGCCAATTAGCAAACTGGCGTGTAGGGTTATAGCTGCTGTGCTGTTGACAAATTTCGCAGTTTGCCACTTGCTGCTCGATGTTAGCGTCCATATTGGGCCACCAGCAGTATCTTCGCGCTAGCTGCTTCATGCGCGCCATACCCCAGTGTCCTTCGTGAAGTAAACGTAAAACTTCATGTTGAATGGTTTCAGGAATTAGTACACGGATGTAGTCTGTTTGAAAAAGTATCACACCTCCCTCACTGCTCAGTGATAATCGGCGTTCAAAGTAGGGCTTCAATTTTATGTCTGCGGTGGGTAGCTTCGCAGGCCACCCGACTTCTATGAAATGACGAACTCGCTGTAGGGTGCTACTCATCTGCGTTTCTCTTCGTAGGCGATCGGTATTTAATGGAGAGTCCTCTATTTGCAGTTGTACATCTAGCTGGAAACAGCATTCGTTGTCGGCGTCAAAGTCCGGATCAGGACCACATGGCAAGCGCGATAAGGCATCTGCGTTGGCGTGCTTTGCAGTAGGCCTGTAGAGGATTTTATAACGATATCCCATAAGTATGAGAGCCCAACGCTGCAAGCGTTGCAAGGTAACTGTTGGTAGTTGCTTATCCGGGCTGAAAATAGATACCAGGGGCTGATGATCCGTCAAGAGGGTGAAGTTGCGGCCATATAAAAACTGATGAAATTTGCGGACTCCATAGACAATCGATAGGGCTTCCTTTTCGATTTGGCTATATCGCTTCTGATGAACATCGAGAGTCTTGGAGGCGAAGGCTATGGGCCTTTCAGTCCCGTCGGGCATCTTGTGGGAGATAACGGCTCCTATGCTGTGCGAAGATGCATCCGTTGCTAGGATGATCGGAAGTGATTCATTAAAATGAGCTAACATAGGGGTACTTGATATTTGCTGCTTGAGCTGTCTAAAGGCTTTTTCTTGATTCTCCCCCCACGCAAAATTTTCGCCTTGGCAGAGTAACTTGTTTAACGGAGCTGCTGTCTGGGAGAAACCATTAATAAACTTATTGTAATAGTTAATTTTACCTAAAAATGCCTGGAGGTCCCGCAGGTTTGCAGGGCGCGGTAGCTCCTTTATAGCTGTGATTTTTGAAGGTGCCGGGCTAATGCCGTCTGCACTGATGACATAACCCAAGTACTCCACTCTAGGCTGCATGAAAGTACACTTACTCCTCTTGCATGTGAAGCCAAATTCCTGCAGTCGACTGAATACTTTATGAAGATTTGCGTTATGTTGTTCCCTCGTGGACCCTGTGACCACTATATCGTAAGGTAGTTAACACAGTGCGGGATACCTGCGATTACTTGCTCCAACAGTCGTTGAAATATCGCTGGTGCACTCGCCACACCAAATGGTAACCGTTGATATGCAAATAAGCCTAAGGGTGTATTTACAACCATGATTGTCTTCGCTGTATCGTCCAACTCGATTTGAAAATAAGCTGTCGAAGATAACCCGTGGGATACAAATAAACTGAATAAAAGGGTTTGATAAAGGAAAACCGCGTGGAGTTGAGAAAGAAGTGACTTTATTAGGCCAACTGATCTGGTCTACAAGAAGGCTTGGTGACTACAGACTCTCTTGGTGACTCCGTGTCGCTCTTCGACTCCGTCTCGGCCGTATATTTTGAACATAAGCATCCGACAGATCCAGTTTGGAGAATAGGCAACCGCCGCGTAACTTTTGCACTAATTACTCAATGCGTGGAATGGGGTGCTGATCTACCTTCAACTGTGCGTTAACTGCTTTGAAATCACCGCAGATTCTCACGCTATCATCCTTTTTAGGGATTACTACATAATATAGGTGCTGCCCAGTTACTGAAATTTATTGGTCTCCAAATGCCAGCTTGCGTAAGTCGAACAGCTTCCTTCTTGAATTGCTCCATCTGTGCGTAAGGTAACGGACGAGCCTTACTGTACTGGAATTGCATTGTCTTTAAGATGCAGCTGGGCTTTGAAGTTGTTGCAGTGCCCGAGTCTATCACTAATGATGTTCCTCCGGGAACTTTTAGGTAAACGAAAATTAAAACACCGGTTGGTTAAAATTACAACACTTTATTATTCGCTTCGGTATAAATTGTAAAGCCGAGGTAATAAAGTTATAATATTTTACTATTCGCTATTAATACGGATCTTGAAGGCGAGGCAACTACCCGTTTCGATCTAAGAACAAACTCTGACTGCAACTGAAATCGAACTATTGATTAAAAAGAAAGATCGGTTGAAGGGGAAAAAAAGATTACGCATGCATTTCTGTCTGAATGCAGCGAGAAAGAAAGTTGGGGTCAAGTGGTGCGCTGAGTACTTAGCTTTTACTTTTAGGTCAGTTCATTGTTCTGGATTTGTTTTGGTTAGTTAAGCGTTTTGCTCTTTAAGTCTTTGTTTGGGGTATAGGATTGGGAAAGAGACATTATTGTTTGTTTTAAAAAGAAATGGTCTCAGCGTCTGTGATTATTTAGGGTAATGAAATTTCAGCGTTAATAAAGTTAGGAAATCTTAAAAGGAACTGATCTCAGCGTAAAGAATGTTAAGTGACGGAGGGTAATAATTTATAATAATTTAGGATAATTGAGGAAGGGTAAATATTTATAATATTCTTAAAAGGATCTCAGCGTAAAGAATGTTAAGTGACGAAGGGTAATAATTTATAGTAATCTTAAAAGCGTAAAGAATATTAAGTGAGGAAGGGTAATAATACTTTATATTATAATTCTGTGTTGGGGTGAGGAGATTGTTGTAACACCCCCACCGTTAGAATGAGGCTCCGACGAAATTATTGGATACGAGATTCTTGGGTAGATGTTGCCTTTCCTTTTACAATAAAAGAATACAATTATTAGGAGTATTAATATAATTACAATTGAAATATCTGTACCGAAACTTATCATATTATTACTACCGGTCTTAAATATCAGTGATTTAATGTTGCTTTCACTTTGTAATTGTTTTAGATATAATTCCTCTAATTCGATTTCAGGTATATCCTGAACATGTTCTCTGATTTTTGTTATAAAATTGGGCAAAATTAGGTTGTCATAAACTCTAAGGTTGGTGTTTACATAGCTATTATTTCCTATTTCTATTTTACAGTTTTCAAATTTTATTAAGAAATTCCCTTTGATATTAATTTTTGCATGATTGTTTACATTTTTCAATACGATTACACCCGTCATGATTTCTTTTATTTCTTGTTTCAATAGATTTTTAGTTTTACAATGAGCTTCTTCGAATTTTATTATACTACTGATACAGTTGTCATTTATTTCAATTAGGTTTTTCTTTAAGTTTTCCTTTACATTTGTTTTATATATTCTATTGTCAGAATTTACTAATATTGTGTTCTCTTCCAGAAATATTGATTTGTTTTGGCTATTCGGGATGGGTTCGATTAGTATTTTCGATAATAAATTTTGGGAATAAGTAGGTATTAATAGGACTATTATTATTTCGTTATTTTGCAGCCTAACTGCAGTTTTTATGTTCTGGTAGCTGTTAAAGTCATTTATGTCGATTTGCTGTAGGTCTGACAGGTTTAGTAATGTCGTCAAGATGAAGAGTAGGGTAGTTGTTAGCCTCATTTCCCTGTAATCAGGTTTAGGAATTAGTTGGTACTGATTTTACTTTGGTCCTTCTTGATATAATTTTTGACCTAATAGTAGGGTTGCTTCTGTCTTGGTATTTTTTATTTTTTCGTACATGAGTCTTGTAATATTTGAGTCCGTTTTTAGTGTCTGTTAAATGTTCGTCGTCAAGTTTGTCTGCTTCTACTTTCCTATACTTGGCGTGATTCTTACCTCCTCGAATTTCTTTAATATAGTTCGGTCCTGGTTCTAACTCTGTTTCGTCTCTGTGTTTATTAAGTCTGTTAATACTTTTTTCCTTAGTTCTGACTATCCTATCGTGTATTTCTTTATACTCGTTTTCCGAAATTTTTCCCGTCACGAAGTCTATGGGCTTTTTGTTAGTTGTGCTGTGAATTGTGTTATTATAGAACCCTATAATCTTTAGAATTTTTTCTTCAACTGTGTCTATGTCGCTGTCGTCATTATGTCTGAGAAGTCGAAGGTGCTCGTTTATGGTGTTATGTAGGCGTTCTACGTCAGCGTTGGAGGTGTGATTGCTGTTAGAGGTATAGTGTATATCAACTCCTTGATTACTAAGGAATTCGCGGATAGGAAGAGCTTTAAACCCTAGTTCGTTATCTACTATTATTTTTCTTACTTTTCCGTATGAACTAAAATATTGGATTAACCCTCGTTTGAATTCGGTCCAAGTACGGCCGGTTATTTTGATAGCTTGAGCGAGTTTGCTGAATTTGTCGATCACCGTCATGAAAAGCTGTTTTTCCAAGCTGTAAAACACATCGACATGGATGATTTCGTTGGGACGTGAAGGAGTTTCCGTGATTTTGTACGCTACCTTTAGAGGTTTCCGCTCGTATTTTGCGAGGCTACAGATCTCGCAATTATTTATAAACTGTGTGATCCTAATTTTTAATTTCGGATTATAAATCTTAGATTTCATTTCTTTGAAAACTTCCTCTATCCCGCGGTGATTATTCAAAAGGTGCTCTTTTTCTATTAAGTTTGCTAATTTTTCCTCGTCCTCTACGTCTTCTAACAGTGTAGTACATCTTACTATCCGGAAATGTTTATTACTGCGCATCGTATTATTATATACTGTATAAAATGAGGTGTAAAACTCGTCATCTATTATAATTGCATTAAGCTGGTTTAAATTGAAATGGTTTTTTAGAAGGACTAACGCGGACTCTTCGGTTAAGTTTTTCGTGTAGATAATTTTCCTAATGCTTTTAAAAATGTTTGAGGTTTTTATTTTCATGGAACCCGAGTTTATTTCCCTTATTATTACTTGGTTCTTAAATACATTTATGGGGGATTTACTTACTGGAATGGAGTTTTCGTCTTGATTCTCTACCCCAGTCAGGTTCATTTCTGCGACTTCTAATCTAGATAAGGCGTCTGCGTTACCATTCTTCACTCCTTTCTTATATAATATTACGTAATCGTATTCGGAGAGTCTCAGTCTCCAGCGGACTAATTTCAGCGTCTGTGATTATTTAGGGTAATGAAATTTCAGCGTTAATAAAGTTAGGAAATCTTAAAAGGAACTGATCTCAGCGTAAAGAATGTTAAGTGACGGAGGGTAATAATTTATAATAATTTAGGATAATTGAGGAAGGGTAAATATTTATAATATTCTTAAAAGGATCTCAGCGTAAAGAATGTTAAGTGACGAAGGGTAATAATTTATAGTAATCTTAAAAGCGTAAAGAATATTAAGTGAGGAAGTGTAATAATACTTTATATTATAATTCTGTGTTGGGGTGAGGAGATTGTTGTAACATCTATCCTCGAACAATTTGTTGCACCGCTTCCCCGCGATCACCCGCACAATTCAAACACGTATTCAAGTTTCAGCGTAAACTTCGCCGAGCAATCCACGCGTGCGTACTATTATACTACAGTAGGTGATCAACGAATTAGAAACACTAGAATTTCTTTAAAAAAAGTTTGAGAATTTGTGAAAATTTAAGGTATTAAGTAAAAATTACGTGAAATTTGCACTAAATATTTATTACTCAATTCATCTGGTGTACATAAAAAGTCAAAAATTTAATATTTTGTTGTCTCCCCCTTAGCTTTAATTACTTCTGTTATTCGCGCTGGCATACTTTCAATACAACTGTTGATCATTGCCTTAATTTCAGGGTCGTTATTCCATATATCTTCGATGTTATTTTTCAAAACTTGTATGGTATTATTTGTTATCGAGTACACTTTACATTTTAGAAAGGCCCAACAGTTCTCAATGGGATTGAGATCGGGGGAATTTCCTGGCCAAGTAAGAACATTCATACATATTTTTTGAAATTAAAAAATCATTTACAGATCTTGCCGTATGGCATGGTGCGCCGTCCTGCATAAACGTGTAGGAAGATGTTCCGGAATCCAGGGAGTCCATATAAGGAAGAACGACCGTTTCCAGGACACGTTTATATTGTTCCGAGCGTAACGTTCCCTTGACGAAATAAATAGCACCGGGGCCTTCTCCAGTAATGCAACTCCAAATCATTGTTGCCGGTGGATGTTTTACAGTTCTTATGAGGCAGTCTTCGTTGAAACGTTCGTGGGGTCTCCTTCTAACAAAATTAGCTGCTTCCGTGACAGCCTCTAAGCGACATTCGTCACTAAAGATGACCTAAATTTAAAAGAAAAAATGAAAAATCGTAACCCTGACAAACATAAGCGTCAACGGAACCCAAATGTTCCAAAAATTACCTTTTTCCAATCATCGATGGTTAAGCTCTTATGAAGTTTTGCCCAAATTAATCTCTTCTTCTTCATTTTTTCCATTAATTTCGGCTTCTTTGTAGGCCGCCGACATTTCAGACCTGCCTCATAAAATCTTCTTCTAACTGTCACCGTTGATATGTCCACTCCCTGCTTATTTAGATCTCTAGCGATTACGCGTGCTGGTGCCCTGCGTTGTTGTGCCGCCCTTCGAATAATTTCCCGGTCAGTTCTCGCCGTGGTTTTTCTCAAACCCTTACAGTTTTCCCGTTTATTACGTCGAGGACTTAAGCCAACTTCAATATTTTTTGAAATTCTGCTCACTGTAGCCGCCGAAACATCAGCTATTGTTGCTATTTGTCGCACAGAAAACTTTTGCAATCTCAACAATGTTGCAATCTCGATTTTTTTTTCATTCGTTATGTCTTTTCGTCGTCCCACTATACGAATTTGGCAAATTAAAAAAAAATAAATCATACACAACCTAAACATATACTTTTTCACTTTTTTTTTTCACAGGTCACTCGCAGATTCCTTCGCTCACAGTTACTGTTTATTATTGTTTACAAAACCACTTCACTTCCTCTATAATAACTTCACTCGATAATTGCCGTATTGCAAATGATTGCATTTTTTCTGAAATCGCCCTTTTTATACCCTTTGCATACCTCCTTTTTAACCTTTCTAAGAAGGATGTTATAAAATTTACCTGCCTAGCCCAATGTGGGAGATTCCGTTACTTGTTTCATGAAAAAATTTTTTTATCAGACTTCATCACCAATGCATATTGCACATTATAAATTGAAACTGTGTTAATATTTTCAAGTGTTTCTAATTCGTTGATCACCTACTGTAGTTTCGTTCGCTTAAGCTCTGGTGGCTTTTCTAGTGACTGCACTTCTTCGACTGCCGAGAACTTCTTCCAATGTTTTCCTCGTTACCTACATAGGTCAGTGCTGCTAATTTCTGCACTTAGGCACTGAGCTTGCTTAGTCACCGGCAGTCAGCGGCCCGTGCTACTCAATGGGTGCAATTGTTTTGAAACATGACCCTGAGCGCGCACATCCGGCCGTCGTGACAATTTGCTCGGTGCACTTTAAACCAGGTGTTAGCCACCGTGCGCTTGGCCTTGGGTGAACAGGTGTTAGGAAATGTCTGGTCATCCGTGATCTCAGCATTTCCTAACATTCCTCCCCCGTCGTAATGGTCCTAAACACGCCTTGTTAGGAAATGTCTGGTCATCCGTGATCTCAGCATTTCCTAACAAGGCGTGTTTAGGACCATTATGTCCCTGATCAGTTCGTCGACAAATTCTTTTTTACAGCTCTCGTTGGCACACCTGTAATTACATTTACGGGCTAATCCTTGCAACTCGGCTATCCAGTCGGCAGAAGTTTGGTTAGGTTGCATCTGACATTTGAATAATTTATATCTGGATGCCAGCACGTGCACCTTGGATTTAAAATGTTCCGTTAACCTATCGGTGAGCTGTTTATAGGTTTTTCCTTCGATCTTTTCACTGCCAAAGAGCTTCACAAGCAATTCAAAAGTTTCGACACCAATCCATGATAACATGAACGCACGCTTCTGTTCTTCATCTATCACTTTATATGCTGATAAATGTTGGTTCAATTGCACCACATATGTTTCCCATGTGCTTTTACCTTTATCAAAGGCCGGGAAAGGTGGAACGGGAGATTGAGACACTGGATCCTGCACGCTGATGCAGGATTCGGGTTTCGCTTGCGTTAACTGCCTTTGTTAGGACAGTTGCGATTCCATCCAACTCCTTTGATTTCCCATCAGGTCGATCATAAACTTTTGCTGCTGCTGGAGGATCTCTTGAATAGCTCGCTCCATTTTGACGATTGCGTAATACAATTAAACCACACTTGCTTCCAATTTTCCTCGTCGCCAGATATATGTTGTGACTTAAACTTTATTCAACTAAAATAGGTATAACAATATGTGGGTAAGGAGCCATCGACTGCACTCGATGACGGCTGGATAACGAAGAAGGGCGATCGGCGTAGGCTAGGCAAAAAGTAGTGATGAACTAGGGTTGCCAGACATCCTGTCAGTTACAACATTTTCTATATATTTAAATTTGTTCCTTTATAAAACTTTCACATTTCGCTTTTAGAATATACTTCACAATACAGAAAATCCAATCCAGAAAAAGACTCCCAGCTGGGAGCTTTCAGTTAAGTTGCGTTACCAGGAAATAGTGTTGACATAGCAGCATTGTTTCACGTTTTGTGGCAACGTGATATTTACTGTGTTTCTACAGAACTTAAGAACCGTGAGCACAAAAAATGTTTGTATTGCAAGAAAACGAATTATGAAGAGCTTCAAAATATTGAAATTTCAAGAGTATTGTTGCCAGACTTTGAGGTATTGGTTCGTCTGGTAATGCAGCTCACATGTAGTGTGGACATACCAAACTTGGTTGCTTCTTCATTTATCTCAGTTTAAATTCATTGCATTCAGCGGGTAGTAAACTTTTGATTTCATTTTCAACGCGTGTAACTTCATTTACTGCCACTTTAATAGTCTCCTGAACAAACTCAAGGTCTACTGGTCTGCAATACCTAGGAGAAGATGCCCGCGGATTTCCGCAAATTATGGTGTTATCTTTTGCTCTTAATTCAGGTGGAACCAATGATGTTAAAAATATATACTGAGCCTGATCACGACAGTCTATTGCGGATCGACTTTGAGTTGTAACGTTGTCCGGGTAGGCTCTAAGAAAGCCAGGGTAAACGGGACGGCAAATGAAAGAATACGATAATTATTTTGAATTCTATATTTATAACTAATCGCAAAACAAAAAGTAGTACAGAGAGAAATAGATACGGAGAAAGAGAAAAGAGAGACTGCTTCCCTACAAAACGGACCCGGATAACGTGTAGACTCTATAGTCTTTAAGCAAAATACAGCTGGAGTGATGAAGGCAACATCTCCATCACCCAACCGGACACTAAAGTATTATATTATGGAATAGGTACAAGTCTGCAATGAATATATATTAGGTTCTATACCAAAGGCAACATCTCTGGTATATTAGGTATTTGGAAGGATTTATATCAAAGGCAACATCTCTAATATACAATAATATGGAAGGTATACGGAATTATACCAAAGGCAACATCTTTGGCATATCGGGTATTCGGAAGTACCAAGTCAACTCCTCGGCCGCTGGGAAAGGACTGATGCTCCTTGTGATCCGGCCGATATTTATACGGCAGGCTGTGGCATTGCCAGATGTGCCCGTTAGTTTTTAGGGCTGCCAAGTGGGCTTGTTACAGTTTTCAGAGCTGTCAAATGCGTTCGTTACCTTAGTTTTTAGGGCTGCCAAGTGGGATTGTTACATCTCTCTTCCTCGTCGTAAAAAAAAAATTGAAAAACAATTTTCTTTTTCTCTTAAAGACTAAGTTGGTTAAATATACATATTATACATCGTTATTAAAATTATGAAACAAAATAATTCAGGTACAAAAAAAAAATTAGTTACTTAAAGAAAACTTAAACTTAAATTTACGGGCTCACTTAAAATCTGATATTGCGGTGGTATCGTTCCATCGTTCTATCGTTTCCGCTGGCCATCAATTGAGGCGGTACCATCCACCCTTAAGCGGATTGGGATTCGCTGATCTCCTATTGGTAGCCGATGTCGTCTGCCCTTTATAATCCGTGTCCAAGGGATGGAAACTCGAAGATGCTGGTTAGGGGGTTGATTCTCCTTTCCGGTGGGTGACATTTTCTCTGGAGTTTTGATGGGTCAGTGCGGTGATTGGTCCAGCGGGGTTAGTGCCTCCGGGATATCCAGATAATCCGAGATGTCCGGGTAGATGTCTCGCGGATTGGGGTGACCGGGTCTGGTACCTCCATCAACATGTCCCAGTCAGGTGTCGGGGTATCACGCCGTGGGGATATCTCGATCGGGGAGAACTGAAGTTCCAACACCGATCCAGAGTCCTCATCTGCCTCGGAGCTCATTTTCGTTGTTGTGCGTGGTGTCTCTAGTTCTTTTTAAATCTCCTAAATTTGGAAAGATGAAGAGGGAAATGAAGACGAAGATGAAAAAATGAATCGAGCGTTCAGGAGGAACAACGAATTGAGAATCAGGGTAAATGATGCAGAGGATGAACCAATGAGCTAGGAATACAAGGATAAAATGATGCAGGACAAAATAAACTTTAGTGATCCGGCATTGTTTTTAAATCCTTAACATGTACCCTTCCCATATCTCCACCGTCAGGATCCGTTATTATAAATAACTGGTGAAATAGCTTTGGATATTAGGAATGGACCCTCAAATTTTGGGCCTAGTTTGGCTGAGAAATACTTTGAAGCGGAAGAGAGAAAATGTGTCCTGCGTAGCACCCTTTCCCCTACTTTGGGCTTCCAATCCCTGCGTCTTAAATTATAGTAATGACTTTGTTTAGAAAAAGCCTTAGCCAAATACACCCTCACCAACTCATAAGCACTTCTCAGAATGGAAAGTCGTTCCTCCGTGTCTGGGAACTCCTGAGCTTGATTTACAAATGTGGTGGGTAGATTTGTTATAACGGGAAGGCCGAGGTCAGAAGGACCTCAGGGAGCCCGGCTAAAGCCCCTGTCCAGCGGTGTGCGGCTGCGGGAGCTGGCAGGCTAGCTTTATGCGGTAGTGTGGGGGGGTTTTTGCCGAAATACCGCCTTGAGCCGCTGGAACGGCCACCGATAACAATACAAAAAAAATTCTCCCGCGAAGGAACGGGACGACCAGCGCAAGGTAAGGGAAAAGGACAGTGCGGGACTGAGCCCTGCACCTGCCCGTGAATGACTTTCAGGGGGGGTTCCTGATGAAAAATGAACCCCCCTGGCCTGATCCCCAACCACCCGATGACCTCCCCTTGGCCTGGAAAAAAATTATGGGGAGGTCCCTTTTTAATCGTTACTGAAAGAGAAACTAAATCGCTAAAATCAAGATAGTGGGAGAGGGCGGACCAAGAAAAAGATTTAATTTAAGATAACATACCTGGTTATATTCCTTACATTATTATTTTTTTTTCAAAAATTTTCTTTACAAAAAATTTTATATCTACTTCGTTGGGCGCCTTTCTGGAACAGCTGCTGCTGGTGCTGATGATGAGTTGAACAGGCTGGTTGCGGCTGACGTTGGGGTTGATATGATGGGGGATGACTGCAGCTGAGGTTGATGAAGTCCAGGTACAGCTGATGTCGGCACTCAATCTTTCTGTTTCTGGCACCTGGTGGTGCATTAGAGAGGGCCAGAGAGTTTTGTTTTTTTTTTTTTCTCCCCCCTTCTTTCATTTAATAATTTTTTTTTTTCTTTTTACACTGGATAATTCTTTATTTTTTTTTCAACTTTTAGCAATTTTTGAAATTTTACTTTTACACTAGATGGTTCTTTATAATTTTTTTTTTTCAAATCTTAGCGTCTTTAAAATTATAATTTTACACCAAATAATCCCTTTTCTTTACTTTTAACTTTGTAGTGCCTTTAAAATTTTACTTCGACACTGGATAGTCTCCTTTTTTTATGTTCGTGTTCTCTTTTAAATTTTAGCGTCTTTAAAACTTTTAATTATACACTAGATATTTCTTTTCTTATTTATTGTTAACTTTTAGCGTCTTTAAAATTTATTCGTACACTGAATGTTTCTTTTCATATTTATCTTTAACTTTTAACGTCTTTAAACTTTTAGGGTTACACTAAATAGTCCTTTTTCTTTCTAACTTTAACGTCTTTAAATTTTTCACCTCTTGTTTCTTTGTTCCCTTTCCCTTTATTTGTATGCTAGATAGTCACGTTTTTTTTTGTATTGGTTTATTTGAGCGTATTTAAACTTCTAGGGTTACACTAAATAGTCCTTTCTTCTTCCTTCTAAATTTTAGCGTCTTTAAAGTTTTGTTTCTACACCAGATAGTTCTTTTCTTATTTATTTTTAAATTTGTAGTGCCTTTAACATTTTTACTTTTACACTTTATGAAGGCTAATCACGCCCCGTTCTCGGGAAATTCCGAGGCTTCACCTTTCGTCGTAACCCTTTTGTTTTTTTTCTTTTTATTTCGTTTTATTTCCTTTAACTTGATTATAGCCAAATACTACACCGCGGGACGCAACTAGATCTCTAACTTCTCGGGCGATTCGCGGGGTACCGTCCGGACGAAAACATCCCGTTCGGGGTTCCGGCGAAATTCCCTTTTTGCTTTTGCACCGAATTACAATTAAACAAAATTACTGCGCCTTTAATTAAAGTTTTATTTTACACTAATAGCACGAACTTTTCCTTTTTCCGGCACCGCACCTCTATTTCCAAATTTTTCTTTACTTTATTAGCGCGCGTATTAACTTCTTTTTCGCGTCCGATCTTTCCAGCTTGCAAGTCCCAACTCCTCGAGCTCACGCCGGCTCGAGCCCACGCCGCCGGCAGCGTCGCCAGCAAGGAACCGTTAGGACGCCGACCCACCGCTCGTTGCGCTGGCTTTGCCTCGCGCCACGAGCTGGTGAGCCGGCATCTCGGTCCCCGCTCGCGCCCGCCGCCGTCGGCAAGGCCTCCAGCCAGCAACTCGATCAACGGCGCGCGTAGCTCGGCCCGAAGAATTTTGGCATGGGACCGAGGACCTGGTGCCCTTCTGCCCAAACGAAGGCAGCTCGGTCCGGAGAATTTTGTATGGGACCGAGGGACTTGTGCACTTTTGCCTAACGAAGGCCGCTCGGTCCGGAAATTTTTTATATGCGACCGAGCTACCGCGTTTAAAAATTTTTCCTTTTGGTACCGCCCCTTGAGTCTCGAACGCAGAATTTTGGTGCTTTTTAGGCGACCAAATTCTACGTTCGCAACCCAAGGAACGGTACTTTGGTACGGGGCTCACCAGAGCCGCCGTGAATTTTTAACTAAATTTAGGTGGACGAATCCATAGGCGCCGTGGATAAAATTTATGAAAGATTTAATCCCTGACCACAACAGATTTAATTCTCTACCATAGTTCAGAAAGGCCGGGCTGAATCCAGTGGATTCGTGATAACTACTGTTTAGAGCCAGCATAAACTCAGGGAGATATTGATCCCATTTTCTTTGATTCTGGTCCACAAACTGACCTATCATTGTTTTTAAAACCCTATTGACTCTTTCCGTTGGGTTTGCTTGGGAAGAATATGGAATTTTCTGTTGTGACGGTTTATACTTGAGACAAATCGGACAACTTCTAATATATTTGGCTATATCACGTGACATGCCCAGCCAATAATACTCCCTGGAGATTTTTACAATTGTTTTTGCTATACCTAAATGACCCGCTGTAGGGTTGTCGTGGTTTTCTGCCAAAATTTTCTTTCTTAACGGTTTCGGAATACATAGTTTCCACGCGGTATTGTGAGCCATATAATCGCTTCTATCATATATATTTTTATATAATTCTCCATTTTTGATCATAAGATCCGGATAATCGGTAGGAGATTTTTCAACGACGGGCGGTATACTTAGAACGGTACCATGGACAGAAATTGTCGATGGTGATAGTGCCTACATGGCTCACCTACTTACTGGGTTTGCAAAGCGGTTGTCGAGATAAAGCATCGGCTACTTTATTCAAAGCCCCCTTTCTATACTTGATCCTATAATCGTATTGTTGCAACTCTATTGACCATCGTGCAAGTCGACCTGACGGATTTTCAAGACAACGTAACCATTTCAGAGAATGGTGGTCCGTAATTATAATGAAGTGATAGCCTTCGAGGTATGGGAGCATTTTCTTTTCTCCCCATATCACTGCTAAACATTCTTTTTCAGATACGGAATAGTTTTGTTCAGCTTGATTTAATGTTCTACTGGCATATGCTATTACTTTTTCTGAGCCGTTATGGCTTTGGGTCAATACGGTTCCTATGCCATATTGACTAGCATCAGTTTGCAAGGTAAAGGTTTGTGTAAAGTCTGGACAGGTTAGTATGGGTGCAGATGTTAATTTTTCTTTAAGTTTTTGAAAGGCATTCTCTTCTTCCAATTCCCACTTCCATCGCGTTTTCTTCTTTAGCAATTTAGTTAATGGGACGGTAACCTGTGAAAAGTTCTAAATAAATCGGCGATACCAAGAAGCCAGCCCTAGAAATCGTCGCAATTCTTTTATATTTTTCGGGGCGGGAAACTGTTGAATTGCTTCAATTTTTTCTGGATCGGCTCCAATACTTTCATCACTTATCACATGCCCAAGATATTTTAGTTTCTTTTGCCCAAATTGGCATTTACTGGCATTTAACCTTAGTTTAGCTGCATGTAGTTTATTAAATACTTGTTTTAGATTATTCAAGTGTTCCAAAAATGTTTTACCTAGAACAATTATATCGTCTAGGTATACAAAAGCTTTATGCTGCATTTCGGGTCCTATAATTTTATCCAGTAACCTTTAAAAAGTTGAAAAGTTTTTTTTTTTTTTTTTTGTAGGGAAGCGGGGAAATGCCGTTACGCACTAGGGGGCCGAGGCCACCCCTGTGCCGGACTCCCTGGTCGAGGCCAGGCCAGGCCTACCAGCTAAAACCCCGCTCCCCCCTTCAGGAACCCCACCCCGGGACCATCTTAGAAGACATTACTTCGGGGTGGAGCCCTATACACCCGCCCGCATACGCAGGCACACTCCGTTACATCAACACATCCATCCCATTCACACAGTCAGCAGGGGCCTCTAAGAGACCCCTGCCTTTGTCAGCACCCCCCATTGAACCAGCCAGCAGGTGCCCTCGAGAGAGCACCCGCTGTTGTCAGCCCTCCCTCCACGCTGCTGGCGAGGGCAATCCCTCCCGAGGGAGGCATTGCCTCGCCAACCAACACTCGCTCCACTCAGACAACCGTCTCCATCCACACAGCCAACAGGGGCTCCCTAGAGAGCCCCCGCCTTTGTCTTGCAGAATCTATATTAGCCATCTTTCTTTCTGACTAATACAATGGGTGAACTGTAAGGACTTTCGGATGGCTCAATTATATTGTTTTCTAACATTTTATCTATTTCTTTATTAATTATTATTTGCATAGCTGGGTTTCTGGGTATATACAGATGTGGCCAAATTATTATCACCTATAGAAATTTTTAATAAAATTGTATGAAAAAGTAGGTTTATGGTGCAAAAAAAAAAGTTTTGTTGTAAATACATTTATTAATATTTTGTGAACATTCCCCTTGCATTTTTCAAGGATTGTATCCTACGTGGCATTCCAGTGATAGCATTTTTAGGTTTGGTGACCAAATCGGCATCATTTTCCCAAATTTCCTTCATGGCTTCAATCAATTCTAATTTGGTCCGTGAGCACTTTTCTGCCACTTTTTGCTTAAAAATAGCCCAGATATTTTCGATAGGGTTCATATCTGGGCTATTTGCTGGCCAGTCAACGATTTGGATGTTGTTAGTCCTTAAAAACTCCGTAACTCTCTTTGCTGTATGGCAAGGGGCTTTATCGTGCATGAAAACTCCATCTCCGTTAAATTGTTCATGCATAGTTGGGATCATCTGTGTCTGAAGGACTGTTAAATACTGCTCCGCGTTCATTATTCGGTCAACGACGTAAAGTGGGAAGAGTCCTTTGGACGATATTGCTGACCAAATAATGACCCTTACTGGCTGTTTGAGTTGCTGTTGGACACATGAAGGTAAATACTCTTCTTCTTTGGATCTGCGAACAGTCCTAGATATTGGTAGTGTCAAACCATGGTATCGTCACTAAATGTGACTTGTTCAAAAAATAGAGATAATTTAAGTCAAATGAAAAATTTATTAGAAAATGTGTTTTCAGAATAATGTGAAAAAGAGTGTTTATTTCAACTTTACCTTTTCCCAATCATCTGTAGTCCATGTCAAATGTTCATTCGCCCATGTTTTTCTTTGTTGAACCATTCTAGAATTCAGCGTCTCCTTCTTGCGTGGTCGTCTTGCACATAGCCCAGATTGGAAAAGTCGACGTCTCACTGTCCGCTCCGATATTTCTGCACCAACGTCATGCATAGTAGCCCTTAACGACTTGCTGGATAGGGTGCGGTCGTCTTTAGCTTTCCGCAGCAAATAGCGGTCCTGGCTGCCTGTTATTTTTCGGTTGCGACCATATTTTCCTTTTCTTTTAGGACTTGCTGATAACTCAGCAGTTATTTTTTTTGCAAATTTGCTAACAAATGACCGGCTGACACCCACTTTCTGAGCTATTACTCCATGAAAATATTGTCCTACTTCCAAAAGCGTCGAAATTTTCGCTTAGGTCACTGCACTGATATCCTTTGCTTTACCCATACTAAATTTTATAAGATTCAAAAAAATATTCACCACGTTCACTATTCGAAGTTACAAATGAGATTAAATATCATTGGCAAGGTACTCATCCTTAAATACTGCACGGTAAACATAACATTGAAGCAATTTGTAACTGAAACTAATTAGTAAAGCAATAAAAACACTGAACTGTGAATTTCCCGAAAAGGCTATTCAGGTAATAATTGCTCCAGGAAAGGGGTATTTCCATGAATTTGATATCTTTATTGCAGTACTTCTTGGTAATTGAGGTAACCTTTGTAACTGGCAGATCAATTTAGAAAAAGGATGCAACGGTAGTTTTATAAACTACATTAATAACTTTTTTTTAAGAGGTGATAATAATTTGGCCACATCTGTATGTATCTCTGTTTAATCGGTTCCAGATTGTCTAAGCGTATTTTATGTTCGGCTAAAGGAGTTGGACCCTCTAAGACATTGAACTTTGGAAGTTCTTGTTCGAGGAATTCTTTTAATTCCTGTTTCTCCCTACTCTGCAAAATACCAATCGTAGCTATTTCGGGATTATGATTTCGGCTCGGAAATTGTACTGTTGAATGGGTTAATTGAGTCCCTGCCTGTGCAAGATGTCCATCCCCAAAATTACATCTTCTGATAAATTTGGGATGACATAAAAATGGTGAACTGTCCCCCTGGATGCTGCCCGGATGCTGTATTCAAGTTCTACATATATTGCTCTGTATATTAATCTCAGAACCGTCCGCTAGTTTGGCTCCACACACTGACAGAAAAACGTTGGTAAAATTGACTACATTTCTTGTTTAATTTAGCGTCAAACAAGATTCGTAGTTACTTTGAATAAGTTTTTATTGTCAATATTTTCATTTTCAACGTGACAATTTCATTGTTTGAATAAACTACGACATTTTTAATGAAATTGTTGTTCAATTACGTTTGCTTGATACATTAACAACGTGAACAATATTAAGTAACTATTTATATTGTTAATTTACAACCGGAAATAGTAGAACGAACACGATTGAATAGTATGTCAACAATCATTGCACAATAAATCGACAATATAAAATAATAAAAACATTACTTTTTTATAGTATCCTAACCATAATAATTTTTGATTTTACCACTTTTGCATTGTAGAGCAATGATGCAGCATAAAAAAATCGTTAAGTTAGAAAAACTAAAATCCATTTGCGACGCATTTCCTCTTGTAAGTAAAGTAAAAAGTAATAAATTTAGAATTAAAGTTTTAGATTTCCTAGAGACAAAAGAAAGATTAAATGCTAAAACCATGAGCTTGCATTCAGTGTTAAGCCATTAAACACATTAATAATGTGTAATTGATATATTGCCTATAATAGAAATTTTGATATTAAAACTAGTCTTCAAAATTGTGAGTATGCACACAGGTATCTTCTTTTTATAATTGAAAACATATTTATTACTTTTCAACCTATTTACAAAAACAGCTTTGTGGTAAGGGACTCCTAGTTTCTAACTTTAAATTGGATAGGTATATTTTCAAAATAAATCGAAAAGTCATTCTGTGCCTCTGCTTTTCTACATTCTGAGAACCCTTAAAAATATATAAAGTTCTTTGTTTTAATCCTCATTATTATTATTATTTTTCTTTTTAAAAATTAAGAATAGAAACAACAGTTTTAATGCAATTTTATTTTATTATATGTACATATATCGGAATATAATTAAAAATATTTTGGACGAAAATACATTTTTCCATTAGGATTATTATAATAGTGAACTGGGGGACCATCAAATTTACTTATGTTAAAAATGAAATATTGATTGTTTTCACCTTTAAGTTCATAGGATTGAAAATGATTACAGAATGATAATATTACTTCTGAACAAACAATATATACTTCAGTTTCTTTTTTAATGAGCAATGTTTCAATTCTATAAAGTGTTATTTCGTTTGCATCTGTAATACTCAAATAATAATTCTTCTTATAACAAATTTTTCGAAACTTTAGGTATTCAAAGCAAATACAGTCATCATCTATATTTTGAAACGTATTGATATTTTCTATCATAGAGTAACAGAAAATATTAGTAAATAATATGTCTGATTTTGATTTATCGGAAATATCAGTAGGAATACCAACGTTACTGGTTAACCTGCTACAGAATGATAAACAAGACTTGATTCCTAAAGAATAAGGCAAATTTCTACGTGAAGTTGTGTTATTACAATAATGTTTTAAAACTTTATGTTTGGATTCGTATCTAAAAGATGAAATATGCTTTAAAGGACCAACCAATTCTTTAACAAAAGGGTAATGAGCAAGGAAATGAAATTTTGGCTTCAATGTATCGTCAAATAAATCCATGTATAATAAATGATGTTGGGAGATAACTTCAGCTAAATTTTTTAGTTCAAACTCTTTTAAATTAGATTTTAAAGTATAAAAAACTATTTTATCTAACAAAGAATATAATTTCCAATGTGGATCGTTTACAGGAATAAAGTCCCCAATAAAAAAGGGCAAAAAGCGTACAAATGTCCATATTTCTCTGGCAGACATATTTAATCTATTTTTATAAAGATGTTCCATCTTTATAAGAGGTGGTTTGTTTCCTATTTCAGTTTCACCATAGTTGAAAAATTGAGTACGACTATTAAGAGAATCTAACGAAAAAAATTTTTTGTTTGTAACAAAATGTAATAATATTTTAGAAACAACATAATGGCATACACCTTCAAAAACATCGTGCATAAGATCCACAGTATAAGCTACGTATGTTATTAAAAACTGAAACTTCTCGAATTCCTGTTTGTACAAGTCTTTCTTCTGGATTATTGTGAAGTAAAATATCACAATCATAATTTGCTCGTGTTCTATAATATTCAGGATTATCAAAGCTACGGGACTGAGTAATTGACTTAGAACATTTACAAAGACGACAAAAAAAATTAGAGTTGAAACCCTTTGCATAGCCTAAAATAGTATTGAGACCAAGATTATCTCCCAAAATCAAACCTAAAGTAAAATAAATATGATACACTGAGAAAAATAAAATGTAAAATCAAAAAAAAACGTAGGTAAAAGTAAAATAAAACGTATATAGATTTTGCGCAAAATGGCAAGCATTTTGAAATTAAATACCTAATTGTTTTAATTTTACCATTTTTGTTACTTTTTAAAATAAATTGTGATTAGTTAAAATAAAAAGTATTTTTATTATTTTAAACACATTTTATTTTGAAAAAAAAGTTATACACCTTAAATTTAAAAAAAAAAATACTTAAAATAATAGAACACATTATTAACTTCAAAAACATTCCATTTTGAAAGAAAATTGACATAATGTTAAAATGAAAAAAAAAATAATTTAAATTAAGAAACATCCTTATTCAGGCTAAATGAAAATCTACTTTAAAAAAATGTTGTTTTTAAAAGTGATTACTTTTGAATTAAGAATGAAAACAATAAAAATTCAAATGCTCAAATAAAAACTACTATTTAAAATATTTCTTAAGTCTCACAACTCTGAGACCATTACATAAAAAATAAGTATGAATAGGCGGACCATCGAATTTATTTAATTTAATGACTTTCATTGTCAGTGGTTCTCCTAAAACATACGACACAAAATGGTTTTCGTATCTTAACACCTCCAATTCTTTGCAAATAGTATAACAATATTGTGATTCAGTTATAACAAATTCAATAATTTCATAGATTAAGGGTAGTGAAGAACTAAGAGGTGATAAGCTCAAATGATAACCTGCCTTATATATAACACCTTCAAATGTTACTTCTTTAACAACAATTGCATTTGAAAGATTTATTTCATTACGAAATAACTGTTCACAATCTAGGAATTGTACGCTTTGGTTTTTGTCATAATACAAAACCTCTTCTGAAAAACCATTTGTTAGAATTAAATTTGAAAACTTTATTGCAGCTTTAATTGACAATGAAAGAGGAATATTTACGCGGGATGAAATATTGCGAGCGTATGTTTTGTGAATTCTGTGTTCAGCTTCAAAACGAAAACACCAAAGATATTTTATAGGACCACACATCTTAATGGTTGTTGCATAATGCAACAAGAAATGGTGTTTTGGTTTTAAAGTGTCTTGAAATAATGAAGTATATAAACGATGATGCTCGGAAATTAAGTCTCGTAAACTTTGTAGAGTACTCTCTTCAAAAGAAGGTAATAATAAAATATCTATAATTTTAATAAGAATAGTAAGAAAGCTATAGACTTCGTCATTATGTGGAACTAAATCTCCGATCATCAAAAGAATTAAATGACAAAACGTTTTCATTTCTTTGGATGTCATCTTAAAATTTGATGATTTTATGTGATGTTGCTCAATAGGAGGACTAACGTTCTTTATTTCTGTCTCTCCATATCTAAACATTTGTTTACGGTAGTTAAATGTTTCTAACGTAAAATATTTACGTACATTTATAAAGTAGTTAAGAACATGGGCTAAATCATATTTGCAGACACCAGAAAACAAATCATGCATGATATCACAAGCAATATTATCAGTTACATGGAAGGAAGAGATAATATTGAAAATTGAGTTTTCCTTCACACCTGTTTCTTTATTATTGTTAATTTCAATATCTTGATTATAGTTCACTCTAGACCGTAGAAATTCACTATATTCGACATAATCTTCTTGAGTTTGCAGTTTAGATCGCTTGCAAATTCGACAAAAATAAGAGGAATTAAACGAGCTATTATAGCCTAAAATAGTATTTAGACCCAAATTGTCACCTAAAATTTGTCCTAAACTCAAATAAATCTGAAATTGCCCCTCCTTTGTGTTCACTTTAATGCCTTCAGTTTCAAGAAATTTAATTTCACTGATTAGTGGACCAAGAGTAAGAGTATTTCCAAATGTATCCATATCTTTTACTTTAATAAATCCAGCTACAAAAATATTACTAAGTTTAGAAGACTGTCGGCATGGAAAACTATAATAAATACCGCAAACAGAATGACGACCCGAATGAGAACTTAACGGGTCGTTAATTTCGAACCCATCAAAATATAAGAAGTACGGGATTACAATTTTATTTCCAAATGCAGATTTTTTACTCTGCCACAAATCACCGTTTATAAAGTTACTAAGTATATTATTCTTTTCAAGTTCATTAATATTATTCAAGACCGATTTTAAAACGCCGGGTGATTCAAAAAATTTTCTGGTTTGAAATTTTATATCTAACAAGCAACCTTGAGATTTATTTGATTCTATTGTGGGAGTACCACTTACTACTATTTCAGATAATTCATCACTAAAGGAAAATAATTTGGGATGTTGATACATATCAAGCTGTTCTAATAGTTTAAATAATTTATATTCGGTTTTAATGTCTTGAAAAGGATCACTCATAATATTCGCAATATTTATTAATTTTGTTCTCGTTTCATCTTCAGATGTTAAACTAAGAGACGAAAAAGCTTGTGAAATTGGAATTGAAAATAAATCTGTTATTTTATTTTGTATATCAATAACATCCGATCTGGAAAAATTAGAATTACTATGAAGATAAAGGGAAAAGTTTAATGCAGAGCTTTTCAAATGTTCTAAAAGGCTATCAAAATTTCCAGATCTACTGTACTGAACGTTGCATATTTGATCAGAGTTTTGAATCTTATTTTGAAGAAATGAGGTAGAAGGGGTACTATGCTGGAGAAGCAATTTCTCCGATTGAGAAGAACTAGAACCGCAAGTAATTCCTCTTTTATTGTCTGGACATGTTAAAGAAATATCATTTGCGTGTTTACGCATATGACATTTATATTTATAGATATCTTGAAAAGTTTGGTGGCAACCATTTTGTTTACATTTAAATTTATATATTGAAGGTACGCCGTGTTTACATTTTAAATGATCAATTAAGTTTTTTACTGAAGAGTATTCTAAGTTACATAGAAAGCAAATTAGCATGGTTGATAATAAGAGATTTACTTATTCAATTGATTTAGCAAATTATCAACACAACTATAAGGTCTCTCGGTTTTGATACAATAAAAATATTGCTGTAAAAATATCCATACTAATTTGCTTATAGGCGAATACTCTAAATCAAAGAGAAATGCGAGTTTTATAACTACATCTATACATTTCAGAAAGTTAGTTAACTTATACATTAAATTATCGCATAAAACATAGAAATGATCTAATTTCTAGACCTCTTCTCCAACAACAATAATTCTAGGTTGAAGCCTAAGTTTTTTCTTTGCATACTCACTTTTAAGTTTATCTATTTTGGGTTGGACATCATTCATAGTTGTGACGTGTAAAACGAAATCTTCTTGGGCATCAGTTATTGTTGGCTTATATTTTCGATGTATCCTGCGCGGTTGTAATATTGCATGCATAAGGAGACATATGATGCAACTTTTTGAATCTGTATTAAAATATTGTTAATTTAAAATAGCAATTTATAAAATTATAAATAGTTAATAATAATTTACCTTTGTTTAATGCCTGGTCAGAAAGGCTTTTTAGCAATTCTAAACTATTCGGACTTTTAATTTCTTGCATAAAAATGGTCTGGATTTTCTTGGAAAAGTCATCAAAATTGTTGAACAGTAAATCTCTTTTACCGGGGTACAAAACTTCAAAATCCAAATCAATCTAAAATTATCATTTGGTTTAAGAATTCAATTAGGTATTAAATAACACTCACCAACTGATATCCAAGTGTGTCTTTGTATCGAGGCCAGTGTTGCAAAATTTGAAAAATATCATTAGTTTTTGATGATTGGATATTATTGAGGCGATATCCTGCAGTAGATTTCCAATATTCACAAATTCTCGCCCATGGTTCGCAATTATTTTGCAACCATAATTGCATTGTTTTTACTAAAAAAGTAATGTTTGACTTCAATTATTTTATACGTAAAGTGATTTAAGAGATTGAAATTGAATAATAATTTCTTCATTTCTTGTTTCATTGTTTCATTTGAGTATCATGCCTTATTATTCAAAAAACCATCAAATTTTTTAATTTTTTAAGTACGAATCAATTTAAATACAAAATTTATTATAATACATTTTGTGAATTTCATTTGGTCTATGTTTCAAACAAAATTTTGAAAAAGTTTGAGGGTATGAAAGAAAATCAAGCAAGGGGTAAAAAGTTTGAGGGTATGAAAGAAAATACCAACGAAATACTTACATTCTTCCTCATTATCTGCACTCATTGGTAGATTTACTTTTTCCACTAAATGTTCGTTTCCGAACGTTGTTTCGCTTTTTTCTGTAATTGGTTTCATTTTAAATTTCATGTTACTAAACCGGTCGTAAAGCTTTCCACTCGGGTTGCGATTATTTAAGCGAGGCTGATAGTATATTTCCTATTATAAAAAATTGAAAGGAATTGTTAAATTGGACAACTTTTTAATTAACAAAGGCAGTATCTTACAGACTTTTCACACTTAAAATACTCTGCAATTGCTTTGGCATATCCTTCAAAATCCTGTGATTTTGGTCGTTTCTTATTTATCATCATATAGTCGACAATACAATGAACTAAGTCAGTTTGACTTTTTTTATTTAATACTTTATTAACTTTATAAAAGTTAAGGACCATTTGCCCTTTAATGCTGTTTTTAAGTATTGTTTCTATATTAAAACTTTCTGAACTTGACCAAGACAAGCCCGATATCTGCGACGAGTTTGTTGGAGTAAGAAAATTTGAATTCTCAGGCATATTAATCCATTCCACAACACTTGAATTCATTGATAAAGTATCACTGGATGTATTAGGAAATGGAATGCCCTGTTATATTACAAAGAGGATAATAAATTTTTAATTATTAAAAAGAAAAAGATAATTGCTGATAAAATGTAGATATTTTTAAATTTATTTTTTTTTTCATTTTATAATAGCATTTTACGAATTCCTTTACATAAATTCGGCGTATGAGTTTTAATTTGCTATATTTTTTTGCATGTGCTTTTTAAGGAGGGGTAAAACTCCATAAAATATATTCATATTTGCTTACCTCTTTTTCACGCCGTTCCTTTAAATTGTACTTAAAAATAATTTTTTGACCAAACTGGGTTACGGCAGGGAACAATTTGTCAATTTCGTTTAACTCCATTAAACGCAAGACTTCTATGTTAACTCCGCATTGCATTAAATGGTGACAAGAGTCGTCTGTAAGGCCCCATGATCGAAATAAATAACATGCGTCATCACTTTCAATATTAATAAAACTTATATGTTCATTGTTTATAACCACTTCACAATTATTATTGTCGCTTGCCATTTTAGTTATTGCATCATGCTTGCACACAAAATAAGGCTGTATCTTAACCCCACAAAATTAAACACTGAATGATGTCCTTACAGTTGAACCAGAGAATTCTTAGTGACAGAGATTGCCGAGCAATAACCGTTAACAAAGGGTTCACTCTCGTGCAGCTAACGTAATTTCCGAATAGAGTAAACAGAGCCAAGAATGCGTATAGCGCTTTGTTTGGAGTGTTAAGCACATTTGCGGGTTATTGGCTGATGGTGCTACTAATACATGGAAAATGCGCAAAACTGCCAACGATTTATCTCTGACGTGCGTTTTACGACGAACTTATAAAGTTATTAGTGTTCGTCCCTTTCCACTGTTTCGCTTAAGACAATTAAATAATACACTTGTCGTGTGTAACAGTGTGTGTTGTCGAATTCCAATTTAGAATAAAAAACTAAAGAAAAAGCATTTTGATATTAAATGGGAATATTTTGGGAAAACAGTGGAATCTTTGCTTCTATTAAATTAAGACTTTTTACATTTCAAAATGAATCTCTTCCTTTTTAACAAAACAATGCTAGACAACCGTTTTTATAAAACGTATTTTAAAATGATATGGGAATATTTTAAAATTACATACATGTAGTTGAAATTTCTATTGATTCTGAATTAAGAGATTTTATAATTTTAAAACAAATGCACACCATTTTTTTTTTTTTTTTTTTTTTTTTTTTTTTACAAGAACCATCAGCTTAGTCAAAGCTTTGAGAAACGAAGTTAATCAAAAGCGTTAGACTGATTAATCATCATTTGGTTCTATGTTAGTAAGCATGCGACCACAACCTTCAAGCAGACTTTTCCTCAACATATGCTTACTGACACGAACATCAAACAAATCAGCATTCCTATTGACATTTAACCTCATCCGATTAATGGGTTGAAAAAAACTATAGTTATTTTTACAAAGACTGGTTTGCAGAAGCGACACCACCCTGAGGTTACGAACGTTCGTTTTGAAAGTAAAATTGGTTTTAAGAAACGTTGAGTCAACCTTACCAGTTAATAATTGATGAACAAATACAATATCAGCAATCTCCCGACGTTTGTGCAGAGAATGCATATCAAGGAGTCTTAGCCGATCATTGTAAGGAGGGAGAAGGACAGGATTGCTCCATGGCAAATCCTTAAGGGCAAACCTGACAAATTTTCTCTGCACGGATTCAACACAGTCAATATGGACTTGATAATATGGCGACCAGACTTGACTCGCGTATTCAAGAATTGGTCTAACAAAAGAAAAATAAAGCAGTTTATAAACGAATCTATTGGAAAATTCATGGGACCATCTTTTGATAAATCCCAACATTGAGCTGGCTTTAGTTACCATACAGTTGATATGCTCAATGAAGTCTAGTTTACAATCTAAGATAACTCCCAGATCACGAACAGAATTAACACGACGTAGAGCATGATTGGATAAGGTATACTCAAAACTCAGGGGGTTACGGCCTCTATTAAAGGTCATGACTTCGCATTTATCAATATTTAGTTCTAACTTGTTGTGCGAGCACCACAATTGGAGTATGTTTACATCTTCTTGAGCCGCGTGGCAATCCTTAATAGTTTTTGCGTGAAAAAATAATTTCATGTCATCAGCATAGATTAAGATTTTACAGGTTTTAAGAAGGTGTGAGATGTCGTCAATAGATAAAATAAAGAGGAGCGGACCTAAGTGACTACCCTGCGGAACTCCTGACGTAGCTAGTATCCTTTTCGAAGTGGTGCGCCGAAAAGAGACTTGGTATGTTCTATCTAGTAAGTAGGACCGAAACCAGTTAACAAGCGCTGGTGGAAATCCAAGTTTTAGAAGTTTAAGAATTATTACAGAATGCGCAAGCTTATCGAAAGCCTTACTAAAGTCAGTATAGATGCAATCTGTTTGGATCCCTTTTTGGAAGCCATCAGCAACAAAGGTAACAAATTCAAGTAGGTTCGTAGAAGTAGAACGACCCTGGAGGAAACCATGCTGGTTAACTGATACAAGGCTCTTGCAGACAGTCGAGATTTGTGAGTGTACGATCGACTCAAATAGTTTTGGGATGCATGAAAGTTTTGCAATGGGCCTATAGTTACATACCTCATTTTTGTTACCCTTCTTATGAATCGGGATAATGAAAGAATTCTTCCAGAGAGCGGGGAATTGTTCGGTCTCAAGAGACTTTTGGAAAATTAGTGTTAATGGTGTGACTAGTTCACTAGAACATGCCTTGAGAATAGCAGGTGGAATGCCATCGGGTCCCGATGTGAAGTCATTAGGGAGTTCGTTGATATGTTTAAGAACAACAGAAGGAGTGATACTAGTGGATAAATTGATAGGAACAGGATTTTTACTCAGATGGTTGAAGTTAATAAGATCGGGTACAAAGTCAGGGGAGAATGATTTTTCAAAGAAGGACGCAAACATGTCCGAAATAACAGACGGGATGTCACTGGAAACTCCCTCATATTGCATATTAGCAGGGTAGTCATCCGTTTTCCTTTTAGAATTAATAAATTTGTAAAATGCGCGCGAATTGCAGTATATTTCAGATGAGACATGTTTCCTATAATCACTGTATAACTGAGTGGAATATTCATGAAATTTATTGTAACATTCAACGAATTCAGTATACGAAGAAGTATTCCTATCCAAAAGATATGCCTTCCACAGTTTATTTTTTTTATTTCTAAGTCTACGAAGATCAGAGTTAACCCAGGGAGGCGAAGAAGTAAGGGAGCGCTGACGTTCGTAAGGAACACAAGATTTAAAAATGTTGAAAAGTAGAGTGTAAAAGTTAGATACGGCAGTATCAATATTATCAACAGATAAGTGTGTGGAAAAACCAGTGGCGGACAGTCTTTTGGAAAGTTCGTCAATATCCGCTTTCCTGAAATTGTAAGCATAGGCGCAGACGTCAACATGATGTTTATTATTATCCGGACTATAAAAATAATCGATTTGGATAGGCGGGTGATATTTGTCACGAGTAGAAAGAGTAATTGGACTGTGATCAACTACTATGTTGTCGTAGTCAGAAAAAAAAATAAGGTCAAGCTGCCTACCCATATCATTTTTTATGGTACTAATCTGATTGAGGCCAAAAGAGAAAACCGAACTTAGAAATGAAGTCTCCTTAGAGCCCAATCCATTAGAGGGATGACAGCCATCGTCATCGGAACTGGCTACCCATTGGACACTGGGTAAATTAAAATCACCCAGCAAAAGGAGATCGTCATCCGGATTCATTAAATTATTAACGAATTCTAGTTTAGAAATTAAAATATCATAAATACTTTGACCATTCCCATCAAGGGTGTTAAGTTGATCGGGAGGAATATAACAGGTCATAATGAATAACGAATTTCTGGCTAATGTTACTTTGAGGGTTATTAGCTCAATGTCAGAAGAACTAGGTAGATCAGGTGGTGAAATCAAGCTACAATTGAGGTGAGTTTTGCAAGCTAAAAGAACCCCTCCTCCACGAGCCTCCGAACCAGTGAACCTGTCTTTACGAAAAATCTGGTAGGTTGAATCAAAAATCTCTTCATCACGGAAACCATAATGTAGCCACGTCTCGGTTAACGCGATAATGTCGAAATTACTAGCAGAGGACGACTGATATAGAGTCCTAGTCTTAGTCCTGATACCCCTTACGTTTTGATAATATAAGGAGATCGTCTGGGGATTTAGTTTTTTGGCAATGTCGGATTAGATGGGATAACTCTTGGACTACGAGATGTAGTCTTGGAGTTAGGTCCGCGAGGGACGAAGTTTTTTATTAGAACACCAGAGGGCCAAAAAGAAGTATTAAGTAAAGTAGGAGCCAACTCCTCAGGGGTATGTAAAATAAAGGATGCAATTGGACTTGAAGCTTTATTAATTTTCCGACATGTTACATTTTGCGTACAGATACTTTGAGCCTGAATGTGAGAGAGGATTGCTTTAGGGGATGTTCCTGAATCAAGACGAGAGATAAATAGGGATCGTCGCTGAGCGACTACCTTTAGTGGTTCTTCGACATTTGTTATAAGAGGGGAGTTAGTTACATTTCCAGGAGATGTTTCAGGACCGGGTACTGAATCAAGCAAGGGTGAAGGATTAGCAAGTGGAGAAGGGGTATCCGAAGAAGAGTTGCAGGTAGATTCTGTCACGGGTGTACGATTATGGGGATCACTGATAGACCGATGAGGAGAATCTGCAAGATTTACTACTACAGCCTCCGAATTTTTTTTAGAAGCACGAGTATTGAGTCGTTTTGGTCGATTCCCAGTTTTTTTCAGGTCAACGTTCTTGGGAGGAGGAGGGGAAGAGAGCGTGGTTTCATCAGCTAAAATGTTCTGTCCCGAGTGTGGAAAAACTTTAAGGGTATCAATTTCTTTTTTTATAGAACATAGTAGTTCAATGCTCTTTGAGAATTCAGAGGACATTGAGTTTACGTTACTATGGACATTCTTAACGTGGCGCAAAATATCGCCAATGGCAGGTGCGACCACAACACTATCAACGGTACCACCTGCACATGCTGAATTACTAACTATGGCATGTAGATCGTCAAGAGTGGCCGAGACGTTTGAGATCTTTGAGGAAATATCGCGGCTTTTACTTAAAACGGCTTCAGAAGTGCTGGTGAAAGATTCAACCGCATTTATTAGCTTATCAAGTTTCTTATTGAGAACACAGAGATCATCTGACAATAAATTAGCATTCGAAGAGAGAGCATTGTTCACCTTTTCGGCTAGTAGGGACTGATCATTAGCGATCGAACTGGTCATATTCATGATCAGCCTAAGAACATGACAAGGTTTTATAGCTGAACACTCGTCGCAGGTAAAGGCAAAAGATTTAGCACGTCTAGTGGAGGACTTAGTTACACATGCGGTGTGAAATACATTATTGCAAACACCATCGCAGGAAACCTCGTTTTCATTAATTATTTTATCGCAAACTTTGCAAAGGGCCATATCGAGTAATCAGCGACCGCGGGTGGGACCGGTGGGGACAAAGCGAGAATTAGCGAGAATTAAAAATTAAAAATTAAAAAGTTAGCCACGAACGATAAGTGAGCACGAGGCTCCAATTGCCTACTCGTCGGCGTTAATTGAATGTAGCTCCGAGGGGAGCTGGAGCAGCATCGGCAGAGAAAGTAGTTAATCTGCAGCTTTGGAGGAAGCCGAATGAGCGTTGGCAGAGAAAGAATTCTCTTAAGGAAAAAAAGATCAAACAGAACGAGGCCAACACACACAAATAACCACGCTGGACTCACCGTTCTCCAAGTACCGCACAAAAATGCAAAATGCATGCAAATTAGTTTTTACTACAGGAGGCACTAATTGAGTCAAGCAAGCCAAAAAGTTCAACCACTTGACTGGAAAAAGCACAAAATAATTATCACACCCAACAACTTGTTAAAAAAAACAAACAACGCCGGGTAAAAAGCACAAAAACACGAGAGCACAAAAGCAAGACGTCCACCCACAGAGCTTGTCAGACAGAGACTTTAATTTTTTTAATACAACAAAGACTTCTTCATCATATTAAAAGGGAAAAATGTAAATTTAACAATTTTATTGTTTTACCAAATATATTTATTTTGATTTAAAATATTACGAAAATTTTTATATTAAATCCGAAAAGTATTTATTCCAAAATAAAATTTTTCTCTCAGTGTACTTTCTAATACGTTCGACATTTTTTGTTGCCATAACTTAGATGTTATGAAATGTGGTAATGATTTAGATAAAATGTTTTCAGTGTTCTTTTTTATAGATGTATATACTCCTGGTAATTCCAAAAATTTTTGAAATTGAAACTTTAACGGCATAATTATTCCCTGAGACTCCAATACTTCAAAAGCAGAAGAAGACGGCCTATTTCTAATTGACACTTCATTGTTTATAGAGTATTGGATAGGATCGTTGAATAAATCATGAGATTTGACAGATGCAATAAATTTATAAAAAGTGTCGCTTTGCTCAAATGAATATTTTAAAATATTTAATGATTTTACAAATTGTTTTTTGATATTTCCAGTTAGAAGAGGTACGAAATATTGGTCGAATTGTTCTAATATGTCGTTAATAATAATCTCCCTGAAATCTTTAATGATTTCTTCTACTAATTTTCTGGACAACCCGGATTTACCATATAAATTGCACATCAAATGTGTAATGTATTCAATTTTACATGGATGTATTGGCTTACGGATCGCTGGTGAACCTCGCCCGGTACCGGATGGGTCGCATATCTTGTACGCCAAACGGGGAAACTTTCTTACATTAGGCACTGTTCCCAAAACCGCGAGGAGGGGGTTCACTCGGGATGGTCTGGCTCTGGGAGCCACGTAAGCATTTCTAACAAAACAAAAAAAAATTTTTAAAGTCAATAGAGACGGGAAGCATGTATGGTCGACTCGGGCGCGTCTGGCTGGCTAGCACGACCTAGCTCGTCGGACTGGGGGGGTAGGGTCTTGAGTTGCCTAAACATGCTTGAAAAAGTATAAGATGTTTTTTCCATTACTTTGTACCACGCGCTATGTATGAAGAAGGGAAAGGGAAGAAAGCCGGGGGGGGGTGGGGGGGGGGGGTGATGAGAGGGGAGAAACCTAGGACCAGGACTCAGCAAAATAAACTCCGAAATTACTCCATGGGACCTTATTTAATTATGACCGAAAAAAAAGTTTCACAATAACGCTATTCCACGACTAAAAGCTAGTTAGGTAATCAAATCAAGAAGGAAAATATTGAACGAAATAGGCAAACGGATCTTTGTTTTTTTTTTTTTTTCTGATAGGCACAAGCCGACAATAAAAGTCAAAAAGGATACCGGGTAAATTAAAAACGACAGTCTTAGGTAAATCCGAGTTTCAGAAACAACAATTTTCCACCGGTCGGAGGTTATAATTCACGTTATTTTGTCTTTCTCTTTCCTTCCCACGTTAAAGCTTCCTTTTTTTTTCTTTGTTCTTTTTTTGTGTTTATTTAAAAAAAATATAATCAATTATTTGTACGTACCTGAGTCCCTGGGAGATCGATCTGCCGAGACCTGGTGAAAAAAACTTTGGTGGAAAAGAAAGTCGGCCACGCCTATACTGTGGCTCTCGAAGTTGGGGGGCCGGCAATTCGGGGCCCAAAAGAAAAGAAACCCCCACGAACAGGATTCTATGGACTCTGCACGGTGGAATGTCGTTTTTCCTTCCTAATTTAATTTAAAAATATTTTTTGTTTGAAAAAAAAACTACTTAAGTAACTAACGAATTGGCACAAAACTGTAGCCCCCCAGGCAGGAGGCAAAAAAAACCACCGGACAGGACAGTCTTCCAGCAGGGGCTCCTCGTTGTTTTAAAGTGGCTGTCACTCTCCTTTTTCCAGCGGGACTCCTCGTTGTGTTAAAGTGGCTCTCACTTCCTTTTTTCCAGCGGGGGTCCTCGTTAGTAGGTAATAGGACCCATGGGCAGGCGCTCTGATTGGTCGAGAGGTTTTGGTGACGTCACGTGTACGTGTGCGTAAGCCACGCCCCCTTGTACATGTGTGTGTGTGTGTGTGTGTTTTTGTCGTCTTTAGTCTTTGATTACAGGGCGAACAGACACCGTAGCAAGCAAATTTATTAGCGCTGGGCAGCAAGACCAAACTTGTCTTACAGGTATACGTGCAAAAGCTTTCACTATAGAAGCAAAAGCTTGATGATACTGCGCAATGCACAAAAGCTTTCATTATAGAGGCAAACAAACCTTAAAAGGTTGATGACATGACGCAGCTTGTAAAAGCTTTATCGCAAAAGCAAACAAAACGTGATTCACTTTCGTTGCTTAGAACTTCATTGCAACCAAAACCTGCTGACCTAAGTATGTAGTTGTTGTTGTTTTTTCATTAAACTTGATTTAGCGAGTCTATTGCAAATTCTTGCTGCGATCGGGTGCCGTTGTACATTTGGCTTTTTCATTTATGTGTTCCTGTTACTTCGCCTTTAAAACAGTCTGTTTGTTTCTGTATATAATTTATAATGATATTATAAAATTCTGGATATTTTGCATAATATTGCGAAATTTTGTAAATTTTGCATAATATTGTGAAATTATCTAAATATGTTTGGTGTTATGAGGCTACCTTCTACGTTGCAAATTCTTTGCACAATCGAGTTGAAATATCAAATTAATTCAGTTGAATCTTGAAGTCAAATCTGTCAAAACACAGTTGTTATTGGTTTCAAACAATGAACTGGCATATTTTCAACCAATAAGAGGGATGCTTCTTTTGTCGCAATGATTTGAAAAATATTGTTTCGGTGTTTCGCATTTCATTCGGTATTTGGTAGTGAAGTGCTTGAGATTGAAAAGTGTGCATTAAAACTCTTTAATTTTCTTTTATATTAATGGATGTATTTATTTTCATTTTTTAGTAAGCAATATAATTTGGTATAGAATTAAATAAATTTTATTTTATTTCATTTTATTTACAATCCAACCCCTTTTATTTGACATATAAACAAATTTGTCTGATTTAAATTTAAATCTTCACTTATTTGATATTAAACATTGCTAAACTAGTTCTTGTTGAATATTCGTCTTTCAAGAAAATTTAAATTTAAAAAAACAAAAGTTAAATCTAATAGCCTGTTGAAACTTACGATCACTTGTTTAATACTAAATATTGTGAATTTTATTTATGTTGAATATTAAACATTTAAGAAAGTTTGAATTTAAATACAGCTGGTTAAATTTAGCTGCCTGTTGAAATTTACTATAATAATTGTAGGTAATTATTTGCTTACATTAATTGAAGTAATATTCAAGAAAAAATTTTTAGAGTGTACCTCCTCTATTTCTAGTTAAATAGTCCGAAGTTGCGTCGTTATTATTAGGCTGTGAGGCTGCGGTATATGGGGTGACCCGTTTCGCTGGTATTAAACGGGTATTGTAACTTTGCGGTACTGGTCGCGTGATAAAGATTAACCTCCCATACATGTATTCTAAAAAGTCTTTATACTCGCTGTACTTAGCTAAAGCTGTATTTAAAAATTCTTCTTCGCCCCTCTCCACAAAAATTTCTACGACTGTAAAACGTATCCGATCTAGTGCATAACCCTCTAAAACATCTTTTATTTTTTTAAAAAAACTACGGAAATCAGGCTGGCTTTTTACATAATGCGCAGTAGTTGTTATTCTTTGCTCGTATTGGTTAAATGTATAATCAAATAAATTAGGCCAATTAAGGTTTACTGGGGGTATTATAGAGTCATTTTTTAAAATAAAAAACGATTTAACGGCTGAACTAAAAACCGGCTTTTTAGCGGTTAATGTCTCATCTTCAACAGACTCATCTTCAGACATATTTTCGGAACTAAGCTTTTTAGCTGTCTGTAAATTTTCGCTAATAGCCACTGCCACTGAAACTCTAACCTCGTGCATTAGCGTACGGATACTTTCCTTCATCTCGTCTATTTGGTTTTGTAAAGCTTCTTTTTCAATTCTACTTAAATTATCGACCGGAGCAGAGCCTGCATTTAAGCTAATTATATAATTACCGCCGTTTTTATTTTCAATTTCCCCAGGTTGTGATGACGGTAGATTCCCTGTTTTTACAGTCGTAGCTTGTGGGTTAATTTGAGAATCAGTGTGATCAATTTTATTGTTAGGAAGATTGTATTGAAAAAGGGTTGTATTTGAATTTTTGTAAGGATACTGTTGCAGGGAACTATTCAACCATCTGTCCGCCAGCGACTTGCGGTTAGAAGTTTGGTTTTTAGCAAGTTCTGTATCAATGTTAACGTTATACGCCTCCTTTTTATCAATAATGGTGTTCTCGTTATTTTGCCCAAAGTAGTAATAAGTCTGCGAACCAACATTCCCTGTACCCTGTTGAAGTAAAAACGTGTTTCCGGGTGTATTAAGGCGCAACCTTTCGTCGGGCTCTGTAAACAGCAGCTGTGTTTTATCTAAACATAATAAATAAATGGCTTTGAATAACATGACCAATACAAGCTGTTATGCTACTTACTCGTCTTGGCCTGCAGTTCTAAAATAAAACCATAGCAGTGGTATGTGTAACACACAACGGCGCATACAATTACCCATTTTAAACACATGGTGCAACACAGTTTTTAGTTTGAAAAAGCTAAAAATTTTTAATTAAAATTATTATTAAATTAATTATAAAATCAAAATTATTTTTAAATTAATTATAAAATTAAAATTATTATTAAATTAACTATAAAATTAAAATTATTATTAAATTAATTATAAAATTAAAACTTGATAGCTGGCTTTTAACCCCTCGGAATATGAGATTATCCTTTTAAAACGTGAACAGTATGCATTACCTATTTAAATATTTAGATTAATGTTGGTAATCGTTTACAGTTGAAACTAATAAATATAATAATAATAGATTTTATGACGTACTTCTCAGTCTCTCTTTTAGATTAATGTTGGTAATTATCTACAGTTGAAACTAGTAAATATAATAATAGTAGATTTTATAACGCACTTCTTAGCATATTGCTGGGAAACATTCACCTAATTCTATAGAATTTAGGCTCTGCGGATCATTTCCTGTAAATCCTATATGACTGATTTAAAATAAAAAATAATTATCTCCACAACCACTCAGACAACTGGGCATTGTTATAAGAGCAGTTTGAATATATGATGGTTTACACAAAAAAAAATTATTTTATTTTAAATAAATAATTATAAATAGAGTAAATATTTTTTGAATTAACAAACAGCTAAATTTTGCGAAAGTAATATTACTCGTTGGCTATACAGACAGCTAGACAACTTATTATTTATATATAAAGATGTTAAAGATATTAACTATCATTTAACGTCTGACAGGCAGCGTTGATAGACATACTCAACAAAACGTAGAAATAAAAGTATGGATCAAAATACAAAACTAAAAAAACATTGTGAAGAGAAACACAATATTGCTAGAGCAACAAGTAAATTAATATCTGAAGAGTTCATCAAAAAAAACATGTACGGGGTTTGTTTACCCGCAACCTTGCTAGCATTTGAACTATTAAAAAATGTTGGGGCGAAACTTACATGCGGACAGTTATCATACAGAGATAAAATAACTGCGCCAATACATTTTTGGATTGAGCTGGATGGTGTTATATACGATCCCTCTATTGAAGTAAGTTGTCATCGGTTAAAAACACCGAGGCATAAAGATGACTTCAGGCACCATAGAGGAATAACGAGGCCCCAAGATTTTGAAGACCAACTTATGATGCAGGCATTCCGGTTAGCAAAAATGTGTAGAGATGTATATACATATTTTCAACAGGCACCTTCGTTTCTTAGAAAAATTAGATATGAAATAAAGTGTAAATATATTGAAATGGTAGAAAACTAAAAGAGTTTGTTCTTTATATTATATAAAATATTCTATTAAAAACTTTTCTGAAATATTTTATGAATTTTACTGATCTGTTTCCAATACGTTTAGTTATGTTATGGAATTTTTGTATTTCATAAATCTAGGTACCTTCATTGAATATAGGCTATAAAAATTTTTAACGTATTTTGATTTTCAAATCTGTTCAAAATATGCCTTTTGCAATTTTTGCATTGAATTGAAATATAAAATAAAACATAATTTTTCAAAGCATTTACATAGAAGAATTTAAAAATTGTCCTGGCTTTATGAATCAAATTTAATGCATTTATTTGTTTAACACATAATTTTTATTTGGTAATCACTTGGCTGGTAGTTGTTATGTTGTACATATTGTTATATTAGTATATAATTTCTAAATTAATTGCCCACACCCATGCACATGAATATCTAAATTATTTATTGTAAGAACCTAGAATTTTTAATCCAATGTACAGAAATTTGGGGTGTAAAACTTTTATGCACAGCCTTTATGTTCTTGTTGCGAATGGGGTGACGCTCAAATAAGAAAAATCCTGAATAAAGAGCTTAAGAAGAACTTTATTGATGCTGGGAATTAAGTGAATATGGTTTCAAATACATGATGAGGAAAAAACCAAGAGCAAAAATGCTATTGTTGTTTTATTGCAGCTAAATCAAGCAGATTTGGCAGCAGAATTTTATTGTTAGGTTTTATAATCAGGTAGTACATCGTTAGGAATTTTATGAATGAAAGTTTCATTCATTAATTTATATTTCCTAAATTTGTTCAGCCTAGGGAAAATTCTAATACCCTGGTTACTCTGATTTTGTGTTTTAGGTTGCGCATTACCTATTTTCTTTTGCGTAAAAGCATTATGCAGATTTCGCAATATGTTGCAATATTTAATTCAAATTACATCCCCGAGTTAAGTAGCACACGTATATTTACTTTTGTATTTGTAACTACACTATGATGTTACATATATTTATGTACGTACCTACGATTGCATCACCTTTGGAAATGTAAAACATCAAAACTGACAGAATTTATATAACTTGAAAAATCAGACGACCCAACAACTAAGTACCAGGCGCTTATTTTATGCATGGAGATATACATGACAAATCAAAGTGCACAAGGAACCTGCTTAATGCACTTACGAATTCATGGTCATATCTTTTTTTTTTGCCTTTAATCCGCTGGTTTGGTTAATATATAGTAAAAACCTGATACCCGATTTTAAATACTTAAGGCACAGACTTACCAATTTGTTATACACTTAAGCACACTTACATATATCAAAACTAAAGATTTGTTATACACTTAAGCACACTTATATCAAAACTAAAGATTTCTACACTCGGTACACTATTATTTATATAAAACAAAAAATTATTTTATGTGAATAAATAATTAATCCTACTTATTATTACAGCCTAATCATTAATATAAATAAAACATTATTAATATATAGTAAAAGCCTGATACCCGATTTTAAATACTTAAGGCACAGACTTACCAATTTGTTATACACTTAATCACACTTATATCAAAACTAAAGATTTCTACACTCGGTGCACTATTATTTATATAAAACAAAAATTGCTTGATAAGCACTAAATTTCTTATTTTAACCCGCAAGACGTTGCTGAATGTAGATTAAAAATCGCAATAGTTATTCTACAAAACGCTGCAGAAAGCAAATTACAATTTGATAGTTGACTGTTAATCCTTGAATATGAGATAATTTTTTAAAACGTTAGCAGTATGCATCATTTATTTTAGGTTTTTAAAATTAATGCTGATAAACACATTGCTTTTACTTTTTATTCTGCAAGGCGCAGCAGTTTGTACAACTTTGTTGCAATTTAAATATAATGTAAATTCGGGGCACATTTAAGAAATATTTTGTTATAAGGTAATAAAAATTAACGAAAAGTCGCTCGTCTAACGAAATTATCTGTGGTTAACCATATATGTACATAATTTAAATCACGCATATTAAGTAACTTGCACGTGAATGAAACGATTAAGGGTTTGCCGAAAGTATGGCAATATATTTTTTCAAACTATATAGCATACATTTTAGAAATTTTATGTGTTTGCTGATAGAATGATAATAAAAAATGTCGTTAAAGGTTAAAAGATTATAAATTTATTATCGGCTGCAGATTATTTTGTACCCCGTTAGTTTCTAGATATAGCTAGAATTACATAAATTGATTTTTAATAACGAGTGTGATAAGATACGCATCATTATTTTTCCGTGTAATTGCATAAACATCAGAGTCAATGTATCTTAATCATTGTATTAGAAGTTCAAGGTCTGAATTGCAATATCAGCTGCTTTGGTTAGAGGGTTTTGCAATTAAGCACATCTTAATCTTTGCATAATTCTGCCTGAAGGCATTAGGGGGCGAAATTTGTTTTGCATTGCAAAGATTGATTGTTCTCTTCATTGCCGAGCAACCTAAAAGGCTAAAACCGGTTATCAGGCAATCAGACGCTATCACAAGCAGCCAGAACTCATTAGAGGAATCGCGATCTTCACAAGCCCAAGCAAGTGGCCCATTCTTCGCGTAAAACTTTTGTGCAGACAGCAAGACAAAACTTGTTTTGCGGGTTTAGTGGCAGAAACTTTATTACTTTGTAGCGCACGCACGGTGCATTCATAGCAATGATTACTCAATCGAGAACAAATTAAACGTATAGAAGAAGAAAGAAAAACTATATATAGAAGAGAATAAATATTGGCTGAATAAAACAAAAGATATGGTTTTATAAATTCTCTTTTTATTAACTTTTTATTTTTTTTATCAGAACAAACCGTAATCTAGTACATTTAAACGTCTTCTTTTAAAGTGCATCGATCTGACTGATATAACAGTGCCTTTTTTATTCCACTCGCTGTCTCTTAAAACCAAAGGGGACTGAACTATAATCATGTAAAAATCGTCGTTTTTCCGATAGAGACTTATATTTCTTAATCTCCGGCTCTGTCACAACATCGTAATTTGCGGTTCGTCGAATATTTTGTGAAAGTATTTGTATATCCTCGCTTTCAGGCTTTAAAATCATTTCTTTAATGGTTTCGAAATTTACTTGCTGCGAGGCCGCATAATTGAGACAAATCCCTTTTACCTTACATACAATTTTTTCGGAATTATCTTTAGAGCTGCAGAGCTTGTAGGCATAGTTTTTGGAGCCGCCACTTACAAATTCGGTGATATAGCTACCTGCACCATACCAATCCAGCTCATCTGTCATATCGCCAACGAATTCTCCTGTTGGTGGCTCGTACTCTCCCTCCCGACTTATGTAAATCACAGAATCGGTGTCATAGTATAAAACACGGTCACCTAGTTCCTCTAGGTAGCTGTACAGTTTAAGTCGAGCTTGTGTTGTTGTGTACGATGCTATACAAACATTTACAGTAGATAGGGATTCACTGACTTCTTCTTTATAGTTCCAATTAACAACCATTGTGTTTTCGTTAACCAGAAGAAGATGAGAAACTTCTGTAGCAGGATTCCTAAGTAGTTCATACAATTCCGATGGTTTGTTTATAATACTTGTTTTTTGCTGGTTCTCTTTTTGACCGAATTTACCCCAAAAAGAGTTTAAAATTAGTTTAGCCAGAGATCTCAACCCAGCGTTGTTTGTAATTTTTGTATACTCTAGTTTAATTCCTTCATTATTAAGAAAGTCTTCAGTATATTGATTCTTCTCCGTCTGAGTAGCGCAGCGGCGGGCCCAGCCGGATGCCTGTTTAACTTTTATAAACTTATTCATCATGTCGGTAAACAGACCGCCTGTAGATGTCAGCTTGTCATACTGTTTAACATTGTAACTCCATATTTCATACACTTCTAATAGCTGATAACCCTTCTCGATAGCCTTTTTGATCTCGTCAATAACCCAGGTTCCAACCAACGCTCTTTTGTCATCGGAGTGAGAGCAAAACTCATCCTGGTTTTTATGCTCACTGCAGTTTTGACATAATGAGAACATTAGTTTATTATTTTGCTTTGCTGGAAGAACGGGGTGTAACAGATTTTCTGGTTGTAACAATTTACACTTGATCGGCCCATCAGCTTTATTTAAATCTAGCTGAGAACACACGTCGTTTCCAACAAAAACCGTGGGGTGTCCTACTGGAAACTTGCCATTTTTACACACCCAGGGATAAAGAGAGCACACGTCCATGTATTTTATTTTCTCACCGGTCCTGCATTTATAATACATATAGGCGTTTCCTGTGCGGCCACCATAAAAGGCATCCCGGGGCTTCAGGGGGATTACGTTTAAGAGAGGGTGTTGTTTTAAATATTCCATAGACCTGTTTTCCATTTGTTTTTCAAACTCACAGGCCCACATCTCGATTACTTCATAACCTAGTGTGCGCAAACGCTCTGTTTTGGCAACTGTTCTCTCATATCGTAGATTTAAAGTATCATTTTGATCGTTGTGTAGGGGAGCATCGCGATTATGTCTTAAACATATAGGATGGCCGTGATAATAACAACCATGGTGTTATATTTGTAGATAACTAAATAAATAAATATCTAGCTATCCACAGGGTGCAGGCGTGAAGCCAGGGGTGGTGGTGCGCGGAGTCACAGTCCGGGGAGCGCCTTGCTGGCGGCACGGTCTAGCTCGCCGGTGGGGTGGTTCGTGGACTGCCGCTCTTGGTAGCACCGCAGGAAATTTAGAATGCGCTCCTACTGGGAAGGGGTGGAAGAATTCCTTCCGTTTTTTTATGCCCCACACTAAAAGGGTTAGGACTGGACCGGGAATGGGGGTTGGACCAAACACTCAAGAAAAAAAAACGCGTGACACTGTACTGTACACTGTAGGGGGGGGGGGGGGAGCTGGTCTGCCTCCGCGAGACCTGTTTCCCCCTCTTCTACAGTGACCTTGGCGGGTCACGCGTTTTTTTTCTTGAGTGTTTGGTCCAACCCCCATTCCCGGTTCAGTCCTAACCCTTTTAGTGTGGGGCATAAAAAAACAGGGAAGGAATTCTTCCACCCCTTCCCAGTAGGAGCGCATTCTAAATTTCCTGCGGTGCTACCAAGAGCGGCAGTCCACGAACCACCCCACCGGCGAGCTAGACCGTGCCGCCAGCAAGGCGCTCCCCTGACTGTGACTCCGCTCACCACCACCCCTGGCTTCACGCCTGCACCCTGTGGATAGCTAGATATTTATTTATTTAGTTTTCTACAAATATAACAAAAATGGCGCCCAACGTGGGGCTCCGGAGCGTGGGGGGGGGGAACCGGTGCAGAGTCCTTACTGGCGGAGGCCGGCTGCCCCTAGGAAAACTTCCCACGTGGCTGATGAAGAGATCCCGATGTCCTCGGGGATACCAAAATCCGGTGCGGCGAAGTCCGTCTGGTGTAGTGCATGAAGATAGAGAACCATAAAAAGAGAGACGGGATTTTCTCAGTTTCGCCCCCAGTTTCCGAACAGGGCTAAGAAGGTGGAGTGCAATAGCAGGGCCAAACAGCGGTCGTTTGCGACCCCCCTTTTTTTTTTTTCTTCTCCCTCGTGGGTGGGGGGGGGGGGGTGGAGATAAAGATGGAAAAATTATTCACTACGTTTTCGTCCCCCTAAGGAGGAAGGATTTTTACACCTGCACAAACTAATTGTAACCGGGGCCTACCTTTTGGGGTGTTTATCGCCTGCGCTGGAACAGGGCTAGCCTAGCCCGCAGATTGCAGAGTCAGGTACAACTTTACTAAAAAAAATGACCAGCCTTGGCCGCACCGATATACTTCCTGTCCTGCTGGCTCGAAAGATTTCACCAAAATGGCCGAGTGCCTGTCAGTGACGACCGAGGTGGTGTCGACGCTTGTGGCACTACCGCTGAATTCCATGGTGATGGCATTCACGCCCAGTTGGCGCTGTGCACGTTCGGAGGAGAGCGAGGTACAGTCAGACCAGATATTTGGTGTCAGTGGTCTGGCTGGTTTTTGGCGTAAGTATTTGGGGAGGGCGACCGTCACAATGGAATTCAAAAACCTGATTAGTTTCATGACAGTATCCATCTACTTTAACACCGCATAGCAAAGCTTCTCTCTGTTTTGCAGCGTGTTGAATGTGAATTTTACGTGTATCTTCTTCCCAGATAAGCCACTGTATTGCTTCTTTAGACTGATTGTCCGCAAAACGATACCCCCTTCTAGGAATAATTCCAATAGTGTCTGGTTTAAGAAAGTTGCGTCGAAATACAAGATTACAGGCTGAGGCGATGGTTGTTGCCTCTAAAAACGGCTCAACATTGCATTCCTCGAGGAACATGGTTCTGAATTTTAAACAAGCGTCTGTCAGAATTTGAACATCGCTCTTACAGTAGTCCTTTAGCTCGCTCCGTATACTAAACTGATCGTTCCTATGTTCGTCATACCATTTTAGAAAAGCGTTACGATCCTCGATTTTCATTGCATCGGGGCTATAGAATTCTAACGAGGGCAACGGCCCCGTGTAATATTTGTTTTCCTCTGTATTTAATAAATGAGGGAAGTACCCTTTCTTTACTGCAGACGGCAAATCAAACGTTGATGGTAGTTTCGAAAGCGGCATCGGAAAGTAATTCAGTGAGTCTAGAATTTTAACGTTTCCCAGCTGCATTAATATAATTTTTCTTCCCCGCATTATTAATTCAGGCTTGATGTTGGTCTCTTGTAGCAGATAGTTCAGCATAAACTGATGATCAAAGGATTGTCCGTTATGAGCAATTACGATAACTTTTTTAAATTTTTTTCTTTGATTGAGAACAAAATTTAGAAATAATTTTACGGGTTCTACTTCATATGTAAATTCTCTTATCCCGCACTTGTCACATGTCTTTATGTTTCTGTCCATGTTAAGACACCGATCACATCTTATTTCAAAAGCACATAAACATGGTTCATGCTCCTTAATCTCCCCGATTACTAGGCCCTCTGTTGTCTTTTTTTTAATAACTTTTTCTTGCCGTGTTTCCAAATCGTAAAAAATGTATAGAAAATCGCCTGTTGGGGGTGTTCTGATATCAGGTTGAATAAAACACAAGTGCTGTTGAGGAACATGTTTTTCACATATTTTACAAAATTTCTCACCGCATATATGGTTTTTATTCGCCCTATAGACCTTTAAACACTCAAGACATTTTTTTACCTGTTCACAAACGGTTCCTTTATTTAACGAACCCATAGTTTGATGTTTTTTAAAGCATTGTTCTCCTCTAAAGTTTCGACCGCAATGCTCACAATGTATATTAGAAGTATCGTTTGAACAGGTAGGAGATTGCTGACAGCACGGGCATGTTCCTCCACATCTATGGTCGTTTTTGGTGTTGTAAGGCTCGTTACAGCTCTCGCAATAATACGCACAACAAAACGCGGCTGTGAGAGCTGTTATAACATTATAATGACCATCATGGTATAAAAGATTTAAATTCCTTCCTTTATTAACGCCTTCATAAACGATATCTCTGCCTTTGGTCCCTTACTTGTAGACAACAATTTTATAACTCGTCAAATAATTTTGAAATTGTTGCAACTCCTCTATTCCACAACCATCACCACCAATAACTACGCCTGATTTAGATAACAGTTCAGCGCTTCTTTGTGTTTGAAGTTTTCCTGTGTCTTGCCTAATTTTCTTGTAGTCCGGATCTTTTTCTGCACACGCAAATTATGGAATTTGTAGATTCCGGGGTTTAAAACAGAAAAAACACTCGAACTGATTCGCACCAAAACCAACTTTTATTTCTTAACAGCCACTTGAACAATTCAAAGATCGGAACTCAACTAACTAACTCTTTAATTTTACCTAACTAGCTTAGATTATGGCCAGACATGCTGTCAGCACTTTCTCACATTATCGTGAGAAACTTTGACTCAGAAAATCCGAGTCTTGCTAGATGAGCTGGGCAGCTCAGGTAACGTCACGTTTTCTGGGTCTGTCATATACATAACCCCTCCTTGGCCAGAATAAGACTTCTCCTGAAGTCTTTTATTTAAAAAATTCTTTTTGTTTACAATTTTGATTTGAGTTCCTCTGCCTTTTTTCCAAATTATACAATACATACATATGGCTATTACTACAATAGTTATTAGGGAGAAACTTATTCCATAAGATACAGTTTTGTGAAATTTTAATTCTTCGATTTCTTTTATATTGTCAAAATGTTTAAATGCGATATTGTCAAAGGTTATGGCTTTTACATAAGATTGATTAAAGTTGCTACTTGGATAAAAGTACTTATCTTGAATGATCTTCTTTTGATTACAAAATGTCTCTTGGTACAACTTAATTTCACAATTATAAAAAGATATAAAGTAATTTTTATTTAAAGTTATATTTCTATCATCACAATTTTGAATTAAATTTTCTTTTTCGGCATTTTTTACTAATAAAGTTTCATCATCCAAAATTTCGATTTTTGTTTTGTTATTATACCTATATTTACATTGATTTTTCCAAATGCACAATTTACTAGTTTTTAAATCTTTTAACATTGTATCTTCCTGATATGTTAAGATTTTGTTTTCAATTTCTACAATATATTCATTACTTTCCTCAATTTCAATAAAATCTTTATTTGGTAAAGGTGTAATTAATTTTAAATCCGTTCGAATGTAATTTTGGGGAATTTTAATTGCAATTACTAAAAGTTCATCTTTGTATTTCATTATTCCTAATTTTATTAACTTTAATTTATAAAAATCAATATCATATGTTTCTATTTCTTCTGCCGTTAGTATACTTGGATGTACAATGTTATGCTTTGCTGATGCAATGTTGTCCTGTATTTGATTTATTTTATTCTCTAAATATCTTAACTTTATCATCTGATCTAAATACAATGATTTTCTTATAATTTCATTATTTTGTTTGCTCAATTCGCCGAATGCTTTTGTCATCTTAATTCGATCTTCTTCTACAGCTTTTTTAAGTATATTCATCGTGTCGTTAAAATGTGTGTTTATTGCAATCTGTTTATTAAGTGTTGTTATAGCATTATGATTGTTTTCATCAATTATTTTTAAGTGTTCTAATATTTCTTGCCTATCTTCGTCGTCCATTGTGCCAAATAACCACTTATTAACTTTACCGACAAAGTTAATTAATCCTCTTTTATTTCTTATATCACTTGGCATAATGGATTTGATTTTTGCTCTAATTGTATATAATTCAGTTCGTATTAAGTTTTTATTGTCTACGTCTAGTCCTTCTAAATTATTCTCAATTTGTGTAAGTATATTATTTATTTCTTTAGGATTAATAATGTGCAATAAAGTACTTGTTTGGTTGACTATTTCCACCTCTCGAAGTTTTATCTGTATATGTCCTACTTCTTCATATATTGGATTGACTTGTAATAGCCCTTGTGCTGCTGGTATTATCACGAGAAGGATCAGTACGACGTTGATTGCCTGCAGATTTGAATGGTCTTTTAATATTGGTAGTGTGTACATTTCTTAAGGATTTTATCCTATAGTAAGGTTCGTCCTTATGTCTGAGTCTTTTGTAATTCCTAATAGGCCCTACTAATCTTTTTTCGACGTAATTTTCCCTGGCAGTATTTCTTTTGTTTATTGTACGGTTTTTTGTTTTATTAATTATTTCCTGAAGTTTTCCGACCGCTAGATTTTCTTTAGCTTCTCTAGGAGTACACCTGATCGTCGAGTGATATCGATCGTTATAGTTTCCTATAGCCATCTGTATCTTCATTTCTACTGAGAGTTCCCTATCCTCAATACTTGTTATTTTCTCTAAAGGCGGTTCTACACTATCATCGCCGCACGCACAAGATCATGAACAAGTTCGTGAATGTGCCGTTTTGACAGTGTGGATCCTACAGGATCCCGATAAACTTCCGTGAACAAGTTGGTGTACGTGCCAAAGTGATTATCGGTCTGGTTCTATTCTGATACGATTCACTTGTTCACGAAGTGCGTGCTGCAGTGGTTAATGCAGAGCAGATTTTATATTTTAGAGGAGATTTTTCCAGGGGTTTCTGCAATTAATGTAGGTAAGTTTTTTCTTTTGTGTTGTTTATTCAGCATTTTAAGAAAACATTTTTCGCTAAAAATAAATTCGGCGCTATTGTTTTGCGACTGAAGTATACCGGGTGAGTTTTTTAACCTGAAAAATTCAAATACCTAGAATAGTAAGCACTTTACGAGAAAAATGTCCATAATAAAAATTTAATCATTCCGCGGGGGAAGTACATTAGTGCTAAAATTAGTCCCCCTCATTGTAGGTGAGCGGGGGCTAACTTTGAAAACTTAAACGCGAATCCCTATTTTTTATTGCAGATTCGGGTTCTACGGCTAAAAATACGTACTTAGGATTTGTCTGAAATATTTTTATCGATTAATGATTTTTTTTTGGACTGTATTCTTTCCTATCAATTAATTTCGTACTTTTAGAATGGCTGAGTGGAGCAAGGAGCAAATTATAAAACTAATATCGCTTTACGAAGCACTAGTTGTGTCTGGTACAATCTTTGAGATGGTTTGGATGGAAATACGAAAGTTATAACTCAAACTCCTATAACTTTCTCCTGTGGCCAGAAATCTGAGTGTGAGCAGTAATCTATGGGAAAAATATTAATTCGAAAAACACCTCAACATTTAAAATGCTTTCACCTTGTACATGGAGGTATACTTTGGCGTAAAAGAGTATCCTGATAGGTTATAGCGGGCCCAACCTTTTTTAAAAGAATGTCGAATGTTTTGAATGACATTCTTGTAAAATTTTTAAAAGACTTTTCATCCTCTAGTCGTAGCTCTTTAAAAATAAGTGACGCTACTCCTTTTCCTTCCGAGTCTCTTCGGATGAGCCAATTCTGACTCCACAACCTTTTTGATTTTCGCACTTTTTTAATTTTTTTAAGGGCCAGCGAAACTACAACTAAAGCGGTTGCGCTCAATATAACTTTAGACGCATTTAAATCCATCATTTATAACTTAATGACCACTACACTTGATGATCTCTTTGAGACTAAAGATAACCAAACGGTTGATAAGTGTGTACACGCAACATCAGACTTGTGACTTGCGACTTGTGCCTGTCTTTCGTGTTCACAAACTGGTTCACGATCTTGTGCTTGCGGCTATGATAGTGTAGAACCGCCTTAACAGGGTTGAGTGTAGTCTCTCAATGTCGGAGTTCCCGGTGTGACTATTGGGAGTTGTATGATGCACTTTTATATTTTCTGCTTTTAGATATGCCATCAACTGTTCTGCTTTAAATTCGTTATCCATTATTATTTTATTAGGTTTTCCGAATTTTGCAAAATGTTCCATCATAAGAGTCTTTTTTGTTCTCCAATTTCGGTCCGTTATGCAGTAAGCTGCTGCAAACTTTGTTAGTTTATCAATTATCGTTACAAAAGCATGTTTTTTAAAGTGAAAAATATCTAAATGAATTATATCATTCTTTGAATTCGGGATTTCTGTCAACAAAAATTTCGGTTTAATCGGTTTACGGTCGTATTTAACTTGTTGACACTTCTCACAATTATTTATTATTAATTGAATGTGTTCTCTAAGTTTAGGATAATAAATTTTATCTTTTAGGCTGTAGTAACATTCATTTATTCCGCTATGCATAGATTCCTTCGTATGATAAAGAGATAATTGCCTATGCAGTTCTTCTTCAGTTAATATCTCTATAGCTCTCTTAGAACATTTTATAAATTTCGTGCTCCGATCATTTGAAAACATTGAAATAAGAATTAACTGGACTTTATGGTAATCTGTGTCAGAAGTTTCCGAATAGATGCCTGTGTGCCCTTTTTTAATATATCTTCTCAACTTATCCTTTATTTCATTTTCAGTATGTAACGGATTGATTTCAATAATTCTTCTTTTATGTAATGTTCTTAATTCCTCTCCAGGACTATAGGTTAGTATTATTTGCGTTTTATACTTGTTTACAATGTCCTCTTTTATTCCTATATGGTCTAATCTTTGTTCGTCCACGGAATGTATTGTATCAGATATCACAAGATTTGATTCTGTATCGTTTTCTTCACTGATTTTTTTCGTATTTTCTAGTCTACTCAAATAATCCGCTACCTTATTTTCCTTGCCCTGTAAATACTCAATCTCATAATTAAACTCTTGAAGTTTAAGTAGCCACCTTTGATGTCTTTGTGAAAATTCTTTACCTTTGTATTTACTGTTCAGATATTTAATAGGGACATGATCCGTCACAATTTTAAATTTGTTACCATACAAATATGGTCTGAAATAATTGACAGCGTATACAATTGCCAAAAATTCTTTATCGGTGGTGCAATAATTTTTTTCATGATTATTTAACGTCCTTGAAATATAACAAACCGGATGCCCTTGTTGTGACAGAACTGCTCCTATGGCATGATCGCTAGCATCAGTTGTTACAACGAATGGTTTGTCATATTCTGGGTACTTTAATATTGGATGTGAGCTTATAAGGCTTTTAAGGTTTTCAAATGCTGCTATGTATTGTGGATCATTTACATTTATTTTATTATCTTTCTTTAGGTATTTAATCATAGGGTATGCTACCTTTGAATAATCTTTTATAAATTTTCTATAAAAGCCGGTAGCTCCTAAAAATCCCTTTAATTGCTTTTCTGTTTTTGGTATTGCTATTTCCTGTATCGTCTTTATTTTGTCAGGATTTGGTTTAATTCCGTCAGCTGACAAAATATGTCCTAAAAATTCAGTGCCTTTTTTTAGAAAAGTACATTTATCTACCTGAATTTTCAAATTGTGTTCTTGAAGTCTAGAAAATATTTTACTTAACGATTTTTCGTGTTCTTCCAAAGTTGTTGAGAATACCAATATATCATCTAGATATACCACACAAATTTGGTTAATAAACTCTCGCAGTATTTCGTTCATTAATCTCTGAAATGTCGCCGGGGCATTCTTGAGACCGAATGGCATTCGTACATATTCATATAATCCGGCAGGAGTAACAAAAGCGGTTTTTTCAATATCTTTTTCGGCTACAAGAATTTGATGATATCCCTTCGCTAAATCCAAAGTACTAAAATATTGGGCTTTTCCCAATTTGTCTAATATGCCTTCGATATTAGGGAGGGGATATTTGTCATCAACGGTTACTTGATTTAACCGTCTATAGTCTACGACAATTCTGAATTTTTGTATACCTGAATTATCTTTCTTTTTGGGTACTACTATAATAGGGGAACTGTATCTACTGCTACTTTGCCTTATTATGCCTTATTTTTCCATTTCTTCCATTTGCTTTCGTACCTCTGCTTCATGTTGCGGTGGGTAACGGTAAAGTTTAGAATTAATTTGCTCATCTGTCGTGGTTTTTATTTCATGAACCACAGTGTTTGTATTTGTTAACATATCGCCTTCTTTAAATAGAAGTTTGTGATATTTTTGAATTAATTTTTGAACCATATTTTTTTCTTTTTCATTTAAATGATCTAATACAAGATGTTGCACTTCACTTACTTCCAAAACATTAACCTCTTCTTGGATAATTTTCGTTAAGAACGGAAGGCTCACTTTATTAGTCAAAATAATTTCTTTATTTTCTATATTTATTTCTTTTACATTTTTCTTAATAAAATCCATTCCCACTAAAAGATCATATGGTTTATCTAATTTCATCGCTATCCACTTCATTCTTGCCTTCTCAGAATATTTAAATTCACTTGGGCATAGAGTTGCGACGGTTTTGTTAGGTTTGTTTACTTCTCCTTGAATAGTATTGATTGTTGTTGATGTATTGTTCAGAATTTGATACTTAGAAGATGAAATTTTATTTTCATTTAATATACTTATGGTTGAGCCTGTATCTACTAATGCTAGATATTCCTCATTTTGTATTGTCAGTGTGATCAAGATTTTGCTATGTTCCGAGGCTAATTTATAAAAAACGTTTCGTCAATAGTATTGGTTTCCTGTCTACTTATGTTGTCCACTTCCATTGGTTCTGGTCTTTGTCTGTTTTGCCAACTTTCACTTATTCTGTTTTCACTTTGTCCTGTTTGCTGTGTTCTATTCTGATCGTAGGTATTATAATTCTGTCTGTGAGTCGGGTAATTAGGTCTGTGTTGTTGTGTTCTATTTTGATTGTAATTATTATAATTTTGTCTGTGGGTCGTGTTATTAGTTCTGTGTTGCTGTGTTCTATTTTGATCATAATTGTTATGATTATTCTGATAATTAGTTTCTGATCTATGATTATTTCGCTGAGCAATGTATTTCCTTTCGACATTTTTATTTTCATTGTTCTTATTGAAATTTTTAATAATTAGATTCAAATTCAAATTGCTTTGATCTTGTCCTATAAATTCATTCACTATTTGTCTAATATCTGTTAATTTATATTTTGACATTATAGCATAAGCTAGTGATCCTGACACTAATTCCTTAATTCTTTGTACTAACATACCACTGAAAATTTCTATCATTATTGTCCCGTTATCATTAAAAGCTGAGAATTCAATCATATCTTCTACTATGTTTCTAATTTTATTATCTAAGTCTTTAATACTACTTACTCTTAATGAGCTTATCTCTCTAGTTATTGTCATCTGGTCTTTTGATGGTTTGAAGTGTCTCTTGAGTTCCTGTTTGCATGCTTCCCAGTTAGCTGGAGGGTTCACCTTAAGTAAATTTTTTGCACTCCCTTGGATTTTTTCGTTGAGGATAATCTGGAACGCTCTATCGGCTTCTTCTCCGTATTCTGCTAGGGCTGCTGTAACCGAGTCTATGAAGGACGGTAATGTCCCTCTTTCTCCTTTGAATATCGGCAAATACAGAATTTCCTTTTCTATTCTTTGCCTTTGATTTCTGGGCTGGTTATTTTGCACCAGGAGTTGAGTTAGTGTCACTATGCACTGTTCTATTTGGTCTTGTTGCGCCATTTCAACGAGGGCTCTTCTTTGGTCCAATAGCCTTTCCCGATTCCGTTGTCTCTCAATTGTGATTTGTTTAATGTCCCCTTAGTGTCGTTTCTGCATAAGCCACTTAAATTTCACTTTGGCCTACTTTGTTTCCCACTTTCTTTCGGTTATACCTTGGGTACACTTCACCACTTACACTGAAGAGATCTTTACATAGAACTTTGATCGTTTCGGGAATTTTATATTTTTTTTTTTTTCGATTTCACTGGATCTCTTTTCTTTCGATAGAGATCCTACCGACTGCGCCAATTATGGAATTTGTAGATTCCGGGGTTTAAAACAGAAAAAACACTCGAACTGATTCGCACCAAAACCAACTTTTATTTCTTAACAGCCACTTGAACAATTCAAAGATCGGAACTCAACTAACTAACTCTTTAATTTTACCTAACTAGCTTAGATTATGGCCAGACATGCTGTCAGCACTTTCTCACATTATCGTGAGAAACTTTGACTCAGAAAATCCGAGTCTTGCTAGATGAGCTGGGCAGCTCAGGTAACGTCACGTTTTCTGGGTCTGTCATATACATAACCCGCAAGGGCTACCACCAAAGCACGCGGTAAACATAAACCATCTTTGTTATTAATGGTGACTATCCCTCGACGCATTGAGCATTCCTCGAAAATACTGTTGTACTTCTTTGCACGATCGTTCCCTTTACCTTGCGGTAGGCGCACCGACGTTACAGTCATACAAAAAGTATCTGTACTTATTCCCTCCGAGTTACTCTGGAAAATTCTGGAAATCATATCCCATATATCTTTTGTTGTAACATCAGCCGCATTTTTAAAACTTAACCAGCCAGGGCCGCGTTCTTCAAAACCACGTCCACAAAATGTTATCCCCATTTTTTCGTTGGGGTGAACGTCTTGGGTTGCATATTTAACAATGTCTTCAACGGCTCCTTTAAGGGGGGAAGTCCCTGTAAACGCCTCAAAATCAGTCATATTTTAAAAGTGTTTTAGAAGGTGATAAAATAATGTTATTGTTTTAAATTTTTAACATAATGTTATTTAACTTTTCTAAAGTATAAAAAAAAAAGAAATTTTTTTTTTTCCTTCCAAAATGGCGGCTCAGGATAATTTTTTGTCTGTCATCTCGGACGCGAGGTCCAAAAGTGCTCCATTTCTCACACATTAACCATTGATCTAAAACAAAAAAATTAAATTGTTTTCTTTTTATAACATATTAACGTGAAGGATAGACCTATAAAATTAAAAAAAAAGCATAAAATTCAATACAAAATAAGCCTTTGAAAAAAAATTCAGCATTTTGGGCTGTTTTTTCGACATTTTTTCCCCCAAAAAGTATTTAATTAATGCAAAATATCTGAAATTTTAGGTCTATCCTTCCGATAATAATGTAGAGAACGACCTCTCAAAATTTCAGACAAATCAGTCAATAACTTTTTGAGTTACAACACGAGCAGTTTTTCAAAGTACAGTTTTGAGATAATCGCGTTTAAAGATTTAGTACAGTATAACGTGCCTTTTATATAATTTGGCATTTTTATGTTTAAAAATCGACTGAACACGACAAACTCTTCAGCTAAAGTAATTCTATTTCTCGACTAACGGTAATTCTATTTCTCGACTAAAGGGTAATTCTATTTCTCGGTATAACGGTATTCCAGGATCGCTACTTTACAATACGCGCTCCGGCGTGCTCTGTTATATTACCTATAACTTCGTAAATATTCAATATTTTTTATTTTCCTCTCGTCAGTACACGCTCAACATACTATATTTTCAGATTATGGAAAAAAAAAAATTTCGATTTTGTGAAATTTTTACAGGGACTTCCCCCTTAATCCACCCTGTAGGCTCAACGTTGTTTGGAGTCGATTTTATTTTAAACTCTACCTTTCTCCCCCGTAAATTAAAGCGTCTTACCTGTACGGAGCGGTCTTTTGTGATTATAAAACGATTCATCCTGCACAGCACAGACACGAAGTCACAAAAACGGTTAGATTAAGAATGAGGTACAGGTGGCTGGCGAGCTATATTTATACCTTTCTGTGACAATAAAGCTAGGTCTTCTCAAAATCTGCTGAACCATACTGGACACATGAAATGCACATAATTCTAGGTAAAAGGCTAAGTAAAATCTTTAGGACTTTTAGGGGTCACTAGGAGGTATTTAAACACACATAAATACGCTATTGAACCTATATTAAATTAATTACTCTGAATTGCTGGAGAAGTCCTGATATCTGTTTTAACAGGAGGCTAGCTGTGAGCAGCAGGCATACCCGTACACGCAACAAAACAAAAAAAACAAAGCGCGTAATTGTACATAAGTCAATCAGAGAATTGGCTCGTAATAAAGAACCATTGAAGACCGCCTCATAACTCCAAACATATCTAGACAATTTCACAATATTATGCAAATTTTCAGAATTTCGCAATATTACGCAAATATTCAGAACTTGCAATATTATTAAAATAAATGATATGTAAGAACAACAAACCTGTGTAAAAGCGAAGTAACAGGAACACATAATTCAGAAAAGACAAATGCACAACTGTGCCCCGGTTGTGGCGAAATCAGGTTAATAAAAAATAACAGCAACTGTACTTAGGTCAGCGGGTTTTGGTTGCAACGAAGTTGGAAGCAGCGAAACTGAATAACGTTTGTTTGCTTCTTTAATGAAAGCTTTTGCACATTGCGCAGTATCATTAGGCTTTTGCTTTTATAATGAAAGCTTTTGCACATAAAACTGCAAGACAAGTTTAATCTTGCCGCCCCGCGCCTTTTGTTTCGTCTCGGTATACCTTCTACCTGTAGATGGTCACCTGGTAGTATCTTGGGTTCCCTTTCCACGAGTTCATTAATGCCTTCTAAAAATAAGTGTGTGTTGCGGGGAAGGGGGGAGAGAGGAAGCATGGGACAAATGTCAATAGGCAGGGTCCAGCATTAAGGGGTGGGGGTATTGACCTCTTTTCCCAAGGTTAAACCGCCTGGCCCCTGTAACGTCACACCGCCTGTGTTAAATCAGGTAACATCGGCGTCAATCAGGTAACACTGTCTGGCTTAAGTGCGCCAGAGACGACGAAAACACACACCCACACACACACACACATGTACAAGTGGGGCCGTGGCTTACACACACGTACACGTGACGTCACTAAAGCCTTTCGGCCAATCAGAGCGCCTGCCCATGGGTCCTATTACCTACTTACCCCAACGCGATCTAAGGTTTGACCTTGACTTTTGTTAATGGTTAAGGCATATGCGAGTTTAATTGAGAATTGTCGTCGAATCATCTCAATCCCCGATCGGCCCGCCGAGAATTTGAAGCATATTCTTGGAATGGTGACGATCTCTGTACTACCGGGAACGGATGCCTCCAAGCGGAACTTAGAAATTGATCTTATTATCAATTTAGTACCATTGACTAACCGGTGCTCAAAGCTTAGGTTCCGAATTAAAATGCAAACGGAACCGACTTTAAGACGCAAATCATGATCGGGGACACCTTTTTCGGAAATCCCGTTAAGGACTTCCGTACCAATAGCGGTATTGTCGGTAACGCCGGCCATCGAAACAAATGAATCGGCGCTAAGTAGATTGTTTAGTGTCCCCGGGAAGCCTATTCAAAATGATGTTATTAATTATGTTAATTGCTGCATTTGTTGGAGATAGTATGGCCCTCGAGAGGCAATCTTCAGGGCTCAAAAGCACCTCGTCGGGAAAAACAAAGTTAATCAATGCATCGATGGAGGTAACATTTTCAATTCCAGAAACGCGGTACTCTCCCTTCCCCAATAACTAGTAAAAAGTTTGAAAATTCCCTATTTCTAGCCCTCTGCGGTTCGGTCAATTTAAAAGTTCTTATTCCCTGCCATAAAGGTGAAAATTTAATAGATGCCCTAACAATCTCGTCTGATCCAGCATTTTCTATAATTGGAGCAATTTGCCTGAAATCCCCCGCAAAAATAATAAATTTACCTCCGAAGGGTTTCTGACACTGGCAAAGATCCTTTAATGAATTATTAAGAACAGTTATCGTTCCCCTATTTATCATAGTACATTCATCCCATATGATGCACGATGTCTCGCGTAATAACTGTGCCCTTTGGCTATTCCAACTAATATTACCCCCTCCTAAATTGCTTGGATTAAGCGGTAATCGAAACATACTATGTGCCGTAGTCCCACCCTCATGATTTAACGCTGCGAGTCCCGTAGAGGCAGTGCACAATACAATGTGACCATTTGATCGCAATAGATTGTTATGAGGGGTGGTTCTCGAGGGCCCGGCTAAAGCACCTCGCCTGGTGGTAAGTGGCTGCGCGAGCTGGCAGGCTAGCGTTGCGGTAGTGTGGGGGGGTTTGCCGAAGGCCACACTGCGCCACCAGGAACGAACGTCCCCATAACGAAAAAAATCTCGCGCGGACGGAAAAAAAACAAAGGTACGGGGAAAGAGGGCATGGCGGACAGAACCCCTGTCCCTGCCCGTGAATGACTCGCCGGCGGGGGGTTTCAGGTGGAAAAACAACCCCCCTTATGGCCTATTCCCCAACCACCCAAATGACCTCCCCTTGGCCCAATATTCTAGGGGGAGGTCCCATAAAAAAAAATTAACTACATCAATCACCTACCAGGCTGAGAAAAGAGGAGAAGAGGGAAGGAGCCAGAATAAAAAAAATAAGTTTAAAGCAACATACCTGCTGTTCTATTCTCAAACATCTTACAACTACCTAATACAAAATTCTATAAGTTCCGTTGGGCGCCGCCGCCGTCGAGGTGCTGCTGCTGAAGAGGCCCGCTGTTGATGGTGTCGTCGCTGCTGCTGCTGTCGCCGGATGCTGATGCCGCCGTTACTGATGGTGATGCCGCCGCCCGACACCCGGCCTCTTCATCTGGCCCCGATGTGGTGCCGGTGTGCCACAGCTGATGCTCAGACTTTTGAAAAAAAAAGATTCCTTTTTTTTTTTTTCTTTTCTGATTTTTATTTAATTTTTATTTTAACTTCGTTTGGTTTATTTTAGTTTTTATTGAGTTTAATTGTATTTGATTTATATTGGTTTTATTCAGTTTTTCTTTTTATCTAATTTGGTTTCTATTTTTAATTTTAGTTAATTTTATTCTAACTTTACTTGATTTATTTTAATTTTATAGAGTCCACTTTCATTGGATGTAATCGGGTTTTTATTTAATTTTTATCTTTTAATTTAATGTAATTTCGTTTTTTGAATTTTCTTTCTACCTCACTTTAACTTTAATTGATTTATCTTCGTTTCATAGAGTCTAATTTTATTTTATTTAATTTGGTTTCTATTTTTAATTTAATTTAATTTGAAAAAAAAAACAACAGACAGAAAAATCCTCTTCCTTTGATTTGTTCGAGCGACTTAAAAATATTGTACACGAAGAACTATTGTTAATTTTATTGTTTCTCACTTTATCTACGAACCGAGTCCGATAACACCTAGCAACCAATTCACGAGAACAAAACTCTCTCTGGGGGGGGGGGGGGGGGGGGATGGTGAAATAGCGCAATTACAAAAAATCATAAAAAAAAACTCTTCACTGTTCAACCTAACTGGAGAAAAAAAAACCAAGATAGTGGTACAGGTTTTACATGTATAATCCCCTTCTTCAAACTAGACACTATTCACAAAAAAAAACTGACGACCTTTCTTCTTTTTTTTTTTTTCTTTTATAACTTCCGGCACTTGTTTTTCCCTTTTATTACTCAAATTTTTCTTTCCTTTTAATTTTCCTATAAACTTTTGGCACTTGTTTTTCTTTTTAATTACTCGCTTCGTTCTCTCCGTCTTCCAAATTCCCTACACAATTTCTCTATTAATTTCGCACAGTTCAAGTCTCACTTTCTTCTTTGCCAAAATTTCTTCCCGAACACCAAAAAAACTCAGCGACCTCGTTCTCGTCCTGTGCCACCTCGTTGTCCGCGCAAAAAAAAAAACTCCTCGCGGCACGCTCAATCGTCAGAAACAATCAAAAGGAAAAAAAAACCGCGAAATGCAGAAAACACATTTTCCTAGCAAAAGCGTCCTCGCTTAGTCACACAAAAAAACTTTCCCGGATTATCAAATGAATTTTACTTTTATATTTTTATCTTTTCTACTTCGCAATTAAAGTCGTCCGCTCGTGTTCGGTGCTCCTCCTAGACTCCTCGAGCCACACGCTCGCCAAAAAATTTCCGCCGCCTTCGCGCCGATCACGCCACCCGAAGTCCCGGTGCAACTCACTCACACATCAGCCGCGCCGGCTGCCGATGGGCAGGCAGCAGATGTGTGGGAGAGCTGCACCGGCGCTTTCCTTCGCTGATGCCGCTGCCGAGGACTCGACCAGCGGGCCGCGGGCGCCTCTAGAACATTCGGCGGCCACAAATTGGAAATATTTTAAGTTAAAAATTCCAATTTGTGGCCTCCGGGCGCTCGATGGGCGGCGCGATCCGCCAGCCAAGCCGTTAGGCAGCGGCAATTTGCGCCTGAGCGCCGTCAATTTTTTTCCGAAATTAAGGGGGCCCGCCAGGCACTCACCCATAGCCGTAGGCAAAATATTTTAGCCGCATGATTTTTCGGCCCCAACCACAACAAGATTGGTAATAATATTCAATACAGTAGAACCCCTCTAATCCGTCACCATCGGGACCGAGGGCAAGGTCGGAACGCAAAAAAGGTCGGATTATCCAGATATTGGGGTCCCTTTCATTCGTTCTTGACAGAACCACAACCACAACGCATTATCAAGCAGTTCAAGTCTTGGCTTTTTTAAAGTTTTTCGATTCTTTAGAACATTGTCACCATCAACCGTTGTTGTATAAGATTCAATGTCTTTGCGATTTCTTCTCCAATCCTTAATTGTCGTTACGCCTACATTCAGTTCATTTGCAATTTTTTGGAGGGATTCTCCTTTATCGAGTCTTTGTAGCACTGCTAATTTTTCATTTAGGGAAAGTGTAACATGCTTTCGTTTTACTCCTGACATGTTGAAAACGCACTACACACCGAAACGACACAAGATAAGATAAGAAAAAACGTAAACAATAGCGGCTGCCGCGCAGCGAGTCATCGGCAGGTCGCCACAAGCACAGCAGTAACCCGAGCACCCGAGCACGGTCGGATTAACCAGAGCGTCGGACCAGCCGAGGGCGGATTAGAGGGGTTCTACTGTACCAGTGTTTTTCCGGTTCCCGCGGGACCATCCAAAAAGTATATGGTACTGTTTTGGTTTGTTGATGAAATCCCCGCGGGTTCCAGTATTGAATTTGTTACCATCTGGACGAAGCTTAATTGGCCAGGATTAAGTAGAGGCATCCAATGATCTGAGAAATTTTTGCAAATTATTTCTCTGTCCCACTGAACGCGTTCCCTGGCCACTTCTGTATTGTCAAATTCTTCTTCTACCTCGGGCAACCCCATATCTCGCAGATCCTTCCCATGACGACGAAGCAGTCTATCAATTAATAATAAAGTTTTATTATACGCCCACTTTAAATTATCTGGATTAGGTCCCGGTCGTAATCTAAGGAAATCCTCACTTAGATTATCCTTGAACTCATTCCAAAGGAGGCCAGCTGGAGCTCCAAAAATTATGATAGATAAAAATAGTTGTCTAAGCCCACTTCCAGTACTGAAAACTACTGCTTCCCGCATCGCTATAAAATATTCATCTTCAGAGTCTAATAACCCGCGTTGTTTAGCTGCTTCTTGAAATGTTTCGAAGATCTGACCGTCAACAGTTCGTAAATCTTGATAGCTGCTGGCAGGGTAAATTGCCAACAGCATCCTTAAAAAGAAAATTTCTCCTAACGATGGGGACAACCAGTACAAACGGGTGACACACCTTCCCTTTTGTCTGGGTACAATGAAATAATTACTTCTATTACTATTCTAATTCTATATTCTAACACTACTATTTGTGGGGGGTGAATTTAAAATAAGGTAACGCTCGTAAAAGTCTAAATAAGTCAGATGGACTAATTCTTCAACCTGGGGTCGTTCCAAATAAAGCAATAGCTTTGAGCAGCTGCGTTCAGCAGTGACGGCTTCTTGCCCAGGTCGGAAAACTACGGTTTCTCTATTAGGAAGGTGCACAGGCAGTGCTAAAACTGTGGGTCTCCGACTACAAAGATCATATTCTAGTAGTCGCCACATTGCTTCAGAAGAGGAAATATATCGTGCATTAACATATGCCTCGATCTCATCAATTCCCCTTCTGGTCCTATCATCTCCTATTATTCGTGGTGGTTGTGGTGGTGGTGGTTGGTTTGCACTACTATTATTAATTAAATTTGGAGGATTCTGTATAAGAGCTACTCTGGCAGAATCAGGGCCTTTATAAATATATTTCATCATATATTTTAAAGTTTTTGTGGACGTGGATATTTCTAAGTTTACATGGCAGTCCATAATGAGAAGGATAGCTGGATTATAAGGTACTACCCAGCTATCATCTACTTGTCGAAAATCATTACTTCCCCGGATTGGTATATTTACCAAATTTACGCATGGCCTCTTATATATAACATAACCCCTATCATCGATGTAGGTTATATCGTTGGCTTGCTTAGGGTAAAACTTTTTGCACGTCCCTTTATCACTATCCATGCAAGGCGACCGCGGATTTGCCGTCCCGCATGGACCGTGCAGCATATGCTGTAATACAGCTTTTCGGAGCCTACCGCCAGCTTCGTGTTCCGAAGGAATTGTTGCTCTAACAAATTTATCTACTTGATTACCGTAAATTGGACCTCCGCCTTCAATGCGGATTGCCAAATGTGCATGAGGAAGTCCACGTTTTTGAAATTCAATAACGTGGACTAAAAACGAAAGTTCACCTAAAAGTTCACCTGAATAAATTAAATGAAGTAAATGCCTAAGTTTTTGGTAAAATACCCTATTACACAAATCTGGACGATCGCTGGCCGTCTCGCCTCTTCTAAGACTATTTTGGATTTCCGGCCATCGAGGATTGCATGTGATTGTAAGAAAGTACGAAGGTTTCCCTAATCTTCCCACAAGCGCCATACCATCGTGATAGTTTTTTTTGCATATATCGAGGACCATGGGTAAATGATGATGGTAAATATATTTTACCGGCTACTCTACCCCCCTCTCCGGCTATCGTCTCATCAATTTCTTCTCGGGTAGCTACACGGAAAAACGATTGTTGATTTAATCTAATATATCTTAATCTTTCTTCCTCTACTCGATTCCACATATCGACGAAGTACTCTTGTCCCAATCGCCATAATTGTGTAAATCTAGGCTCAGAAAGTAATAGCATCCGATAGTATTTGACTTGAGTAATTTTTTTCCCATTTTTATTTTTAAGCTCCTTATGCCACCCAGCTGTGGCATGTGGAAATAAAAGGGGATATTGTAAACATTCGTAGCTGGGATCAAAATATTCTACATTATGGGGCTTAGCGTTACCTATCTTCCATACTATAACTTTTCGCGGTTCGTAATCTAGACCAGTTTTTACAATTGCGGCAATCTCATTGCAAGCTGGCATATCACCTAAAATGGGACCGTGTGTCGTTCGAGATGTTCTCTCGAATACTAAATGTGCAGTCTCATCGGTATGATTATGCAATCTCCTAAAAGTGGATATTAATGGGTTTACTAAATTTAAATACCTATCAATTTGTTGCAAAATATCAATATTTAAATGCCTATTTTGCGCTAACCTTTCCCGTTCAAAATTATCCTCAATATAAAGCATACCATTGTTGGTTGAACCCCTATAACTAAGATCAAAAATTCTATGATAAACTCTACCTAATACTTTTATAAATGAAACACCATTTTGGACTTGCGGCTAATGTCCGGAGGTACCTATAGCGGAAAACGCAAATAAATTATTAAATTGCCGAGAATACTTAAAAAAATAATGATTATTGTAAAATTCTGCATCTACTTCGGGGAGTTTTTGAGCAAAATTAGCTCCATCGCGACCGCAGCAAGCTACTTTCCTACTTCTTTCTTCTTCAAAAAATGGAGCATTACAATAACGACATCTATATGTCGAAGGCGAGTTAAGAGAACAAGGCGATTTTAAAGTAACAGGGATAATTTCGTCTAAATGTGCTCCTGATCTATCACCTAAGCAAGTAAATCTAGCCTCAACAATTACGGGGAGAATTTGGTGAACCTCTTCGCCTGGTTCAGTTACTTCAACAATAGTAGAATTTACTATTTGAATATCTACAGAAAACTTATTCGGAGAATTATGTGGTGGCTGTGAAATTTGAACTCTTTTTCTTGGTCGGCCAACAGGTTTTTTTAACGGGGGATGGAAAATAGTGATGGTTTCATCATCTACCAAACGCCTTTTTTCTGGGACGGGACATACAAAATCTAACGCATTTGGTTCATTAAGGCGTATAGAAGTAATAATTGTTGGTTGTATTTTAATTATTTCGAAGTAACTATTATCTCGAGAATGGCCAGTTAATAATAAAATTGCTAAATCCATAAGGGAAGTACAACTAAAAAATCTAGCTAATCCATTTGCAGCATCCATTGTTTTATCTTTGGCTACTGAATGTGAATCGAATACGTAATATACATTATTTTCAACCCAAAATGCTACGGTTAAATTATGAGAAGTAAACAAATATCCGTCATTCGGAACATTTGTTAAAAAAACTCCTCTGAGTCGATTTTCTACGTTATTTATAGCTATATCATTTCTGCCTAATTTTTTAGAAATAATTCCTATTCCATTATTAAAAGTTGGGAAAATTTTGTCTATATTAAAATGTTCCCCTGATAGTAACTGAAGGTTTGAATTTAACTCTTCAGCACAAAGATAATCATCCCTTGCTTCTAATCTACATACAGAATCGCCATTTTTAACGATATCATCTATTTGTTCACTATTTAAAAAATTCCTACCAAAGATAGAAGTATAAGCAATAGCTGTTGTAGCAATACCCATGCATTGCTTATTTCTACGTTCTTCTGGAAAAATCTCAGATAACTGACTTATACTACCGGATGCTATACATGTAACAGAGGTTTTTTTACTACGACATGTCTTGAAAGGCATTTTTGAAACTATACAAATAAAAAACTAAACAATTAGTAATTTTCCGCAAATAATTCCTTTTTTGTTACCTGTTGTGGTTTTCGGGCCCAGATATGATTTTAGAAAACTGGAAAAAAAATTATGATTGCATAATTAAAAAAAAAGCACTATGTTATGAAACGGTGGTGGCCTCAGGGAGCCCGGCTAAAGCCCCTGTCCAGAGGTATGCGGCTCCGGGAGCTGGCAGGCTAGCATATGCGGTAGATGTGGGGGGGGGGGGTTGTGCCGAAAACCGCTTTGAGCCGCTGGAACGGCCCACCGATAACAATCCGAAAATTCTCCCGCGACGGAAACGACGAGCGCCAGGGAAGGAAAAGGACAGTGCGGGACTGAGCCCGGCAACTGCCCGTGAATGACTTTCAGGGGGGGTTCTGGATGAAAATGAACCCCCCTGGCCTAATCCCCCAACCACCCAATGACCTCCCCGCGGCCTGAAAAATTATGGGGAGGTCCCTTTGATTTTAATTACTCACGAAAAGAAACGGGGGATGGGGTGGTGATGAGAGCCAAGAGTAGAAACACCAAAAAAACTTTGAATCAAATCATTATTTATATTAAGCGATGATCACAAAAGGAATTACCTATCATTTAATCAAGAATCGAAACAACAATCTTCACATTAAACCACTGGTTCTATAAATTGATAGTTGTACAAAAAAACCTTCCTATCCTTTCTTAAAATTTGGATTAATTACTTAGTTAGAACAATCATTTTTATTTTAATAACCTGAAACTAGACTTACATTCTACGACGGGCGCCATTGATGAGGAGCTCCATGGGGTTTGCTGCGTTGCGGCCGTTAGGGGGTGGTACCGATGAATGCTGCGGCTGGTGATTACTGCTACGAAGAGAGGATTTGTATACGGCGCACCCTGCCTCTTCTTGCGGCCCCGACGCACAGTGGGGCCAAATCCAAAAAACCTGGCCAAAACTCAAAAAAAAAAGGTTCTAGTTGGGGTTTTTTCGATGTTGGGTTGGTTAGAGGGAGGGTCTAAGTGTGTGAATCCGCCATTATTAGGCCCCCTCCCTTCTTCTTCGCTCTCTAGCCTCAATCGAAAGTCTACCTTCGAACGAGGCACGTGGAACGCCGTGCTGGTGAAGGATCGACGGGCTCAATCTGTGACGTGCCAACGCTTCGAATTCTCATCGATCCCGGTAAAACAAAATGGATTCATCTTTGGAAGGTTCGTAGATCACTGTATAAAATTTAGAGAAAAATTTCGGGCATGGTATATTGACTTATAGATCAATATTTATTGGCCTTTTTTTCATGTGTTTATTAAAAAAATTATTGTTTATCGTTGAAAAAGTTTATGTGCAGGGCGGCGCAGGGCCTCGATCGCTATTGGAGGTTATAGTGTAGCCCTTAAACTACAAAATAAAAAAAAAAACCGCTGCGCATACTTGCGCCTTGCAGTTTTCCGCGTTTTTTTCCGAATAACCCAGATACACTCGAGGGACTCGAAAATTGTTACTGCGATACAATTGAGGAATAAGGCCAATAAACTTTACTATCTTTATATGAGCAAATTACCTTCTTATGCAGGGGAATCGTCTGTAATTGAAAACCCAATGACAAAGAGGGATTTATACTTCTTGATGAAGGGAGATATGAATGCAGTGGTCTACGGGAAAATTGAAAAATTCATGACAGAAAAAACTGGATCACCTTTTGTTTTACCTTTTGTGAATATTGTAAATCACTCGATTAACCATGTATTAATAACATTATCTATATGAATAAAGATTTTTGCATTCGTATATGGCAGACAAGGTTGATTTTTCGAGCGCGCATGCGCGGTAACTGGTCGCCATGTTGGAATCGGTCCAATTAGACTGCGGATTCGTGATCAGCGACCCCAAAAACCCCTGAGTAGAGATTTTGAGATCGATTCGTCAACTTTTTGAGTTTTGGCCAGGTTTTTTGGATTTGGCCCCACTGTGCGACGTGGTGCACCGTTTCTCAGGGATGGTCTTCGCCGGCTTGGATTCTCACACTTTTCTTGTCTTTATTATAAATTGGGTTTTTTTATTTTTTTTTCTTTTTTTTTTTTTCTTTTTTTTTATATGCTGTTCGTTCTGTTCCACAAAATAAATTTTCTTTCGCTAGAAAACTGTTTTATTTAATTATACCGGTCGTTCTATTTCACAAACTAAATTCTTCTTTCGCTAGAAAACTGTTTTATTTAATTACACCGTTCATTCTATTTTACAAAATAAATTTTCCTTTTTTCTTTTTGTTTTTTTTTTTTGCTTCAGAACCGTTTTATTTAATTCTACTGTTTCGTTCTGTTTCGCACATTTTCTCTGCTTATGCACTTGTAGTGTTTCGTCTAGATACAGGGGCGTTGCCGGATCAGTTGCTTTGGGCCTAGGCTTCCCCTGATTAGAGAGTTCCTCGTTGAGCGTTGAAAAAATGGGAGCAGCCACTTAGGCTTTTACTCCACAGGAGCAGCTCGGGAGCTTTGACTCCTAGTTAGGTTGGGGTTGACTTGGAGTAGCTAAACAGCACGACTCCAGAAAGAACAGACCCGTTTCGTGATCCAAAATCGAATCCTTCTTTATTAAATTTTCTCTGATATTTATACTACTTACATTAACATCTACATTAATCGATAATTGATAATTGCTTAATTGCTACCCTACTTACACGAATACCCAGCTATCCCTTGGTCAGCTCATTTGGTCATTTCATAATAGTAAACTTTGGCGGCTCGGGCATGTGAATGTAACCCGACCGAACTACCTTGCCGCCTTGCCTGGGTTACTCAACATAGCAACCCGATCAGTGCGTCAATTAGTAGGTCGCGCTTTCATTCATGAAGCGCCGCTTACTTTGCGCTTTGAGTTGGGGCAGGGCGTGATGACCGCTTAGTGCTAAGCATGCGCTTTTTATGTCGCGCTTTGTTTGCGTACTGTGGTTCTGCTTATGAGAGCATTTGTTTATTTTTTCGTTGCTAAGGCTGTTGACCTGTGGTACATCACACACTATACACCCAACTAACTTTACGACACCTCACTTAGCTAACCCTGAGGGCGTACAAAAATCACCCTTTTAGGATTTTTGGAGTTCCCCACTTATCATTTCATTTGTTATTTTATTTTTAATTATTATTTTAGCGCACTCGGTCTTTGCTAGGGCCAATTCGTCTTTATGAGTCCCCTTCCCTTAACCACTTTCACTTTCTACCCTTTCCTTTTCTTTTTCTTATCCCTCTTTTGTTTTTGGGGAGAGGGGTTCTTTCAAAAAAACAATTTTTTTTCTGGGCTCACTGTTCGGAAACGCGGGCACACTTTTCGCGGGCAATAGTCAAAATTACCGGGCTTCTTAACTAGGGAGCTTCCCTTCTCGGTAGCGCCTCCGCGGATTTTCCGAATCCCTTTTTTTTTGTTGTTTCTCGTTTTCCCGAATTACTTTTCTCGGTTCCTCGACCACGATTCTCTTATTTCTCGATTACCCGACTTCAATCTTTTTATTTTTATTTACTTTAATTTTTCGAGCAAAGACTAGTGCGCGTCCAGCTGCCTTCACTTCTCCAGTTCGACTCCTCGAGCAAGCCGGCTCGAGCCCACGCCGCCGGCAGCGACCGTTAGCGAGGAACCGTTAGGATGCCGACCCATCGCTCGTTGCGCTGGCTCTTGCCTCGCACTCCGAGCTCTGAGCCGGCATCTCGGTCCCCCGCTCGCGCCCGCAGCGGCGGCAGGAGCTCGATCCAGCAACTCGATCAACGGCGCGCGTAGCTCGGGCCGTAAATTTTTATATGGGACCGAGGGCCTGGTTCACTTCTTGCACAGCGAAGGCAGCTCGGTCCGGAGATTTTATGGCCGGGGACCGAGGAACTTGTGCACCGCTTGCACAGCGAAGGCAGCTCGGTCCGGAAATTTTTGTATGGGACCGAGAGCCTGGTGCACTTTTGCCAAAACGAAAGCCGCTCGGTCCGGAGATTTTTGTACGGGACCGAGCTACCGCGCTGGAAATTTTTTCTTTAGGCGCCGCCCCTTGAGTCTCGAACGCCGAATTTTGGTGCTTTTTGGGCGACCAAACTCGACGTTCGCAACTCAAGGAACGGTACCGAGGTGCGGTGCCCACCAGAGCCGCCGTGAATTTTTGGCCGAATTTCGGCGGGCTAAGCCATAGGCGCCGTGAGGAAATTTTACTTCCTGACCACAACAACTAATTCTTTAATATTACAGTTAAAAAATATTTTAAATGTCCCTACACAATTACACAAATAATTATTAGTTTTATTAATAGAGTACGGAAATTCACGCAAATAAGACTCGGCAAATTTCCACAAAACTTATAATAATTTTCGTTTGCAGTAACAGCCACAATTTGCGTTTGCGTACCCTAGTTATTAAAGAACTTTAAGAAGATTAAATGAAAAAAAAACATATCTCTGTTCAAAAAATTTACAAATTTCACAAGTGCTAAATTAAAAAAAAAATAATAATAATAAATAAATAAAAAAATAACATTTTCAAAAAAAGTTCAGACCCTTCCCAAAACGAAAAATTGCATAATTTAAATTTATCCTACGGAAATGGAAATATTGAAAGAAAAAACAATTTTAATATAATAAAATCGCGTTTAAAATTTAATTTTTTCAGCTTACGCGTGCTATGTCTGTTATATGTTTACCTACAACTTTTAAAACTCTTAAAATTATGTCTTAAAACAAAAATATTAAAAATTGCACTTACCTAAATTGTTTTTTAAAATCTGCAGGCTGGTCCTTTGGCACACAATCACAGAATCACAAAAAAGGAAAGAATTACACGTCACTTAAAAAAGTTTATATTTTGAACAATTTTTGTACAGTGAAATTCTCACTATTATATTCCTTTAGAATTTTAAAAATTAATTTAAAAACGAAAATGAATTTCCTTCACGCACAATATTAAAATCAAATTGTTTTGTGAAGTTCTCACACAACAAATTAATTCATCAAATGCACGCTCTAAACATTCACATCCGTCAAATTGTATGCCTGAACACACAATGAAGATAAATATTTCTCCTAGTTTTAGGAACAGAACAGAAAAAATGAACAGACATACCCCGCCTCTGTGAAAAAACGTGGGTGTGCTTATAGACTAAGGGAAATGAAACGTTTTTTAAGCAAACGAAAGAGACGGAATATGGGACATTCGCGGGGCGTGAGGCGTGGGCGCTTGTGTACGCTGGCTGGCCGGCGGCAAAAGCCGAACGCGCTTCGGTCGCTCGTGTGTGCATCCCCGGCATCGTCAGAGTCCGAAAGCGCTTACTTGGGAGTGGGGGAAAAGATCAAGCTCGTTCAGAACTATATTTTAAAATTTTGCCCGCGCAGCTCGGTTGAGAATTGGCCAAGATATAGGGTGAGGAGTAACTTAACAGGGGAGTGAGGGGAACGGAAAATTTTGCTGAACGATAAAGCTGAAGCAGGGCTATCTTCTAGAATTTTCCCCGTGAAAATCGGTTAAGAATTGGCCGAGATAATGGGTGAGGGGTAACTTAACAGGGGAGTGAGGGGAACGGAAAATTTTGCACCTCTCGCAACAGTGAGTCCGCCGCCAGCCGACCCGGCAGCCCGCGAATCGCAGAGAAAAATATTTTTGCCTTACTATTGGCTTGAAAATTTTTCTGAAAAGATAATTTTGTTAATTTGTTGAATGAAAATTGTGGCCAAGGGGGTTCATATTGGGGCTATTGAAAGGGCTCGAGGTGGACCTTACCTATAAAAGAAAGTTTAAAAAATTCGGTTGGGGGGTTTGGCCGGAATTTGGAAAAATACAGTTCTGAAGTAGAGTCTGTTTTGGAATTTTTTTGCGGGGAAAGGAAGGAACAGAAAATGTTTGGGAAAGGATCGAAAGATAGAGCTGATGCGAAGGTATCTTGGAAAATTTACCCCGTGGAAATCGGTTAGAAATTGACTGAGCACGAGTCTTGTAAAGCCGTGGGAAAAGGTTTCCTATCGAAAAAGTTGGCCGGCGAAACATTCGACAGGATGTTGGTGAGGCGGACACAGGGGCAGAGCGCGTCTGCAAAAGCATTGCGAGGGAAATTCTGACGTCAGAGGCCGGCGCGGGGACAGGTTTGAGGTCGCTTCGTGTGGGCCTGCTGCCGCTGCGCGTGGCTCGAAGCGAACGACTTGTGGGCAATTCTAGGGATTGATCAGAAAAATTGAATTTCCCTAACAGATCGATGAAACTTGTTGTTATCGGCCAATAAAAATTGGTCGATCGCTGCTTCGCTTTTATTCCGACGCGACACGGAAAGGGAAGGCGAGGAGTATATTGCAAAACGCGGAGGTTAATAACTACAACTTTATTCGAAAGAGCGATACAACACTGATTTTGTACAAAGAACAATTAAATTAGATTCAAAGTACAACGCTGATTAGATTAAAGTACCGAGCAATTCAATTATAAAAGATAACGAGTCAGATAAAAGCTTTTTGAAGGGAGAGACCCGGAGTCCGCGTGAAGGTTCTGGCTGAACTGACTTTGGCTTCGCCAAACGAAATCGCCTTCTCTGAAGTGTGGGAACCCAAAGTGCGCATCAAGCGTAATCGGACCGCGTGCGTTTCGCGCCGGACGTGTGCAAGTGCAAGCTTGCGCGAAATGAAATTGGACCGCGGGAGGAATGTAGGAGTTTGCACGTTCGACTTATGATGTGCGGCAAATATGATAAGGGTAAGTGTTAGGGATCGCGGGGAAGGTGAGGTAATGGCTTCACAACATTAGTGAAATACAGTTTATTATGCAGAGAATCCAGTTGATCATCGATGCGGGGCAAAGGAAATTTTTCTTTAACCGTAATTTTGTTTAACGAACGATAAAATCGATACAAAGACTCAACTCTTCCTGACTAATAAAACTGGGCTGGCATAGGGAGAGTAGCTATCTTCTACAATGTCCGCTTTCTTTAGATCTTCTACTATTTTCTCTACGTTCTTTCTTTTCGAAAGGCTCATCCTGTATGGACGGTAACATTGGGGTCTCAGTCGTAAGTTCGATGGTCATCTTCGTATCACCTGTACAACCAACCCACAAAATATTTTCACATATATCTCTAAACTCCTGGAATAACAAAACTAAATTATCTTTATTTTTTTTCTCTGAGTCTGTGTTGACATCTTCGACTCGCAAATGTTTCTCGCTCGCGTTGCACTTCTGATCTGGTATGATGATCTCGAATCCCTCAGCTCGTGTTAACACTTGTCCTTCTTCTATGTTGAACACTTCTTCCGATAGGTTCAGCACAGGCACCGATGTTAGCTTGTTGCGGTCAGAATGAATCACACATCTCGGAATCAGCTGTCCGTACTCCGGAATACCACCTTCGACAAGATAACTTCTATTTGGCATTTCTGCTGCTACTGCGACGTGTCCAATGAAATTATGTGGAATAGAGCAAGTGTCTGCAGCAATAAGGGCACTTTTATTAGCTTCAGCTGCACTGCCGTCACTTACATACGTTTGTTCCAATATTGTTTTTAACTTGCAGACCTGTTGCGTCGCTTATGATCCTCACATGCTTTTGCTCTGTGAACGGGTGTCTGATCAAAAGGGGAGTTGTTTGGGTGTCACTTGGTACAATATGTATGTTTACTACCGCACTGATGTCGTCAATTTCTAGGTTAGCTGTCAATATTCCAATGGGCTTCACAAATCCACTCCCATAACCCACGAGGTTCGGTAGATTTTGATCCTGGTAGTAAGTGAAATTCAGGTGTTTAGCGAAGTCTTCCCTTAGGGTGACGCAACTGCTCCCAAGATCGATATAGCAATTGACTTCGTTGCCGTTTAGCTTTGCTAGTTTGATATCCTTTTGATGCCCGTCGGTGCACATCGTTAAAACTTTAGGTGTGACAGCTGCCGCGCCAGCTGACTTAGACGCTGATGCTACTGCGCCAGATGATTTAGGAGTAGAAGTTGCTGCTACTGCACCAGCTGTCTTTTGCTTATCGCAATGGCGAGCAAAGTGTCCTGGTTGACCACACTTGAAGCATGTGAAATTTTTTTTTGCCGCATCGACGGAATCGTCTTATCACTTGAGGCATTGAAGTATGCTTCTGGACGTTATTTTCATGGATGTGACTGCTAGCTGCGACCAGGTCTGGCAGTAACTGCGCTGGTTTTTTTATAGCGATTCAGTGGTCCAAGGAAATCACGAAATCTGCTGTTATTAAGGCCATGCACTATCCACTCGATTATTTCATCGTTTTGCATGCCGGATTTCAAACACTTAGAATACTTTTCGAAATAGAACTCGGCTATATTTTGCTTCGGCGTCCTCTTGTAATTCTTCGCGTCCAATCGTAAGTCCATTTGACTCCTCTGTACTGGAAAAGTGTCGATCAGCAGTTCTTTCCATGCGGCCCATGATCTCTCCTCGGGTTTCAGGCAATCTCTCCAGCGCTTAGCGACGCCGGCCAACTTAGACAAAGCGTGATGAATTAGAGTTTTCTGATCCCAATCGTACATCGTGCCGAAGTCTTCCATCTTTGCGATCCAAAGCTTAACATCTGTGTTTTCTCCACTTACGGGGTCGAATGTAGGGAGAATTACATTGAAATCCAAATACCTTGTGGAATACTGCATTGAGTCTGCTTCCTGGACTCCGTCTTCTTCCAACATCGTCAACTCCTTATGAACTTCAATCCACTGACAATGCACAAGCAGCCAGTCTGTAAAGTTAGCTTTCTTATAGCGGATCTATATGTATAGGGATATAGCCCTAGGGAAAATCACCATCGAGGATCACCACCTTACAAAAAACTAAGGGTGCGGGCGTGCAGCCGATCGGGAGGTGCTCTTAGTCTAAGTCCATGGAGCGCCTTGCGGGCGGCACGGACTAGCTCGCCGGTGTGGAGGGGGGTTCGCGGACTTAGACCCCGAAAAGCACCGCAGGGAATTTTATTATGCGCTCCTTAGAGGGAGAGGGAAGAATAAGAGGGTCCCTCTAATGTTTTTTTTTTCTTTTTGATAAGCCCCACACTTCACAAATGGGAAGGAAAGAGAAAGGTGACAAAAATTAGCGGGGATCCGTCCGACCCCGTGTAGGGAAAAGGGGTGAAGGCATGCCTCCCGACTACCTTCCCCCTGCTAACCCGACCTCTGTAGTGCCACATTCCCCCCTACGGAGAATTGCACCCCACCTGAAAAAACAATAGCAAAAGAAACTGGACGGGGAGGTCTAGCCTACGGGACCATCGGCCACAGGCAAGGAGCAAAAAAAATTAATGCATCTTATTCAATACGTAATTCATAAATATAATTCAAGAAAAGTTACAGGGGGGTGTCGTGAATTGCTACAATTACAGCACGGTGCATGACCCTAATTATTAAGATGTGCGACTACAGACAATATCTAACGTATCATATATATATAGTTTACATCGGTTAGATTATATAGGTTGTATCGATTAAATTGAAAAAAAATTTTACTAATATTCCCAAAAGCACAGCTACCCGCCGAAGATGGTTAGGTGAACTCCTTGAGGGCAGAGAAACGAGAGGTTCTCGCCGCGCAGCAAGGATCAGTCTTAGATTCTTTTCAGTTAGTTAATTTTCTTCTCCTTTGTTATTTTACTTATAAAAAAAAATTTTTTTTTTTTTTTGATGGCAGGGCTAGGACTGCCTCCTTCCTTCCGCCCTCTTTTGAGGAAATTTCCCAGTCAAATTTAAGAAAAATGATTAAAGAAAAATGATTTTTGGTGGTTAAGAGCCAGCCACGAGGTGTAAGAAGGCCACAAAGAACTAATCCTCCTGGTCCAAGCAGGCGGTGAGTCGGGGGGGGGGGGAGGAGCTGACCCTCAGCAGATTTCCCACGCTGCCTTCGGTTTCCCCTTTTTTTTTGTTTTTTTAACTTTCGACTGACACTTCCAATTCCCAGGCACCTCCGAACTGCTTGACGGCCATCTACCAAAAAGGCTGATCGGGTGCGGAAGGAACATCGCGTGCATGTGCAGCATTACCATGCTCACTCCTCGTACTTGTCACATTCACCGCCCTTTTGCACTTTCGGCGCTAAGGTAAGTGGAGTGGTGGCTGTCAGAGCGGATTCTATAATTCGCTAAAGGTTTACGTAAGGGGGCCGTTACAAGGCTGTCAGCTTTAACCCGGTTTCACTGGCGAAAAGATGACAGAGGAACGGGCCAGTTCGGGTGAGGGTGGAGTTTCCTTTCCGGTTATTGTTTTATGTCCTTGGCGTGGTAGATACCTAGTGATCTGCCGCTTAGATCTTCCAGTTCATAGAGCGAGTTCCCCACTTGTCGACCTATCCTGGCCTTGCCGAACTTCTTTTTCAATTTGGCGTTTACTCCTTGGGACCAATTACTTTGATGGAAAAGTCTCCTGAAGACTTCTTGGCCTGGAACATACTTCACCTCTCTGCACCGGGTGTTGTATGCTTTTTCGTGTCGAGCATGTGCCAATTCTAGCTGTTCCTGCACCCTTTCTCGAATTAGGGCCAACTTGTCCGTCTTCACCAGGTATTGAGCATTCCCCTCTTCCAAACTTTGCAATTTTTTTAGCAGAGGATAGGCGGTTCCATGCAGTATCATGTGCTGACCGAAGAGCGCATAATACAGTTCGGTGTTTACAGCTTGATGAACTGCACTGCGAAGTGCACAGGCTATTTTTGGCAGTTGGAGGTCCCAGTTACGCTGGTCTTCCTGAATGTAGGCTCTAACGGATGCCAGAACAGATCGGTTCACCCGATGCATTCGGATGTGGTGAGTATTTAGCGGTGCGGGTGTGTCGTATGCCGTAATCATTGAGGAACTTCTGAAACTTAGAAGAAGTAAACTGTTTACCATTGTCAGAAAATATCGTCTCGGGGACTCCGAAAGTGGTAAAAATCTCATCCTCAAGATAGCGTATTACTAGCTCTGCAGACTCAGCTCGCATAGCTTTAAGAAAAACGAATTTACTGAAGGCATCTAGGACAGTAAATATGCATATATTCCCATGTTTGGTTCGGGGATAAGGTCCCATGAAATCTATATAGAGGAGTTGGAACGCCCACTTCACTTGCATTGGACTTCCCATCGGTGGTCGTTGGATAGACGAAGGGCTTTTAGTTTCTTTACAGATATCACAGTGCGTTACATACTCAAGAACTTGTTTCACCATTCTCGGCCAGTAGTATCTCTGTCTCAACCTGTGTAGGGTCTTATGGAAACCGCCATGACCAGCTTGCGGTGGATCATGAGCCTTGACTATTAGGTCACGAGTCAGCGCCTCTGGTATCCACAATTTCCAACACGATTCTTCCTCGTTAGGTGTTCCTGTCCGAGGCTCGCGACGAGCGTATACGTAGCCCTCGGACACACATAAATCTGGTAGATGGTTGGCTCCTTTTTGGATATTAGCTTTCAACTCTTCATACTCCGGGGAGAAAAAGTGTGGCGATGTGAGATCCACGTCTTCCGGCCATATCGACGTCTGATTTAACTCATCTGCATGTACTCTCGACAAGGCGTCAGGTACAACATTTTTGCTCCCTTTTCGATGTTCTATATCGAAATCGAAACCTTGAAGCTTTAGGCTCCAGCGTGCAAGTCGTCCGTTGAGGTCGCTCTGACTCATTAGCCAACGCAAGCTAGATGGTCCGTAATAATTGTGAACGGAAGTCCTTCGATATAAGCCCTAAATTTTTTTACGCTTAACAATGCGGCGTAACATTCCAATTCAGTTATACTATACTTAGCTTGGGTGGTATTAAGCTTCTTGGACATGAAAGCTATAGGGTGTTCGTTGCCTTCCTTGTCTTTTTTACCCACGACGGAACGGAGAAGGTATATGCGTTTAGGGTGAGAGGTTGTTTGTTTGTGTGTGCAAACGAATGTTACCATTTTTCTCCAAAACGGTTTGACCGATTTAGATGGGGTTTGTTGTAAAAAGTTTGTGATTCATCGGCAATTGTTCTTAGATAGGTGTTACGGTGTTAACTTGCTGCAAAATTCAAGATGGTGGACTGTCAAATTTTAAAGTTTATGCGATTTGCACCAAACTTGGTATTTGGGGGCTTTCGGAGTCGCTGATTTCAATTCAACTGTCAAAATTTACGAATTCAAGATGGCGGACTGTCAAATTTTAAAGCTTATGCGATTTGCACCAAATTTGGTATTTGGGTGTTTTCGGGGTCACCAATTTCAGATCAGCTATCAGAATTTACGAATTCAAGATGGCGGACCGTCAAATTTCAAAGGTTATGCGATTTGGACCAAATTTGAAATTTGGGGGTTTTTGGGGTCGCCGATCTCAAACCAACTGTTGTTACATAGAGCATTACTGAAGTTTATAAAAGCGTTTTGTAATTGTAAGAAAGATCCGTCAAACTCTTTTTTAAAACTTTCGTTTTTTTGTGTATCATCAGAATTAGAAACGGAGACTAAATCAGTTGGTACAAATGGGTTCAAAGTGTTTGAATGTGGTGCATGTTCTGATGAAGTTGACGGATTTTGAATGCAGTTATCACTTCCGCTCATGCTTCTGTAGAAGTCTTCGTTAATATCATTGCCCAAAGCCAGTTTAGCAAATAAAATTTTATCTTCAACTGATAAAAGTGGAGATGTTTTGAATATTGTTCCCGTCTTTTTCTCGATGTGGTACATGTGCTTGCAATATTTTCCACTGCTGCCGAAGATACAATCACAGGTTACTGTATCAGTATGTACGGTGTAAAATGTGTCCGGCTTCTGATTAGATTGAATTTTTATTTGGTTGTCGTCTATTGTGTACATTTGGAACTTTTCATATCTTTTTTGAAAATTTGAATACACAGACATGTTCGTCTTTCTCCCATCGGCAAAAGCTAATAATCTACGTTGATGATAATTTTCGAAAACTGTGGTAATGAATTCCAGAAGTGCACAGATGTTAAAAACTTTACAGCGTTGCAAAATAATATATTTTAGTATCCTGATAGACGCCTCTGTATAATTATTCGTATTATGTCCCCTAGTGATGACATCGTTTCTATATGCCAAACACCATTTTGTGCGTCTCTTCCATAGATTGTTTATATGATTAAGGAGTTTGTCGTTACGTTTCACCTCGATCTTTTCACAAGTGTCATCATATTTGTTCTGACCGTCTTCGATAGTTACAGAATATAAAATGTCACGAAAGTATACCATGGCAGATTGCCTTTCTTCTTTATCGACTCCGTGATCATTGCTCCAAAGCCAACGCCAAAATGCCTGATTAACATGGAAAGTGCACAAAAGTAAGCGGGATGATGGGAATATTGTTTTTAAAGCATTTCGCTCTGCAGCGCTGTCATCTGTCATTATGACTCCGGGTTCAAAACGTTTGTGTGAATATTCATTTTGCAACGCTTCTTTAATCAATGAAAATGCAAGAGTGTAGTCTGCCTCTGTTTGTTCAATGTGTAATACGCATGCAACAGGGATTCCGCCAGTTTTATTGGCTGTAAACATAAATGTGACACAGGTGTTCTCTTGGTCACACGCGCTTGTAGTATCAACAAATAATATTTCGTCAGCCATGCCTTCTAAGTATGCCCTTTTCATTATAGGTGATAAAATAACTATTATTTGTGGTTGCTCTCTGTACACGATTGTAAAGCCTTTTCGTTCTAACTCTACCTTATTTTGCATAATAACCTCATGTTTATTCGTGTCTAGACGGTCACCATATTTGTCTTTTCTCCATTTCGTGAATAAATAATTAACGTGATCCATCGAAGGATTCAACTGACCGTTAGCTAATAATTGTGCGTCGCAATTTTCCGTAAATAATTGCATCTCGTGGTATTCCTGTGCTGCGCTGGGAGTCATATCAGAATTAAAGTAGTTATTGAATTGCAACTCTACTTCGAGATTACATTTTAAAAATCGGAAGGCTTCATCTATTTCTACTGGATGAGTATGAGTGAAGCTGATGGTGATTATTGCATTAAAGCCTTGTTTTAGGAATTCGTCATTTTTTTCTGTATTTTTATTAATAAACTTTATTTTGAAGTCAATATTTGCTTGACACTGCTTGTTTCTGTTAGACTTCTCTGGTTCTCGTTTATTGTGTGAATTATGATGACAAACATATACCTTTCTAAACGCCAGTCGCTTAATCTGAGGAAAAGTTGTTATATGACGGTGGTGGCCTCAGGGAGCCCGGCTAAAGCCCCTGTCCAGCGGTATGCGGCTGCGGGAGCTGGCAGGCTAGCATATGCGGTAGTTGTGGGGGGGGGGGGTTGTGCCGAAAACCGCTTTGAGCCGCTGGAACGGCCCACCGATAACAACAGAAAAAATCTCCCGCGACGGAAACGACTAGCGCAAGGGAAGGAAAAAGGACAGTGCGGGACCGAGCCCTGCACCTGCCCGTGAATGACTTTCAGGGGGGGTTCTGGATGTTAACTGAACCCCCCTGGCCTAAACCCCAACCACCCGATGACCTCTCCTTGGCCTGAAAAATTGTGGGGAGGTCCCTTTGTAAGTACGAAACTAGATTAGCAACTCGTCATGGCTGAAAAGGGGAGGGAGAGAAAAAGGACACCAAACCAAAATCAACTAAATTAACATACCTGAGCTATATTAGTGTCAAATGAAATAGTATTACAAATAATATATATCTACAAAAATATCGTTGGGCGCCTGCTGCTGTGGTGGCTGCTGCTGCTGTCGTTGCTGTTGCCGCAGCCCGGCACCCGGCCTCTTCATATGGCCCCGCTGTGGTGCCGGTGTGCCCCAACGTCGCTCACCGAAAAAAAAATTGTACTGCCTCCGTTATGTTAACTGTTATTTAATTATCTTTAGGTTATCTTTAATTTCACGTGGTTTTATTCCAGCTTTATTTAACTCGTTCTTAATCTTTATGTAATTGTATTTTATTTTATTTAATTTTGATTCACATTTTAATTTAGTTCACTTTTAAAATTGCTCCTTTTTTCCTTTTTTTTTTTTGCAAATTCCACCTTCTTATTTAACTTAAGTTTGGTTTATAATTCTGTTTGAATTTTAACTTACTTTATTTAATTCACCTTTAGACAAGTTCCACTTTTTATTTAATTTAAATTCCATTTATAATTGTATTTAATTTAAGAGTCCTTCATTCGTTTGGTTTCCCACGTGTAGTTATATTTAATTTTAGGTTAACTTTAATTTATTTTTTCACCTTAATTTTATTCAAATTCCTGTCCTTAATCACTTTAATTTCGTACAAAATAAAAAAAAATTCTATTACATTTAGTTTTTATTTTAATTTCACCTTTGTTCAAATTCCTGATCTTAATTATTTTAATTTCGTACAAAAAAAAATTCTATTATCTTTAGTTTTTATTTCAATCTTAATTTGATTCACTTCAATTCATTCAGTTCCTTAGGTAATTTTATTCAAAAAAAAATAATTCCTCCCCTAAGTTGATCTCAAAAAAAAAAAAATTCCACTACCTTCATTTTTTTTTTTCTTCTTTTTTTTTTCTTTATTCTAATCACGTTCCGTTTCTTTATTTAATTCACTTCAATAGATCACCCGCCTTCCTCACTTAATTTAATCTCGAAAAAATTTGATTATATTCAATTTTTTTATTTTTAACTTTAATCTTATGCATTTTCGGTTCCTCCCTTAATTTAATTTCAAAAAAAATATTGTTTTATTATTTATTTTTATTTAATAACGAGCGGCACTTCGCTAACCCACGGAACACCCAATTTGCTGTAAATGTTCCTCCACCGATGAATTTTCGGGGCAAAAAAAAACTATAACAAAAAAGGAAACGCGAACATATTGTACTTTAAGTCACTGCTTCACCTTTAGCACAGTCCCGCTTTCTTCCTATTTTCCAATTTTTTCTTTTTCTTCACTTTCCACTTTTCCCCGACCGCGCTTTTACTTTATTTTAAATGGTCTTTTCGTTTTAATTTTTCCACGACCGCGCTTTTACTTTCTTTACTTTTTCTTTTTTTGTTCTTCAAAAATTTTCCTTTTATTTTTACTTCTCAGATCGCGCGCGTCGAAGGTTCCTCGCCGACCGACCTCCAGCCACTCCCCTCTTGTCTTATTTTACGCGAATCACGTTTTGTCCTTTCTTCACTATTTAAAATTTTTTTTTCTTCGGCCCGCGTCTCGAATTTTTATATCTTATTTTTTTGTTCTTTTTAATTTCCGCGAATCTTTTCCGGTACTTTCCCGACCTTTACTGTTTCGCCCGCTTTTCCAAAATTTTCCTTATTATTTTTCTTCCTAATTTTTCTGGCTTTCGCCTCGCGTCCGATCACTTTCAAGTCGCAGAACCAACTCCTCGAGCTATCGCCGGCTCGAGCCCACGCCGCCAGCAGCGTCCGTTAGCGAGGAACCGTTAGGATGCCGACCCATCGCTCGTTGCGCTGGCTTTTGCCTCGCACTCCGAGCTCGGAGCCGGCCTCGATCAAAGGCGCGCGTAGCTCGGTCCGGAAAATTTTGTATGGGACCGAGGGCCTGGTGCACTTTTGGCAAAACGAAGGCCGCTCGGTCCGGAGATTTTTGTATGCGACCGAGCTACCGCGCCGGACATTTTTTCTTTAGGCCCCTTGCCCCTTGAGTCTCGAACGCCGAATTTTGGTGTATTTTGGGCGACCAAACTCGACGTTCGCAACTCAAGGAACGGTACCGAGGTACGGGGCCCGCCAGAGCCGCCGTGAATTTTTGGCCGAATTTCGGCGAGCGAACCCATAGGCGCCGTGAAGAAAATTTACCAGGAAATTTAGTTCCTGACCACAACAAAGTGCGCCTCACTATCCAGTTGGTGTGACTAAATGTCGAAAATTTCCGAATCCATTCAGAGCAAAAATCACCATAATCATGTCCATCGACGTTGCATCTTACTTCAGCGCAAAAATGTTCCCTTGCCTGGGAATCATATTTAGTGACGACACAAACAAAATCACAGTCTTTTAAAAATTGTTCAAGTCTTTCTTTACTGTAAGCCATAACTAATATTCTTTGCTAACCGAAGTTAGAAACACACTACACTCGTAAAAGCTTCGGAAGTAATTGTTTACGCAACAAATCGCCAACGGCATTAATTCAAATCAAAATAAACAATAGAAACGATGCGCATGATATATCTTAACGATGCGCATGATATATCTTTCTCTATTCTGGCACGTGCCGCTTGCGATCTGAGTTCGGGGAGCATAGCGCTCGAATCCCTCCCGGGAGTCAGATCGCACCTAAGTATTTTCGAGTAGGTATCTGAGTAGAGGAAGCGTTTCAATGATTATGTCTTGAATTATACACCGAAATGAATACCCGAATCCAGATTGTTCGCAGCTCTGAATAGCGGAAGGGTTTCAGGCAACTTATTTTGAAATAGTGCTAGTAAGCCCTCCCGCATCTCAGATAGGCGTCGGTGCTGAATTCGGGAAGGGTTTACATATACGCGCCGCCGGCCGCGTCCGTTAACTCGGAACCGTTATCCCGGCCGCCCATCAGCTCGTTGCGCTGGCTTTCGCCTCGCGCCTCGAGCCGGCAGATCGGCCCCTCGCTCACGCCCGCAGCGGTGGCAGGGGCTCCAGCCAGCAACTCGAGCAACGGCGCGCGTAGCTCGGTCCGGAGATTTTTACATGCGACCGAGGGACTTGAACGAATTTTGATCGGTCCGAGCTACCGCGCCGGAAATTTTTCTAGTTTCGGTGCCGCTCCTTGAGTCTCGAACACCGAATTTTGGTGCTGTTTGGGCGACCAAACTCGACGTTCGCAACCCTAGGAACGGTACTTACTTACGGAGCTCACCAGAGCCGCCGTGAATTTTAAGCCTAATTTAGGCAAGCGTAGATTTCATGCGCCCATAGGCGCCGTAAAGAAAATGCGAGGAAGATTTATTTCCTGACCACAACAATCGTCGGGGTTGTCCTTCGTAGATTACTTTGTTTATCGTGACTTCCAGGGTTGTGTCCGCAGGATGAATTTAGTTGGGTTGGTGGGATGTTAGTAAACAAGGTGTAATTTGGTTCTGGTTGATAAATTTCCGTGATTTCTTCACTTTCGACTAGCTCGCAAGATGCCGGGGTGTTATTGATGATTCCTAGGATGCAATCTCTATTAACAGTTGTTGTTCCGCTGGTTGCTCTGCGGCAGTAGAAGGTTCCTTCTATTTTTGGGCACCTTTGGTCATAAAACAGGATATCGCTGAGGAGGAGGGCGGCATAAGGTTTGGTTAAAATAATTTGAGTTTTGTTCACACGGATTGGGATAACATGAAAGTATGAGTAGACACCCGGTTTAACAATAGGTATTCTGACATTGAAAACAATATTTGTATTATTATAATAGGCCTGTAAATTTAGTAGCTCGTATATGTGCTCGTCAGAAGTTATATTTATTGACTGATTTTGGAACATACTATATAATTTTGATAGTTCTTCTGGACTTATAATAGAATTTGCTTAGAAATAACATTTAATTTGGCAAGGATGACCGCTTCGGCTATATTACTTAAATGAAGGCTAAGAATATCAATATTGTAATTAATTTTATTGAGGAACTGAAACTGTTGAAGTAAATGGTTTTCGCTTTTAATTTGATTGTTAACATTGCTGAGAAAAGTTGCGATTATTTTTTGTTGTTGATTTATGTGGGCCGTGATATTTTCAAATCTTTCGATCATTTTACTATTTAGAGCGGTTTGTCTATTTGATTCAAGCTTAAACTGTCTTTCGTTTGCCATGATTAACTCGATTTCTTTATTTAATTTCTCCGCGTCGTTAGCGTCCATGTTACCGGTAATTTGCTTAATAATTGTTCCTAAACCGTTGATTACCTCTTTTACTTCTGGTACTTGTTATAGTGCAGGTAGGGACCTCAAGGGAGCCCGGCTAAAGCCCCTTGTCCAGCGGTATGCGGCTGCGGGAGCTGGCAGGCTAGCATTTGCGGTATTTGTGGGGGGGTTTTGCCTTAAAACCGCTTTCAGCCGCTCGAACGGCCCACCTATAACAAACGAAAATTCTCCCGCGACGGAACGAACAAATCGCAAGGGAAGGAAAAGGACAGTGCGGGACTAAGCCCTGCAACTGCCCCGGAATGGCTTTCAGGGGGGCTCTGGATGAAAAATGAACCCCCCTGGCCTAAGCCCCAACCACCCTGTGACCTCCCCGCGGCCTAAAAATTATGGGGAGATCCCTTTGAAATTAAAACCAAAACCTACCGCTGAAACAGAAAGGGGAGTGGACCCAGAGTAAACAAAATTAAATTAGGTTAGCATACCTGGCTATATTGTCATTAATAACTTGCAATTTGTACATACATTAATTTACAATGAGCATTCTTCATGAGCCCATAATTTGCAACGTAGACATTGAACCCATATTTCACCTCTGGTATTCATAGAATAGAGATCTTCACAATACAAACACTTTGCATCATTAACATTGTTTCTATCTGGACTTTTGTCAGAACTGTCGTCGCACAAAGGTTCGTTTTCTTCTTCTGAGCTAGACATTTCTACCTGCTTGGATCTTGGTTTTGTCTTTTTACCTTTGCCCTTTCCTTTTTTCCCTTTATCTTTTTGATTTGGTCTTGTTTCTCTTTTATAGAGTCTTGTAATTCATTTTTGTACGGGGATGAAGTAAGCAATGTCGACTTAGCAGCCTTTCTGCCTCGGTTAGTAGTTTTCCTAGGTGCTAATTGTGGTATCGGGGACAATTGAAATGGCGTTATAAAGTCTCTTGAAGTCGATGGATGTGGTGACCTCGGAATGGGAGCTGCAACTTGTTCAAAACATACAGGCGGTGTTTTGTTTTCGTCTCTTGAAACAGAGGCTACATCAGTAGCCATCGCATTACTCATAGCAGGTTCATTTATGGTGGGTGTGATGTCAACAGATTCATTTTCTATAGCAGGAGGAGCATAAGGAGTAGAAGATGAAATGGTTGGCTCTGGTGTAATATTTTCTTGATTGGCGAGTCTATATTCTTGCTCATTATCCATATCAATAATATCGTGATCTTTAAAAACATTCCTGTTAACAGGATATAACCCTGTAGCACGAAAACCACTGAGCTATCTCACCGCTTTGAGTACGTATGTAGATATGCAGGTCCAAATACTTCCATCATTTCATATTGGCCTAGTGGGCGTAAGTTGTTCCTAACCCATGATCTTATTTCATCAGAAACATATTTTTTTAGTGGTCCCATGAATGACTTATCAAGTGGTTGTATTTTGTGGCTGGAATGTGGGGGAATTGAGACTAAGTAGACATGATTTTTTCTTGCAAGGTCTATCAATTCAAGATTTCTTGTATGACTTGTGTGGCCATCTAGAATAAGCAACACCGGAGATTCTTCAGTGGGTTTCACGTGTTGGATAAAATGTTGAAACCACTTTGTAAATAAGTTTGTTTGAATCCAACCTGAAGGGTGACATTCATATATGGCACCAGGAGGCGCACCTTTCATTAAAAGCGGATGGCTTCTTTTTCTTGGGAATATAATCATGGGTGGAACGAATGATCCTCCTGCACTCATACTTATCACGCAAGTTATCAAAGAGCCCCTTTCAGCAGATGTTAAAGCACTAATTTGCCGTTTCCCCTTTTGACTCAGAACCTGGGGCATCTGGGATGGAACCACACTTATGCCCGTCTCGTCCACATTGAAAATTTTGTCTGGGGGAAACTTGTAGTCATCCATCAATTTCTCGTATAGATTAAAGAAATGGTCCACACTTTCTTTATTAAATCGCCTAGCCCTGGCAAATGAAGTTCCTGTTGGGCGGCGAAACGATAGCTCCGGATACCTCTCTAAAAACGATTTTAGCCAATTTTTACCCACACTTTCATTTTTCGACGAAAAGTTATGGGTGATATTGTTTTTTACTGCCAGCTGATAGGCTAAACTCATGACATCTTTTCGTGTTAAACCGAACAACTTATTTTCCTTTGCTAACACATACTGTACTAATTGTTTCTCTAGTTCTTCGGGTAATGTAATTTTTCTTTCCAATTTCGGATGAGTCGCTACATCAGCTAGTAGATTTACTGTAGCTGACAAACGTCTTAAAGTTGTTCGGGGTACTTTATACAGTTTAGAAGCCTTTAGGAATCCCATTTTTTTATTTCGTACAATGCTGGGGGGTTAGAAACCTTGACTAACGGTGCCTTAGCCAGGTACCAGGAAATAAAGGTGCGTAGTCCACGAGCGTCCTCTCGGGCGATAATTTATAAAATGCTTCAGAGAGTTATTTCATGAAACTCCGTGAACGTCAGCTGCGGCTCCGTGGGTGAGTTAAGCAGCGGTAGCCACCCACGCACGTTAAAAAAAAATTGAGTTTCAATTATTTCCTGCTTAACCCACCCACTTCTTCGGCAGCGGCTTCAATGGCCTCTGCAAGTTTTGTAAAACGACTGGCCTTTATTACTAACCTTACAGGATTGTGAAGGCCATCAACGAATGCCTTGAGAGCAGTCTTGCCGTTAAGGCTTTCAATAACTTTGGAAGCATCGTTACCTTCAGCTATAACGCAGGCATCGTTGAGGCCAGCTAATAACCTCTCAATTTTGTGAGCGAAGGAACGAACATCTTCGTTATAGGTCTGTTTGCAATTCACCAAGTCGGTTTGGATTTGAGCGAGTGTCCTTCTTTCCAAGAACTGTTCTTGTAGAGCCTTTTTCAACTCACTCCAAGAATTAAAATTTTTATATTTAATGATATTATAAGCGGGACCCGTAAGTTTACATTTAATAATATTTAAGAGCATTGTCGAGTCATTGGATCCTAGATCGCCGGATACTACATCACAGCAGTTAACAAATCGATGTAAATCATCGCGATTACCGTTAAATTCAGGGATAAATTTCAAAGCAAAATCTTTATTCAGCCTCGGTGGCATATTTGGAGTTTCAAGTTCACTTTCTTCACTTGACATCAAAGTTTGTATCATTAGCTTACACACCAGGTCAAACCAAGGAATTGAGACGATTAATTTCACTTAAAACTTGCTTAACTCAACCACACAATCGATACCGAGACCACCTCTGTTCTAAGAGGGTACATAAAAATCAATTAAGTCACAGGATTTTAACGAATATGAGAAACTAAGAACTTTACAATTGATTTTAATAGATATAAGAAACTAAAGACTTTACCTTGTATAAAATAGACCTGAAAGGCAAATCTATGTAATCTTAATTAAGACGGCTATGATCTGGATTCGATGGTGATCCGGTCGTCCACAGGGCAGGTTGATGTAGGAAGGATGCGTCGGTACGGCCTTATTTTTGGAGTAGATGCTCTTCTTCTGGTTCTCACGCTGAGTTATATATCTGCTCGGACGTATGATTTTGTTGTTTAGGGCTACCACACAAGCGCAGGAACAGGCGACGGACGTGGAGCCTTGATAAGGTAGTATAAGAAGTAGTTGCCCGCTGCAATGTCCCTCGTCCTTGCGAATGATGAATATAGCAAAACAATACAATGCAACCCCACACCTGGCACCAAAATTTGTTGTCATCGACCAATAAAATGGACAGATCGATGAAACTTGTTGTTATCGGCCAATAAAAATTGGTCGATCGCTGCTTCGCTTTTATCCCGACGCGACACGGGAAGGGAAGGCGAGGAGTATATTGCAAACGCGGGGGTTGATAAACTACAACTTTTATTTGAAAGAGCGATACAACACACTGATTCCGTACAGAGAACAATTAATTTATATTTAAAGTACAACGCTGATTTGATTAAAGTACCGAGCAATTCAATTATAAAAGATAACGAGTCAGATAAAAGCTTTTTGAAGGGAGAGACCCGGAGTCCGCGTGAAGGTTCTGGCTGAACTGACTTTGGCTTCGCCAAACGAAATCGCCTTCTCTGAAGTGTGGGAACCCAAAGTGCGCATCAAGCGTAATCGGACCGCGCGCGTTTCGCGCCGGACGTGTGCAAGTGCAAGCTTGCGCGAAATGAAATTGGACCGCGGGAGGAATGTAGGAGTTTGCACGTTCGACTTATGATGTGCGGGAAATATGATAAGGGTAAGTGTTAGGGAACGCGGGGAAGGTGAGGTAATGGCTTCACAACAATAGCTACGGTTCTCTCAACCTGTCCATTGGATTGGGAATGATGAGGACTGATTGTTCTAAGTTCTATATCAAAATTTCTGCAAAATTCTTTAAATTTGTAGGATTCAAATGGCACGCAATGATTTCTCGCGGAATACCAAAAGTAGCAAAAAGTAATTCCAATTTTTCTATAATCTTCTCTGAATTTTTTTTTTGAAGTCGGTATTATTTCAAAATATTTGGAAAAGTAATCTACTACAATCAAGTACTCATGGTTTTTAAATTGCATTAAGTCTATTCCTATTTTATGAAAGGGTAGAGTTGGTATCTTATGGCACATCAACTCTTCTTTCGTATTTCGTCGTCTATATCGCTGGCAAATTGAACAATTAACAATCATTTTCTCAATATGTTATAACGGGAAGGGCCGAAGTCAGAAGGACCTCAGGGAGCCCGGCTAAAGCCCCTGTCCAGCGGTATGCGGCTGCGGGAGCTGGCAGGCTAGCATATGCGGTAGTTGTGGGGGGGTTGTGCCGAAAAACCGCTTTGAGCCGCTGGAACGGCCCACCGATAACAAAACGAAAATTCTCCCGCGACGGAACACACGAGCGCAAGGGAAAGGAAAAGGACAGTGCGGGACTGAACCCGGCAACTGCCCGTGCATGACTTTCAGGGGGGGGTTCTGGATGTTAATGAACCCCCCCTGGCCTAATCCCCATCCACCCGATGACCTCCCCTTGGCCTGGACTGAATTATTGGGAGGTCCCTTTAATCTTTAATGCAAAGGAACTACTCGCTGAAAAAAGATAGAGGGAGGGAGAACCAAGAGAAAATCTAACTTAGCGGAACATACCTGTTGTATTCAATATTTAGTTTTTAACATAAGAAAAGAACAATACATACATATTTTAATTATACGCGGGGTCGTTGGGCGCCTTGCTGCGGATCGAGGTGCTGCTGATGACGATGCGGCTGATGTTGAAGCTGTTGAAGTGGACGCTGCTGATGACGTCGGCTCAAGGTTGCACCCTGCCTCTTCGTCGGCCCCGTCGTGGTGCAACCCAACACTGGCTGAACGAAGTAATTTTTTGTTTTTTTTCCTGGTCCTGTCGTTCGTCGTCTTTTTTTCTTGGTTTTTTTTTTCTTTTCTTTTTTCTTTTTTTTCTTTTTTCTTTTTTTTCTTTTTTCTTTTTTTTCTTTTTTTTTTTTGAGTCGAGTAATTACAGTTCGTTTTTTTTTTTTGTATCTTTTGAATAGGCTTACACCAAAATTAATCAAACTATAATAGCTATAGTGGTTCACAAGAACTTAAAATTCGGTCGTTTTAACTTTCTTCGTCTTTAACAAAAGGTAACTATCTCTTATACCGAAAGGGGATTTTTTTTTTTTTTTTTTTTTTTAAATTGATATAATATTGTTTTAATTTATTTACGGTTCGAAATTACGGAAATTTTGCGCCATTCGCACAAAGGAACATTTATTCCACTGGGCTCTCAAGGATTACGCCCGCACAGTTCCCCAGAGGGGGGGGTGTGTGTGTTTTAAGCTCTCACTCCGGCCTAGCTTTTACAAAAGAAAAATTCCACACAAATAGAGTACGTGGGATTCGGCCCTGCGCCTACACAACACTAATTACAAATTCCAGGGAGGAGGGCTCACTATATGCTGAAGTCACCGGGTTTAACCCCACTTTAACACTTTATTTTACGTCCTTGGTCTTTTTAGTTTTTTTTTTTTCGTGTTTTTCTTTTTTTCCTTCCTCGTAAGTTTACTTTTCCTTCCCGTCCAAATTTTCGACTTCCTTTTTTTTTCCCTTTTAGAACTTTCTTTCACTCCTAATTGTTTCGGACACTGTTTGACTTTTTCTGGGAACGCGCCGCGCGAATGCACTCTATCTCCTGCTCCCGGCTCGAGGAAATTTATCCGGAGGCAACAAGCGGCGAGAACAAAAAAAAACAAACGGAATTTTACTATTCCTGAAATTCCCCGTCTCGCGCCTGAACAATCGCGGGAATTTCGCGCGTGCCTTCCCGTCGAATTCCGTGTACTTCTCTCCAAAAAAATCGCGGGCACACTTTCCTATCTTTAAACAGCTCAAAATTACTTTATTTTTAATTAATTTGTCCTCCTTCGGCTCCAGCTCAGAATTCGCGTCTCGTCTCATCCAAATTTCCCACTCGACTCCTCGAGCTAACGCCGGCTCGAGCCCACGCCGCCGGCAGCGACCATTAGCGAGGAACCGTTAGGATGCCGACCCATCGCTCGTTGCGCTGGCTTTTGCCTCGCACTCCGAGCTCGGAGCCGGCCTCTCGGTCCCCCGCCCGCGCTCACCGCGGCGGCAGGAGCTCGAGCCAGCAACTCGATCAACGGCGCGCGTAGCTCGGTCCGGAGATTTTATGCCCTGGGACCGAGGAACTTGTGCACCGCCGGCAAAGCGAAGGCAGCTCGGTCCGGAGATTTTTGTAGGCGACCGAGCTACCGCGCTGGAAATTTTTTCTTTAGGCGCCGCCCCTTGAGTCTCGAACGCCGAATTTTGGGTGCTTTTTGGGCGACCAAACTCGACGTTCGCAACTCAAGGAACGGTACCGAGGTACGGGGCCCGCCAGAGCCACCGTGAATTTTTTCCCGAATTTTGGCGGGCTAAGCCATAGGCGCCGTGAATAAAATTTAATTCCTGACCACAACAAATATCATTACTTAAGCCAGGCCAATAGATTAATGATCGCGCTCTTGCTCTAGTCCTCTCAATCCTTGAATGTCCTTCATGTACGATATTTAACATTGATTGACGTAATTTCGGTGGCACTAGGATTCTATCGTCATAAAAAGTTATACCATCCTCTACATAAAGGTTACCTCTTAAACCCCACAGCTGCCGTATCTCTAATTCAACTTCTTTTTTCGTTTTAGGCCAACCTATTAGCAAACGATTTTTTAAAATTTTCAACGTATTATCTTCCTCTGTAGCTTTCATAAGTTCTTTTTTTTGTTATCACTAACATTAATGGCGTGAATTACCTCATTTATATCTGGTAATCTGCGACAATCATGTGTTTGCCCATTAAGTACTCTAAATCTATCTTATATTTCATTAATCTGAGCTTCATTCTTTGTAAACGGGACGAAGCTATTTCATTCATTGATTTTCTAAATATACCTAGGAGCGGCTTATGATCTGTCAGAATCTTAACACTTCGGCCATAAATATAATAATGAAACTTTGTACAAGCAAATACAATCGCCAGCATCTCTTTTTCAATCTACGCATAGCGAGTTTCACTATCCGATAAACTCCTTGATGCAAAACATATGCGTTTCTTATCCTGAAGCAGAACACTACCTAATCCAAATTGTGAGGCATCAGTCTGAATAACAATGTCTTTCTTTTCATCAAATTTGCTAAGCAATGGTAAATTTCTTATTAAGTTTTTGATTTTCTTCAGACAATTTTCTTGACTTTGTGTCCAACTCCAACCAAAGCCAACGTCTTTTTTTAGTAAATCCCTGAGAGGTTTAGAAATTGTGGCTAAGTTAGGTATAAAATCCCTTACATAGTTAATTACTCCTAGTAATTTTTGCAACTCTTGTTTACTTTTAGGTGGCTTTAAACAATCAATTGCTCTGACTCTATCTTCATCTACTTTTAGACCTACGGCAGATATTCTGTGCCCCAAATAAGAAACTTCTGATGGTCGAAATTGAACTTTTTCTTTATTAAATTTAATCCCCCTTTGTCTTGCTCTTTCCATGACTTTTCTAAAAATTTCATCGTGTTCTTCTACACTTTCAGCGGATATTAAGACATCATCTATGTAAATTGTCACACCAGGTAAATCTGCGAAATTATCTTCATTGAGTCTTTGGAACAATTCCGGTGCACAGCTTATGCCAAATGGCAATCTTGTAAATCTGTAAATTCCAAACGGTGTACTGAAAGCACTCAATTTACTCGCTTGTTCTGATAACGACCTGCCAGTAGCCTTCCTTCAAATCAAGCACAGTGAATACTTTTTTATTTGCGAGCTTTCCTAATATTTCTTGAAAAGTCGGAATTAAATGGTTTTCGCATTGAATGGCCTGATTTAGTTCTCTCGGATCTAAACAAAGTCTTAATTGCTTATATTTCTTCTCTACTATAACTAAATTCGATACCCATGTTACGTCTTCATTTCTAACTTTTTTTATTATGCCGCGTTGGCAAAGATTATGTAATTCATTTTTTACTGGTTGCAGTAATGCGAGTTGAATACGACGGGCTGGTTTTATGACCGGAGACTGGTTATTTTTCAATTTTATTGAAATATTTTGTGCAAAACACCCAAGCCCATCGAAAACATCTTCATATTTATTCAGCAATGAGTTTTCTTTTTTATTATTGATTAACTCTATTCTTCGAATGAGATTAAGGTCTCTACAAGCTTTAAACCCTAAAATAGGGGTTACACAATTATCTATAATCGCAAATTGTAGAGTTACTACTTTATTTTTGATAATACACGGTAATTGAACTTTTCCCAAAACATTAATAGGTGCTCCTCCATAACCTTCAACTTTTTGATTAAAATTCTCTATCTTGGATTTAATATTCAGTTTTTCGTAATAGTTCAAGGGCAAAGTATTGAGATCTGATGCAGTATCTAGTTTGAAACTAATGACCGAATTATGTATTTTGTTATGAGGGGTAGCTCTCGAGGGCCCGGCTAAAGCACCTCGCCTGGTGGTAAGTGGCTGCGCGAGCTGGCAGGCTAGCTTTGCGGTAGTGTGGGGGGGTATTGCCGAAGGCCACACTGCGCCACCAGGAACGAACGTCCCCATAACGAAAAATTATCTCGCGCGACGGAAAAACCAAGGTACGGGGGAAGAGGGCATGGCGGACAGAACCTCTGCCACTGCCCGTGAATGACTCGCCGGCGGGGGGTTTCAGATGGTAAAACAACCCCCCTCACGGCCTATGCCCCAACCACCCAAATGACCTCCCCTTGGCCCAATATTTTTTTTGGGGAGGTCCCAATAGAGGAAGATTTAACTCAAAAACCTCCCGGCGGAGAAGAAGTGAAGAGGAAGGGACCCAGAGAAAGAGAAAGAAATTAAGCTAACATACCTTGTCCTGTATTACTTTTCCTTTTTTTTCTTACATTTCCTTTTTTTTTTACAAATATAACAAAAAATTTCGTTGGGCGCCTTCGTTGCTGCTGCTGCTGCTGTTGCTGTCGGCTGCTGCTGATGGTGACGCTGCGGTCGACGGCTGCTGCGTTGTTGTAGCTGCTGCTGCTGAGATGTTCCCGCTACCTGACACCCGGCCTCTTCATCTGGCCCCGATGTGGTGCCGGTGTTCACCAAAAATTATGTTTCTTTTATTTTATTAAATTTTATTTAATTAACTTTAGTTTATTTTTAATTTCACGGGATTTCAGTCTAACTTTAGGTAACTCAGTTCTTCATTTTTATTCTTATTAGCTTTTATTTAATTTGGCTTAATTCACTTCTAATTTTTATGAAGCTCTATTTACTGATGGTGGTTTATTTATGATTTATTTAATTTTGATTCAAAAGTTTATTTAAGTTCACCTTTTTAATTTTGATTAATTATAACGAGCTGTCTTTAATTTATTTTTATTCTTCTGGAATATTATGTAATTTTAGCCTAACTTATTTGTCTCACTGGTTATTTTAATTAAAATTTATTCAATTTTTCTTTAATTCACTTTTTAATTCTCCTTAGGTTCTACTTAGACTGTTGGTAATTTCTCTATAAGTTTATTTAATTTCGATTTAATTTTTATGTAATTCACCTTTGTATTTCATTAAATTATATTGAACTGTCCTTGACTAATTTAGAATTATCTTTAATCTGTTGTCCAAGTTTATTTAATTCACTTTTTATATTATTATTAAATTATAATTAACTGTCTTTAATTTTATTTTTGATCTTTTATTTAATTTTATCTAATTTTAGTTTAACTTATTTTTCGGTTTCCTTAAATTTCACTGCAATTTTATTTAATTCCTCGTTCGTTCCCTTAAATTTCATTGTACCGTTAACTAAATTATTTTTGCTTTTCAGTAAATTTTTGTTTCTTTTTTTTTTTTTTTTGTAACCTTATTTTAATTTCACTAAATTTGATTTGGTCTTCGTTAACTTATTTCTAGTTTTATTAACTTCGATGTGGCCTTCTTTGACTTACTTTTAATCCTATTACAATTAATTTGGTCTACATCAAGTTCATTGTTCACTGCACCACCCTCTAATTTTATTTAATTTTCTTGTCTGACATTTTTGTGAGGGGGTTTAAAAAAAATTAATACAAAAAAGGAACGATAACCCAGAACTTTGGCACTCCTATCATATATATATACCATTCCTCCTTTTTTTTTCTAAGTTAACTCTGGACACAACTAAAAATTTTTTTTTTTTTTTTTTTTTTCTCACAAAAAAAATTTTGCGCACACTCAAATTTTCCTTTCCCTTACTATTTTTCGTTTTCACTTTTACAGAAAAAACCCCGGTCTGTTTTTAATGTTCCCGCCCGATTCTTTTTCATTAAAATGTTTTCTTTCGCGGTTTCGCCCCGCGGGTTTCCTTTTATTTTAAAAGAACTGTTTTCGGTCCCGTTTTCGCGCCGCGGATGTCGTATTTTTTTTTTCCTTTTTTTTTTTCTTTTTCGAGCAAAGGAAATTCCCGGTACTCGGTTCGATAAGACAGCGACTCCCCAAAAAAAATTCACGACCTTATTTTCTTTTCCTTGCACTTCACTTTCTTTTTCTTTTCTCGGGGAGGAGGACTCCGTGCGCGTCTTTACCGGCTGCGGGCTTATCAACAACTCTCTCGAGTTTTCGCCGGCTCGAGCCCACGCCGCCGGCAGCGTCGCCAGCAAGGAACCGTTAGGAGGCCGGCCCACCGCTCGTTGCGCTGGCTTTGCCTCGCGCCACGAGCTGATGAGCCTGCATCTCGGTCCCCGCTCGCGCCCGCCGCCGTCGGCAAGGCTCCAGCCCGCAACTCGATCACCGGCGCGCGTAGCTCGGTCCGGAAATTTTCTATGGGACCGAGGGCCTGGTGCACTTTGTGCATAGCGAAGGCCGCTCGGTCCGGAGATTTTGGTTGCGACCGAGCTACCGCGCCGGAAATTTTTCCTGTTAGGTACCGCTGCCGAGGACTCGGCAGGCGAGCAGCGAGCGCCTCTAGAACATTCGGCGGCCACAAATTGGAAATATTTAAGTTAAAAATTCCAATTTGTGGCCTCCGAACGCTCGATGGGCGGCGCGACCAGCCAGCCAAGCCGTTAAGCAGCGGCGATTCGCGCCTGAGCGCCGTCAATTTTCGGACGAAATTATGGGGGCCCGCCAGGCGCTCGCCCATAGTCGTAGGCAAAAATAATTTGCCTGAAGATTTTCGGCCCCAACCACAACAATTTTTACGTTTTCATACCATGCAAGCTTGTTTTTATCTTTCAATTCATTTTTTCCGTTAATGGCATCAATATACACTCCACTGCAAAATGATAAGACACCCCTCAATTTTTTTAAGTTCTCGGAAACTATCCCGAAACGAAAATCCTAACTACCTGTATTAATGACCCAGTGAAGCATCATGAATTTTAACGAGGAATAACCCATTAAATTACGCTTAAATCGTGGAAATAGTAAGCCCAACCGTCAGGTCCGTCCAGACAAAAACGTTTTTCGTCAGTAAAAATGACTTTCCTCCATCGCTTTTTCCATTTTAGGTGCTCACGGGCAAACCGCAATCTGTCTTCCTTATGTTTTGACGTTAACGGTGGTCGTCTCTGTATTTTCTTATGCTTCAGATGCTTAGATCTTTTTATGGTCCTTTGGATGTTCCAAATATTTGAACTTACGCCAGCTTCTGCAGCGATTTGCCTTGCAGTACATGTTGAATTCGACGCCACTCTCAAAACTACGCGTTCTTCTCGTTGACTAAGAGCCCTTGGTCTACCTGGACTCTTCGCTTTTCCATAATTTTCGGGGTCTTTAAGAAGGTTCATTACCACACATCGACTCCTTCCAATAGTTTTGGCAATTTTTGCAACGCTATTACCATCTTTTTCCAAATTCATTATTATCTTAATTTCTTCGTCGGTCAGCTTCTTTCCTCGTCCCATTTTACTTTAAAACTACTTTTACACACTTTATTTTAATATTCTCTATTATTTGCCTCAATTCACGATACCAACTCTCCAACAGATATGACAAAAGTGAGATATTTTGAAATCTGTCTTATCTTTTTGTAGCACCCAATAAACAACGATGAAGGAGAAACTCATTAAGGCGTAATTAGGGAATGGGTTATTCCTCGGTAAAATTCATGATGCTTCACTGGGTCATTAATACAGGTAGTTAGGATTTTCGTTTCGGGATAGTTTCCGAGAACTTAAAAAAATTGAGGGGTGTCTTATCATTTTGCAGTGGAGTGTATAACGTTTCCCCTTTATTTGCAATATTGATTTCACTTACCATTTTTGCTCTACACGCAACTGCAAAATGATTAATTTTGCCACAATTACCGCACTTTTTCCCAAACGCTGGACAGTTTCTAGGCACGTGGATGAGGTTACAATACTGACACTTCTTCTCTTGATAATGGGAAGCTCTGCTTTTCTATACATTGGCACTTGCCCTAGAATTATTATACCTAGCATCTCCTTTATTGACATTTTTATCTACACCTTTTTTGGAAAAATTCGAATGGCTATTAGTACTTGCTTTGCTAATTTTGTTAAAATTACTCATCTTCATGTGGTTATCTCGTCCTGTGGTTGTCCCCTGTTGATATTTGGGATGTCCCTTGCTGGTTATAGCGTCAACTGCTACTGCTACTGATGAATTGTTTTTCTGCATTTCTTTCGTCTGCGCTTCTGATGCCTCTGCCGCCCTACCTAACTCAATCGCCTTGTCATAGGAAAGATCAGCTGTTTCCAGATACCGTTTCTGTAACCGTTTGTTGTAAACTCCGTAGACAAGTCTGTCTCTTAGCATCCTTTTCTCAAGCTCAGTGGTAAAGCCACAATTCCTTATTAACTTCTTCAAATCGACTAGAAAATTATCGAATGGTTCTCCTTCGTTTTGGTTTCTCGAATGGAATAAAAAAGTTTCATAGACCTCATTTTTTTTGGGAGTGCAAAAATCAGAAAATGCTGCTATCACTTTATCATATTTCTTCTTATCTTCTTTAGATAGGTTAAACGACTCGTACACTTCTATAGCTTCTACACCAATCGTATTCAGGAATATTGCAATTTTTACAGCTTCATTTTTTTTGTCGATTTCAATAGCCGTAGCAAATATATCATAACTTTGCTTAAACAATCTCCAGTTCTCTGATAGATTGCCTTCTAACTTAAGCGGGTCTGGTCTTCTTAAATAATCCATAGCTTTTTCAATTACTATAATAGTACGCTTCTTCGGAGGACGTCCTGGACGACGTTTTTCATAAATTGATTGGTTACCTGTTTTTGCAATTCCCATTCAGTTAGATGTACTCGTTGTATTATTCATCTCCCTTTAGTTAGGCTGATGCACGAAGATTAAAAATTTCCTTTGTCCGCAGCGCCATGTGGTATTAATTGAAAGTCTTTTGTACTTCACGACTCCATTTATTTGTGTTGCCAATGACAGCTCAGACCAGACTGACTAACAACTCCCTAGCTAGCCTCCATCTATATGACTGACTAATCACTTCCTAACTATCACAACTCCATCTATATGACAATAGAAATCCGGCGAAACACGGCGGTAATTTTTACCACCCACTGGGCTGGCCAGAGCTGCCTCAGCGCAGTCGAAAGCGGCCGGATTACTTTTCCTCACGATAACCGGTGAGGGGAAACAGCCCGAATATCGTAAGCCGGGCGCGCTCGCGAAACGCGGATAGAGCTGTGTGGGTGTCTCCCAGCGGCCCCGGTGCTCTTCTCCACCTAAGCTCCTCAGTGCACCGAGCGTATTACCGCGAGCTGTGTTTGTGGGCACGAGTGCAAGCCCCGTCGATGTGGTGGTGCAGCTGTCACTTGCACCGCAGTCCTGGGCGATGTCGTCGCGAACTCAGCTTCCTAGAGCTGGGCTTAAGTGGCGCGAGTGCGAAAAGTGTTCGGGCGAAGTGCTGGTGAGTGGGACAAATTATGTTTTACAGTGTGGTATATTAAGGCTAGCTCAGCTGCAATAACATTTTCTTTATCACTGCAGAATGAACTTTTAGACGATGTGGAAGCAGAAAAAGAGTCAAGAAACTCAAGTAGTTCGGATGTTCTCTTCATTTCTAATTTTGATTTGTGTTGTTTTGTTTGCATGTATTGTTTAACCTGAAAATAATAAGGGACTACCCTTCACCTTACCCATCATCAAGCACCACCAGTCACCATTGCATAATTATACCTATATGGTTGTAATGAAAAACCCACATATAAATTTCAAATGAAATCAAATCATTTATTTGCATAATATGGGTATTAAAATATTGATGTTGGAGAAAATATATAAGTATCACCACATTAAGCCACGTGTCTGGCATGCAATTATTAATAAATTTAAGCGCAGATTAGAAATTAGCGGAAATTTAGAGGTTGTTACAACATTTTTAAGTTATGAGGAAGTTTTTTTTCAGGCAATTTTTTCATATTATTATAATTTTGTAACATTAAAAGTTGTTGAAAATCTGCTGCTTCGGCAGTCATACCTACCACAAACACACACACAGGCACAAACGATTTTTCTACTTACCCGTTCTATTCCAGCTAAAGCAATTGTAAATGTAATTCCACACAATTTGCATTTTCCATTATTTTCGTTTTGTGGATCATTAATTAATCACCATGTTCGATTTCCCACTGACTTTTATACGTCTGCAATCGTTTAGTCTTCTGTTTCGTTGTATCAATCTTTTTGGCGCATCTTTTCGGTGTAATATATTCACTATCTGTTTTATCCGTTTCACTATCAAGATTACGTCTTGTAGGTTACATGGAGTACTTTGTTTACTAAGTTTGTGTCTGCCCATGATTTACTATAACATAAAGCTGTAAAATCGATTAATCGTATTTTTATTGCACTCAATTGGAAGAGGGATTTCGGGAATAAAATTAAATACACGATTTGCGCTTTAGTATATTAGCGCTTGAAACTGAGGAAAAAGCCTTTGAGTGTGACATAAAAAATCTCATTGAAATATATACAAAATTAAAACTCTGTTTCGTCTTCAACGGCCGATCGAACAGTGTAACGACTCGATAAATCGCTAATAAAATGCTGAAAAATTGCTAGGTTCGTGAAAAAAAGATTTGTTTTAAAGCACGTTTCCTTTTATTGACCTTAATAGCTAAATACAAATTTTCTTACAATTCACTATGAATAATAATAATATTAACAATTCAAAAATGACAATTAATTCAAATACTAAATTACAATTCTTCGTTTCTTACGAGAATAAAAAATGAACACTGATTTTAAAAAATACTAATTCAATAATTCAAATTAATTTAAATATTCTGATTTTTCATATAATTCATGTGAAATAATAGTCCACAATGATTTAAAAAAATATTAGTTCAATAATTTAAATTAATTTAAATATTCCGATTTTGCCTAGAATGAAACATATAATTTATATGAAATAGTCGAACCCGAAAATTAAGGATCGTTTGCTCAGGCGAATTCCTTCAGAACCGATTGCTTAATTTTATATTGTATTATTGGCAAATTCCAATAATTTAACGTCGCGATAAGTGGCAAAATCCACTTAGAATTAAATAAAGTGGCAAATTCCACTCAAAGGGATGGGTAGCAAATTTTACTCAGCGGCAAATTCCACTCAGGGGACGAGAGTGGCAATTTCCACTCAAGGAACGAAGTGGCTATTTCCACTCAAGGAACGAAGTGGCTATTTCCACTCAAAGGATCAAAGTGGCAAATTCCACTGGAAGGGAAAGAGTAGCAAATTCCACTCTACGGATTGAAACAACCAAAGAGGCAAATTCCTATTTGGCTTACCTGTGGCTAATTCCACTATTTTGAGGCAAATTCCTCGGTTTGTGGCTAATTCCAAGATGTGGCCAATTCCACAGCTTGAGGCAAAATCCTGCTCGTTGATCGTCGCGATTGCCTTATATAGCCAAATTTTGAGCCTTTGCCATTCACCGTCAGATGTCAGGCGCTGCCTCACTCCATGATTAAACATGGCGGAATTAAATATGGCGGCTTTAGCTATCACTGCCATACCGACCCTTTTTTAACTTGTCACTGTCAATCCTGACTATGACATTTCTATTTGTTTACTTTTTGAGTCAAGTGCCGTGACGAGGTTATGTTCAGCCGGTGCTGAACAAACAGTGACTGGAATTTTTAGTTGTTTAAAAAGAATCTGCAGACCCCAGTAAAGTGTGACTGAATTCGAACCTTTTTTTTATGATTCTCGAAATCCTTTATTACGGGTAAGTCCCATTTAAGTACCTTACCTGTTGTTGTTGCCGTTTTCAGATTTCTTAAAAACTGCGCCTTTCGCCTTAACACAAACATTGCAAATAATTATTACATTTAAGTCTGTTATGAGTGGTCCTTGCAGGACCCTAAAGCTTCTTGTCCAGTGGTATGCGGCTGCGGGAGCTGGCAGGCTAGCTTTATGCGGCAGTTGTGGAGGGGTTTGCCAACAAAACCGCTTTGAGCCGCTGCACATAGGTCGATTTCTAGGATTTAGGCGGCCAAAATTATTTTATGTTTTTTTTCATTAAGAATCAACACTATAATAAATAATCGGGTCTTTTAAAGCCAAAGAAGTTTAATTTACCAAGTTATCTCATTCAAAAGGTGTTTTTCAATACAACAATCGGTTTTGTTAACGGTAATGGTATGGTAAACGGATATATTTTAATAATGTACTTTATGTTTAATTCGTTTAATTTAGATTTAGATAATTTTTCAAAAAGCAGGTACATATTCAGTCACATGTAGTAACAAAAAACCTTGTCGTGTATGAAAAACGTTAACTTTTATAAAAACTTAAGAAGAAGGCTGCATTAAATTAAAAATGGATACAATAATTTTTCACCTCATATATTATTTTATTCTTCTATATACTCTTCATCGTCAATGTCCACACATTTATCACATGTATCCTTTTCATTCGGCTCTGCAGGAAGCAAAAGCTGTAAAGTTTCCTTTAAAAATGATTTTGAGAAGGATTTTTTCATTTTTCTCATTGAGCTGATGAGTGGATCGGATGTCAAAAGTAATCTGTGATAAATATCTAGGTTGCATTCTTCGCGGGAAAACTTTCGGCCAAAGTTTAGACGGAATGACCGGAAGTGTTTGTTCCTCGCTTCTGCAGCTTCCTCCGAAAGCTGACCGATTGGCAAAAGAGAATTATCGATGATTTTGCCACCATGTATTAAAATTTTATGCATGGTGGGTGTCATAGGATGCCAACCGTACAACTGCACATAAAGTTTTGCTGTTTCCAATGCGTATTCATCAAACTTTTGAACATTGATTTTATGGCCGCTTGAAATGGCTTCTAAAATTACTTTGATTCTATAAATAAAATCAAAATTAATTCCCGTTATTTCAGCAGCTTCTTGTGGGTTTTCAAAAAATTTTCTGCTTGTATTGCCATCGTTGGTGTTTCCGAAGTTACACTTTGGGCATGTCTACTAAAAGACCCATTCTTTCTCTAAATTTTCGCTGAATTTCCGATTTCTTTTCTCGTTCCAATGATTTTTCTTCTTCAGTTTTTCTTGCGTGATATTTTTTAACTGGCATTTTGTAAGCTAAATGCAGAATACTTTCGAATAATCTAATTCTGGCGTGTAAAATTGATAGGCCAAATTCGAGCGACTCGGGACAGATGTTGTGTTTTTTATTGAAATCGTTAAAATCTTTTGGTGTAGCTCCACAAACATAGCATCTACTCGTTGACTTTGTGTCAGTTGCTGCATTGCAGACCTTTCCGTCTACCATAGTCATTTTGAGGCAGTAGCCAAAAGAGAATTTTTGGCCATTTAAATCTACTTCTGTGTTGTTGAGCGTCTTTAAGCTGTTACGAACGTAATTTATTTCTTCTTTAATAATATCTGTAGACTCTTTTACAAATCTAAATCGTATCGGGCGACAATATCGAGGTGAGGAAGGTGTCGGATTTTGCCAAACGATTTTTCTTTTATCTTCGCCGCAAACAATTTGTAATGGTACTAATGAGCTCAAAAATATATTTGCATCTGAGTCTGCATCATTAGTAAAATTTTGTTTGTACTGAGCTTGTTGTGAACCATCACAACCCATTTACAGATAAGTTGCAAGGAATTCTTTTCAATTTCAGTAAGTGTAATTAAGACCTCTTCCAGGAAAATTGCTAATCGCGTAACGGTATGATCCAGCAAAGATTGCAGATTGCTTTCAGCAGAAGTAGCGGTCACTTGTAGCGATTCATTGGGAGGGTAGCATTCTTTTTTAGCCTTCAACACTAGTTCGTAGGGCGGGTAAAATGTTTTGTTCGTTGCTCTGACAATTTCGAATTGTCTTCGCGTCAAGTCTGCTTCTACCAACATTTGCAGTGCCACCTCAGGCGTGAGGGGTTCTAGCTCTTTTGATTTGGAATGTCTTTTTTTACATTCGTGAGCATATTCTGATGAATTTGTAATATCTTTCAAAACTCGAGAGGCGTTTCTTTGTCCTTCTTTATTTAATATCACATGAGCCGCGTGTACTATCACTTCCTCGCTTACAGAAGAACGAACTACTTCTGTTTTCCTCCTTTTTGTCCTTTCACTGCATTCACTGAATGTTTTAGTAGGTCGTCCTGGGTTGTTAATCGTTTTTATGGGTATTTCAAAATTTCCTTCTAACCACGATTTATTGTTTATAAGAAATTTTTCTACGATGCTGTGCGCTTTTACCCATCTCTTTTTTAGTTCGGTTTTAAAATATGAAAATTTATGCTTTAGTTTTTTTTTGTTTTCATCTGAATCCCCGTAACTGACTAACTCCAAGTATTCCAATTTATTGTTGATTGATGGAAAATTTGTTTCATTCAGCTTATCAAATAGATGTCTCCGGGTCAATACTTTTAATCCCGAGCATCCTGATGAACCTACAACAAGATAAATGCGTTTTAACGCAAAAGAAAAGAAAACATAAATTTTGACTTTCCGACTAAAAATGTATTTATTTCGCAAAGTTGACAAAAGTAGAGCCCAATTTTTTTCTGGTTATCAAGTCAAACAGTTATATTATAGATTAAAATAAGAATTTATACTCGGACGGGCCCGGAAGTATAATATTTTTGCTATTGAAAACAAAAAATGGTGAGAAATGAACCTTAAAAAAGGGTTATTTTAAGAACGCTATGACTATACTAAATATTAACATTTTTCATTGAAATTTGTATCATATTATAAGAAACTTACCTGGTTGAGCTATATCCATCACTTTTACTTATGCACTTCTCTGTATAATACTAAATTTTCAATCGTAATGTTAGTGTGCTCTTAGCGGCGCCGAATAATAAACATATACAGCTTGCGAACGTCGATCAAGTCCTGACTTGTGCGGTACCAGCACGCAGTGCTAGAAGCGGAGAGTAGGTGGATATTGTTTGTTGGGGTACCTACTTATCATACAATATATTAGTTTTGTTATAAGTTAACTTTGGAAAATTGACTTTTGGCCGCCTAAATCCTAGAAATCGACCTATGTGCGCTGGAACGGCCCACCAATAACAATCGAAAAAATCTCCCGCGACGGAACGACACAAATCGCAAGGGGAGGAAAAAGGACAGTGCGGGATAAGCCCATGCAACTGCCCGTAAATGGCTTTCAGGGGGGATTCTGATGGAGAATGAACCCCCCTGGCCTATGCCCCAACCACCCTGTGACCTCCCCGCGGCCTAGAAATTATGGGGAGGTCCCTTCTTTCTTTCTTTCCAGCTCACGGACTTAGCGCCGCGTTGTTAAGTCATTTACACTTAACTTATTAACAAATTTTCTCTACCCTAAAAAAAAACCTTCCTTCCAGATTCCTATACGGGGTGTATCGCGTCACCAATTTGCTTATCTCGGCAAGTATTCCTCAGTTCGCGCAATTGACACTTAAAATTCATCGATATTGTTCCTTTTCCTTTTCAGCAAGTTGCGTGACACATCAAACTTATCCCGAAATCGAGCGTCCAATTCCTTTCTCAAACCGTTTTTACATTACTTTTCATATTTCTTTTCTTTTCCCGACCCGATTAGACAGGAGGCATCCGCTCGGTTTTGTGACTTCTCCTCGACTCCTCGAGCTCGCGCCGGCTCGAGCTCATGCCGCCAACCGCGTCCGTTACTTCTGAACCGTTAGCCAGCCTGCCCATCAACTCGCCTCGCTGGCTGTCGCCTCGCGTCACGAGCTCTGAGCCTGCAGCCCCGTCCCACGCACACGTCCGCCGCGACGGTAGGAGCTCGAGCCAGCGACTCGGTTAACGGCGCGTGACTAAAGTAGATTCTTTTAAAAGTAGAACACTTTTGATGGAATAAGACAAAGTTTATACTAGAATCTTTTATTGACTTCCCAGAACAACACAGAACTTAGAAAACTTTCAGGTGGAACAAAACTTTGGCGTAGGGCCGTTCATCGCCAGAAATTTGGACTATACTCACCGTAATACCTTTGATTACTAGCTTGCGTTCGAGGGCTAGTCGGCATACTCTTACCAAGGCCCGGTATTTGTGTTGCGAAGACTGGGCCCTGTTATCGGTCTCGACGGCATCTATGCTGGAGTAAAAAATACGATTTCTGACCTGTTGGTAGTTTTTCCACCTCTCGTGAAAGGATAGACGCGAGTTGTTCGACACAGAAGATATTGGGGGGTTGACAATTCTGGTAGGGGTATCAGTAGGCAGTTCCGGTAGTTTGCTGGTCATATCAGGGGTATAAATGCTCGACATGGGGCTGATATTTAGGATTTCTCGATTGGATTTGAGGGAGTTGTCCTCAGGGAGGTGTTCGTGTTCGCCGGTTGAGATGGGGGCGGGCGAGGTACTCCGACGACTGTACTGCCCGAAAGGCGGTTTCCCAAACACCGTTCGCACCTGGTCGTCGTCGTGCCCGCGTTGCCACATTTGTAGCAAAAAAGATTTCTTTTCTCTGAAGGGCACAGCTGGAAATAATGTCCTGGTCGAAGGCAATTCCAACAATGGACTTCCATCGCCCTGCCTTGTAGAGCACCCACCATAGCCGTTTGGTTGTCCCAATCAGAAAGGCCGTCTTCCTCCCCTTTCAGTTCCTGAACTCGTCCAACCCCAAATCTGGATGGCCCATTTAAACGTACAGCGTTACTCTGCAGCCTCTCCGCCTGTCTACATGTACAGTAGGTGATCAACGAATTAGAAACACTAGAATTTCTTTAAAAAAAGTTTGAGAATTTGTGAAAATTTAAGGTATTAAGTAAAAATTACGTGAAATTTGCACTAAATATTTATTACTCAATTCATCTGGTGTACATAAAAAGTCAAAAATTTAATATTTTGTTGTCTCCCCCTTAGCTTTAATTACTTCTGTTATTCGCGCTGGCATACTTTCAATACAACTGTTGATCATTGCCTTAATTTCAGGGTCGTTATTCCATATATCTTCGATGTTATTTTTCAAAACTTGTATGGTATTATTTGTTCTCGAGTACACTTTACATTTTAGAAAGGCCCAACAGTCCTCAATGGGATTGAGATCGGGGGAATTTCCTGGCCAAGGAAGAACATTCATATTTTTTGAAATTAAAAAATCATTTACAGATCTTGCCGTATGGCATGGTGCGCCGTCCTGCATAAACGTGTAGGAAGATGTTCCGGAATCCAGGGAGTCCATATAAGGAAGAAGGACCGTTTCCAGGACACGTTTATATTATTCCGAGCGTAACGTTCCCTCGACGAAATAAATAGGACCGGGGCCTTCTCCAGTAATGCAACTCCAAATCATTGTTGCCGGTGGATGTTTTACAGTTCTTATGAGGCAGTCTTCGTTGAAACGTTCGTGGGGTCTCCTTCTAACAAAATTAGCTGCTTCCGTGACAGCCTCTAAGCGACATTCGTCACTAAAGATGACCTAAATTTAAAAGAAAAAACGAAAAATCGTAACCCTGACAAACATAAGCGTCAACGGAACCCAAATGTTCCAAATTTAATTACCTTTTTCCAATCATCGATGGTTAAGCTCTTATGAAGTTTTGCCCAAATTAATCTCTTCTTCTTCATTTTTTCCGTTAATTTCGGCTTCTTTGCAGGCCGCCTACATTTCAGACCTGCCTCATAAAATCTTCTTCTAACTGTCACCGTTGATATGTCCACTCCCTGCTCATTTAGATCTCTAGCGATTACGCGTGCTGGTGCCCTGCGCTGTTGTGCCGCCCTTCGAATAATTTCCCGGTCAGTTCTCGCCGTGGTTTTTCTCAAACCCTTACAGTTTTCCCGTTTATTGCGTCGAGGACTTAAGCCAACTTCAATATTTTTTGAAATTCTGCTCACTGTAGCCGCCGAAACATCAGCTATTGTTGCTATTTGTCGCAAAGAAAACTTTTGCAATCTCAACAATGTTGCAATCTCGATTTTGTTTTCATTCGTTATGTCTTTTCGTCGTCCCACTATACGAAATTGGCAAATTAAAAAAAAATAAATCATACACAACCTAAACACATACTTCTTCACTTTTTTTTTCACAGGTCACTCGCAGATTCCTTCGCTCACAGTTACTGTTTATTATTGTTTACAAAACCACTTCACTTCCCCTATAATAACTTCACTCGATAATTGCCGTATTGCAAATGATTGCATTTTTTCTGAAATCGCCCTTTTTATACCCTTTGCCTACCTCCTTTTTACCCTTTCTAAGAAGGATGTTATAAAATTTACCTGCCTAACCCAATGTGGGAGATTCTGTTACTTGTTTCATGAAAAATTTTTTTTATCAGACTTCATGCATATTGCACATTATAAATTGAAACTGTGTTAATATTTTCAAGTGTTTCTAATTCGTTGATCACCTACTGTATGTCTCAATTCGTGAAGTGAATATGCGGGCTGAACATATATAAGGTGAGCTAAACGCGGGACAAGACCATCCTTAATGATTTTGACCAACTCCGCCTCGGGAAGAGGTCGGTCTAATTTGTATTGCAGCGCCAAGATGCGCTGCTCAAAATCTGCGTATGTCTCCGAAGGTAGTTGTCTAGCTGTCATAAGAGCTTGTAATATGCGATGATTGGACTGCGGGGGTTGAAATCTCTCTTGTAGTTGAGATTTAAAAATAAGCCAGGTGAAGCTCCGGTGCTGTCGCCGAAAGACCGTCCAGAACCAGGTTTCTGCCTGGTCCTTTAAAAGAAAATGAATATTGGAGCAGAGCTCCATCTCGCTAACTCCGCTCGATCGCGCTACGCAATCTGTGCGATAAATAAAATCCTCGGCCGACATTCCCTTCGAATCCCCATTGAAGGAATAATTCCATGATAATATAACGGACTTTCTAGTAGGTACGTAGTCTACTCCGTGACCTGGTAAAACCACAACGGATGGAACGCCTGATGCTCTACCGCTGCCCTGAGAATGAGGGCTGGGCTCTGAGAGTCCATATGGTCCGTCAATATCGCGATTCTGATGTCCCAGTTGAAACATGGGATTGTTAATTTCAGGTCGAGGAGTGCTTGGAACTGGCTCCGCCCCGCCTGTTTGGCTCCTAAGCCCCGTGCGGGTGCCGTGTCTAGGGGGACGTCCTCTCCCTCTTCCACGGTTGTTGTTTGTATTGGAGTTTCGGGAGGGAGTGCCCCGAGCTCGTGCTCCCAAACCATTAGGCTGATCATCCCCGATGGGGGTCATACCGTAACCACATCGAATATCATTTAAGGCATCGCGCAGGCTGTATAATTATGTTCGTAGTGTGTCTAATGCAGATGAAACGTCGCTCGTAGTCTGCGTAGGCAATCTAACGTCCGAGTCACCGCGCGCGGCGGGCTCTGACCTTTCCACCACTGTGTGCAAATCGTTTGAGAGTGTGCTCAACAGCGCCACGTGAACACTTTACGATCCTCGCAATCTCCCTCTGCGATTTACCCTCCTCGTGTAAAAACTGGATCCTGCTCCTTTGAAGCAATGTCAACTCACTTGTTTTTGGCATTTTTATTTCACAAGAACTCTTCTCAACACTTCACCGACAACTAACCACATTTTCGAATTTACCTCAGAATTTAAGGCCTTTTAAACTGTACCTAATGCATTTATTGAGAAATCATTAATTACCCATTAAGGCTAAATGGTTATTTTGCATCCTCTTCCGAATAATATTTATTACCTTATTCTGACTTCCTACCTGCGACGGAAGCAATAAAAGTGATAACGAGGTATTTTTGTCCTTAGTTTTCATAGAATGATAATAAATTAGGGTGGCTTGACACTTTTGGCCAAGGCTGTATATATATATTTTGTGTAGACAAGGCGTGAAGCCTGTTACGTCCTAGGAGCGCCTAGCGGCCGCACGGCCTAGCTCGCCGGTTGGGGTGTGGGTTCGCGGACCTAGCAGTCTTGAACTTCATGGGAAATTTTCTCGCGCTCCCCTAGAGAAGGGTTAGGGGGAGTTGTTAGACCCTTCTATTAGTAAGAATATTTTTTTCTGTTGTTCCACACCACAACACCGTCGCCGAATGGTTGAAAGGAAAACACAATAAATGGAAGGGATACGAACACTACTGAAAACATTACAGGACCCGCCTGTCCTGTCGTCGGGAAAGAGGCCTGAACTTACCTCCGGAGGTTCATGCCCACACAAAACAAATCATACCCTCCTCATGTGCGCTCCAGCTCCCCGACGAGCTGAGGTGCCCCTCCAAGCAATTGTTTTTTTTTGTTTTTTTCAAGGATCATGTCATTTGCATTCCCGCCCGTATTAAATTACTCACGCTTCATAATGACAGAAATTTTAATTCAACCAAAATGTGCTTGTACAAAAGGGGAAATCCATTATTCACTATTGCTAATAGAAAAATTAGATTCGACAAAAAAAAATGTATGCATTCATACTGTCAACTAAAAAGTTCAAAAAAAATTTTGATTCAAAAGAAATTTAGGTATCAGTAACATTGACTGGGAAGTTCAAACAATAGTTTATTCTAAAAGTTAAGCATTAGTAAAATTACCTGAGGAGTTAAAAAAAAAAAAAAATGATTCTAACCAAAATTGTGCCGCCTTAATAATAATGACTGGAAGGGTCAAACAAAAACAAATTCGAATCAACAGGTTATGCGTCCGCAATACGAAGTGGAAAGTAAAATAAAAGATTTTGATTGGCCCGAGCCAAGAGAGGCACTAGCTTGCGGCTATACAGCCGCACAGCGGTTCTTCCTTGAGAAGGTCCCATTCCCGCACTGGAGTGGGGCGCCAACACCGCCGTACAACATCGTTTCTCCCGTACGTAAGTACCCCGATAAAGTTTTTTTTTCTTTTTTTTTCGGAATTAATTTCGATGGGAGGGACGGACACAATTATAAAATAATCAATCAAAAGCTTTAAATTGCACTTACCCTAGGATGCCTGCTGGAGTCGACTCTGCGGGAATCCATCGAGGAGGCCTACAGAACCAGAATAATAAAAAGGAATTTCCTGTGTCCAGGACGGAAATGTCCGCGCCCCTCCCCAAACCACGTCCAACAGAAGGATTTCCTGCGGGAACAGGCCCTCCTCCTACAAAATTTGATTGAGCGAGGACGTCACTACTGTCGTCACGAGTTACTAAATGGTTTTTTTTGTTTTTTTTTTGAACCGCGTGGTTAGCTCTATAAGAGAAGGTGGAATTAACTGGTACCTAGTTTAGCTATATACAAAAAAAACTACGCAACCAAAATAAAGGGGATGACCGGCCGGTGCTCCTGGAAGTCGTCGACCTCGTTCTTTAATTTTTCGTCGTCAGCGATGGGTCGGCTTGCCGTGCTTCCACGTGCCAAGGAAACGCGGTCGTCAATAGGGCCCGTTCGCCTTCCTCCCTACGCCGGCTGCTGATTTTTTTTGTCTCTGGTTTCGCCCAGACCTGGACACGGCATACGAGAAATGAATTTCCCGCGACGATTCCTTCCTGATGGTTACGGGAATCACTCGAGCTAAGTGCAGTAATGGCCGCCTCCTTTTTTGGTTGCCCTTCTTCTCCCAACAAGTACTATTATTTAACTAGCCTTTACTTAGATTCTTGCTTCACAGCTCTAGCAGGACTGCAACAATTCCTGGAAGGCCGCAGTCGACTTATAGACTCGGTAGATCTTGCCCAGATCTAGAAACTTCGGGGACAGCTCCAGGTCCCTGCTCCTCAGCCGCACTCGGGCAATATTAATTTTTTTCTTTTTCGGGCTATATTGTTGTATTGTTTTTAAATCTCGGTAGAATTTAGGGCTTCGCAAGTACTTACCCAATTTACTGGGCCGGGCCGGATGATCACACACTTTAACAGTTTAACTTTTTTTCACTTTGCAATTAGCTCCTGCTTACTGAGACGGGATTCGGCACCAAAATGGCCGATTGAACATCAGGAACACGCCAGATCGAGACGATGCCTATGGCATTACCTTTTCTCCGCTCAGTTGCCACCATTGCCCGTTGGCGCTCGAGTAGGGGAGTAGCGTTGTGCTTGACAGCTGCGCGGATTTCTTTGTTCGTTTTCCTGGCGACCGTCACAAGATAAAAAAAATTCCCAGCATAGATTTCATCAGTCGCGGTCCACAGAGAGGCGTGAAGCCGATAACAGGAGTGTGCTCAACAACGAGTTCAAGGGAGCGCCTGGCGGACTGCACGAACTAGCTCGCCGGATGCGGGTGGGGTTCGTGGACTCATCGTTCACCGCACGGCGGTCATTTCTTTGCGCTCCCCAATGGGTGGGTTGCGAGGTCCCATCCAGGGTTTTTTTTTTGTGTGTGCCCCACATAGATTGCAAGAACAGAGGGAAATCCGGACAAAAGGGATGATGAAATGGCCCGACCCCGTTACTCGGGTGTAGGGGAGGAGGAGGCAGCTCTGCCCCTAACGAAACTGCTCCCCGTCTTACCCTCCTCATCAACCTGACAACCCCCTGCAGGTCGTCGGGTCCCTACCAAATTAGATATTCGCGGACCGTGGATCACTTCATGGCAACAGAACAATTAATTAAAACCACATTTTAAGTTCTTTAATTCACATTATAATTCAAACGATGTACAATAAAGTGCAGTATCTGAGACCTTTCGTTACAAGTACTCTCTAATCTTATATGATATTCCGCTCGACAAAAAAAAAATTCAGGAGACAGAGAAAAAAAGATTGCGACGGACTAAGTCTGAACTACTATCAGTAATAAACTTACATGAATACAAGAGAAACTATTGATTTTTATCAAAAATACAAAAATAATCTAGAGCTCACTTTCAACCTACAATTCGCGGTGGGAAATCGCAGGCCCTTCGCTTTAAGCAACCTTTTCAAAAGTACGAACGCGAGATATAAAGAGAAAAAGGAACAGTCAGTGTGGGGGAAGAGAGAAGGGCACGGTGAACTCAAAGGGACCCTCATTAAAGGCTTCTCCCCTTTATGTAAAAATTCTTTGTTATTCTTTCCCCTTTTTTTTTGACCTCCGATATAATAATATTTGTAAGCCAATAAGCGTCAGGGGCAACAAGTGAGCAATAACTCGGAGAACGTAAACAATACGGAACTGCGCGCGAATCAATTATAGTTATGGATGAACATACTCCTCAACAAAAAGAATTAAAACCGTAAAACGTCGATTGCTTCCCAAAAGAAGCCGTAATACCGCGGGACTCATTAACACTATTAGTTCTTTCAATATATTCCCCTGGAGCAATGCAAGTATTTAGACCTCACGGAGGTTCTTTTTCTTTTATTTTCTTTTGTTTTTTTTTTTTTTGATATATAAATCGGTACGCCCGGGAGAGAGGAATGTGTTCTACAGATTTAATTGTAAGAATCGAAATGGAAATGACCGGTTGGGCACCGGGTACTTACCCCAAAATCTAGCTGAAAGTCGACTTTAAGGTGGATCCTGGTGGGCTGCAATCTCACAAAAAATATAAGAATGAAGAATGAACCGGCAGGGCGTGCAAAAGCCCTTCCGAGTTATCTAGCACTGTAATCAAATTCGAGGACCTCCCCTTGCTCGCTTCCCCGGCACGAACTGTTCCTTAAGAATACGCTCTCAGGAAGTGCGCTTCGGACGGGTGAGAAAATAATGGGTCGACCAGGCTGTGACTTCCCCAACACTACGAAGCTTTGTGGTTAAACTGCTTTCACGTGAAACGCCATGATGGGGGAGATAAAATCGACGAGATGATATTTTATCTTCTTCACACTTTGTCATATGCTCAAGGCTCTCATATTCATTTAGAAATTTAAAATAAGCCTCACTAAACGAAGGGTCTTTTACAAACCGCCTTTCCATTCTAGTCCAGTCATTTTAGTCAAAATTAGGTAAGTATCTCGGAATTTGAGATACCCAGCTATAAACTCGTATAAACTTGTATTTTGACATCCTAAAAGTTGTCTCAAAACCTACATATGGTAGGGTGTCCGCGACTATTAAAATTCAAGGTCAAAAGTCACAAAAAACGATTTTTTGCACATTTTTTGCAAATATCTCGTTTCCTATGGGTTTTTCGCTATTTGTATTTATTATTAATATTGTAGAGAATTAAATTCCCTACAACTTTTGTTTTAAACATTTTTTTATACGTTGAATTGTTTTCAAGATAGAGGGCGGAGAGCGCACGGTTAGAGCATCATTTAAGGTCAACCGGTAGTCCCGGTCAAAAACACGCCATATAAAGTTTATTAATTGTTGATAAATACACTTATGATTGTGGAAATTAAAATAATTGAATAAAAATTACAAGAACTACAACTTATAATTTTAATTATCTTCTTCTTCATCGTCGTCTTCCGACCACTGTAGTATTTCAAAGTCATCTTCTTTATCGTCTTCAACGACATTTGTCTCCAGGTTTTCCATGATTTCTTGGTCAAAGGTTCTGTCTTCATTGACATCGCTCTGATATGGTAAAGCATTGAGACAAGCTTGCCCATTACACTGGCCACAAGCTAAAGAGCACTGCAACCCCGATTTCCTGCATCCACAACGCGAACCACAACCACTCTTGCAGTTGCAGAATATGAGCAATTCCTCTGGAGCAGGTGCTAAAATTGTCGTGATAGGTTCCAGGAATTCGTTACGCATTGCCCAACCCCATTCCTGGGGTTCCAAATCATGCCCTAACCAAGTTTGAACTTGATAATAAACACGATTGAAATGTTGGTGGGCTGCTGCACTTGTTGGTGGAATATTTGATAACTGCACAGGTTTATTCAGTTTTGTAGACTTGACGTATTGTGCATAACGAAGATAATCGATACTGTCCACAGATTTTGGAGCATTATAGACTGCCAACAAGATTTGAATTCCATTCTCAAATAATCTTTCCGGACAGTATTCTTCTTCAAATGGTGCTGCAAGTTGATCCAAATTCGGCAGTTTCTCAAATGCTTTTAAAAACGTTTTTTTCCCTTTTTTAAAAAACGCAGAAGTCGTATCACAGCCACTTAATGCGTGCAGAAACAAAATGTGTTCTTTTGAACGAGGATACTTATCAAAACTTTTGGAAGAGTACACTCTAAATAATTTTCAACTAGATTCTAGTAAATTTTTACTAGAAGGACATTGCTAAGAATTCTAGTAAAAAATCTAGTAAAATTAAAATTACTAGAAATCTATTTAAGCCAAATCACGAAATTCTAGTAAAATTTTCTTATTGTCTAGTTTAAATTACTGAAAACCTATGAACATAAGAATACGTTTTTTCTAGTAATATTTACAGAAATTCCAGTTAAGGCTGCTGAAATTATATGAAAATTATATTATCTTTCTTCTAGTAATTTGTACGGAAACGACAGTTAAGATTACTTGTATTCTATGAAGTTTACATTATGTTTCTCTAGTAATTTTTACGGAAAGTCTATACATATACATTACTGACATTCTATTTACCTTAATGATGTTTTTTAGTAATTATACGAAAATGTATCTGTATTCCTGTATATTTTTTCGTAAATAAAAGAGGTTTTTTTTTTTAATTCATGAATTTATTATACTTTCTTATGGTTATTAAACTTAAAAAAAAAAAAAATCTGGGGGCCTTATTAAGAGATATCTACGTTCGAATCGTTTCGAAAGGAGCTTACAAAAGTGTCGATAAAAATTTCTATTATATAATTCCAAAATGTTAATAAATTCATTTTAGTTACCTTTGACTTAAATTAATTTTGCGTTCAAAGTGTTAAAAAAGTCCGATAGAAAAATCCAAACGGATTTTTTTGACGCTCAATCGACTTACATATTTTTATAACTTTGAACGAAAAAATTAAGTTAAGTGAAAGGTTAGTCAAATGAATTTATTAACATTTTGGAACTTTATTAAGGAATTTTTTTTTTGAAAAAGGATTTTTGTGAGCTACTTCCAAACGATTCGAACTTTCTCATAATAGGGCCCCTGTGTATTACTGTATTATTTTGTAATTCTGTTGTAGTACCTAGCTACTACCCCTAATGGGTTCACATTTTTTATTGCATAAATGTAGCATTCAAAAAAATTATAAAATTTTGACAAAGATATTTCATATTTAATGTTTAGTACATAGTGTATTTTAAATAATATATCGAAAGACTCTATGATGTTGCCTGAACATTCTACAAATTTCTTGTCAATAATTAAAAAAAATTGACCACCAACTTCAAATGGTCCACTTGACTTACATACTAAAAATGGCTGAGTACAGGTGCTATTGTGGACGAATTCTTCGACATCATCTTCAAACTGAAATCAAATAAACACTAAATAAATAATTTTTCTAAGGTTTTCAATTAAAGAATTACCGATATCCACTGAATAAGAGGCTTGACTCGTGACTCTAGACTCAATTGCCTCCAAGTTTCCAGGTTCGTAGCAATTTGACAGTTATGTCTTTTCAGGCATCTTGACGGGAGATCCATAAGAAGAGTGAGCAAAATTCTTAGATTGTCTACCAAACAAATACAAAATTAAATATAAAACTAAAAGTCAATTTATGAATAACATATACTTACTATCAGTGACGAAATCTGTCCCTGACTGGAAAAAGTCTTTCATATTCAAAGATGATAAAGCTTGGATACTTCCACGACAATTTTCAAGTCTGGCAAATTCTTCATGTATCTAAAAAATATTTTTTATTTAAATAAAACTCGAAAAAACATTTTAAATTAACATTACCATAAGTCCTTTATAATCTAAAAGCTTTGGATATGTGTTTAAAATGTTGGTACTCTGGTTGTGCATTACGTCCTTCCTCCTCATCGTAAATGTTTCTGTCATTAATTTTCGTATTCTTTCCAAATTTTGTGCGGTAGGTGGCAACATTTTAAGTTCTTTTATCTACATTTACCGACTGCGCCAAATATGAACCGAGCTCTGCGGAAAGCCAAAAAAAAAGAACAGATTTGAAACTTACAACTTTATTCGATTAAAGATTGAACAAATAATGCCAATGCTCAAGAGAGCTTTCCCTATTTATTAATTACAGGTGCTGATACAATGCTGACTTAAGGTCTAGACTGGTAACGGTCACGGGGCGGTTGCTGTGGTCACGTTGCAATGCGTTGGCAGGTGAACATCCGGGTCATGGAAGGTGTCGAAATGCTAGAAATGTTGAATTTGCTGCACTTTGCTTATTGGGGTGGGGTGGGGGTGATACAACTCGCGCGTAGCTCGACTCTCGCCAAAACTCTATGGGACCGAGAGACATGCGAACATCTCGCAAAGCGAACGCCGCTCGGTCCGGAGATTTTTCTATGCGACCGAGGAGGGACTTGAACAAATTTTGATATGTCCCTCGCTCGGTCGGAGCCACCGCGCCGGAAATTTTTTCTGCTTTTGATGCCGCTCCTTGAGTCTCGAACGACAAATTTGGTGCATTTTCTGGCGACCAAACTCGACGTTCGCAACTCAAGGAACGGTACTTCCTTGCGGTGCCCGCCAGAGCCGCCGTGAATTTTATGCCTAATTTAGGGGAGCGTTCGAGCTCACGCGCCCATAGGCGCCGTAAAAAAAATGAAAGGAAAATTTATTTCCTGACCACAACATAGTTGGTGAGTTAAAACAGATTCTGAATCTTCTACAACTGACATTCTCATTAGTATGGGTTCTAATTGATCATCATCACTACTATATCCTAAAGGAGTGAATGTCTCTACAACACTCTTATCAGGTGTATTGATGGAATCAAATTGTTCAATATCTTCAAAGAGACTTTTGGGATTAAGGGTTATAATATCTTTCTGAGTTGTTACATCTAAGTTATTTGAATTAATAGAATGCGTATGATTCCTACTCTCATTTTTTGTAAATCTTCGTTCTTCAATTTTATTCCATATAGTCTGATTTGTGGTTTTATTGTTAGTGAATTTAATTTTCACTCCATCTATATAACTATCATTCTGAGACATAAACTCCTTTGCAACATCTTGGATCCATTTGAATTTATCTTCAGAATTACTTTTCGTCTTATTATTTGATTTTCTTTCATAAATGCATTCTTCCCTAGTATTTGTAGGTGTTATAAAATTCATTCCTCCAGTGTTACTTAGAGAAGTTATTGGAGATTCAATAATAATATTTAATGTTTTCATGAAAATGTTCTTAGCAGTGGTATTTACAATTGTAGTCTCAGATGAGTCATCTATATCCTCAATTGCTTGAATATTTTGAAAATAATAAAATAATAGCCATTAAAAAGGTATAAATGTGATTAAATATCATTACCATCTTAAATATTATATTGATTATTAGATTATGGGATAATTGAGTAATTTATAAGATTCTATCTTATTGGTATAATGTAGATTAGATATCTTAATTAAACTGAGGAATAAAGATGATAGCATAAATTAAAATAAAATATTGAAATATAAAATGAAGGGCACAGGGGAAGAACAGCTTTTGTCACTTTTTTTTTTTTTCAACTGGCGATGCAGTCTGAATGGTTATACCTGTCGCTATGTTCTGTGAAAAACAACAGGCCAATAACATCCTAGTCTCCGAGCTTTCACGCTTTTAAAATATCGATACAGGGAAAAAACAATCAATGTCCGGACCGTTCAGGGAAAAAACAACCTCTGTCCGTCGTCTATTTTTACTGCTACGATGAGACCATAGCTAAAAAAGGAGCAGATGAAGTTTGTTCTTTCCTACATCATTATATATTGAGATCAGAGTTGAGATTACACATCCCCGTCTCATTTTCTACAGAGATTCCTATAATGGACACTGGACTTCCTCCGCTATGCTGGATGCAAAGAGAAAAAGGGTAAACTCAACTTCCTGTGGAGACACCCCTAATTCAGGAGAATTTACTCTCCCTCACCAAGCTTACAAGGACATTTTACCAATCAGTAAAGCAAAATTCCTGGATATACAATCTTTATCAAAATATTGTGAACCAATTGTTATCACGGGAAGGGCCGAGGTCAGAAGGACCTCAGGGAGCCCGGCTAAAGCCCCTGTCCAGCGGTGTGCGGCTGCGGGAGCTGGCAGGCTAGCGTTTGCGGTAGTTGTGGGGGGGGTTGCCAAAAACCGCTTTAAGCCGCCGGAACGGCCCACCGATAACAATTGAAAAAAAAATTCTCCCGCGACGGAACGATAACTCGCAAAGGGGGGAAAGGGCTGTGCGGGATGAGCCCCTGCACTTGCCCGCGAATGGCTTTCCGGGGGGGATTCAAGATGGAAATAGAACCCCCCCCTGGCCTACGCCCCAACCACCCGATGACCTCCCCTTGGCCTAGAAAATTTGTGGGGGAGGTCCCTTTTGCTTTAAAAAAAAACTACTCCGCTGAAAATGAGACGGTGAAAGGGAGAACCAAGAAAGAAAAAATTAGTTTAGATTGACATACCTGTTATTCTCGATTTTTCTTTAGGTTTTTTTTTAGAATTAAACAGAAAGATACACATTTGATTTAAAAAAAAAATTTGGCCGTTGGGCGCCTTGCTGCTGGCGATGGGGCTGATGAGGTTGAGGTGGCTGCTGACGGTGATGTAGCGGATGATGAAGACTTCGGCTGCGGTGAGGGCGGTTGATGGGGTTGCACCCTGCCTTTTCATTGGGCCCCGTCGTGGTGCAACCCAACTCTCCTTTCATTTAAATATTATTTGTCTGGTCTTATTTCCGGTCTATTTTATTTTTCTTTTTGTTTATTTAAATTTTCTTATTGTTTGTTGTTGTATAGCTCGGCGTATGTTTGGTAATTAAGAGGTTTCTTCTTTTGTCTTTACTACTGTTATTATTAATTCTTATTCTAGGTGTAACAATTCCAAATTTTAGTTAAGTTTGTTTGGTTTATGATTTAATCACTGTATTTTGGGTACAACGAGTTTAACTGGTTTTAGTCTTACCTGCTTTTTATTTTAATTAAACTAATTTTAACGTCCCTACTGGCTCTTTTCTCTTTAATTTCACTTTTGAGTTTAATTTCACCTTTTCAATTTAAGCAATTAATTTTGGTAGTTCTTGAGCCTAGCGATTTTTCCTTTTCACTTGTGTATGTCGTTACCGTTATGAGTTACAAGAACTAATTGTTGCTCACGGTTGAGTTTATTTTTTTCTTTCGTTTTGTTTTTTTTTTCTCTACGGTTGGCGCACTCTGATTTCACTCTTTTTACTTTTTTGGTCTTTCTTTTTCCTTCAATTTCCGCCACTATGATTTACCGAACTGTCTTGACGACTCCCCGGTTCCTTTTCTCTTTCCTTTTTCCCGGCCCAAAGTTTTCCCCCTATTTCCTTCGCCGTTCCTCGCTTCTTGCGGTTTCGTTTTTCCCCTTTTTGTCCCTTGGGGCACCCGGCGTTAAGCAACACAAACACGTTAGGTCCCCGGGGGAGGGCACGGCAAGAAAATAAAAATAAAAACAAAATGAAAGAACAAAAGGGAAAAAAAAATGCCGCAGAGACACTCGCCTAAGTACTTTTATCGCGGCTCCTTTTTCACGGCAAAAAAAACGAAAAAAAACTCAACCTCACTCCACTCATGGTCCCGGAAAAATTTTTCTTCGATTACACGGAGCGTCCGCCCGGCTTGCGGTTTTTTCTTTTTTCTTCAGCACCCGATCTTTCAAAAAAAACTATGGTTCTTCTCGTCTCGCTTCACAGGAAAAAAAAATTTATGCTCGGCGTACCGGCTTCGCACTACTCGAATATTCCAAAAATTTTAATGTTTATTTGTCCAGAATTAAACCAAAAGAAATCTGCACGGCTCGCAGCCTTTTCACCCACCGATTCCTTAACACTTTCAATTTTCTCGGCCCGATTTTAAAAAAAATACCTTTGCACAGCTTGCTGGCTTTTCCCGACTCACTTTTAAAAAAAACTTTTATTTTATCCGGATCCGACTATAAGGACGTCTGCTCGGCTTGTCGACTCTTCACCAACTCCTCGAGCACACGCCGCCAGCCGCGTCCGCCAGCCAGGAACCGTTAAGCTAAGGTCACACATTGCAGTTTTTACCTTCCTGCAGCACAAAAAACTGCGAAAGTCGTGGGTTGCAATGTGTGATTGCGGCTGCAACCATAAAAGCTCCGCACGCAGCTTTACTGCAGCGGCTACCAGCAGTTTTAAAAACTGCAATGTGTGATCGGAGACAGAGCGAATTGCAGGTGCAGTAAAATAATATTCAACCGGCTGAAACTTTTGCTGCGGCTTAGCTTGCAGTTTTTTCCATTTTCAGTCCATATAATTTTTTCTAAACCATATTCGAAAATTGTTATACATATCTTTTCGGCATAATTAATAAATGTGTATTTGGCTATGTATCGGTCGTTATGCTCTATCATTTTGCATTTTTCCTTGCAAATTTACAATGTTCCATAAGTTTCAATTATTAGTTATTTTATTAATATACATATCTAATCTAGATCTAATAAAATATACATACATATATGGAGCCGAACCATAGTAAAGAATCTGCAATTTATTTATTTAACGCCAATCGGCTTTATTCAACTACATATGTATATGTTACATACATATTTCAAAAAATAGTACTAATGATATAATTCAGTTCTGATATTAATTAGATATTAAGGAAGACTACAATAAAGTTGCTTACACTATATACAAGATATGTAATTAAATATATAATAATAAAAACGTTATTCTGTCCGTTATTATTGACTTTAGCTCAGATCTTTTACATATTCTCACCAATCTATAAAATTTATCTTGATGACACAAAAAATGCTCTATAAGTCGATAATTGACAATTAAAATGCATCTTGACATTTTTTCAATTTAAAAGGAAGTTTTTTAAGATATCTCGACAAACTAAAAAGTGAAATGTAGCTTCCAAGTAGCTATAAATGATATCAATTGGATTTTTCATTACAAAATTATAGCCTTTTTTTTAAAATTCGAAGAGTAAAACATTAATATTTTTAACCTTCTATTTGGATCATAAGAATTTGAATTTCGTATAAAATGCCAATTGAATGTAATTCCAATGAATTTTGATAGTTGCAGTATATAAACTTTTATCACCCAAACGTAATTCACGCAACAAACAATTCAGTGCCCCGGTTTTTTCTTTATTAGCAATCCAGGGTTTTACCCAACAACTTCTTTTTCTTTTATTATCTGTAATTTTTTTATGCAAAATTACTATCAAACAGGCCGCGGCTAGCACTTCTGGATCGTCGAAGTAGAACATTTCGGCTGTAGACTTTGAATTTTCACTGCAGACTGCGATCGAAGGGGAGGCTCGGTTGCGTGATGTAAAAACTGCACTTCACTGTGTGAACAGTTTTGCAACTTTTTTTTAAAAAACTGCAGATATTGGGTTGCGCGCAATAAAAACTGCAGGTTGCAACAACCAAGTGTGAACGGATCATGCAGCTTTTACAGCTGCAACCTAAAAGCAGCGCAGTAAAAACTGCAATGTCTGACCTTAGCTTTAGGCTGCCGACCCATCGCTCGTTGCGCTGGCCTTGGCCACGTGCCCCGAGCTCTGAGCCGGCAGCTCGGTCCCTCGCTCACGCCCGCAGCGGCGGCAAGGGCTCCAGCCAGCAACTCGATCAACGGCGCGCGTAGCTCGGTCCGGAAATTTTTGTATGGGACCGAGGGCCTGGTGCACTTGTGGCAAAACGAAGGCCGCTCGGTCCGGAGATTTTTGTATGCGACCGAGCTACCGCGCCGGAAATTTTTTCTTTAGGCGCCGCCCCTTGAGTCTCGAACGCCGAATTTTGGTGCTTTTTGGGCGACCAAACTCGACGTTCGCAACTCAAGGAACGGTACCGATGTACGGGGCCCGCCAGTGCCGCCGTGAATTATTGGTCGAATTTCGGCGAGCGAACCCATAGGCGCCGTAAGGAAAATTTGCCAGGGAATTTAATTCCTGACCACAACAATAGTAGTATCTGAATTAAACCTATTATAAAAATTCTCGCATGATCAATACAGTGTGGGTGCTGTTGTCGTGGCGTGAACGAACTATTTATTATAAACTAACTGCATTTCGTTTATTGAAACAGAACAAATTACTTTATTTCTTGCCAATTATAATATACATCAAATAATGGTAGTGTGGGAGGTGCTGTTGTGGCGTGATCGGCGCGCGTGGACGAACTGCACTCTCCCGGTTCCCGCAACTCAATCCTCCAGGCGTCGCAGCCGCCTCTTTTCCTTCGCTAGGGACTTCTGCCGAATAACAGGATTAACTGACTGTTTGCTGTGCGTCTCCCAATTCCTCGAAGCGTCGTCGGAATAACGGAATTAACCGACTGTTTGCTGTGCGTCTCCCAATTCCTCGAAGCGTCGCATCCTTTACTTTGCTATGGACTTCTATGGAATAACGGAACCAACCGACTGTTTTCGGTGCGTTTCCCAATTCCTTGAAGCGTCGCATTTTTACTTTTGTATGTATGTGTAGGCAGTAGGGTGTGTGTGGAATCTGGTCCCCACAACAGTAAGAAATTAAACCTTGAATACCGCATTCGAATATTTTTTCCGTAAGCTTCTTTTATGATCTTTATAAAGGAAATAAAGAAATTGCACCAATTTAAGAATTGCTATTACCAGCAACAGTGTTATTATCTGATTATTCTCGATTTTTACTGTGTCATCGATAATGACATTGTTAACTACCTCTCCGTTATTATCGGCGTTTTTTGATTGGGTTTTACCCATACTATTTAAATACTTGAAAAGTGTTTTGTTATTATTATTATTATGGTCATTATATTTATGACAATTTACATTATTTTACATTCCTATTTTACTATTTACTTTTTTTTCTATTTATTTCCTTTTGTTTATCCTGCGCTAGTTTCCTAAAAGATAATTTTTCTTCTTCCGATGTAGGTAGGGCTGCTCGGAGATTAAAGTAGTGTCGCTCCTTGGCGTTTCTTTGGGGATGTAGAGCTCCGCTGGTCTGCCTCCCGGGTATAGCACCAAGCTCGTCGTATTTTTCTCCGGCCTGGTGAGCTTTTCCGCTTTCTGGAGCAGCCTGTCGAACGCCTCGCTGAGTTCGTCTGTCATGGGTGCTTGCTTTGGTCCTGTGTAGTCTTCCTTCTACACTGTCACGGTCGCCATGTGGTAGAATGAGCCTACAGTCAGTTGTGTTGAGGATGGAGTAGCTTAAACAGCATAACTCCAGGAAAGGGGCCAGAGTAGCAACTAGAGCTCAACTCCAGGGATCAGGTAGAGTAGCTTTCTCAAGCTCAACTCCAAGTGAACGATACCAAGTTCGGACAAATAATCCCTGGTTTATTCATAATTCTTAAACTATTTATACAATTCTTACCTTACAACTACTTTCACAAATTATTCAATATCGATTACCAAATATGTATCACGAAGACCCAATGACCGCATTGGGCGACTATGGGGATGTTACCCAATAGCTGAGTCGCCCTCTAGCGTAACTTTTAATGTGTCACATGTCGTAATTAATAAATCAGCGGGTTGCGCTTTGATATTAGCGCAAGAGGTGATGACCGCGGCGCGCGACTTAAAATTTTGAAGATTTTAAATATGCGAAATCTATTCTTTTGATAACGACCGGAGACGCCAACAACACCAAGCACCATCAATCACCGTATCCCAGGAAATAAAAGGCACTCTTACTTAAACACTTCGTGAATTTTGGTTTTCAATTCGTCACTTTATTAACTTTACAACCTTTGGATACACAATAGCAACAATTAGGTAGTAATAATAAAAGTAGTATAGGTAGTACTTAAACGAATAGTATATCTTCCAATTTTCAACTGTATCATAAGTAGGCTCTCGACAGACTGACTCTCATCTAACTTTCAAATATCTGCTAAACTGGGCAATGCAACGTGACTTAATGAAATTTTTACCAGGTAAGCATCTTTTCTGTGGGAATGGGACTGGACGTCGTACTGATGTAACTTAGGTTATGTCCGGCGCAGACTCCTAATGAATTTGAGACGAAAAAGCCTCATTTGTTTTGTTTTCACATTCAACCGCCTTAAAATTGTTTTTATTTCGTTATAGAAATTTATGCAATTTGTTGTGAATTGTGCCGATCGCAATTCATCGAATAACTCTTTAGCGTTAATCGTTCGCCGAAATTATTAATTAGAACCGTTTTTATTTCACACCATTGTGTAATATGATTGTTAATTTCGATTACTTCCCGCGCTCTGCCTTTGAGTTTGGCTTTTATTGTATCGGAGAAAATATGTTGTGCTACGGTATCGTATCTCGATAGAATGTGATGGACTCTGTTTATGAGGTCGATAAAATTTTGAAGTTCGCGAAAGTCCCCGTTAAATTCCGGGAACCGAGATTAGGTATTTTAACGGGTCTATGTTTAGTGTCAACATCGCGATTGCGTTTACTTCGTTACTCGTGGTTCCGCGCCTGTTATGGAAATCTCTCACCAATTCCGAGATCTGTTCTGTTTGTCTTCTTGCTAAATCGATATAATGGGTTTGGGTTTCTTCTATAGACATATCAGAACTTTACAATATCTTCACAACGCTTTATAGCTTCCTTATTCTATAACTAATTTATACTAATAGTTAGTTAATGCTTCTTAAATTACGTAAATTTATAACATAAATTATATTAAATCTTATTGGAAATTGAAATTATAACATAAATTATATTAAATCTTATTGGAAATTGAAATTGTGACCTTCGTTGTCTTCTTAGCAGGCTGCGTGTTGAATGGTGATGCCTTTCGACTCGGTGGGCCGGAAATTTCGTTGAGTCTTGAAGATGTTGTGGTTCAGACGTCAATGGGAAGAGGGTTCGTGAAGCTGAAGGATTAAGATCCACCAAACCGTAGTATTGTGCTTCTGATTATCGGTTGAGCTGCGCACCAGTCCTCTTCTTGGTGTAATTAACGGTGTTGCGTGGCAATCTTTTGCTTCTGCTTTTCTTGTGAATTTCCGCTATTGGCCGATCTTTCAACTCAATTTGGTTCACTTTTTCAAAGTACACCCAACTCTGGTTTTACACGGTTTTGCTTTAACACGGTTTTTTTTGTAAGTTAATCGATTATCATGCGTACTTTCACTATTCGCACACCGAGGCGCTCAATACCGGATCTCGAAATAAGGATAACTTGTGTTATCCTACCGACTGCGCAACTTTTCTACTTTACTTCTTGTAAAGGCAAAACAAGAAATAACACTGTTTTCTTCTTCGATGTCTTTATTGAACCAGGTCTAGAACAAGACTGACTTACTTCTAATTACTTCGTGGGAGCTTCAAGTTGTCGCCAGGTGCACGCGCAGCTTACCTGTCGGCTTTTCGCGAATTTCGTCTGTCGAAATTTGTCTTGGGAATCAGGAAAATGCTTAGGTAGTGTCTGGGCAGAAAGGGCATGGGAATGTGTTTTCAGATAATGTTAACTGGATTTGGATTATGGGGTTGGTGATTGGTATTATTGATATTGTTAATAGGGTTATTAGGGATATTGCCTATAACACTTAAGACCACACGACTGAAGTGAAAACTTCATTAAGGCAAGATTAATAATACGTAATACAACTGTTTTTCTTTGTTCTATTATATATTCATAATGTAATAACTAGACTGCGGATTATTATGCAAACTTTTTAAATTCTTATATAAATGATTAAAAAGTACTTAGTCATATTATTTATCAAGAGTAAATACTTTTAACACATGCATATGTAAATATGCAATTTTTAAGCAAAAATAATGCACGCAATATGCATTAAAAATGTTGAAAATATGAAAAAAATATGCATATAATATGCAAAATATGCAAGTATATATCTACAAAAAAGCGGCCAAGTGCGAGTCGGACTCGCCCATGAAGGGTTCCGTAGCAGCAAGTAACATAATATAAAAGTTCTTGTAGTTCGTTGTAACTTTGATCGATGTTTTAATAATAGTGTATTTTTTTTAAATTAAGTTATTGATAATTAAACATTATAATTAGGTACCTAAATGATGGGATTTAGATCTAACTATATGCGAGCCCATATAGGCTTGTGATAGCTAAACAAGCTAATATATATTCCAGTTTAACAAGAAATATTTCCAAAAATATTATCAATTTGTGTGCCTCCTCGCGTAGTTGGACAAGGTGGTAATAACGTCCTGTATCCAGCGTTCTGCATGAATGACAGTATACAATTGTCTTTTAAAAAATCTTCGTTGAAGTCTCCAAAAAGTAATGTTGGCATATTGTTGTTACAAAAAACATTTTTCTTTATGAACTCGATGAAAGTTTTGTTTGTACATCTGGGCGATTTGTATAATGCAAATATTCTATGATTATTATATTCAAATGAAACTGCTTCAACGTGACCAAAAGTACTGGATTGCTGGAATTAACTTCTGGGAGACGTGATGTGTAAGTCTTGTTTGATCCACGCTGAGATTCCGAAACCAGGATTAGAGGCCGCTGTCTTAGGCCTATTGGTTCTAACGATTTCTACGAAATCTGGTAGAGAGAATGAATCCTCAGTGCAACTCCAAGTTTCTGATGTAAAATATATGTCTGATGCTAATATTTGTGGGTCACAGGCTATATCCAATATGTGGTCTTTCAAAGACTGTACATTATGGTACATAATCTGTGTGAAATTATGGCGCTCTCTAAGAAATTTAAAAATTGGTACGCATTTTAAAGGTGAAAAAAATTGATATGCATTTTAAAGGTGATGTATTTCTCGAGGTAATCAGGACGGGTTTTTTTTTTTTTGTTTCAATTTTTTGCAGCACTTGGAAGTGAAAAACGCGATTTTAGCTCAAAAAATCGCGGTTAATTTGTTATTAAAAAATAGAAAAAAATTAAAAAAAAAAAAAACTCCTCCTGATTACCTGTTGATTTATGTGAAGAACTAATGTTCAAATTTTCAAAAGGATCGGTTCAGTAGATTTTGAGTTCTGATGTTCACGAACTTCTAAAATGACGTTGTCGGGAAAATCGATTTAAAGTTTTTTATACGTGAGTTTTTTATATCGAGCGGCTACCGGGCAGGTCGTTTGAAACGCTGTAACTCCGTTAGTTTTACTCGGATTGACTTAAAAGTTGTACACAATATTCTCGACATATTGTTCATTCAGAAAAAAAAATAAAAAAAAAATAAAAAAAAATGCAAAACAAATAATTTGAAACCCCCCCCCCCCCCCTTAAAATAAACTAAATTATTTAAAAAACAAAAAACCCGACTGCAGTAAAAATATCAACTGAAAAGCGAAAAACAAGCTCTATAATCTATAGAAAATTGTAAGAGCAATATCCTTATAAGTAAAGCACCATGCAATTATTTTTTGTTCGATACTTCGTTAACAAATAATACAATTTATACTATTATTTAAATATAACTTAAATATTGGAAAAGGTATTGCAGGCGGGGACCAATTAGTCCAAATGTTACTTTTTTTCAAGAAATATGTTTTGTCGTTCATTGCTTGTGGGGGGGGGACATACATTTTACCACTTTGGAAGTGTCTCTCGCGCAAACTATATTTAGTTTAGAAAAAAATGATATTAGAAACCTCAATATCATTTTTGAAGACCTATCCATACACTGAGAAAAATAACGTTGTAAATTCAATCGAATCAACATTATATCAATAATTTTCAAATATGATTTGGCGCCAATGCCGAAAAATATCAATTGAACAATGTTTTGTATTTAACTTTGAAATTAATAATTTCCTCCATTAATTCAATAAAAAAACATTTTGAAACAAAGTTCTAAACGTATTCAAAACAAAATGTTTTATGATTGATTTTAATTATGTATATTATTAAATTAAAAATGTTTACATTTTGAAACGAATCATTTCGTAGTAAAATTAACTTTCCAATGCGTTTATTTCAATAGTTGTTTGTTTTTATTTTAATTAATCCCTTTTTTAATTCGACTACGTAACATGATTGGTTTTACTACGAACCATATTCGGATCAAATATTTTCTTCAGGCACTTTAACAAGTTTCAATTTTGAAATAAAAGCCAAGTATTTGAATTTTTATTCATTTTTATTTAACGAAAGAAAAATAGAAATACACAATTAAAGTAACAATTTCATAAAATAACAAATAATATTTATGTTCATGCCATACATACATATATAAATTACAATCTGATCCAGTTAAATTTAGAGCCACTCATTTTGAAAAAATAAAATTTATTATTAGTTATTCAAGATTTTAATTTTCGAAAAGAACTTCAAATAGTCTTGAATTTGCGTAATAAATTCGCGACGATTTGATGTGCTTTCAGAAATTTAAAATCTTTTGTTATTAATAACAATTAAGAAATTTCAATTCAATGTCTACTTTAGGTATACTCGTATTTTAATCTGGATCAAATTGTTACAAATTCTTGTTTCTTAAATATGTTTTACCGTTATTTATTTCATAAATGTGCAAAGGTGGGCTGGTGAAATATGACACTTCTTTTATGTAAAACAGATCTTCCTCATATCCTACCTCATATGCCTGGAAATGCTCATTAAAAGAAATTATATTTACTTTATTGCACAGCATATGGAGTACTTTCTCCACTTCTATTAATATTTGAATTTTGTATAAGATTATTTCTTCTGCGATACAGTATGTTAAATAAAATCCATTTTCGTATCGTGTCCCTTGGAACTCAGCGCTTTTAGACACATTGACTTCAGAAAAGTTTAGATTCATAGGCAGCTCACTTTTTACTATGCGAGAGAAATAGTCGATTTTTGTCATATCAATTTTTTCTCCATTGAATACTAACTCTGAAGAAATTCCACTTTCATAATCAACCAAAAATTGTGAAAATTTTAAACCAGCTTTTTTACAAAGTGTAAGAGGCATATTAACACGGGACGTAATATTGCTCGAGTACATTTTAAATTCCTTATGCTTAGCTTCAAACCTGAAACTCCAAAGGTATTTAAGCGGGCCACATTTTTTTATGGCAGTGGGATAGTGGGTTAAAAAGTGAAACTTTGGCTTAAGTGTACCATTGTATAATGAAATATATAGTTGATTATGTTCTTCAATTAATTTTTCTAAGCATGTACATAATATCCGAAGGTGAAAATTTCGGCTTAAGTACAAAATCTATTATTTTTATTAAAAGACAAAGCAATCTCCAACTAGAAAATTCTTGTGGAATTAAATCGCCTATTATTAATGGCAAAAAATGCACGAATGTCCACATCTCCCGGGCAGACATTTTGAGGTTCGAAGATTTTAGCCTGATTATATCAATAGGAGAAGACATATTACCAATTTCAGTCTTGCCGTAGGGAAATAACGACTTTCTATTGTTTAAAACATCTATTGTTATGAATTTATTTGATATTAAGTCTAGCAAAATATGACAAATATCGTAACCACAAACTCCTTCGAAAAGATCATGCATGATATCAAAGCTGAAATTATCGGTAATATGGAAATGAGCAAGATTATTAAAAACTGAATTAGATTTAATTCCTGTATCTGTCGGTAAGTCAAGGGAAATATCTTCAATATAATTTTCTTTTGTCCTTAAGCAACTATCGTGCTGTACGAGATCTTTACGCATGTCCTTTATTTCTCTTCGGCAAACCCTGCAGTATCGTTTTGAGTTAAAGGACAACACAAATCCAAGTAAACTTTTCAACCCTAAGTTGTCTCCTAAAAATAATCCTACTGAAAAATATATATGTTTTATACCATCATCTGTTGATATTTTTATACCCTCCCTTTCAAGAGAATTTAGTTCATCAATTAAATATTGGAATGCTGCATCATTGCCATATTTCTTTAAGTATTTCGTTTGAAGAAATCCACAATTAAAAATGAAATTTAAATTTGATAAGAGATATTGAGGAAGCGTTGGAAAAGAATAATAGCCTGCACAAATTGAAAGGCAATGTGGCCCCAAAGGATTATTCACCTCAAAGTCATCAAAATATGTATATGAAAATAGGAATAAGTGTTCTATCGGGGAAGGCATCTTTTTTCACTTTATAGTTCTCTCCGTTCACAAAATTACAAATTATAAGCGAGTCATCAGACAGTGAATTCATATTTTTTATTATTTTATCTAAAACTCCTGGTAACTCAAAGAAAGTTTGGATTTGAAAACGCAAAGGCATAAAGCAAGCACTAATTAGTTTTTCTGCTAAAGAGGGAGTATTATGTTTTATAACTTCAACAATTTCACCACTAATTTCTTGCTGGTATGGATCTTCATATAATCTACATTCTTTAAGCATCCTAAAGAACTTATATTCGGTCGAGATTTCATTAAAGGGATCTTTACAAAAATCCAATAGGGATTGCAAATTTGGAGAAATTGTTGAGTTCGGAACAGAAGTTATTTCCATTTCTATTGCAATTTCTATAGCCGAACACAAAGTTTTTATCATATTTTGTATTTGAATTACATCACTTCGTGGCATCCAATTTTTCGCATATAATTGAATGCAAAAATAAAGTACTTTCCGTTTTAACTGACATAATGTGCTTTTTTGTTTATTGTTTTCTATTGATTCCCACTGCCTTGGATTAGAAGAAGTTAACATATCACCAGCGCCACTCCCAATCTGAAGTTCATTATTTTCATATATTGTTTCTACGTGTGCGGAACTTTGGTCGCTATGCACGTTTCTAAGGTGACACTTGAATGCTTTGTAATTAGAAAATAACTGGTTACAATTGTTTTCTTTACATTGAATTGCATTGTGATTTGAAATTAAATGAAAATATTTTAAATGAGTCACCAATTCATCGATGTTACTAAAATTATTCTGACATACAAAACAAAACATATTTAATCAAATAAACGAACATAGGGCCCTATTGCGAATATCATCATTTCTACGACGAAAAGAGCTTAGGAAAGCCCTTTTTCGGTAAAAATTCCGTAATAAAGTTTCAGAATTCTCATAAATTCATTTCAGTAACCTTTGATTTCAATTAATTTGTTCTTTCAAGGTGTTAAAATGATTCGATTAGTAAAATCCAATCGAATTATTTTAACCACTTTGAACAAAAAATTAATTAAAACCAAAGGTTACTGAAATGGATTTATGAGGATTCTGAAAATTAAGCAATTTTACCGAAAAAGGGCTTTCCTAAGCTCTTTTCAATTCTTACAATCGAATCTTAGTCGCAGAAATGATGATATTCGCAATAGACCCAATATGTAAAATTAATATATATTGTTCAACTGAAGCGTATATGTAAAATTAGGATTTGTAGGTAATTTAATTCATTACTTTGTATTTGTTAAGGACATAATAACAGATGATACACTTGATAATTTCTTGTCAAAATCTGTTTCAATATTATACAAATATTTTTGTATTAGAAGCCAAGCTCCATAGCATGATTCGGGATATTTTAAATTTAAAGCTTGAAACGTTTTGAAACAAATATCAAGGGAACCAATATATGTATCCCGTTTATAAAGTGTGCCGTCAATATAAACGTAAAACTCTTTTAGTTGAAAAATGTCAAGTCCTACCGTAATTATAAATGGCTGTAGAGTAATGCCACTACTATATGCCTTCGTCCTCAGTTCGTCTACTTTTCTTTGCAAGTCGTTAACTACTGCAACGTGTAACGTAAAACTCTCCTGAGCATCCTTAACCCTCTAACTGGCAAAACGGTAAAAATGAAAATAGAAAGTCGGGAATTTTTTTCATAATTAACTATGACATAAGAAACGAGGAAAAAGCATGCTCGAATAAATTATGCGTTTTGTTTCGCCTTCAGGTAAGAACAGGTAAAGGCTGCCTCAAGGCACTCTTGCCAGTTTAAGTGAAATAAAAGATATATATGGAATAATTTTTATTCAAAAGAGAGGGAATAACAACTAACAATTTTAAATTATTTTTTATGATGATAATTATAAAAGCAATTTTTGGAGTTTGAGCAGCATAAATGAAGGCCACATTTTTCACAAATACATCGTGTTTGGGAAGATTTGCAGAACTTGCACTTTTTTTTGCCACCTTCTTTCCCTAACCACACTGGGAAGTGGTCATGTTTATCAAAACGAACGTCATCAACCGGATGCTTGGCTTTTTTGCCTATACCAGAAGTACTTGGTTGTGGTAAGTTCCGTCCTGACTCTTGCAGGTTTGACGGTCGACCAACGGAATGTTTCTCCTTGTACGCAACAAGACCACGCAAATATACCATTAAAGGTGCCGACGTATAAAAATTGTCGAAGTAGACAATATGGTGCACAAAGTTAGGTATTGTTTGTGACAAGCGTACAACAACATTCGCAGAGCTTCCAAGATCCGGTGTACCTGGTAAAATCACGTTATCACTTGCACCATTATAAATTTCAAACCGATAAGCAAAGCCGTGCGAATCGCATAGTACAAACAGTTTAATTCCCCATTTGTGTGGCTTATTTGGGAGATGATACTGCCGAAGATGATGCTTGATTTTAGTGCTGCACATTTGCTCGTTGACACATAATCGAGCAGTTTTTGGTACCGAATCAAACTGTTTATTGATTTCCTCAGCTAATCTCCGAATGCGAAATAATGGGTCGTATCCAGGTTGACCTTTCCTAATGCGCTGAGTTTCATCTTGGAACGATAAATATTTTTTTATCGACATGAATCTCTTCACAGGCATGGTGTTTTGAATTGTTGGAAGCGCATTTTTACCCCAGTAACTCTCTAAATTAGGAAAACGATAAACGGACATGTACATAAGGATCCCTATGTAGTGATAAATTTCATCAGCATTCGTAGTGAAATTGGTATTTATGTCTTCCGTACGGGCTGCTCGATTTGTTTCTTCAGCAATCATATTTACTATATTTCTTGAAAAGAAATAACGAAAAATCTCAAGCGGTGTTTTTAGCTCTTTAATCGTGGATGGTAACGTCGAATTTCCTCGAAAAGCAATTTCATTCACGTGCAATCGCATCGCTTTCTTTCGCCATATAATTTTGGAGAATCCTTCCTTGCATATTTCATGAATAGCTAAACAGAGAAAATATAATATATGTAGAATTTGGATAATAAATTTCCGAAAGCCAGTACCTGCACCAGTGAAACCACCCCCAGAAGGCACTGTTGAAGGACCATTATTCTCCATAGATGGTAGGGGAGACCTGGCTCTCTTCGGTGGCTTTCTAGATCATACTTCTTCTGCTTGTCTCGTCGATGATACTGCCGCTATATTCACTGAAGTGCTAGCGGCACTAGTTTCTCCTACATTCATTTCGGTGTCTTCATTATAAATTGCTTGCAGAATGTTGTCTAAATCATCATCTGAATCTGATTCGTCGTCCTCTATATCAGTTTCCACCGAATCCATAAATTCTTCCAACTGATCATCGGTCATTTTAGAGAAATCCAAGGTTTTGTTCCTTCCATAATTCTTTTTATCCTCCATTTCAATAAACACAAGTAAAACACGATTTATCCACACTTTTAAAAATAGATCAGCTCGTATTCGCGCTCGACAGAAGTTTGATCTGATAGTTCAAGTGCATTCGTTTATATACATATTTTTTGGCGACAAAGGGTCATAATTATCCATACGCACTTAGTGCATGTGAGGATCTCTTGGGTATTATATATTATAATAAATGAAATATGTGCCAAAAGGATGTCGCCTAAAAAACTGCAATTAAAAGTATCCATACATTGTTCATGCATCGATTTCGAAAACAAAGTCATAAAACATGTGCTATTCTTCCGAACAGTGCAACATAACAATTGCACTATCGAGCACGAAGGGTAATTAGGTAGGCGACAATCATCTAGGAAAGTTTATGGCCTGTCAGGTACTGGGGATTTTTTGTCTTTATGGCCTTAGGTACGGCTTTTATTATAAGCAGTTGCGACGCGACGTTTTTTAATGCATTAAGTCGGTAATGAGAGACAGAGACTATAAAGTTGCCGACTAAAGTCCTCAGCACGCGTTGAGCCAAAGTAAGATTTACACACTCTATAGTCTAAGAATTATTTCCCGGCAATGAAACCTTTCCCTAATCGATTAACACCTTCACTTATCCCTCATGCACCACTAGCATAAGACAATAAGTCTTAAAAAATCCTTTTGAGCTAAGATAAGAGGCCTTTCCCTGTAGCGAGCGGAACAAAAGTGTGATAAGAATTGAAAAATAGTGAAACACTAATTTTGTACTAAACCGGCAAGGATGCCTACAGGCCGCTATCCTGTTTTGGCTCCTAAAACACAAGCTAATATTTTTTCATTGCTAGTAAACACCAATACCGAAAGTATTTATAATTACTTACTCATCAAAAAATTTTCAGACAAATCGTATAATTGGAACTACCTCTATTTACCTCTAGAAAATTTTTTTTGGGGAGCAATAATTTTTGTTGTAAATATAACGAATGTTGACATAAAGCTGATGACACAAACAAAATACATCAGCGAGATGCGTTGAAACTCAGTTAAAAATGTTTCTTAGGGTCTAACTACCAGATTATGAAACGACTATGATAAAAAAAAAATTCACCTGTTGAGTAAACGTGATTTAAGCAATAGCTGCCTCCAGGCAGCCTTACCTGTTAGAGGGTTAATTGTAAACTTCCGTTTGTTCCTCCCACTCTTGTCGTCATATCTTCCAGAAGGTAAAATAATAGAGTTGAGCAAGATAGCTGTGATGTAATCTATTGCGTCTAAATAGGTAGAATACAAAATTATGATTTAAAAAAAAAAAAAAAATTAGCTATATTACCTTTATTATTCATTTGCGGAATTTTAGTGAGAAGATTTTTTGATTCTTTATCTTTTATATTGGAATTATAGAAGGCGATGATTTTCTCTTTGAATGCTTCCCAGTTTGTGAACAGATTGTTTGATTTTCCTGGATGTATCAGCGCAAAGTCATGATTGATCTTGAATAAACATTCGAAAAATAAGCTACTCAAGTATTAAATAATGTACTCACTAATTCAAATCCCTGAACATGTTTAATTAATGGCCATTTTTTTATAAATTCTGCGTTCGAGTTCTCGCCAAAAAGTATTTCTCTCCTTCGTAGGGGAAAGGTCTGCTTCCAATTCTCTACCACTTCAGTCCAGGGAGATAAATGATATTGCAACCAGTGCCGCAGTTCTTCAAGATTTGCAACATCATTATTTAATAATGCAATTTCTTTTGTTGCATTTGAAGAGGGTTCAGTTATTGCAATCTGCGTTGATTGTGAAACTTTTCTTAATTTTGATCGGCAATTAATATATCTGTCATATAGTCGTCCTCTAGGATTCTTTTTTTTCTCTCTTGGTATGTAATAATAATCCTACAATAAATGAATAACAAATTAATAAAAATAAAAAAATAAATAAATAAAGAACCTTTGTTTCTGTTGGAAATAGGTTAACTATTTCATCTGTTATGACATTAAAGTCATGTGGGTGAACTCTTTTGTCGTTTAAAATGATATCCTCAGTTATAATATTTATTAAATCACGTCTATGAAGGTCTTCTAAGTGCTGATTTTCCGTATAAAATCGAAATAAGGCTTTCCCTTTTACACTCTCCTCCAAAAGTGTTTTCAGATCCTTTAAGATTGCACAATAATATAAATTATTCACCACTTTGTTCAAATTTTACATTTTTGTGTTGTTGATCTAATTGTAATGGTGATTGTGGAGGCGTTGATATACCTTGAGATTTACAAAAATCTGTAACCCAAGTTTTCACTTTTGAGTTCCAGGAAAGCGTATCGTCGTCAATGCCGAACTGAGACACATAATAAGTTGAAAAAATATATATGTAAAATAATGAACTCAAAACACCTCTTTTTTTCTCCAAAAAAATAATTTCTCCCGAAATTCCGCCCTCAAACCAACATTCGGAATAATATCTCTTATGTCATTTTCGTTCAAATAACGCAAGCTTCGAAAGCTTATGGCTCCAGCTAACTTAGGAATTAAATTCTACATATAGGTACAACAAACTTTTAATAACGAGCGTTTTACCTTGCAAATACTGTAAAACTTCAAGTAAATCCCACTCTTTTAAAATAAGAAATAATTCGTCAGTTTCCGGCACTTTATAATTATTAGAAATTGCATCACTTGAAGGCACCTGTGGCACTGTGACAAATAATACATCCGAATTATCTTCTAAATCAAAAACAACCGGACTCAACGCATTTTCCTCCATGGTGAACTAATTCACTTCAGACACACTCGATTAATGAATAAGTCTTTCAGCTGTTGGGATATACGGTTTAAAACTAACGGTAAGCATTGCCGGTTTCATCACTTAACATTTCGTTTTAAATATGTGCGTTGTAAAAATAAAAATGAAAGTTATTCTTTCTGTGCACAAGCAGTTTCAAGGAAAGACTTATGAGTCACCCAAAAACAACCTGCATGAATTTCTGGAATTTTGGATACGAACAAAATAATAGCTACACATATTATCCACGATATAATGGAACGTATTTGAAATACTATACCGCCAGATCATTTTAGAAGAATTTATTTAAAAATTTTTATTTTTAATATGAAATTGGAAATTGTAAAATTTACCTACATTGATACAATTTTTAAAAAGAAAAGTATTTGAATTGATAATTATGCTTGTAGAATCTGCAATTAATTTTGTTGAATGTCTTATTTAATAAGTTTCACAGTTATTTTAAATACTTTATTATTGATTTTACCTAGCTCTGCAACGAATTTTAACAACGTTATGATCAATAACTCGCACTTTTGAAATTACAATGCGGTATTTTTCTCAGTGTAGATACCCCACACGTATGGGTTTGATGAAAAAAAATTTTTGAGTTTCAGTTCTAAGTATGGGGAACCCCAAAAATTTATTGTTTTTTTTTTCTATTTTTGTGTGAAAATCTTAATGCGGTTCACAGAATACATCTACTTACCAAGTTTCAACAGTATAGTTCTTATAGTTTCGGAAAAAGGTGGCTGTGACATACGGACGGACAGAGACAGACATGACGAATCCATAAGGGTTCCGTTTTTTGCCATTTGGCTACGGAACCCTAAAAACGAGTGTTTGCAAAAAAAAAACAGTAGGAAGAATTGAAGAAAAGAAAGAGACGCTATTAAATAAACAAAAATTTACAAAGTTTTGGGATAAAATTTAATCTTTCTGTAAAAAAAATAATTTTTCAATACAATTTAGAAAAACAAATTCACAAAAATTAATTTTTCAGAAATTTGGTTTTAGTGACCCTCAATGCATCTAATTGCAGTAATTCACTTCGCAATATACAACTAATAATTTTTCCAAATTTGCAACTATCATTTGATGACGCTTGTCCGTCAAAATCATCTTAAAGGCAGAAAATGACCTTTCAACATCACAAGACGTTATTGGAGCAAACTTAAATTTATTCCAATATTGACCTATAATATCCTGCGTTCCATTAACATTATTTTCTCCACCTAAAATCCGACTTATCTTCGACAGTTTAGGCAAAGCTGCATTCCGAATTGGCCTGGAAAATCCTCTAATAACTCTTTAAAACTCGTCACAATATTCATTGACTGATTTAAAGGCATATTTCTTTTTTCCAACATTTTAATTGTATCTGGAATAATGCTGAAATTGGCTTTAATAAAAGTCAAGTCAGCAATAATTTGATTAAAATTCTGATTCAACATATTCTTAATTAATTTGATAGATGCAGTATCTTCAGCAAATGCATCGATAACCTGTACTGTTTCGTCGAGAATTAGGCTATTTGCCTAACACCCGTAATTTTTCAAGATTTGGGATAACAATTAAAAAATGAACACTAAAGAAAAAGAACTAAATACCTTTTGAAACTACAAGGATGGGGAAGGTGATAGAAATCTATTGAAATGAAAGACGATTGGTTTTTTGGGTCTAAGAAATTAAGATAATAAAGTTTATTTAGACCCAGAGGGAAAAAAGACCGTTGCAGAAGGCAACGGCCAAAAAAACCCTCGAATGAAATTATTACAAGTTAGGTATATTATTGAATACTTAGTACACAACTATGTACATATATATGTATGAGGGACAGAGTGTGGGGAACGAAGATCTATGTGACCGAGTGTGTAAGGTCCCAGTAGGAAAAAGAAGGGCTGAGAAGAAGTGATAGAACTGCTTCTCAACAACCCGAACCCCTTCCCGGCTCGATTCTTTTACTTCTTGTTTTTTACACACGACGGGATTGGAGGCAAGGCCTTCCACTTTCGCTTCCACAATAACTAGGGATAGAATTAGTTATTAAGAACTAATGGAATAATCACTAATGCGAAATGACTATTACAAGAAGTTCTAGGTAAGCCATTCTGCGTTCGCTTGCACAATAACCAAGGATAGAAGAAGTTACTATAACATAAAGAACTAATCACTTATGCGGAATCACTATTATAATAAGTGCAAGGTAAGCACTTCTGCTTTCGGTTCCACAGTAACCAAGGATGGAAGGAGTTCATATAACATAACGACATAATCACTTATGCGGAATCACTATTATAATAAGTGCAAGGTAAGCGCTTCTGTTGTTGCATCTGCAATAATACGGGATGGAAGATGACATACAAAATTAATTGAATATTAATTATATTTGGAATAACCTGAGCGAACTGCAAGTCTCAATTTTTATATGGGAACACCAAACTGGATCTAAATGTGAATTTCTGTTTCCCGTATAATAATTAAGACTGGGATTTTTGTCACTGATTTGCTATCTGAGCCATCATTTGAACTAATTGAAAAGGATATGAAACGTTTCAGGTTTAGGATGTTTACTGAAGTTATAAATAAGTTTTTTTTTAATTATTTTAATTCATCATATCATTATTCTTATACATATTAGGATGACATGAAACACACATTTTAATTTATGTCATTCATAATAACATATGTATATTACTTCAAATTATTAGAATTCATTTTGGCTATCGCATTATGCATTACAGAAATGTAATGTATGTATTTTATACATATGATTTTAAAAACACAAAATTATTTAATTCATAACAAATAACCTAGTCTAACAGTTGTGTTTACTATTTGTAAGCAACATTTCGCATATTTGAAAACAAAAAATTATCATGCATTTCATATTTACATTATGTACCTGAATGAAACCTATAAGAAGTTATTTCAAATATTTTTAAATATTGAAATCAATGAAGTGCGAGAAGTTGCTTTAAATTTTACATTACAAAGGTATGCTTAAATATACATTATATTGCGGTATTAATTCCGCTTTTGCTTATTTTCTAAACACTTCAGTTTATGTAATTTGTTTTTGTGTAATTTGAAGCCCTTTTTTAATTCCTTGATGTAGTTGTCTCTAGTAATTAAGTCTTTCTCCACTGCTTCTGTAAAATTACAGTGAAATTTAGATGGCATTGTACGGATATATAATTGATTATGAACTTACTATAAAAAACTTCATTTGTAAGTTGAAAAGCCTTAAAAGCCTCTTTTTGTTGTATCCCATTATAGTTGAAATTAAGAATGATTTCTCTATCCAGCAATTTGTTGAGATTCCTGGCTAAACCACCTCCTCCAATAATCGTTTGAATAACGATTACCTTTAAAAAAAGAATACAAACAATAATATGTAAGATTTCAAGAATTTCACCAATGTAATTATTATTTCGAGCGGTGCGTTTAAAAAACCTGATTTGAATTTTTATATATGCGTTTGTATGTAATAATTATGTAGTTTTGTTTCATTGATGTATTCATACAAACTTACCAATTCATTTTCATCTAAATTATTGATTTCCGTTTCGAATTTCTGCAGCGAGTCCTTCGACGTTAGGGGAAACAACTTCGCAACTTCTTCGTTAATCCTCCGCTGCCTTTGCATCTGTCGCAGAGAAATCTTTATCTCTGCTAACTCCTGAACAATAAATTCATTGTGAAGTTTCACCATGTCTTTCAATTCCTTTACTTCATGCTGTAAAGCTGGAAAACAAAGAGGTTACTACTATCATAACTATCAACGATGCTTAAGAGAACGTTAAAGATACATTACCTTGTTGCCATGAGGGTTGAGGAGGCGAGTACAATGCTTCGCCAATAGCAGCATTCATGCGCCGAAGTGCTCCAGGGATTTGTTCCGGTATGTCGTCCTGCATTTTTTTTTGATGATTTTAACATAAATTGTGGCCGTGGCCGTGGCAGACTGCAGATTGGGCGCACCGTCCAAGCGCTGCCCCTTTTATACTTTTTTTTTGGACACATACGCATTATCACTTTTTACAGTAACAAAGGATCATAAACTGTCTCCAGCTAACCCTTCCTAGGATCGCTCACGAGACAAAGAGTAATTAGAAAATATCCGTGCATTGCTGATGCAGGGATCTCAAAAACAAAGGATCATGAAATTTCGCACCTATCCCAAAGGCGCAATTTAACCAGATGTGCTGTTCGCCACAAAGGATAACCATTTGGCTGAGGATCTGTCAAACGAAAAATTGAGGATGCGCTCATGCATCTAATATTTACTTTCCGGCTAGAGAACCGTCCCAAATCCATTAGCATGTGCACCTATTTGTCTTTCAAGGGACTCACTTTTCACGCCGTTACAACTAGCTCACACAAAACAAGTCTTAACATGCATCATATCATAAAGCTTCAGTTTCTCTCGCTACAAGAGTTTGAATAATTTGCATTTACACTTTAGATCGATTAGCAATTATGCAGCATAGGTATTAAGACATTCGTGTTATCGCACGGTAAACTGATCATTTTATACGCGATGTTTTTTATTTCAAATACTTCGTGTTCCATTAATTCAGAGTTTAAGTCTCCTGAACAAATTCCTAGTGCAGCCATAGATTGCACTGGTTCTTCGAAAAAATTTTTTAAATTTCCGACACGCACACCTTTTATCATTCCCTCATTTTCATCTAAAAATCCTATTATTTTTACGGGAATAAATGGTTTTATGCAACAGAAGTTATCTGGCGCACTTAATTTCAAAAGGTAATCATTACCCTGGAATGCTATTATCTTCCCATACCGATTCCGTTTAAATCCTGTTCGCTGCTCTTGTTGCACTACTTCTTTTCCTGCGTATTTGTTGTTAATTTGTTCCAGGATCTTTGACGGCTTACGAATTTTCCTCTTTAAGTCTTGCATAAAATTCTCAAAATCATACGCTGTGAAACCACTTATTACACCCATATTCTTCACCGAATCAGTCAAGTGGAGAAGACTGTGAACATTAAATGTTACACTATTTTCTCCAAAAATTGTTGGGAAATTTTCTACAAATAGCTTAAGCATCTCATTTGCTACGCTTAAATTTGCTTCAAATTTTGTAGGCGTTGACAGCAGTCTGTATGCTGCGTGCAATAATAAGAATTGGTAATAACAATCACCGTTTAATATGTTTTTTAATGCAACTGGCCCAGTGTAGAGGGCGAATTGGCGAAATTCCGTTGCTTTCCACCTTAAAATCTCATCTACAGATCGCGGTTTCCTCTGAAATTCTTTTGGAATAAATGAAGCAAGAGATGTAAGGTTTGTTGACAATTCATATTTCATAGCTGCAGTTAATTTATGGGTACTCTTCCCATTCAATATATGCAGCAACATCTTGCGAGTGACACCTAGATCTACCAAGTGCATTGGATCTAGGGGAAACTGCGTAATCATTTTAATACCAATTTCCTCCAATTTGCTGAATACATTTTTATGCAAAGTTTTGTGGAAATCCAGTTGCTTCCTATTTGAAAAGTCCTCATCCGTTCGTAAAGCTGATGATCTCGTGCTGAAAGTGGTTACATTATTTATGCGAGTACCTATCTGGTAACATTTGCAACACCCAACACACGCATTGTGTCCAACGATGCTGCACATGAATGACCGTGCTGGCGTATCACACACAAAACATCTTATTGCTAATCTTAATTTTTCGTTATGCAATATGATTCCACTTTCAAACATGCTTTTAAGTTCTTCTGTTAAATCATGTAAATAAATATCAACATTATATGGTTTCTTTGTACCGAGATATGAACCTATCAAAAATACACTACTTTTTATATTCACAATTCTGCCCATGATGGGCCACAAATTTTGGGAACTACTCTTGTATAGTGGCAATCCATCTACACCAGTGGTTCTTAACCTTTTAATGATGGGGGACCATTTGGCAAAATTTCTGTCTTGCCATGGACCACCAACTGGTAAGAGGTAATATACATTAAATGTAAATGAATAAAGGGTTGTTCTGTCTATAAATAAAACACGCACACAATTGTTCAAAGCAAAAAGAATTTTAGTTTTTTTACATTTTTATATTACATAGAGACAAGTATATTATTTTAATGAGATTTTTGTGACTGCATACTCTTTACTAATTTCTGAATTCTTGGTTCAGTGTTACTTAAAGTCAAACGCATGTCGGCACTGGCATCCAACCGATTTCGGTGTTTGTTTTTAATTATCAGAAGCGCTGAGAACCCCTGCTCGCATAGATATGTCGATGAAAACAAAGTTAGGTGACGTATCGCAATTTCTCGAATTTTTGGGAAAGAAATTGCCTTTTGGCTCCAAAAATCTTCAAGATTAATTCCTGACTCGAATATATCTTTTAAATTACTTTCGTGTTGCATTTCAATTACTTCTTCTTGAATTTCATCAGGCACCTCGGAAACGTTTACAATGAAAGGATTGCGGATCAGTTTCCGAATACCGTTGTTGTCACAATCAGGAAAATAGCGAGTGAATTCATTTTTCAAGTTTTTCAAATGGATTATAATATTATTCTTTATTTCTCCTTTAATTTCAGCACACTGTCCGTCAATAATTTGATTCAGGGTATCAAACGCAGAATAGTTTTCTTTTTCGACTTTATTGATCCATAGTTCAATTTTCGCAACAAATGCATTGATTTTATCTTCATATGAAAATATATTGCTGGTGCCTTGCAAGTTCAAATTTCCTGAGCCTTGCAGCTGAAGGTTCAATTTATTCAATTGTGCGAAAAAATCAACCAAATAAGCAAAATGTATTTGAAATTTGGACTCACAGAACTGATCCAATAACTCTTCGTTTTTGTCAGTTAAAAATGTTTGTACTTCCTCTCTCAGTTCGTACAATCTCAACAACATGTTCCCTTTGGAAAGCCAACGCACTTCCGTGTGAAAAAGCAGAGTTTCGTGTTCAGAATTCATCTCAGAGCACAATTGTTTGAAGAGACGAATATTCAGTGAACTATTTTTAATGGAGTTAACTACTTTTATAGCGGTTTTCATCGCAGTAGCGAAGCATTCCGGGAGTGTTTTGGCAGCCAGTGCTTGACGATGAATAACGCAGTGTGTCGTAATTGCAGCTGGATTTTTTGTTTTTATCAACGTTGCAAGACCAGAGCGGGAACCAAGCATTGCAGGAGCACCGTCCGTACAAAACCCCGCAAGCGTTTCCCATTTAAGTCCATGATTCTCCATATATACACCTATTGCATCCATAACATCTGCACCTTTCGACGTCGTTTCTAGTTCTTGAGAAAGTAGTAACTCCTCTTCAAACTTTTTATTTTCATTCAAAAATCGAACAAACACAAGTAATTGACAGCATTGTGAAACGTCGGTAGATTCATCACATTGTAGCGCAAAATACGGACTACATTTTATCTTGTCAATAACTTGTTCTTCAATATCATTTGACATTTTTTGAATACGCGACTTCACTGTGTCGTTTGAAAGTGGTATTTCGCGAATTTTTCTTTGAGCTTCCTGCCCTAAAAGCTCTTCTGCAACTTTCAGCATACAAGGCTTTATTAGAGACTCAGCGATTGTGTGTGCTTTTTTTGATTTGGCAATCAATTTTGAAACCTCAAACGATGCAACTAATGTTTTTTCAGATGTTGCATAAATTGATCCACTGGGTCCAAGTTTCATTTTTTTTAGATTAATTAGTTTTCCTTCGAAGAATTCTCGCGGATGGTCGCAATAATTCGGATGTACGGTCTTTAAATGACGTTGCAACTTTGCCGGCTTTAAAGCATCATTGGCAAGTACAGTTGCACATATTACACATTGAGGTCTAGTCTCCCCATTTATTTCTATTGAAGTGAAGCCCAATTTAATGTAATCTTCGTCATACTTTCGTTTCGGTGGCATTTTTCTGAAAAAAATAATTATATTATTCCCATCTACTTAGTAATCTACGTTAATAGTTGAAAATAATAGTAATTAATAATAATAAAACTTACTTTCAATTAGCTGCTGCCTATTTCCTTCCTTCAAATTGTCCTTTAATTCACCACCTCACTCTTATAAATTATCTACTCTCAAATTATTATTTTTTCACAACAATCTCGCACTTGAACGTCCCTTAGCAGACTAAAATTTTCTTCGTCGATTTCAACCTGATCTCCTTTGTTTTAAACTTGGGAAACAAAGACGATTCCCGGACTTATATAATCATCATAAACTACCCTTTCTTTGTTTTCCCAAAAACTGGAAAACAGATGCATTGCTGCACAATTGTATTTGTCTGGTTTCGTCATCACCCGGACAAGACCATAAACATTTCGGCATAATTATAAATGCATGATCCCTTTTCTAAAATCGATTCTTTCCCCGACCGGCTGTGCAGTTCAAAATTCAGGGAAATCCGAGAAATCCCGGCCGAATCCATTTGCACAAACACGGTAATAAAAATGGCTCGATAACGATATTTACGCAACTTTGTCGACTCGTCATTTATTTCATATTTTTCGGACGGCTTCGCGGACCACTTCGGGTGCTTCCAGGGACCACCAGTGGTCCGCGGACCACCGGTTAAGAACCATTGCTTTAGACCTAGGCGCGCTCTTATTTTTAAATCTAAGAATCTGTAAATATTATATGGGGGACCAACCTTTCCTTACAATCCGTTGAACTGGTTTAAAAACAGGAGTCCAGGTGCTATTTCTTCCACTGTAGGTATGTGCAGGCCAGTTGCCTTGGTACAGGATGGTCTGTAAGCGGGATACCTACAATATAAATAATAGATGAATTACTAGTAGCTATTTTTATATCTGCGAACTCTATCGCTTCTTCAATATTTATATAAGGGATATTGTTTTCTTCGAAAGATTGCTTTATTACATTTAGTTCCTTATCATCAAAAATAAAAGAATTTACTAAGCCTGCTTTGGCCCAATGAAAGGCGTATTCTATATTAATTAATTCTTCCATAATTACTTCTAATTGGAAGCTTATATAATACTTAAAGTAAATTCGTTTCTTAACCCATCGTTATCTTTAACAAGTTTGATTATTTGATTAGTTATGTTTGACAATTTATTCATTCTTTCTAATGTTACTTTATTGAATACAACTTGCTTGTTATTATTTTCTAAAACGTTGTTAATCTTATCAGTTAAAATGATTAAATCGTCGTGATCGGGGCTTCCCGCGATCCATTTCCATGCTTTCCTATAAAATCTAACGATCTTTTTGCTTTAATTTTTGGCTTCAGTCTATCTAAGTGGGTCTCGACTTGGGAAATTTCGTGGGTCAGGAAGGGATGAATAGGGTCGTTTTTATCTACCTTTGAGTTTACTATTGATTTTATTTCCTAGGTCTTTTTTTCGTAAGCTTCCAGGTCTATGACATGGACAAGCCTAAATGTTCCGGTTTGTAGCTTGGCCGTTCCCTTATGCAGCATTACAACTTGAGAATTTGAGTAGTCCAAGATTTGGATACTCGCAAGACAAGGTACCAAAAAAAATCTAAAAAGGATAAATATTAGCTTTTAATGTTATTTTTATAAACTACTTTGCCTGTTTGCGTTAAAACTGTGCTCGTTCTGTCTTCCTTGACTATTTCTTTTTTAAATCTGGGTGATGGTTTTGATCCTAAACGTTTGTTAACTCTAACATAGATGGTGTTACCGGGGTTATACTTTTTTATTTGCTGTTTTTTCTTGTTGTGGTAATTCAGATCCTGGGTTTGTTTCTCTTTTAATCTTTCTATATTGGATTGCCTAGCTTTCTCGAAGTCGTCGGGATTTTTGCTGATAATTCTGCCAAAGAAGGTTTCTACAGGTCGCTGTTTTGTGGTGGAATGAACCGAGTAATTATACTCGTAAACTGAACGATCGAGCAATTCTTCGAACGATTTATGGTTACGATTGGTTTTGAGGCAACGCATGATCTCGGAAAGAGTGGAATGGAATCTTTCCACTTGTCCATTTACGGTGCTAGCATAGGGTGGAGTTTTGTAAATTTGGATACCTAATATATCTTGGAGCAGGAAACAAATGGATGCTGAGTTGAAGGACTTTTCATTGTCGAAGACAACAATATTGGGTACCCCGAAAGAAAACAGGATCTGCCGTAAAGCCTCCCTTATGTCTTCAACGGCTTGGGATTTAAGAACGCGGACCTGAGCGTATTTCGAAAATTTATCTGATGCGGTAAGGACAAGGTGCTTCTCTGTCGAATAGATATCTATATGTAAAATATGACCAGGATATTGTAGTATGGGGGTTGGTTGTAATTCTGGTGTCATTGGGTGACTGTCGTATTTATGCTGTTTGCAGACTGAGCACTGGCTGACTACTCTATGGATTTCAGCCTTCATTTTTGGGAAGTAAATGCGTTGAAGCAGTTGAATTTTATTTTCTTCGCCGTTTCTATGAGCTCTTTTATGCTCTTTTAGGATTTCTTCCTCTTGTTCCGAGGAGAAGAAGCATAATATAAAATTTTCTCGTTTCTTCATCAGCCTTAGAAAGGTTTCCATAAAGTGGCCCAACAAAATCTATCCCGGTGGTTTCAAATGCTCGTGTAGCATGCAAACGATCTCTAGGCAGTGGAGCAGTTGGTTGGCTGGCTGGAGCATTTCTAAATTTTTTGCATAGGATGCACTGCCCTATGATGCGTTTAACCACTTGTCGAGAATTGATTGTCCAAAATCTTGTTCTGAGGCTCGTTAACGTTAAGTCGACTCCGCTATGTAATGTGCGTTCATGGGTATCTCTGACAAGTAGCGTTGAAAAATAGGACGACTTAGGGAGAATTATTGGAAATATCTCGTCGAAGTTATAGTGTGACTCTTGAAGTCGTGTTCCATTTCTCATAAGACCATGTTCGTCCATTATAGGGTGTAACGTTAAAATTGAGGAAGAGCCTCGTAGCCGGTCTCCCTTCTTGAGACGCTCGACCTCATCTGGGAAATATAAATATTGAATATATTTAATCCAATATACCTCAGCGGCCCGAATTTCGGCTACAATTAAATGTTCTTTGGCGGTTTTCGTTTTCCGCAAGATACCCACGAAACGTAAAACATAGGCTGTTATGCGCAAAACCTTGCGATATCTGCTAAACTTTTCTATGGAAAATAATGCGATATGGCTTCTTTCGTTATTGTCGTTAACAACCTGCAAGCAGAGAAAGCCCTTTGAGATGTCCAGCGAACTTTCCATATTTGGCCAATTATTTGTATGCTTCTCAAGCCACTCAAGTCCCGCTAACCAAGTAGAAAACCGAGCTGATTGTTTTCCCGTTGTGCCTCGAGTTAGATGGTCAGCTGGATTAAAAGACCGAGGGCAGTGATGCCAGTTGCTTGGTGGTGCTAGACGACGAATTTCTTCTACGCGATTTTGAGTATATGGCTTGTAGCTCTGCTTATCGTTTTTTTTCCATGCCATGACAATTTTTGAGTCGGTCCAGAAGTATTCATCGTTAAACTTCAAATGGAGACTGCCTTTAATATATTTAGCAAGTCTGCTCGCAATAAGCGCCGCTGTCAACTCTAATTTTGGAAGGGTGAGCTCATCCTCAGTGTTCGTTCTTAAAGGTGCGACTCGATTTTTTGAGCATAAATATGTCACATGAATAGATGCGTCATTATTAATACTTTTTATGTTAGCCACTGCTCCGTAAGCTCGAGGACTTGCATTCGCAAATAAATGGAGTTGTGCACTGATGACGTTATTATCTGAAAAGACATATCTGGGAACGGATACTTGCTTTAGAGACTTGACTTTCCTCAAAATCCTATTCCAAGACGTTTGCAGGTTTGGCGGTAAGGGTTCATCCCAATCCAATTGAAGCTTTCAAACCTCCTGAAGTAGAATCTTGAGCCCAACGGTGAAGAGACCCAGTACACCTAACGGATCGTAGATACGGGCCATTAGGCTTGACACATTACGTTTAGTTGGATTCGTTGACGATTCCTCATTCAAGTTCTCTAAATCTACCTTCAGTTCGTCGTTGTCACAGGACCAAATTAACCCCAAAACCTTTTGGTGTTTTGGAGTAGGCCTTTCTCATTCAAAATCTCACGTAGTTTCGAATCATTGCTGTTCCATTTACGAATATTCATCTGCGCCGCCTTCATAATTTGACACGTCTCCACATGCAGCTTTCGGCCCGATTCGAAATCGTTTAGACTTGTCACAAGGTCATCCATGTAAAATGATCTAAGCAGCGCCTCGCAGGTATCAGGAAATATTTCGTACATAGAGTTGAAATTCCTTCGCAATGTTGCACATAGAATGTACGGGCTACAATCCACCCCAAATGTGACACGGGTCATACAATACTCGACTCGCGCTGGCAATTGCAGGGAATTATGTAGTTGCTTCTCGAACCAAAGGCAGCGATGAGCGTCACGATCCTTCTCGTTGAGCCTTATTTGAAGGAAGGCCTTCTCAATATCTGCAACTACTCTCACTGCACCCGTGCGAAAATTTAGCAACATTGCAAGAATCTCAGGTAGCAAATTTGGACCTTGAAGAGAACTTAGATTTAAAGAAAGAGCATCACCTGTATGTGCAGAGGCGTCAAACACAATTCGAACTTTAGTAGTCGTCTTATCATGCCTGTAAACGGGCCGATGCGGCATGCGGTAAACGGGCCGATGCGGCATATCGGTCGTCTACCCTTTGAATGATCTTCTCGAAATCGTCTGACGTTTCAGATCTTCGAGGATTAGCAATTCCGAGAGATTCTAAATCCCAAAATCTTTTAAGGTCGAATTCACGTTTCTCGAAAGAATCTACTTCTGCAAAGGCTGCAGCACATAGAGTGTAACACTCACTATTGTAATTGGGCACCGGCCCTTGAATAGCCCAACCGAAAATTGTTTTGGTTGCAACCATTTCGTTTGTTAGCGTTGCCGCAATCGACTAAGTAGACTTACGGCCTTATCCTCATAATCTGCTATAGCATCGCATTCCTTTTGGGAATCTTCAGGTTTGATGGAAGAACGCAATTGCTCGTTGGCCTTCAATAGATTTTCGCGAACCGCCGTTATACGTTGGAGATAAACCGTACATTCTTCGGCGATCAGTTCGTAATTTGTAGCGTTACTTTCGTCAAGGCGTGATTCCTCGGACGATAAATACTCTTGCGCGTTATTACCGATTTTTGTTAGCTGAACACGAAGCGTTCAACGAAAGGCTATATCCATTTCAGCTTGTTTGATATCGATTCGATACTTGTACGATACGTTAAGAATTCCCGGGTTTCGGCACCAATGTCGAAAATAGTTCAGACTAAAAGGGAGAATAAGGGCACCGGATAACAAACAACGTTTATAGTTCAATGGATATTTAATGTTCTCGCTTCGGCTGTACAAAATGAAGTAACTGATGGTAGCTAATAGGCAGAACAGTTCTCTCTTACTAGCGGTAACTCAAAACACATTAGTATGGGTAACATTATCAATTAGCTTGCCTGGTATTATTTTTTTGCATAATTAGAACTAATGTTTCTTTTGGTATTTTCGAATATCAACAAGCTACATTTTAATAAATCATAGTTAACTATGTATAGATTAAAATATAACACAGGTTTACAAGGAAGTAACGACTCACCACAGTAATGAAATTTTGGCTGGATCGGTACGCGTTTACATGATAAACACAACTCTAGCACTGACACAATAATGGCGGCCGTCAAATGGCGCGGTCTGCAGCTAACTTTACTACCAACGTTGAAATTTAACAGGGATTTGAGCTTGAGTCGGTAATATTTAGAGTTACCCATTTTTTATAGAACCATCCATATATACAGATATGGCCAAATTATTATCACCTATAGAAATTTTTAATAAAATTGTATGAAAATGTAGCTTTATGGTGCAAAAAAAAAAAAGTTTTGTTGTAAATACATTTATTAATATTTTGTGAACATTCCCCTTGCATTTTTCAAGGATTGTATCCTACGTGGCATTCCAGTGATAGCGTTTTTGGTGTGGTGACCAAATCGGCATCATTTTCCCAAATTTCCTTCATGGCTTCAACCAATTCTGATTTGGTCCGTGGGCACTTTTCTGCCACTTTTTGCTTAAAAATAGCCCAGATATTTTCGATAGGGTTCATATCTGGGCTATTTGCTGGCCAGTCAAGGATTTGAATATTGTTAGTCCTTAAAAACTCCGTAACTCTCTTTGCTGTATGGCAAGGGGCTTTATCGTGCATGAAAACTCCATCTCCGTTAAATTGTTCATGCATAGTTGGGATCATCTGTGTCTGAAGGACTGTTAAATACTGCTCCGCGTTCATTATTCGGTCAACGACGTAAAGTGGGAAGAGTCCTTTGGACGATATTGCTGACCAAATCATGACCCTTACTGGCTGTTTGAGTTGCTGTTAGACACATGAAGGTAAATACTCTTCTTCTTTGGATCTGCGAACAGTCCTGGACATTGGTAGTGTCAAACCATGGTATCGTCACTGAATGTGACTTGTTCAAAAAATAGAGATAATTTAAGTCAAATGAAAAATTTATTAGAAAATGTGTTTTCAGAATAATGTGAAAAAGAGTGTTTCTTTCAACTTTACCTTTTCCCAATCATCTGTAGTCCATGTCAAATGTTCATTCGCCCATGTTTTTCTTTGTTGAACCATTCTAGAATTCAGCGTCTCCTTCTTGCGTGCTCGTTTTGCACATAGCCCAGATTGGAAAAGTCGACGTCTCACTGTCCGCTCCGATATTTCTGCACCAACGTCATGCATAGTAGGTAGCCCTTAACGACTTGCTGGATAGGGTGCGGTCGTCTTTAGCTTTCCGCAGCAAATAGCGGTCCTGGCTGCCTGTTATTTTTCGGCTGCGACCACATTTTCCTTTTCTTTTAGGACTTGCTGATAACTCAGCAGTTATTTTTTTTTTGCAAATTTGCTAACAAATGACCGGCTGACTCCCACTTTCTGAGCTATAACTCCATGAGAATATTGTCCTACTTCCAAAAGCGTCGAAATTTTCGCTTAGGTCATTGCACTGATATCCTTTGCTTTACGCATACTAAATTTTATAAGATTCAAAAAAATATTCACCACGTTCACTATTCGAAGTTACAAATGAGATTAAATATCATTGACAAGGTACTCATCCTTAAATACTGCACGGTAAACATAACATTGAAGCAATTTGTAACTGAAACTAATTAGTAAAACAATAAAAACTCTGAAATGTGAATTTCCCGAAAAGGCTATTCAGGTAATAATTGCTACAGGAAAGGAGTATTTCCAAGAATTTGATATTTTTATTGCAGTACTTCTTGGTAATTGAGGTAACCTTTGTAACTGGCAGATTGTTATAGACGGGAAGGGCCGAGGTCAGAAGGACCTCAGGGAGCCCGGCTAAAGCCCCTGTCCGACGGTGTGCGGCTGCGGGAGCTGGCAGGCTAGCGTTTGCGGTAGTTGTGGGGGGGGGTTGCCAAAAACCGCCCTTAGCCGCCGGAACGGCCCACCGATAACAATTGAAAAGAATTCTCCCGCGACGGAACGATATCTCGCAAAGGGGGGAAAGGGCTGTGCGGGATGAGCCCCTGCACCTGCCCGCGAATGGCTCTCCGGGGGGGCTCAAGATGTAAATAGAACCCCCCTGGCCTGCGCCCCAACCACCCGATGACCTCCCCTTGGCCTATACTGAATTATGGGGAGGTCCCTTAAAATGCTGAAAAGAAAAAAAAACTACTCCGCTGAAAGGGAGAAGATAGGAGGGAGAACCAAGAAAAGACTAAGTTAGTTTAAATTAACATACCTGTTGTATTATACAATGACGGATTCACATTCTTACTTAAAAAAAATTTTTGTCGTTGGGCGCCTTGCTGCTAGTGATGGTGCTGCTGGTGTTTGATGCGGCTGCCGGTGTAAGTGTAGCTGATGACGAAGGCTGTTGATGTGGTTGCACCCTGCCTTTTCTTTGGGCCCCGTCGTGGTGCAACCAAACTGCCCTTGGTGTAATTAATTTCGCCTTTTCTGGTCGTGTCTTCACTTGTTTTATTATTTATATTTTTTTTTCTTTTTCTTTTCTTTGTTTAATAGTTCAACGCTTTCTTTGTTATTATACTTTCTTTAATATTATTATTATTTCTTATTGTAAATTTAAACGCTTCCAAATTTATTTAAGATCTTGATTTATGATCCAATAAAGGTGTACAATGAAAATAGAGATAAATAAAAAAACACCTGATCGATATTATATAATTTAGAATAACACAAGTTCGGAACAGATTCTCGCCAAAAGCCCTTTAACTAACGCCAATGACTATTGTTTCACACGATTACAAAAGAAGGAAAAAATGGGCTATTGTATTTAATACTGTACTTGTACGGTTTTCATAAGTTTACAAAGTAAATCAGGGATACAATCCAAAGTTCTTTTAACTAACACTACATAAATAAATGTGAGTCAACGCGGTTCATAAAAAAAAATAATATCAAATCACCTTAAGGTGGGCTAATGGATGAGAAGCCTTTTAGTCACTACCACAGAGCACTTTACAATGTTAGGGGGGCTCGTTTTAATTAATCTTTTTCTTTTAATAAAATTTTGATTTTGATTTACAATTTCACTCGAGCACAATGAGTCCCTGGACTTTCCTGGCATACAAATTTCATTTTGCCCCTTTTTGGGGAACCCTACCACTTTCTGGGGTCACCTTTTCGTTCTACTGTTAGTCACTTCCCCGTTTTTTGTTTTGGCCTTTCTTTCTCTTGAGTTTATTAACAATTTTTTATTTTCTTTTACTTTCCTTCGGGGTAACGCGGGCCTGGCGACGAAAATTGTTCGAGAACAGCACTCCCACACCGGTAACTAAGAGTCTTTTCCTTTTCCTCGTTTTTTTTTTTTTTTTTTCTTTTTTGAATTTATTTCCCGGTTCGATACCCGACTTTCGCGCCCCGCCGGCTTCAGATATTCACCCGAAGGATACTCCTTCTTTTTCCAAAAAAAAAACGAAAAGCCACAATCAATTGCGCCCTGTTCTAAATTCTTGTTTCACTACTTTTTCCCTATCATTACTTTAAAAAAATTACTTTCACTTTTCGATTCGCGGTCTGGATCCTCTGTCCTATTCGGCTTCCCATCCACGACTCCCCGAGCTCACGCCGGCTCGAGCCCACGCCGCCGGCAGCGTCGCCAGCGAGGAACCGTTAGGATGCCGACCCACCGCTCGCGCGCTGGCTTTGCCTCGCGCCACGAGCTGATGAGCCGGCATCTCGGTCCCCGCCCGCGCCCGCCGCCGTCGGCACGGGCTCCAGCCAGCAACTCGATCAACGGCGCGCGTAGCTCGGTCCGAAAAATTTGTATGGGACCGAGGAATTGGTGCACCGCTCGCAAGGCGAAGGCCGCTCGGTCCGGAAATTTTTGTATGGGACCGAGGGCCTGGTGCACTTCTGCCAAAGCGAAGGCCGCTCGGTCCGGAGATTTTTTGTATGGGACCGAGGGACTTGTGCACTTTTGCCTGAACGAAAGCAGCTCGGTCCGAAGAAACTTTAGTGTGTGACCGAGCTGTGTGCTTAAAATTTCTTTCTTTTTGGTACCGCCCCTTGAGTCTCGAACGCAGGATTTGGTGCTTTTTAGGCGACCAAATTCAACGTTCGCAACTCAAGGAACGGTACTTTTGTACGGGGCTCGCCAGAGCCGCCGTGAATTTTTTGACGAAATTTAGGTGGACGAGGCCATGGGCGCCGTGAAATAATTTTGAGGAAGAATTGCTTCCCGACCACAACAGCACAGGTCCGTTGGACTCGCTACCGAGGCCAAGGGAGCTGAAGAATGGTCGGGTGTGCTCTAAGGGTGCCCAACATGTGGTTCGACCCACGACCCGAGCCAACCCGAGCTGAGCTAGCCGGCCAAAATCGGCACCGGAACTTCCCGAACCCTAATGAGAGGTCGGTGGTTCCAGTGCTGACTCAACCACTCTCTCCCACCGGCAGAGAAGGCCAACCCTAATGAGAGGTAGGCCTCCCTGACGGTGAGAGGGAGCTGCGAACCCCTCCCGGATCAAGCCCAGGTCCTGGGGAACCATGTCCGGAAGATGTTCATCGAAACGAAAGAAAGAAAAGAAATAGTGTGGCTGTAAATCAACCCCCGCGGTCATCCCAGTCCCAAGATGAACACTCGCTTCGCGAATCCGCTTCCCTCCAGACTCCAACGATAGGGCGCTGCTGTTCACGGGAGCCCGGAGGTGGGGGCTGTTGTAAAATTCTGTGTGCCAAACTTAAATTACAGGAAGGAAATCCCCTGTCCGATTCCTTGTTGTGCAGTCTTTACTAAGGGTGGGAATAGTTGGAGTACAGGCGCTCCAAGTCGAATTCAAAGCCGAAATATAGGGTTGTGAAAAAATGGGAAAGGTATAAAAATGGGTACGTAGGGGGGATAATTTTGAGCGACCATAAGGGTCTAGTCAACCTTTACTGGTTTTAACGAGGCGAACTTAATGTTGTACTAAAATGTAAGAAGAGGCGAGCCGATTGGGGTGTGACCAAATATCGTGTCGAGGCAAGGAAAGAATAGGCATGTATTAAGGTGTCTGTTAAACAAAACTGTGTTCCTAAAACACGTCCGGAATGTCTGGGTTTTAATAATTATAAAATTGCAAGGGTACTTCAGTATGTCGATAAAAAAAATTCTATAGATACTACTACTAAATGAAAGGAGATTTTTAATATATATGACTAAATAAATGGAAGTGTGCCATAGTACACGAAGACACTATGACGCGGAAAAAAAAAACAATTTAGTACTAGTTGGTGATGAATTATATTGTGAATGACGGTTGAACCGTCATGTCTTGGGGAATGCAGCAAATGGTAAAATTTTTGAAAGAATAAACGGAATAGCTAAAGTTAATTTTAGCGACCGTGTGGGAAGATAAAAAAAAATCCTTGAGGACAGGTGACCTTCCCTGTCTCCTCCACAAGAATCTCACCCGAATCACGACCGGAGGGGAACTCCCGGCCAGGTAGTTGGCTATTTACCAGCCAGCTCCTGTACTTCCACGGAGGTCTCCGATCGTCTCCGAAGCGTAGACTCCGCAGATTTGTCAAGCAAAGCACCTCCCTGACTGCATTCCCGCAGGAAAAGGCAGCCCGGAGACCTCGAGACGAGTGATTGGCTGATGAAGCCAATCCTGCGTAATTCTCAAGAGGTTCCGAACTGACTTCGACCACGAGAAACACAGCCAGGGCCTCTGTGAATTTTGGGGGACAAAGTGGAGAAAAAAAATGAGAAAATTTTAATGTTTGGATGGGATAGGGTTAGGGAAAAGGAACTCTAACTAGGATTGGGTAAAGGAAGGGGGTTGCCAAGTATGTCCACCGCATAACCGAGCAGAGGCGGCTATAGGACACACTATCATTACCAGTGAGGCTGGTCGGATGCCTTATTAGGGCGACCGAGTTTTTTTTTTTTTTTTTTTTTTTTTTTTTTTTTTTTTTTTTTTGGAGAAGAAACTCCACTACGGATTGCCGCTGTGGAGGTTTAAAAAATTTCTAAATTGAGAAATATATACAAAAAAATTGGTCGTCCTAATAAACTTTTAATGTAAGGGTCACGGTTTTATATCTTTAGCATGGAAAGTGCCTATTAATTTTCCTTGGAGGGTTTCCAATTCATACAGCGAATTGCCCTTTCTTGCTCTGACTCGACACTTGACAAATTTCTTGCCTAGCTTGGCATTAAAACCTCTCCCGAAATTGCTCAACTGGAAGTTTCGTCTGTATACTTCCTGTCCTACTCTGAACTCAACCGGTTTTGATCGCAAATTATATTGTTTCGCTCCTCTGTCGAAAGCCTTGTCTAAATTGTCTTGTACCTGTGCACGGATTAATCGAAGTTTGTCGGAGGTATCCACATCAATAGGTTCATTCACCCCCGATAGTTGTCGAAGTAAAGCATAGGCGGACCCATGTTCAATCATATTGACTCCGAACAGAATTTTATACGGGGAGAATTTTGTGGCTTGGTGAACCGAACTACGAAGTGCACTGGCAATGCAACTCAATTTCTCATCCCATCTGGTGTGCTCATCTCGTATGTAAGCGCGTATACCGGCCAAGATAGATTGATTAACACGCTCAGAGGCGTTGGCCTGAGGGGAATATACTGCTGTACGAAGATGGTGCACGCCATATTTCTTTAGGAGATTTTGGAATTGCGCTGACCGGAATTGAGTTCCATTGTCAGTCACCACGGTTTCGGGGACGCCGAATAGATGGAAAATTTGCTCTTCGACATATGTGCAAATATTGGAGGTACTGGCTTTTCGAAGAGGCTTGAGTAGGGGATATTTAGAAAAGTGATCTAAAGCGATCAGAATGCAGACTTTACCCCTTTTAGTTCGTGGGTAGGGACCCAGGAGGTCGAGATACAGTCGTTGCCAAGGTCGTTCTGTTTTTGCCTGAGTGCCCATGGGAGGTCTTAAGGTGGTGTTAGATGGTTTCACCTCTTTACAGATGTCACAAGATAGTATATATTCACGCGTTTCTACTGTCAAACCTGGCCAATAGAAATGTCGGCGCAGTCTATCTAACGTTTTGCCTATTCCGCCATGAGCTGCTAAAGGTGGATCGTGCGCTCGGGCTATTACGTCTTTCGTTAATGCACTAGGGACCCATAATTTCCAAGCCTCCTCTTCCTGAACTGGATCTCCTGACCGAGGTTGAGTTCGGATATAGACATATTTATCACGAACTATTAAGTCAGGGAAACGATCTTTATTCTTGTCAATCCGTTCTACAAGTTCTTTATATTCAGGGGAAGAGAAGTGGGGTGAGTCCAGATCAATCTCGGGACCTGGGTTCTCTAAATCGCTAGCAGTAATTTCTTCACAATGTACTCGTGACAAGGCGTCTGGCACAACATTCAGTGAACCTTTACGGTGTTCGATACTGAAATTGAAGCCTTGTAACTTCAGACTCCATCTTGCCAGACGTCCACTAAGGTCTTTTTGGGTCATGAGCCACTGTAGACTAGCGTGGTCAGTGATGATCTTGAAGGGCATTAGTTCGACATATGCGCGGAATTTTTTTAGACTTATTATTGCCGCCAGACATTCTAATTCGGTCACGGTATAATTACGCTGGGCCGAGTTTAACTTCTGTGAAACATATGCTATTGGTCGTTCTCTATTTTCGTCGTCTAACTGAATAAGCACGCCTCCAACTCCCTGACTACTCGCGTCACACTGAATAATAAAAGGTCTATTAAAATCAGGACTCGATAGCAATGGTGCGGTGGTAAGCAGTTTTTTTAATTCTTCAAAGGCAGTCTGAGCTTCGGCAGTCCACGTATACTTATTCGACTTCTTCAACGTGTCTGTAATTGGAGAAGTCAGATCTGCGTAGTTGGGAATGAATTTTCTATACCATCCGGCCATGCCTAAGAAACGTCGAGCCTGTTTGAGAGTTTTAGGTGACGGGTAATCGACTATAGCTGCGATCTTGTCTGGGTCCGTCCTGATGCCCCCTTCTCCGACAATGTATCCTAGGTATTTTGTCTCTTTTAGACAGAATTTACTTTTTTCTACGTTAATTGTCAGGCCTGCCTTTTTGAGACAACTGGCCACCTGAGACAATAGTTCTAAATGGGTATCAAAATTTTCGGACAGTATTAAGAGATCATCAAGATAGACCAAGACATTTTCGCGAAGGTTGTAAGGTATGACTTTATCCATGAGTCTGCACATTGTCTGAGGAGCGTTGCAGAGACCGAATGGCATCACTGTGAAGTGATAGAGGGGATGCCCTGGCACCGTAAAAGCTGTCTTCTCTCGGGAGCTCTCCTCCAGTGGTATTTGCCAGAAAGCGTCCTTCAGGTCAAGGCTAGTTATAAATTTAGCCGACGGAAGGCGACTCAAGATGCCATCGATTTGAGGCAAGGGATAGGCATCTTTTTTTGTCACCGAGTTCACCTTCCGGGCGTCGAAACATAGCCTGACCTTACCGGGCTTTCGCACCAATACCACTGGGGAACTCCACGGGCTTTGGCTTTCCTCAATCACTCCCAGCGAGAGCATTCGGCTCAGCTCGGCGTCCATCAGTTTTTGAACGGCTGGGGACACAGGGTAAAATCTTTGTTTAATCGGAGCGGCTTCACCGACGTCAATGACATGTTCAAGCAGCTGAGTTTTTCCGAGACCCAGTGTAGCGAAAGATGGGAATAGAGACTTGACGTATTCTAGCTGCCGATGTTCAGAAGGAGGGAGGATATGCTGTTTGGAGTCGGTCGACTCCGCGATCGGGGTCTCCAACGACGCCAAAGACCCTAGCACGTCTGGAGCTAGACCAAAAGCCTTCCAAAAATCGACTCCCAAATATAAAGTTTGTGTCAGGCTGGGGACGATATAACACCGAAGAGGCTTAGTTTGGCCACGAAAAGTGATATTCAGGTCAGCATGACCGTGAACTTCAGGCTTGGCGCCGTTGGCCACCTCGATCGAGGAGCGATATTTAATCCAATTAATTTTTGCTTCGGTTAACATCTGCTCCGATCCTTGACCGAGAATGCTCACACTAGCACCGCTATCTAGTAAGCCAGTTAGTTTTTTTCCAAGAATTACTACTTCAGCGTAAGGTCTCACATCTTTGTGCATTGACACAAAAGCTGTAGCCAGTTTACGTCGATTTGAGATAACGCGTCGCCAAAAGGCACGTAAACGTAGAGACGCGCGTTTATAAATTTTAATTTTTTGTACACTAGGCTCGGGATTAGTAGGACGTTCCAGAGTCGACATAAATATTCTCTCCCGAACAGCTCGATACTCTTTTAACCGCTGGTGGAAATGTTTACGTGGGTAAACGACAGGAGTAGATTTTTGAAATTTTCCAGGCTCATCTGGCCGTGGCAAGATCGCAACTGATCGACAGGGCGTAATATGTGACCCGGAACTCCCACCATCCGGCTCTGGAATATTTTTCTGAACAACTATCGGGACATCAATTTTGGGTAGTAGGGACACTTCAGGTAAATTTTGTACGTCTGGTAATTTTACGTTAGGCAATTTAGGCATTTCAACTGTCGGCAGGGAAACCTCAGGGCCCCGAACTAGGGCTGCGGAGGGAAGTGAAGAGTCTGTTCTGCCGCCACTGCTGTCAGCATTGCTCGTTGAGGTCGGGAACTGATGTTGTTGTTCTCGACCCGAGTCTTGTTTTTTGGTGTGCAGCTGGGACAGCGAGGTTTGACTGTCCCCTTCCTCCCGCAACCGTAGCAGAAGAAGCCCGTTGGCTCCGTGTCACAGTCTTGGTAATAGTGACCCTCCTTGTCGCAATTCCAACATTTGGCTTTAGGTGGCTGGTATCGAGCCACCGTTCCAACCGCGTCAATATAGGGGTCGGGATCGTTAATTGGTTCAGTCAATAAAGGGCCGGTTTCGTCCACGCGGGCACGATGCTGAGCAGACGACAACAGCGCCGCCCGAGACCGTTCTCTCGTAATTTGTACCTCCGTCACTAACGTTCGCAGATGACCAATGGTGTCGGTACGGTGGAGACAGATCTGCTCTTGTATATACGGGAGCAGACCTGCCCTCACCGTCTCGACGAATTCCGTTTCAGGCATCGCGGTCTTCAACTGATTACGGAAAGAGACAAGAGCTTGGTAATATGTCGCGAACGTCTCGCGAGGCTGCTGTCGCCTACCCAGCATCTGCCTTCGGATATCAACGTCTCGGGACCTATCACCCCAATCGGCACGCAGAGCAAATTTTATCTGTTCCCACGTCGGGCTGGATGTACAACGCAAAAAGGTCCAATACCAGTTAACAAGGGATTCACTCAAGAGTTGGTGGAAATTTCTTACTAATAACGAGAAATCGCTGCGAAGGGTGTTGTGCGTCAGCGTCTCTGCCCGGAAGATAAACTCTTCTACATTAAGTTTTTTGTTGTCGCCATCATACTGTAGCTTCCAATTCCGAATTGGACTGCTACAACGGCGATGGTTGGAGTGATGACCCTGGTGATCAGGCATAGGTGGTGGTGGCCTGCCAAATAATGGATTTAGGGGATTGGGCCCTTCATTTTGAATTGGGGGTGGGGCCTGTAAGGCTATCGAAGGAGAAGAAGTCGTGAAACTAGGTTTAGATGACTCCCTAGCCACTTGCTCCTTTATCTCTCGGACGCCTCTTGCAACTTCTTCTCGCACGAGATTGGAAATTTGTTGTTGCAGGCCCTCCAGGAGATTGACTGAGACCATCCTGAGTCACGATTGACAGAGGGGGGTAAAGCTGGGTTATTTCTCGCCGCGGCCGGTGTGGCTATTAACTGATCACGGAGGCGCTCCAGCGGTGGAACGCTTCCTTCCGACTGGGGATTAACATTAGCGGGCAACTCAGCTGCCCCCGCTCCTTCCGACGCGCCAGGAGGGAACAACTGCTTACCAGCCTGTCTGGTGTTGTAAGGGTTTTTGGTTGGGGACCCCGGCGGTTTCGGCATATTTCGGTCGCGTTTCTATAGATGGCTGAGTACTAGTTAAAACAATTTTCGCGTCTCTCTGTATATCAACGAACCGGAAAACTCAAGGGACGAAAACCAAATTCGGGCTACTCTATTCAAGTCTCGTAAGGATAGCGTCTATTAAATCAGACCCGGTGACCTCAGATCACAATAAAGTTCTTTTTACAATCTTAAGACTACAAAAATAATCGGGGATTTCTTGTTTATATTAGCAATTAATTTATACTCTTGGGCTCAATTGAGCGTCTATATTTTCCGTAAATTTATGCAATTATTAAATTATTTAATCAAAGGAAACTAATATTTTAGCAAATTGTGTTTCTAATATACCTTAAATGTTTTCTTCTGCACATTGGAAATTCTTAAAATTTATATTGTAACTTCAGCTTGGAAATCAATCACAAATTTCTATTAATCATAAATTAAAGAAGTAGTCTAAACGCTACCTGAAGTTAATTCCTTTGAAACCAAAAGGGTTTTCTCCAAATTCAATAATAATATTACAAAAAAACAATTTTCTTGGTTTCCCCTCCACTCTCCTCTTCAGCAAAAAAACTTTGACACAAAATAGCGGAAAGCCATTCCGAGCCACCGAGCACTCAGCCCGCAGAAGGAAAACTCTGAGGGAAGGACCATCCCCAGTTTCACCGGCAAGGCCTACGAGGCAGAGAACGGCCAAGGTATCCTCCCGGACAGGTGGCTGGCACACCAAACAGCCAACCCCTGTAATTCCAGGGAGGACCTCGGACGTCTCAGCCCCGCAGGCCCAGCAGGATCCGCTGGTATGGTCCCCCCTAAACGCTCCCCCCTAGGATGGAGCCTTCCCCAAGACCTCGAGTCGGCTTGCTGGCTGAAGAAGCCAGCATCCGCAATTCTCGAGAGGCCTCGGGTGGGCTCCAGCCACGGGGTTCACCGATAGGGCCTCGAAGGATGAAGGACAGGTAAGTAGAAATAACGGGGAGCCGTAAGCTCCAAAGGGAAGGGATAGGAAGGCCCCACGTTGGGCGCCATTTTTTATTGTTATAGACGGGAAGGGCCGAGGTCAGAAGGACCTCAGGGAGCCCGGCTAAAGCCCCTGTCCGACGGTGTGCGGCTGCGGGAGCTGGCAGGCTAGCGTTTGCGGTAGTTGTGGGGGGGGTTGCCAAAAACCGCCCTTAGCCGCCGGAACGGCCCACCGATAACAATTGAAAAGAATTCTCCCGCGACGGAACGATATCTCGCAAAGGGGGGAAAGGGCTGTGCGGGATGAGCCCCTGCACCTGCCCGCGAATGGCTCTCCGGGGGGGCTCAAGATGTAAATAGAACCCCCCTGGCCTGCGCCCCAACCACCCGATGACCTCCCCTTGGCCTATACTGAATTATGGGGAGGTCCCTTAAAATGCTGAAAAGAAAAAAAAACTACTCCGCTGAAAGGGAGAAGATAGGAGGGAGAACCAAGAAAAGACTAAGTTAGTTTAAATTAACATACCTGTTGTATTATACAATGACGGATTCACATTCTTACTTAAAAAAAATTTTTGTCGTTGGGCGCCTTGCTGCTAGTGATGGTGCTGCTGGTGTTTGATGCGGCTGCCGGTGTAAGTGTAGCTGATGACGAAGGCTGTTGATGTGGTTGCACCCTGCCTTTTCTTTGGGCCCCGTCGTGGTGCAACCAAACTGCCCTTGGTGTAATTAATTTCGCCTTTTCTGGTCGTGTCTTCACTTGTTTTATTATTTATATTTTTTTTTCTTTTTCTTTTCTTTGTTTAATAGTTCAACGCTTTCTTTGTTATTATACTTTCTTTAATATTATTATTATTTCTTATTGTAAATTTAAACGCTTCCAAATTTATTTAAGATCTTGATTTATGATCCAATAAAGGTGTACAATGAAAATAGAGATAAATAAAAAAACACCTGATCGATATTATATAATTTAGAATAACACAAGTTCGGAACAGATTCTCGCCAAAAGCCCTTTAACTAACGCCAATGACTATTGTTTCACACGATTACAAAAGAAGGAAAAAATGGGCTATTGTATTTAATACTGTACTTGTACGGTTTTCATAAGTTTACAAAGTAAATCAGGGATACAATCCAAAGTTCTTTTAACTAACACTACATAAATAAATGTGAGTCAACGCGGTTCATAAAAAAAAATAATATCAAATCACCTTAAGGTGGGCTAATGGATGAGAAGCCTTTTAGTCACTACCACAGAGCACTTTACAATGTTAGGGGGGCTCGTTTTAATTAATCTTTTTCTTTTAATAAAATTTTGATTTTGATTTACAATTTCACTCGAGCACAATGAGTCCCTGGACTTTCCTGGCATACAAATTTCATTTTGCCCCTTTTTGGGGAACCCTACCACTTTCTGGGGTCACCTTTTCGTTCTACTGTTAGTCACTTCCCCGTTTTTTGTTTTGGCCTTTCTTTCTCTTGAGTTTATTAACAATTTTTTATTTTCTTTTACTTTCCTTCGGGGTAACGCGGGCCTGGCGACGAAAATTGTTCGAGAACAGCACTCCCACACCGGTAACTAAGAGTCTTTTCCTTTTCCTCGTTTTTTTTTTTTTTTTTTTCTTTTTTGAATTTATTTCCCGGTTCGATACCCGACTTTCGCGCCCCGCCGGCTTCAGATATTCACCCGAAGGATACTCCTTCTTTTTCCAAAAAAAAAACGAAAAGCCACAATCAATTGCGCCCTGTTCTAAATTCTTGTTTCACTACTTTTTCCCTATCATTACTTTAAAAAAATTACTTTCACTTTTCGATTCGCGGTCTGGATCCTCTGTCCTATTCGGCTTCCCATCCACGACTCCCCGAGCTCACGCCGGCTCGAGCCCACGCCGCCGGCAGCGTCGCCAGCGAGGAACCGTTAGGATGCCGACCCACCGCTCGCGCGCTGGCTTTGCCTCGCGCCACGAGCTGATGAGCCGGCATCTCGGTCCCCGCCCGCGCCCGCCGCCGTCGGCACGGGCTCCAGCCAGCAACTCGATCAACGGCGCGCGTAGCTCGGTCCGAAAAATTTGTATGGGACCGAGGAATTGGTGCACCGCTCGCAAGGCGAAGGCCGCTCGGTCCGGAAATTTTTGTATGGGACCGAGGGCCTGGTGCACTTCTGCCAAAGCGAAGGCCGCTCGGTCCGGAGATTTTTTGTATGGGACCGAGGGACTTGTGCACTTTTGCCTGAACGAAAGCAGCTCGGTCCGAAGAAACTTTAGTGTGTGACCGAGCTGTGTGCTTAAAATTTCTTTCTTTTTGGTACCGCCCCTTGAGTCTCGAACGCAGGATTTGGTGCTTTTTAGGCGACCAAATTCAACGTTCGCAACTCAAGGAACGGTACTTTTGTACGGGGCTCGCCAGAGCCGCCGTGAATTTTTTGACGAAATTTAGGTGGACGAGGCCATGGGCGCCGTGAAATAATTTTGAGGAAGAATTGCTTCCCGACCACAACAAGATCAATTTAGAAAAAGGATGCAACGGTAGTTTTATAAACTACATTAATAACTTCTTTTTAAGAGGTGATAATAATTTGGCCACATCTGTATATAGTAATTAAGTAGAATATCAGGATCCGTCATTTTGAATTACCACATTTTGACAGTAGATTCGAAATCAGCATCTCCAAAAACCCCTTTACGTTAATTTTCATTGCAATCACGTGAAGTTTAACATTTACGGTCGCCATTATGTTTTATCTGAATACAAAATAACCTATAACCTACTTTGCACTACTAGCTTTCAAATAATAGAAACCGCACCAAAATTGGTTCAGCCGTTTTCAAGAGAAATGGTAACATACATGGCAGACACAACCTCTTAGGTTAAGCTACTTCAACTACATTATCATTGAGTTTTATTTATAATTAAAAAATTCAATGATAATACATCTAAATTTTCATTGGCATTGAACCTTTTAATGGCTAATGTAAAATCTGATACTCTTCTAGATTCAGAATCTAATTCAAAATATAAGTTAATAGCTGACCCGTGCTCACTTCGCTGGGCGTCAAAAATGTCTCAAACAAACACACAAACAACAACATTTTATTTATTTCAGCAACAAACTATAAACTATATATATATGTTAATTGTTTAAGACTTCTCTGTATACTACGTTTGATGTTGTGCTATTGTCTGCTAGCAAAATGTATTGGTTTTCTGGAGTTCCAACTCGAGATAAGCCAACATATAACTGGCCATGGGAAAAAACTCCTTTTTCAAGTCAATATCCACCAGAGAGAATGTTTGACCCTGGGACTTATTGTGAGGTGGTAGGCCAGAAGGGTTCAAAGAATTTAAAAATTCTTGAGGATAGTTCACTGTATCCTCAATATTACACACCGTGTCAACTGACTTATACTGTTTGACTTGACCGGGAATTTTCTGTAAAATCAGTTTATTTATTTCATTCACTGTATCGTTTCTGGGTGACACTATTGCCCTTGAACAAAGCCAGTGATAATTTCTTTTCAATAAATTTTCAAGACCAGGATATATTGCGTCTATTAGATGTTCTAATCTATGGACTATGTGACCCAATCTATCGTCAAGTTTAATTTCAGCGCTACTACTGTTAGTGCTAGGAGAGGTAATTTTTCCTTCTCCAAGTTTGAGTAGTCGTTGCGGAAAGTCGTTGTCGTAGTTGTCGCTCAAATGGGCTCTCATATTTGTTCGTAAATTGAGAGTTTCAACGGAACTCCATAAGGGAGATGATTTTAAACATGCTCTGATGACATCGGCGCGTGTTCCTTTTGTTATTACAGGCAGTGTTTGCCGAAAATCGCCCGCAAACACAAAAGTAGCACCACCCATAATAACATCTGAGTTTCTGAGGTCTTGGAGCGTTTGGTTTACTGCTTCAACATGAGCTCTATGACTCCTGGTGCATTCGTCCCATATGATCAATGATGCATCTCGTAAAAGTTTGCCAAGCGGTCCATTTTTACGTATGGAACATACTGACTGTTGTTGCAAAGATACTGTCAGTGGTAGCTTGAAGGTAGAGTGCGCTGTTTTCCCATCATTTAATAGAGTTGCGGCAATTCCTGAAGAAGCAACGGCTAGCGCATTTTTCCCGGATTGTCTTACTTTTGCCAATACCAAATTTGCGAGGAATGTTTTCCCAGTGCCTCCTGGGGCGTCCAAAAAAAATATTTTACCCCTGTTATTTACCACACTGTCAATAATTGTATCATAAGCTTGCCTTTGATCTGTGACTAATTGGTAAATTTTCGTTGAAAAAAACTGACAACTCATTGTTGTCGTACGAACGTGTCAGTATTATATCCGATGCATTGTTACGTGGTCGAATTGGAGAAGGTAAACCAAAATCACGTATATCTGACATATGCTGTCTGTGGTTAGCCAGTCGCTGTGACCTTTCGGTGCTAGCCTCCCTAGCACGATCGGCGCTAGATTCTCTAGCACGCGAGTTATTTATTTAGGTATAAGAGAAACACTTTTCATGGATATTACACAAACGGAATTATTCTTTATTTCACAGATTTTATGTCACAGATTCACCATAATACTACACAACATTCTTTATTTCTTTATTTCACAACTTTACTTAGGTACTAGACTTCTTAATTCGTTCAAGATCCTCGGCAGACTGCCTGCTTTCATTTTCCAAGTTCTAAAATTCATTTTATGTTTTACTAACGTAATCATACTTTCTGGTGAGAACTTTATTGTAATCGGAGGCGGTTTTGGTTAAGTCTCGTAATTTTAGACATACCCAGACTGTGGGAATGCTTACCATGCCATCGGTTTGGGCTTGGTTTGTATTTCGAGTGACTTAAGCAGTTCTAGGTGTTGCATATCAATATATGTAACTCCTCCCCGCTTTGACTCAGAAGCCTCCGGCTTCGCATTTATTATATTGATGTTACTACCTTTTTTATTTTTTTTGAAAATGTATAAGATTGTAATTAATAAAACCGAGATCAACACCATAATTATGCTTACGTTAGTTCCGTACATAATATTTCTATGATATTTAAGTTATTTGATTTCTTTTATATTCTTTATATTTTCTAAAACAATTTTCTTGAAATTTATTGGTTTGATTAAAGTTTGGTTAATTTCCTTTGACGGATAATAAAATTTTTCGAAAAATGACACTTTTTTGTTATAGTATTTTTTATCTCTTATACCTACGCTACAATTATTGAAATTAATTAGATAGTTTCCTGTTAACATAATTTTTCTCTTATCGCAATTTTGTAGTAAATTGTCCTTATAAGCATTTTTTACCAAAATATTTTCTTCATCTAATTCTTCTATACTTGTTACATTGTTGTGTACTAGTCTACACTGATTTTGAACGATGCAATTCCTGCTTAACTTTAGGTCTTTTAGGAGTATTCCTTCCTCATAATGGTAAATTTTATTATTTACTTCTATTATAGTTTCCTCGGGTTCATCTATTTCAAATTTTTCTGAGTTAGGTATTGGACTAATTAACTGTACCTACTTCCTTAAGTATGTAGTTTTTTGGTATTTTGATTGCAAAAACAAGAAGATTATCTTTATATTTCATTACACCTGCTTTTACTAATTTTATTTTATGGAAATCTATATTGTATGTGTCTAACTCTTCTAGGGTCAGCATGCTGGGATGTATAATATTATTTTTTGTAGCCATTATGTTATCTAATATTTGATTAATTTTGTTTTCCAAATATCTGAGCTTTGTTTCTTGGTCTAGAAATAAAACTTTCTGGTTAAGTTCTTGTAGGTTTTTATTAGTCGAGTTTATTTCTTCCGTAATTTCCCGTCTGTCATTTTCGATTATTATTTTGAGGTCGGTTAAAGTCCTGTTATATTGTTTATTTATTTTAATTTGTTTGTTTAAATTGTGAATAGCTTTATGATTATTTTCGTCTATAAGTCGTAAGGGTTGTGTAATTTCCCGTCGGTCTGATTCGTCCATCGTACCAAATAGCCATTTGCTCGCAGAACCAATGAAGTTTATTAGCCCTCTTTTTTGTCGTTTTGGGTTTTGGATTGTTCTAAGTTTGCTTTTTATTAACATAATTTCGATAGAGAGTGCTGTTTTATCTTCTAAATTTAAATGTTTTATGTTGTATTCTAAACTTTTTAAAATTTCTTCCATTTCTATTGGATCTATAATATGTAGAATTGTATCGGTTTCATTTCCAATCTCCACTTGCCTTATCTTTATTTTCACATATCCGTTCTCCTCTGTTATTGGATGTACCTGCAGTCCCCCTTGTACTGTCTTTATCATCGTGATTAGGATTATTATTACCTGAAAATTTAGTTGCTCTTTTAATATTGGATACATGAACATTTTGTAACGGATATTTTCTGAAATACGGTTCATCTTTATGCCTAACTCTTTTATAATTTTTTATAAATCCTTCTTTTCTATTTTCTATATAATTTTCTTTCTTTTCATTTAGTTTATTTATATATTTTAATTTCTTTTTATTCAATCTTTCTATCAATGTAGTCGTGTCTGCTAAATTATTTGCCTCTCTTGGAGTCATTTCGATTGTAGTGTGATACCTATCGTTATAATTACCTATTGCTTTTTGTATTTTTTGTTCCAGTGATATGTCGTCTTCTATTGCTTGTATTTTCTCTATCAGTGTAGAGTGTAGTCTTTCGACTTCTGCGTTTCCAGTGTGGTTATTGGGTTTTGTCCAATGGACTTCTATCTCTTTTTCCTGCAAAAATCTTTTTATTTGTTCTGACTTAAACTCGTTATCCATGATGATTTTTCTTGGTTTACCGAATGTTGATATGTATCCTTCTAATATTGCAATTTTTTTTATCCAATTTCTATCATTTATTAAGTAAGCTACAGCGAATTTCGTTAGTTTATCTATAATTGTAATGAAGGTTTGTTTTTTATAATGGAAGGTATCTAGATGAATGATATCATTTTTACTGCTTGGTGTTTGAGTTATGTTTAGTTTCGGTTTTATGGGATTTCGATCGTATTTACTCGCTTGGCATTTTTCACAATTGTTGATGATTATTTGTACTTGTTCTTGTAATTTTGGATAGTAAATTTTGTCTTTTAAAGTTTTGTACGTTTCATTGATTCCGCTATGGAGTGACTCTCTTGTATGATACAAGGAAATTTGTCTATGACATTGTTCTTCACTTTCCATTTCCCTAGCTCTTTTAGTAGCTTTCACAATTTTTATATTTTGATCTCCTGAAAATAAGTGTATAATGCACTGCTGAACTTTATTATAGTCCATATCTTCTACCTCTGAAAAAATTTCTATACGACCTGATTTTATGTGTCTTTTTAATATTTCATTGATTACTTGTTCTCCATCTTGAGGGTTAATTTTTATAATTTTTCTTCCGTATGTAACATCTATTTCCTTATCTGGATTATATGTTAAAATTATCTGGGTTTTGTATTTGTTAATTATTTCCTCCTTAATACCTACATATATGGTCTAAGAGTTGTTCATTTACCGAATGTATAGTGTCAGACAGGTCCATATTGGATTCACTGCTATTCCTATCATTAATTTTTGGGCTGTCTCGTAATCTACTAAGAAAGTCTGCTACTTTATTTTCTTTTCCTTGAAGGTATTCAATTTCAAAGTTATACTCTTGAAGTTTTAGAATCCATCTTTGATTCCTTTGGGAAAATTCTTTACCTTTAAATTTTGAATTGAAGTATTTAATTGGTGCATGGTCTGTAATGATTTTAAATTTTCGACCGTATAAATAAGGTCTGAAGTAGGTTACAGAATACACGATGGCTAAAAACTCTTTGTCTGTTACACTGTAGTTCTTTTCGTGATTATTTAATGTTCATGAGACGTAACAAATCGGATGACCGTCTTGGGAGAGAACCGCTCCGATTGCATAATCACTTGCATCTGTTGTAACAACAAATGGTTTTTCATACTCCGGAAATTTTAGTATTGGATGAGATATTAATAGCAATTTTAATTCTTCGAAAGCTTGGATGTATTGAGGATTTTTAGTGTTTATTTTCGTATCTTTCTTTAGATATTTTATTAGAGGATATCCTACTTTGGCGTAGTCTCTTACGAATTTTCTGTAGTACCCTGTCATTCCTAGAAAACTCTTCAATTGTTTGTCCGTCTTAGGTAGTTCTATTTTCATTATATCGTTTAATTTCTTTGGGTTAGGTTTTATCCCCTGAGTGGTCAATACATGTCCTAGGAATTCGGTTTCTTTCTTCATGAAACTACATTTATCGGCCTGTATTTTTAAATTATGTTCGGTTAAGCGTTTAAAGATTTTCTGTATTGAATTCAAATGCTCTTCTAGTGTCGTTGAGAAGATAAGAATATCGTCTAAGTAGACGACACATATCTTATTGATATACTCTCTTAAAATTTCATTGATTAGTCTTTGAAAGGTGGCGGGGGCATTTTTCAGCTCAAAAGGCATCCGAACAAATTCATATAGACCTAAGGGTGATATAAAGGCAGTTTTCTTTATATCTTTCTCGGCCACTAATATCTGGTGGTATCCTTTTGCTAGGTCTATCGAACTGAAATATTGGGCTTTCCCCAACTTGTCCAATATACTGTCTATATTGGGAAGTGGGTACTTATCGTATATTGTTATCTGATTTAATTTTCGATAATCGACTACCAGTCGATATTTTTGAATTCCCGAATTGTCTCTCTTTTTTTAAAGTTCCACCTGGGATGGCTTGGTTTTTAAAAACCTGAAGTCCCTTGACACGATGATGCATCTTCTGTTTGGATCCCATACTCTGTAACCCTTTGCCTCGTCAGAATATCCCAAAAAAACTCCTGCGATCCCTCGAGAATCAAACTTCCCGACTCCAGGTACGCTGTTTAAAAAGAACACGTGATCTCCAAATTCTTTGAAATAACTTACATCAGGAACCTTTCCTGATAACATTTCAAATGGAGTCTTTCCATTAAGCGATTTTGACGGGCATCGGCTTCGAATGTGGTTTGCTATGTTAACAGCTTCTCCCCAGAAATGAGAAGGGAGCCCAGACTGCAACAAAAGGCACCTAGCCATCTCGATGATTGTTCGGTTCCTTCTTTCGGCTATGCCGTTTTGTTGAGGACAGTACGGAACAGTGAGCCTTCTTACTATGCCCCGCCTCCTCAAGAAATCGTCGATGGCCGCGTTTACGAATTCGCCACTGTTATCAGACTGTAACATCTTGATTTTTTTCGATGTCTGATTTCTTTCTCTTTCTACTTTATGTTCAATGGTGAACGATTGTTCTCTCTTTTTTTTCTCATTTCGCACGTTTGGTACCATAATTATCCCGATTAACTTTCCATTTTATTGGATTCAAAATCTTATTTGCAAAACATCCAATGAGCATGAAAACTAAGTTTAGAAAAAGCAACGATGTTTATCACATTAATAATTAAATTTAAGCACTTAAATCGATTTGTTTGAATAAAGTACCTACACTGAAAATTTTCTTTTTCACATGTTCTCACATCTTCCTTTTTTTCGTAGATCTCATATTTTCATTTCTTTATTTCCTTGGGCCACTACTTTATTGAAACTCAGTCCGTGCTTTGAACTTTGAGAATTATAAAAATGCTTACCTTAGACAATTTTTTTAATGCCACTATATTCACAAGTCTTCACGGTACTAATCTTATGACACTCATGTTGTTGCGGATTTTACCATATTTTACACGCAGTAAATAATCATTTTATATTTTGTGTTGCTAGTTCCACGTGACTTTCCTTTGTGAATTTGTTCAATCAGAGGACAACAATTTATAAGTAGAATATTGAAACCCAGTGTAAACCTAAAAAAAAGCTAATCGTCAATGAAATAAATAAATATGTAAATGTGTTAAATTTAAATACGTTTAAAGTTAGGACAATATTAAGGAGCAGCAGTCACTTAAAGGAGTTTCATAAATATAATCAAATCGGTGACGATTAAACAAGAGCTGAGATATTCTAAGGGATATAAATGACTTTTCTTACAAAGAAAGTGGCAAAGATGAGCTAAACAGTTAATTAGAAAAATTGTGTAGCAAGTAACTGAGTAACAACAATTTAAAAATAAGAATGTGTTGAAGAAAACAAATTTTTTTTTTTAAAAAAAAATACTGCACCGACAATGAGACTGAATAAGGTTATTTTTCGGAAATAAAAAAATTTAGAAAAAGAAAAAAAAACGAAAAATAATTGCTGAATGATTATTATAAATAAATTAATGAGAAAAACTTTTATTATTACGATTGTATTGTCGATATTTCGATTGAACGTAGTCTTAAATATTAACGAAGCTATGCAATTGAATTTGAGATGATCATCAAAACGAAACTTGTAGCTAAGGAGTAATTGTGCACTTGTAAATAAGTTAGGTGAAATGTATTTTATATTTAAGTTGTAATGTTGTGTTTATTGCTATCAATGTGGATAATGCCTCGGTACAAAAAAATAAGAAACGATGGCGTCTTATTTCGATATTTTTCGTTCCTTTGATTATTTATTTCTATTTTTGGCAGTTGCTAAATGAAAATTGTTAGTTGTAGATATTTATTGAAAATTCAAAATTTAAAAAATGCTTTAAACGTTCTCGAGAACATTCATGTATGTATTTGGTTGACATTGTGAAAATTTAAATAACTATAAATTTCAAAATACTACCCAAGTGTTTTATTGCTAGCATATGTTCCTTTCTAGTCCCTTATTAGTCAAAATCATGAGTCCTCACCTAGAACTTAAGGTAAGTTTGTATACATTTATTTTTTAAAAATGATTGTTTAAATAAAAATTTAAACTTCATTTTCTTTATATAGCTTTATAACATATTCTATTAAAAACGCCGTAAAAACAAGACGGTACATGTTCTTATGTGCATATCATTCGACAAAATTTGTTTTTAATTTTGTAGTAGGGAGTTATTAAATCCTGCAACAATTAACCCGCTCAGTTAGAAGTAGAATCGCTGGGATTTCAAATGGAATTTTATTGGTTATTTTGATTGTCAATTCAAAGACGCTTACATTCCATAAATTAATCAACAGACTTTGAAAGTTTTATCACTTCCAATGAATGCATTTTAAGAAAAAAAAAAAAAAATCTATAATAGACTAGACAAATATCATTGAATTAACAATCGACAACCTTCTTCCGGTGACGCATAGTGGGTTCAAAAGAGGGTTTTCGTCTCAATAATTTGTAACTTTTTTGTTTGTTGAGATAATTGATAATATTGGGTATCAAGGCTTTAAAACTATGATAATTATGATTTTTTTTTTATTTTAAATTGGTTTTGTAATAATAGTAAAACTCAAGTTTATAATTTTTGGTTTTTTTTTTATTAACTATTAGAACTTCTTTGCTGAAACGTTTAGTATTACCATATTCAATATTATAGAAAAAATAACAGCAAGGATGAACTCAAAAATAGGCTTTTATTTATTTTGGGTCAAATTTTAAATGTCGACGTCGGTTTATATGTACCTACATACTAGCTGAGTAACCCGGTTTCACCCGGTGTATCAAAAATACTATAATAATTAGTTAAATACTTCTGAAATGTTGGTACTACAGCCAGATTAGGAAGTTTAGAAGTATTACTAAAATCTGTAAATGTGGTATAGAACCGTCCCAAACTCATTTTGCTACCACCGTCTATATCAGAAGGGCTAATAATCTATTCTGTACTTATATGTTTTCATTGTTAGGTGTTAAATAAATAAATAAAGGTATTATTTTTTTTTTGTACTATTTCACCGTTACCTGATGTTTCGTCGAGAATTAGGCTCTTAGCCTAAAACCCGTAATTTTTCAAGATTGTATGAGGAAAAGGAGACTGAACCATACAAATGACTAAATAAATTATTTGGATTAAACTACAAGGATGGGGTAAGGAGCTAGAGGTTCATTAAATGAAAAACATCGATTTTTTTGGTCGAAGAAAACAAGGTAACAAAATTTATTAAGACCCAGAGGGAAAAAAGACCGTTGCAGAAGGCAACGGCCAAAAAAATCCTCGAATGATATTATTACAAGTTAGGTATATTATTTTAATATAATACATTAGTACACAACTATGTATATACGGGTATGTGTGGAGGAAAAATATTATATGACAGAGTGTGGGGAACGAAGATCTATGTGACAGAGTGTGTGAGAAGGTGTAAGAAGGTGTGAGAAGGTGTAAGAAGGTGTGAGAAGGTGTAAGAAGGTGTGAGAAGGTGTGAAAAGCAAGATGCGTGTTGGGGTCTTCGACGACCTGGGACGCTGAGCTGATGGCGATGCTCCTGGCGAGGGATGCACCCAGCCGCGACAACACTGACCAAGCAGTGACCACGCACCCGCGAATACATACTCAAAATTAAGGGAAAGAACGAGAAACAGGGTATCCCGGGAATGCCACGACGACGGCGACGACGATGACGATGACGACGACGGTGACGACGACGACGGTACTCGACTCGAGCCGGTAAAAACGAACCAAACACGGATTATAAAGTTAGCACTGATGATACGCAAGCACTGATTACATCCCACGCGACGCGACAGTAACTAACTAAAACTGATTATTTGCAAGCACCCGAACGGCGGTTATTTTTATATATGCGGCACAAACTAGGCTCTTTCCTATACAAAAGCCTCTGAAGAAGTCAAATCTGTCCTGCGCGAGAGTTCTTTAAATAGTAGCGTCCAAGGGCCCGCGAAACGGAATAATAACGGCCCGAGGAAGATTTTTGTGATCCGTTAGGAAATTCGCGGTATTTCTGTGACTAAATTGAACCGTTATATATATATGGCCGGGCTGCACACGATGTGGAAGATGCCCGCGATTCGTTAGGGGTTGCACGGATTTCTCGGGATTCGATCGAACAGTTATTTCTCGGAACTCGATTGAACATGTTATTTGTGTATGGCCGGGCAGCAAACATGATGTGGAATATTTCCGCGATTTTTTAGGGGTTGGTTATTTCTTGGGACTCGACCGAACAGTTATTTCTCGGAACTCGATCGAACACCTGACTTAAATTCGTAGAATTCCAAAAATTGTTGTCGTCATATTGGTTCCGCTATTTTGAATTTCCAAATATTGATAGCAGATACGAAATTAGTGGCCTCAAAATACCCATAATACTAATTTTCAATTAAATTCGTTGAAGTTCGAAAAATTTTGGTCGCCATATTGGATCCGCCTTCTTGAATTTCTAAATTTCGAGCGTAGATTCGCAATCAGGACCTCCAAAAACCCAATACCTATTTTCACGGCAATCCCTTGAAATTTACAATCTTTGGCCGCCATTTTGAAACCCGTGAATAAAAAGTAGCCTATATGTTAAGCCGAAATTTGTAGAGCCTTCGCTCAAAAAATAAAAATGATCGGACCAAGCGTTAAAGCGTGATTAAGCAAAAAACAAACACACATATTGGGTCGGCCATTTTGAATTCCAAATTCTGATAGTAGATTCGAAATTAGTAGCCTCGAAATTCCCATAGTACTAATTTTCAATTGAATTTATTGAAGTTCAAAAATGTTTGGTCGCCATATTGGATCTGTCATCTTGAATTTCCAAATTTCGAACGGAGATTCGCAATCAGAACCTCCAAAAACCCTCGAATACCAATTTTCATGGCAATCCCTCAAAATTTACAATTTTTGGCCGCCATCTTGGGTCCGCCATTTTGGAATCCGTGAATAAAAAGTAGCCTATATGTTAAGTCCAGATATGTAGTGCCTCAAAAAATGAAAATGATCGAACCAAATATTAAGACGTGATTAAGCAACAAACATATAGGGTCCGCCATTTTGAATTTCCAAACTTTGGTAGTGGATACGAAATTAGTGGCCTCAAAATACCCATAGTACTAATTTTCAATTGAATTCGTTGAAGTTCGAAAATTGTTGGTCGCCATATTGGATCCGCCATTTTGAATTTTCACATTTCGAGCATAGATTCGCAATCAGGATCTCGAAAAACGCCCAAATATACATTTTAAAGTCAATTTGGTCTAGAATGTGGAAAACATTAGTTTTTGCGCTGTTTATACAAAGTAAAAATTATAAAACAACTATTTTTTAATAAATGTAAACTTCTACCTAATTATGTCTGGTTTTTGTTGAATACTATATCAGGGTCAGCGAGCTACAAAGTGATATCTTAAAAACATTTAATATGTATTTAATGATTAAAAAAGTATAATAGCAAATATTTTTTTTGATTCTTGTGATGTTTAATATTTAACATTTTACACAACAAGAAAGAATGCACAAAGTGCTATAACTACCAGATCTGTCTACACATCTATTAATGCTTGGTAATAGTGACAGAAGCATTTCCAATACCTAATTTACAAAAACTATAGCGTTCCAACAAAAAAAGAAAGGGTTCCAATAATTACATTTTATTTTTTCCCACCTGTAGTATTATTTTTACGAAAATGAATAACTCTCTAAAAATATAAAACTTTATCGAAGTTTTTTGTCCGTAGCGAAATTCCTGAGAAAGGCAGGAGTCCCGGTATTATACAATATGTACATATGTATGTATAATGTACATAAAAAGAGTTTTAAGGTAAGTATTCTCATAATAGTACTAATTTATTTTTCTTCTTAGACAAGGGCATACCTTAAATATAGATGGAATTTATTACAATATTGTATGGTATATTTGAAATTCATTTATTATTATCAATATTTCACTTATTGAAATTATAATTACAATTAAAAAATAAAGGCAAAAAGTATAACAAATTATGCAAAAAAAAAACTAGGTTTAAGCAAAATATTTAATTATATTTTACCAAGATACGAGTCAAACGAATTTTCTAGTTATCGAGATAATGTCTGTGATGAAAAGGGTTGCGGTTTATGGGTATTAAGTAATATTTATTATACCCAAAAAATTCGTAGAATCTATGACAAAATGAAGAGGTACGACAGTGTTAATAGTTTTAAAATGCTTTCGAAAGAAGGAAGATTCAAACTACTGAAGCAAATCATGATGTTGGTCGTTTGAAAGTGCAAGATAAAGTTTTTGAAACGTACGACCTAAGCTAAAATTGTCTATAAGACCCTTGTCCAACGCTTCATAAAGCCAAGAGTTGAATTGGGTTGATAAATCATGTGATTGGTGTGGTCTGCATGGTCAAATTTCGAATTAAGGTTAAGCCAAAATCAAACAACGCATTCTTGTCAAGACGAAGACGTGTTACGAAGTTTGTAAGAAACACTTCCTACTAAAAGAGATAAAATTATACTTATTAAACTAATTAATTAGTCACAAACGCATGCTGCACGCAGGATGCATGAGCTCAGTTCTACAGCATACATACATTATGTTATTATGCGAGCAGACTGCATCAAAATAGGCCTGCAAGACATTTCACTTAAGTCCTTTTACCTTCCACAAAATCCTTTTGCTGCTCCAACCTACTTCTGTCTGACAAGGATTTTGGTTCTTTCCTTTGTTCAGCATTTAGTCGATGCGAAATATAAAATTAATTTGTTTGAAATTACATGAAAATGCGAACAATTTACAAGCAGTTCCTTGATATCAAACAATTTTACTTTCAAATTCAAAAGACAAGCAAAAACCTTCTTCTGTTATTTTGCAGCATTGGTACATTGAACTGCACAAATGCGTCAGAGCTTTGAAAGTCCTTAATTGCAGTTAAATGTTTTAAAGAAGCTGAAATGTCAGTATATTATTTTTAAATATATCCGATAGAGATCTGCTATAAAACTGCGTTTGCATATGTATAATTTATAACTCCGGTATATTATCATAAAGATGTTCAAAACGGCAACCTTTTTTAAAACAGTTTTTTATCCTAATTTTATAACTTTGAGGCATCGCTTCTATTTTTGTTATATTAATTTTATTGGAATGGTTTTATTTTATAGTATTCAACACAATATTTATTATTATTGTTTTATTAGGTAGTTTTTTCCTAAATTCAAAACATAATTATTGTTCTCTTAGATCATCCTTAAAGTCCATTTGCAGTTACATAACTCTAAGACATGTTCATAACTTGGGATGGAATTCAAAGCGGAAACGTGACAATGGTGCCATAACTTTAATTTTTTCTATATCTTAAATGTGCCGACTCTTCGACAAAATTCCATACATTTTCACTCAATAACGGCGACAAATCTTTAAACATACACTTCATTTTAAAACTGCAACTTGGCATAATTTTAGGTTCGTTTCGATACTGGCATTGTATAAATATAAAACTTTTAGGTTTCCATAAGTGTGAATTTTAGGGAAATAAAAAATTATATTTCTTTCTTACAAACATTTTATTGGTAATTGATTCTTCACAATTTACTCAATTACATTCATAGAGGTTTTTCTATTAACTAATTTTAGCCCTGTAATTTAAATTTATTCCCTTTCTTCTCGCATATCAATTTAACTTGTAATACAAACGCAATTGAAGACTGAACAATTTTAAGCTTAAGATCTGCCTACAAATTTATTTTTTTTGCTATTTTTTTATATTTATTTTTATTTTCCTTTCTGTAATTAATTATTTACACAAAAAACTTCTTAGCTTAGGCGGTCGATTAATTTGCAAAGAATTTTTTTTAAATCTTTCGTTTTTTTTCAATTGTTGTTAATACTTCTTTTAAAATTGTTTTTAGTCACAAAAATCGTATACATTTACGGGCTATTAAGGGAGGGATCGGGATTTTGTGCTGAAAGTTACAAATATTAATCCCAAATATTCGGGTTGCAAATTAGATTATGTAACAAGTAGCTTGAAAATTAGGCCAACAATTTATACTACCAGAATACGTAGAATATAGGAGGTACGATGCGATGTTACTGCTGTTTACAGTTGTTTCATATTTAAATCTTGGCCTGAATACAGACCAGTATTACATTTATGTCTTGCTATAAGAAGTAGAACATATGTATTCAATTCCATGAAATCTCTTGTTTTTATTCAACAAAATATATTAACTAACAAGTAGTAAAAACCCAGCTATTAAAAGTGAAGTGAACTACAATAGGAAATTTGATAAAATAAAGAAAGAGGAGCTTAAGTCTACATATAATTTTTCTTATATCTTTTTATCTCCAAAAGACCAATTAATGAATATATCGTAAAGGAAACCCGAACTATTCCAAATTAAGATGTCCGTTACAAGCTACCAAAATTTGAGTTATTTTAAAAATCGTCAGTAACCTGAATTTTAAAAATCTCAAATCTGAGTTTTGTTTGCGGTATATTCAGTCACATAAAATGTTTGGTTGTGCTATATCGTACAAAGCGTCAAACGTATAATAATTATAATTGTTAGTTTTAATTTGATCTAAAAGATGTTTTCGCAAGTGTTTCCAAATCATTTCTTTACAACCAGTAACTGATTAAAATCAGCAATTTCGTTTGCAGTCAAACGTTTTTTCCGAATAACTTTTTGGATTTCATGAAATATATTTCGATGAGTTATTTTTAATAACCTCAATTTACTAACCATAAATTACCGCTAACTTCAAGCCGAACGATCAATGGTAAAACATTCGCCGTTAAATCATTTCTTACAATTTTTTAGAAATTCTATTTCGAATTCACTTTGCCATTTTCAAAATTTTGAGACTCGCTGTCCGAGACCAATATATCAGCACTTAATGTATCATCGACTCATCCACTTAAGCCCAATGGGCTAATAGAGGAACATATAAACAATATAAAAATATAGAAAATAATAAATAACAAAACATTTCCCTCATTTAAGCTTCAATGAGATTGACAGGCAAAGTTATCCAATTGAATTTTTAAAATGACTAAAATTTATGATTTTGAGTCGTCTAATTGCACGTAAGTAAACTTTACACAATTTAAGATAGAATTATAATTTAAATGGCCAATTTGCAAGCTATTTTAGTGACATTTTTCCTTTCGACCTGATTAGCCAAAACATCATTTTGCATGTAAATTGTGTTTTCGTGTAAATTTTGGCTAGTTACGTCGAGTGCAAATTAACATTCAGAATCAGAGTTTTTTTTTATTTACAATAAAATTGCGCATAATGAAAATTCACATTTCCTAAATTTCTCAAAAATTAGTTTTTCAGCACAAATCGCCATTAGTATGAAGATCAGGACAAGATCGAAGGAATAAAGCAAGATCTACTCGCGGCACGGTCTTCAGAAATAAAACTGCAAAAGTGGCTAATAGTAATTCCTTGGCTTTTTTTTAGCTACAATATCAGTTTTACAGCAATTTTTCAGTAAATATCTAAGAGTAACCTAACAACAATTTCAATTGGCTTTTGACAAAAATGTGTGTGTATGTGTGACTTACCCTTATTGTGTTCACCCCTCGCAGTATTTCCCCCGTTTGTCTGCGCGGACCATAATTTCAAGTTATCTAAACCTACCCAGAAAAAAAGGAGACGACCTAAAACCGGTTCAGATAATATTTACATTAAGATTCGATTGATGGCGTAGTCCTAAACAACTTAAATCAAAGCAAAACAGAGAGGTTTTGAACCGAGGGAAGGAGCTTACTAACTAAGAAATGATCGTGGGTGTCGGAAGGCGGGGAGAAGAGTAACCAGAGGTACTTAGCTTAGTCCTTAAATATTAAACACTGCGCATCCTACCAAGTGTTGACTTCCAAAGCCTGTTTACCACTTCGGGCTGTTTCAGCCCTCCTCTTCTTCAGCCTTTATTTCGAAAGGTATGTAGAGTTTGTCCATAACGTGGATTTTTATGTGATTGTTCAGTGTGCTCGACTGCCGAAATTGTTTCTTGCATACGGCACACTCGAATGGCTTTTCCCCCGTGTGGATCTTAAGATGATTCGTGAGTGTGCTCAACTGACGAAATTGCTTGCCACAGTAGGTGCAGTTGAAAGGTTTTTCACCAGTATGTATTTTCAGATGATTCGTTAGGGTGCTGGATTGCCGGAAGTGCTTCTCGCATATTGTACATTTATAGGGTTTTTCGCCAGTGTGGATTTTCACATGGTTCGTCAATGTGCTTAGCTGACGAAATCGCCTTTCACACACGTTGCATTGAAAAGGCTTGTCTACGGGGCCGTTGGCTACAGTCATTGTACGACTCAATGCACGAGACATAGGATTCCCACGATTTTTGAAATATTTTGTTACGGATACGTAATGTTTACATCGATCGAGACTACATCGGTGCCAGACCATCCGTAACTCAGTCGTTTATTTCCATGCTGTTAGCCAAGTGCCTAAAATGATGAAAAGAACTTTTAAAAATTTTTTAATAACGAACATATTCCTTTTAGCATTTATTTATTTACAATTATAGCCGTATACAGAAATAATTATAATTTCCTATTACACGAGAGCTGACACAAAGAATAATTTAAAAAAAAATTAATAAAAAGAAAAAAAAAAAAAACAAAATCTTAATAATTTATGTATTAAATTTAATCTAGCAACAATAGATTATTTAAAGTTACTCTGTCATGGTTCTTTTGGATGGGGCTTAGCAGAAAATTAAAATATATAGCTCTAGGTGGTCTAAGAACGATGTTATTTCTACTATTGACTGCAGGAATTCGCAAATTTAATTCACGCGCTAGTGTTTTATCAAATATTCCACAATATAGGATGTATTCGTGGCGATACAGTCGTATATCAACCAAGTGGAGACAGGTGTAGGATGGATAGTATATCAGGATAAAGAACGTATAATTAAACCCGTCTTATACTGTTAAAAATAATTATGTTCAAAAATAAAAGTAGTAAATATTGGACCTGCTAGCTAACATCCCTAAAGAGTTTAAAAATTAGAGTTTTGGGTATATGTTAAAATTATGAGTCCTGGCGCCAATCAAACTTCAGAATCGTATTCAGCAAGACATATAGTTAAATCTAAGGTACAAACCACATTTGTTTACTTGTGTGCCTGTATAATACTTTTTGTTTTCAAAGTGCAAAAAATTATAATATTAATATTAATATTAATATTTGAGAATACCGAGAATACCGACGGCCGACGGTAGTTTGATGATATGCGAAGATTTTTAACACCGAACACCTTGAAATTTAGTTTACCTCTACTCGAATAAACAGTAGACTAAACCACAGTTTTTCAGAGTACTTTGACCAATTTTCTTGATGAAGATCTTCACAAAATGCTGCTACTCATGCGACTAGAAAAACTTTGGTATGATTTCAATTTGATTGAATTTTTAATACTTGCGGTGCTCAGGATGTTGTCACGATTTAAATACTCTGAAAAATTCACCAATTCAACATAATTGAGGATCTTTGACATCCGTATTTGCGAATTATCTCATTTCTATGCAGAAATAGTAAAAAAAAAAAAAAAAATTAATTTTGGAACGGATTCGTAGATTTTCAGAAGAGTGTATTGGAGCATTGTCAATCTGATAGCAAAATAGCAGCATAAAAGAACAATTACGAGAGAAACTAAACTGGCTCTTGTAGCAAAAGAATGAAGAAACTTAGACAGGATGGTAACGATTTATCTGGTTAAAAAAATAAGGCATGATGTAATTGAAGGATTAGGTGACCCAGTCTCTAGGCTGTGCTGAAGACGAGAGAGTGCTGTTCTAAGCCGAGTAAGTGTGCTCTAAGAAACCCTAGATGCGAAAACCATGAACCGAATGGCGATGTTGCTAAAAAGAACGTACAACGGATACCCGGGATTTAAATTGCCTTCTAGTTCAGTAATCAGGGCTAATTTCCGAAGATGAAAGTATTATTTTGGTTAACGCCCGACCGGGACTGTGGAATTTGAGCAAAGAATATTTACTCATCGTTTCAAACTTAAATATTGCGCTCTCTTCGCGGATATTTTAGACTTCAGTTCAGAAGGTCGTCAAGATATGAAACTGGAGCTGCGACAAAAATGGTCAAATTCCAAAACAGCGTCCAGACGGAATCCTGCGAGTTCTCTCGCTCAAGTAACACCTAATTTCAGGATCGAATGAGGTTAAGACCAAATATCTGGCTCGCAATCTCCTATCGCTGTAAATAACAACAAAAACAAGCAAAGCAAGCGAAAAATCTGCAGATAAACAATACACTCCCGAACTATTTGCCCGAACGACAGTTTCTCTTTACCTGCGACCCTCTGGCTGTTCCTGCCTATTTTCCTGCTCCCACGGTCGAAAATCTTTTCTCTGTATCCAGCAGTATCTGCATAAATGTTCACTTTGTCCACAAATTCACCAGCGAGTCGCGTACAGGGCAAAATATCAGTTAGCTTTTCGCTAGAACTCCATGCAAATTCACAAATATCAAAATTGGCAGCTTTGTTTGACAGCTGTTTGTTTAACGCCTGAACGATGCTCGCGTGAAGTACTAGATGAATTTTTTTTTTCTAGTTTAGCATGTTGGTACTTGATGTTGCAAAAAACCTTTTCCGATTTGGTTGCCTTTTGAAAGTCTTTTTAAAGAATGAAACTTACTTATAAATTTAAATGTTTACCGCTTTTGATTTAAAGTTGTATTACCTATCAATAAAAGTGAAAAATTATAATGTTTACCGGAGAACCGCTGCATTAAAACATCTTTATATTACCATCCAGGCCGCTGTCTAGCAGTGACAATTCATCGTGTTCTTTTTTTAAAAATCGTTTGACGGTTCGCGCGGTGTTGTGTTTAGAATTTCGTAATATAAACTATCGTTCGGGAATATTAGTTAAGCGCTTGATAATTCAAATTATAACGCACGCCAATTGCGGTATGTAGCCTCAAACTAAATTGCCTCCAACCGCCCCAAAGCATTAAGTAAGGTTAGAATAGGCCAAGTCCGGCTGAATGCAGTTCTTTTTATTAATTTCTTTTAATATAATAACACAGGACAGCTGGACGGAATTATAAAAGCGCACATAGAAAGCATTATTATAAAATTGTGCAAATTTTCGATGTCTTGTTGTGATAGCGCTCATCAACGGCCGAGTAAACTGGGGGCTCGTCTGCGGGGAAGCAAACATGTTTTAAGCTGTTTAATGGGAAAATTCAATTTAAAATTACCTTCCACCTGAACAGAGCGGTTACTCCTGCAGGTTAAATCTTTCCCTTTGTTTTTAATGTCGGCGATGAATTGCTGGACACGCTTTTTACCGGTGTCGACCGGCCCTTTGGGATCAGCGGCTTCGTTCTCCTTTTGGGGGAGCTCCTTTATTTTATCGCTGATTTCACTGACGTTACCGCTTATGTTGGAGTTCACAGATGCTGTTGTCCTTTCGTCATCCTCACACGTTTTCACTTTCAACTCATCCCGGGACTTCTGACTGTCGCTGTCTGATGATCCAGTCTCAGTGGATTTTGCGTGCTCTTTGTGGGTTTGCAAGACAGTCTCGGACATTTTGTCTTCAGCCCCGTCCTTCAACACCTCTGCAAAAGCAAGATTATCAGCAATCTTGTGTGTCACGTCCACGCCGTTATTAATATATCGAATCTCGTTAAGCACAGTCTTGTCCAGCAGGTCATCTGCCGTGCTTATCTCAAGAATGAGCTTCTCGTCCTCTTTAGCGTAGTCATCCAGGTCAAGGTATCGTTCAGCTGCCACCGTGGTGGCAGATCGTTCAGCCACGTTTCTTGCAATTTCCTCTACCCGTTCTTGTGGCAATCCCCGCTCACGGTAATTAAGGCTTGGCCGACGTGAAGATGAGGGCTTTTCCGGTATATCATCCAAGTTTTCGTCTATTTGGGATGGTGACTTCTTCACCGTTTGTGGAGTATGTTGCTTACTTCCTTCAGGATAGGGAGTTCTCGGTCGGATAAGGCGGTCTTGCGACTTCTGACTTTTTAGAGACTTCTCGTCAAATTTTATAGACCGTGATATACTTTTGGGAGTCTTTTGCTTGTACGGTGACTGGGAAAATTCTGGCGTCTCAAGAAAAGTTTGTTGCTGTCTCACAGAATTAACCGTTTCTTTAGTAACTTCCATTTTATCACTGTCCGCCTTCGAAGGACTTGGAGATTTATGCAAGCTCCGCACGCTCCGCCCACTCTCTGCACTTGTCTTCCGTGAGCTAGAGGATTTTGCAACGTTTTCATCTTTAGGAACTTCTTCCACTTCAGCATAACTACCACCGAGATCGTTTCCTTTTTTAAAATCATTTTCGGATGGTGCTACAATCATATCATTTTGTGTGCCACTCCACACAGTCTTTCCAGCGAGCTCAATTGAATCTTCCTTTGTTTCCTCAATCGTGTGCTCCAGATCCTCTTTATTTTTATGACCTTCGTCTGGCATCTGGCTCTCGGCTCCATTCTTCCCAGCATCCTCTTGAATTTTAATCGCATTGTCTTCCACTGCAGGTTCGTCCTGCACATTGCTAGTTGCCCCACGAAGTTGATTTGCATCTGTTTCTCTGCCGGGGGACTCCACTTTATTTCTGTTGAACTCAAAATTATTTCCGCCCGGCACTGAACCCTTTTGGTCGTCTTCCTCAGCCCCGTTTGCATCGAGCTCGGGTGGTGCAGTTGCAGCAGCAGCACCTTCATTCTCTGCCTCAAAATCTCCATTTTTTAAACCGTCATAATTCGCCTCAGTGAAGTCGTTCTGGGAATTTGAAACAGCGCCGTTCTGAGGCCCCCCCTGAGACTTGGTATCGTCATTCTCCGCACTTGCTGAACTGTTTACTTCAGCGCCCGAATTACCATTTAAGTCCTCTTCAGCGGCAGCATTTGTTCCAGCGCCAACTCCATTTGAATTGGCCTGGGCTTTGTCAGCTTCAGGAGTAGCGACCTCCTCAAATATCTCCTCTATGTCTCCGCCAAGGGGCTCCTTGAAGTTTCCATTGAGCAGCGTTGGAGCAGTTATGTAGGTCTTGTCCAGCATAGAGCTGGGATTTAGCATAATTGGAGTTTTGCCCGTCTTCGGTCTGCCAAAGACTAAAACGTGCCTGTCCCCAACTGCAATGTCCAAGATACGTAGGGCTCTGAACTTTGAGATCTCCCGGAAGGTCTTCAGGTGGTGACCACTCTCCGAAAAGGTCGTGAAAAATTTATTTTTCCTCGTAAGCGCCGCAAAGAACAAATTGCCCTTCATTAGCTTCACGGCAGGGCCGTTCTCCTCGTTGTCGTAGTCGTAAAATTTCTGGAAAATTAATTTTTTACTCCGCATCGACTCGCTACTTTTGTAAATGTCTCCCGCCTCCGTTACGTAGAAGATTTCGTTTGCCTTGGAGACATACAGGAAGGTAATCTGCTCGCCAGGTAGGGCGACGAGAAGTTCCGTGAAGGACGGGAGCTGAAATTCGTTGAGGCTTCCTGCGAGGAAGAGGTGGTTGTTCTCGGTGAGAAGGAGCGTGCACTGCGGCCCGCACGTTACGTCTTTTATTCTTCCGTCTATGGTTACTTCGACGGGGACTAGTAGGATTTTGTCTGGTAAGCCCAGCTGGCTAGCCTCATTAGCACCCCAGCCGAATAAACGACCTTGTGCTGAAAAAAATAAGTAAAAGGGTTAAGGGTGAAGTAAATGCTTTCTAATCCCAATTATTGTCCCGAATTATTTTCTGAAAAGAAAAATTATATTATATTCATACTTTTTGGGGCTCCCGAATTTTTAACTTGGTTGTATTTTTTTTTAGGAGAGTTATATTTTAATAATCTTTAATGAAAATTAACATTAAAAGGCCGTCCTTTTGAAGCCGCCATATGTATTGAATTCTTAAAATGCAACATCAGATTTAAAGTCCACTTTAAAAGCTTCTCAATTTTGATTTTCGTGACATTTTTTGATTTGCTATTTTGAATATTCTAAATTTGGTATTTTATCTACAATCAATGACCAAAAAATCTAAATGTAACTACTCTTGTAATATTTCAATGAAATTTAATTTTAAGTGGCAGGAAGATTGGATCCGCCATTTTGAAATTTTAAAATTGGGTACCGAAATGGGGATTAATGACCACAAAAACCCTCCTTCCTACCAGATTTAAAGCAAATTAAACTGTTGAATAAATGGTACTCGTAGTAGCTCAAAATCTAATAAAAAAGTTATCCAAATCGGAAAACCCATCTCTGAGCATCAATTAGTGTTTCTGATCAGAGCATTTCTGAATAGCTAGCATTTAACTTTTTGAACTGTTTTTATTAAATGACCAAAAATATGTTGTTACCCATCTATAATATATATAAATATGTACATAGGTATAAAAGCGAATGTTTGTGTGTTTGGTACGAATGGACTCTTACACCGTTCAACCGATCATCCTGAAAATTTTACCACGTATTATTAAAATTAAAAGGAGTGCACTGCGCACCCATACGATGAGTTCTTCATTTTTCTTCTTCTACTTCGATTTTTTCATTTATTTTCATTTATTTTTCAACTTTATTTATTGAAGCGTAGCAGCGCACGCCGGGTATTCGCTAGGAACCAATAAACTTAATTTCCTGGCTATATTGGCCAACCGAATGGGAAAAGGAATTAAAATATAAAGTAGAAAAGTGGTTCCTTTTTGAAAAAACCTTTCCACTTGCTGCATAGATTTTTCTTTTACACGAACTGAAAACGATACACTTCTTTTTCTCATTCAAGTAAATAAAGTATGTAGTTTGGGGTACGGAACCCTCGGAGCGCGAGTCATACTCGGTTTTATTGTTAGATATTGTTTCATAACCTTTACTAAAAAAAAATGCTTTAATTCTTCTGTCCTGGTCGTAAAAGGGATCAGTACAAATAATATATATTTTATTCTTATCCTCTTTTTGAGGTTCCGCAACCAAAGATTCCATTCTTAGTTTCTTTACAAAGTACGTTTGTTCGTTTATTAGACAGAGTTTTCCAGCTCGATAACGAAATATGCCAAAATAGAAAATTAGACTTAGAAATTTCTAAAGGAGAAGTTAGAAGAGAGTTTTTCTAGGTGTGGTCAAACAATATTTATTGTATCGTTGTTTTTTCTAAACATTTAGTTTACTTTAAATTATTTTGCTTAAAGCATAGTTTTGTAATGAGTAAATGAATTGGTTAATTTTTAACTTGACCGTTCTTTTCGCTTGTGAATTAAGTTTTTACAAGCTTTTATTTAACTTCACATGTTAGTTAGTTAGTTAGTATGTTTGGGTCAAATCTTGCAAATGAATTTTAAACCAGTTCCCCCCAACCGATTGAGCTAAAATTTTGCACACACGTTTGGTTTTGGTGACAATGCACGATTAGTTAAGTGACGTCATTCAAAATCCAATATAGCGGACGCGACATAATGGTGATGTATTATTTCCATAACCACCCCCTTGAAATGGGTTTCAAATAAAAGGGTTCGACGAGTAGAATACGATAAAAGCTAGTTTTTAAAAATTTCTTTTTAAATTAAGAACTGAATTACGCTTGTACTTCTAAACTATTATATATTACTCAGGACACTATGATTTAAAAGAGCTTGAGCAAACGCAAAATTGAATATTTGAAACCAAAAAAGTATGAAAAGAAACCTAGGAAATTAATAATAAACTTTAGTTCGTTATAACCGAGTTGGTTTAATTGGTTTTATAGTCATATATTTTTTGGTTGACTTCTTAAATTTTTTTCAAAATTTATATTATCCAGACCAATTGATCTATTAAATGAACATTAAAGTCAATTACTGGAATGTGCAATCTACCCAGCCGTAGTAACTAGGTCAAAGTAAAAACAACACTTTCTCATACTGCCGAAAAACCACTTGCTCAGTAACTTCGCTTGACATCAGACGACACAACTTTGTATCGATTCGTCTTTTCCGGCTGGAGTTTTCTAAGCCCTAGGGTGATTGACCCGCTTGCATATTAATGGATTTATTTCCCCAGTCTGAAACTGGATGAATGCTCCATCGACAACATGGGTTTTGAGCACGGTGGCGGAGATTAATTTCGCCACCGATCGAATGCAATGATTTGGTGCCCGAGCACCAGATTTTGCCCATTGTTCTGCCAGATTACGTGATTAGATTTTACTTACGGCTGGATAGCGACAATACAAGAAGTCCTTTGTTTGCGTCTACAGAAATCCTGATGAAGAAAAGAAGAGTCTGAATTAAGTCGTGATTGCTTGAAGGTCACGCCGTGAAGATGGGTTGGGTAAATGGGTCAAATTCGGTGAACAGTAGGCAATAAAACAACCTTCAACAGGCGAAGGTCTTTGCTTTTTCTACTCAATTTTGTTCTACGGCTAATGTGGGTTTTTCGTGCGAATTTGTCAATAATTAAACGATTCCATCCCACCGACTTTTTAACTCCTCCCATTATCGTCTGATTGTCGAGGACACGCACAAAATGTCGAAATATAAATACAATCCAGCAAAAGAAAACGGCGAAAATTGCTGTAATAAACTTGTTGGATACTGCAAAATACAGACGGTGAGTTTTGTTCTTACTTTTTTTACTTATAAATAAAAGGCCTAGTGTGTCATTATGGGTAACCTTAATGCCCTGCTTTGAGATCGAATTGCGAAGGCTAACAAAAAGTAATTTTTTCGAAAAAAGAAATGACGTAATTTAGTAAACATGTCCCTAAATAAATATCTTTAGCTTGTGGTAAGCACAAAATAAAAATTCGGCTGTGCCTGCTCTTCCAGCCTTGATGATACACCTTTGCAGGTACTTTGAACGTCATTCAATTCGAATTGGATTTCGTTTCATGGCTCCAATCATTGATGAAGCAGTCTCTGCCACCTGGGCGTCAAGACGAACCTGGCGACAGAGCACTGGTTCTGGGAAAGTTCAATTTGTGTTTTCCATAGATTGACCATTTTGGGTACCGATGCGATGAATCTAAAATTACTTTCCTCAGAGACAGATAGAAGTTCGAATAAATAAGAGTAATTGAATGGAAGGGAATGGATAGTCGATGCATAACTTAGATACATCCTTTCAATAAGCATAAAGGCTTTTATAATAGCCCGGTAAAAAAAACATGAAACAACATTTTTATTACCGTCATTTTAGACAAATTTTGTTGTCTAAAAAGCAATGTGGTGACTTGTCCTAATCACATTTTTAATAGATTCGTGATTAGGAGCACCATCTTTAAGGCGTACTAAAAATTCGCCACCCCTCAAGCAAAGGTTTTTTCAGGCCAATATTTTGTACATTTTGACTGGCCTATAAGTAATTTTAAATATTGCAGCTTTTTTTATTTTTAATAAAACACTTGAAAAAATTGTATCTATTGAGTTGTAGTAAAACAATGTTGAGATAGTTGTTGTGAGTCCTTTGGTATCTCCAGGAACTCGTATTATTGGTATAATTATGGTGATAAAACTACACGTAAAGGAATATAATAAAGATTTGAAAAAATATAGACTTTACCTTTCACAACTTTATTGCATAAACTAATTTATTTTGAATACTCGTATTAAAATTAATATTGTATTGTTATGTCAATTCAATTTGAAATTCAGACATAAACAAGCCAAGAAATGATTCTTTAGGTAAAGTTGTTTTGATGCAAAGAACTCATATGGACAAATTGTAACAATTGGTGTTAAAAGTGAGATTCTAATAAGGTCCATTTGATAATAAATTATCAAATCACTTTGTCACTTAATTGAAATATCGTCATATTGTTTTCTAGTTACTTGTATTCATGCTTTGTACACAAATATAGATTTAATTCTGACTTACAAGATGTTTATTTTTAGAAAGTAATTTCTGTTCTTAAGATATTCATAGAACCATATTTGTGGGTGTATTTCTTGATCAAATTTTTTGCGACTTTTTTATCCTCTACAACTCCTTTTGTAGTCACTTGATTTACTTTCCGAGAAATGACCCAGACGATAGACGTAACTACTTCCTGGAATCATTTTTTCCCCCAGTACCAGTTAGATTGCTTAGAATTCAGTCCAGAACCGATGCCAATTTATCTGAGATGAAATTACATTGCCGGTCGCAGATATCCGCAAGGCTCATGGTGACCCGAAAAAGGCTATTTGAAAATGCCAGCTATTGTGAACCAGACTACATCCATTCGCCTATAAAAGTTGATAAGGGAAACCTTCTAATAATGTGACGAGGCCCACGTTCTCAGACCCGCCCAGCGTGGCATGTTGATATGATTGACACGGAGTTGCTCGAGAAATCATGAAATATTCAAATGCCTTTCTGCTTCAGGGATTTTCTCCCGAGGATTTGAGGAATCCTCTATGTTCGAGAAATATTTTCTTTTTTTTGGGGCGCGAATGCGCTATACTTACATGTAAGCACGACAAAGTGATCATTTCCAGCGGAAAATTTGTGGAAAACTTCTTCCTTGTTACCGTCGAGGAGCCCATCAAATTCTTCCAGCCGAAAGGGTTTTCTACAAGTTGTAAACTGCTCACCGGCTACTTGAGCCGTCGCTGAAAAGTGTGAAAAAGTCGCTGAGTCCTCAGGGAAAATGTTGCGCCCGGTGAAGAAGATATCGTTGTTATCTGAAAATTTTTAATTAAGTTCGACTCTACTGCAATGTGGAGCTTCACTTCATAAAAGTACCAAATCCTTATTAGTGCAAGTATGGTTTTGGATAATTTCGTTTTATAAAATTTTGTAAACTTTGTGAACAATAATTCTACAAGCCGATTTATTTTCACCTTAAATTATAGTTTACAGAAGTTATCGGTTTATAGACGGTACAGGTACCTACAGTAGAATCTCTAATCCGGCGCAAATCAAACCAGTTCTGCAATGGATTTCCGAAGTTATCCGATTATGAGAAGATTATAGAAATAAACGTTTTTTAATAATATAATACTAATGACACACTACTTGTCAACATAACGCTAACCATCATTATGACGGAAAATCACAATAATTTGGCGCAAATAACGGTTAAGCGCCATCTGGGTTCAAATAACTAACGAGCTTTTTGAAAGCTTTTCGTATAAAACTCGGTCAACTGATTCCGATTAATTGTTATTTGAGAAAAAAAAAACTCTGATTTATACAATTAATGTTAAAAAAACTCTCAAATAAGAGCACTCGAAAAACTGGCTAGCGTCATAATGATGCATAGTGTGTCAATGGTATAAAGTATATTGTATTTACTTTGTTTACATGACGACAAATAAAATAATAAAATAAATACCTTTAAATAATGAACATATTAAATATTTACTGAAAGAATATTAAAATAAAATTAAAAACAAAAGAATATTTATTCATTATACATAAATAGGTTATTCCTTCGTATCTAATAACTATCAATTGCCTTCTGTTCATAGTCTGAAACGCCATTTTTAACGCTTGTTCTTGAAGCGGGATTGTTAAATGAGCTGGGTATCGCACGGCTGGATTAGTCAGAATACATATAATGTATTGTGTCACAATTTTCCTCTAATTTTAGTAATTTCAATGAATATAAAAAGTCTATACACGACAGTCTTTAACTTCAAAAACTGGTTGATCTAAGCAACAAGAGTCTCACATAATTAGGCACATGTTGGTGGTTTGGTAGTTTTGGTTTTTATAAGTATATTCTGCGCTCAGTTGAAGATGTTGAATGATTAATTTTATCTAATATTTAGTTGTATGTAGAAAACATAAATATTTAAGTAGTTATGTTTCGGAAATGTCTGAGAAAACTGAATAATGTTGATATAACGAACGAATATTGTGGTAGAGAAAACGTTTTTTTTAGAGTGCAGATGTGAAAAATCTGTAGTTATTGATTTTGATCTGTCGATCTCTGTTCAATTCAACCAATTCAACTATGTTTTAATAAATCAACAATTCCCACATTTATGTATATGTACTTTCAAAAGATATACATATTTTAATATACATTATGTATATTGAGAACAAAGAAATTCGAGTGTTGTTTAAGCTTTCCGCAAATTTGTATACATATTGTATATTGTATTGAAAGCGATCCGCCAAGAATCAGATCAGTTTTTGTATAGAAAAATGGCCGCAGTAACATTGATAAAGGTTTTGTTGGTCTCCGATATTTGTTAGTGCTTCAACGAATTTATACGAGAGGTGATCATGTCAGGACCAACAAGGGTAAAAAGTAGGTAGGAGAGGCGCGAGTTTATGTGTAGTTTAAACCTGACATAGGCTTTTAAGTTACACTAAGAATACAGAATACTTCACAACCTTGCAAGGACCTGAAGTCGTCTGCAATGCTAGGAATATACATAGTTTAAGGGTAGGTTACAGATTAGAATTTTCAAAAAATCGATTTTGTTTTTGTTGTTGATTTCGAATCCTTATAGTCTTGGGAATCATCTCCTAAAATTGTTTTTTTAAATTCGTAATAGAACCGGAGATACACCGGTCCAGGCGTGTTTTCGAGCTCTTCTTATAAAAAATATCCCATAAATAAATGCTCCTAAAACTTTAAACGCGTTTTTCTCGAAACGCTATTTTTTGAAATGGCGGACAGTTAATCTCCGGATCTACTGAACCGATTTTAATGAATCTTTCTGTGTTTTGTTTATTAACATGTCTTGTACGGGAATTCACCACAATATACCCAAAAAATATCTTAACATTATTTTTTAGCAACAGACAAAAGTTGAAAAAAGGGTTGATTTTTGCAATTTTTTTTTTTAACGTCCGCCATTTTTGTCTAAATCGGTTTTTGAACTAAATGTAGTGAATTCCCATGTAAGAAACCTTCCTCTTTCAGATGCAATTTGTTTTTTTTTTGTTTCAGATGTGCTAGTTCCGAGATTAACTGTCCGTCATCATACAAGATTTTTTTAAGGGCTCGACTTGGGCGCCCTCTATCAATGTAGAAAGAAACATCAAAATAACAAAAAAAAATTGTTTGCATACTTGAAGGATGTAAAAATGTTTTACAAAAAGTTTCACGTAGATATCCAATAAAGGAGCTTAAAAAAAAAATCTTGAAAATTGCCATTTTTTTGGCCTTCTAATCTGTAACCTACCCTTAAATGGGCATTGATTTTAAGTTGAAACTTGACTATTTATGGCAACTAATTGAACTAATTTTTAAACAAAATTATTTTACTAAATTTATAATATGCTGGGATCCAATAGATAGAGTTAAATATGTTAAAATTATAAATTAAAAGAAGAAAATGGCGCCACCAGAGAAGTACAACTGATTGCTTGCTTTGAATAATTTGGCGACAAAGTTTTTGTCCAACAGAAATTCAACCTATTTTCTCCTCATATAAAATAAATATGTAGTCAACAAAATTTTCATAGCTTCTAAGATATAAACGTCTAAACCTAAAACAGGAAAAATTGACTTTATGTTGTTTGATTTTTTTTACAACATTCAAATGCAATTATTAAAAAATTTGTATTAAAATGCTTTTAGTTTTTACTTTTAGTTATATTCTAAACAAATTATAAATGCATATAAATACACTATCACGTTAATTTAATAGAGAGACAGCGTTCATAGTACAATTAAGTCACTTTTATAAAGAATAAAAAATTCTCTTACTTTCAAGAATAATAACTATTATAGAAGTATAGACTTGCTTCTCTCAGACCCTTTGTCAAGTCCACATTCGCACTGTTTGACAGCTAAACAAATACTGACCGTCATGAAATTTGCCTAGGATCTTGAATTATTTTTTATGATTGGAGGGGGAATGATATTTTGCAACTTCTAGAAATGGTGGGGAGTTGAACATTTTGCATGGGTCTAGTCTAGCTCATGGCAGTAGGTACTTTAAAGGTTAAAAATGCGTTTTCGATCGATCTCAAATTATGTACATACCAAATTGACATTTTTGTTAAAAGTTATTTATATTAGTAACTGTACGTGTTTCTTAATTATCCGATAAATTTGACAAGCTGTTGGCTTTATATCGGCTTATAAATATTGGTTTGGCACTTTTATGAAATGGGGTCCAAGTGGAAATCTTTCCTTACTTGTAAGGGTGATACTCCAGCCCTCCCCAAAGGTGACATCACAAGCTTTCTGACCGAGAGCTTTAAGCGATTTAACACAGGTGGGCTTAGTCGCGATTTCAGTCGTACCATTGGTGCCGATGCCCAACTGACCAAATTGATTTTCGCCCCAAACAAACAGTCGTCCAGACTCTAAGGAAGAGAAGCAGAGGGTTCGTGAGACTTCAGTGGAACGGGTGAGTCCAATTCGAAGTAGGTGAAAGTAATGAAAAAGGTGAAAGTCGTAATTAGGGACGCGTGTGTTCCTCCGTATTCGGAAAGGTCATTCGGTCGGTTCATTCACCAGACACCTTCACCATTTTTACATATGTTACTTAGCAAAGCTAAGGTGTGCAGTACCGCAAATTACAGCGCTCTGAGCCGGCCCGGACGTGAGCCTTCGAACAGGGTCGTTCTTGATGAAAAAGTAGCTCTGGGCATTTTCCGCCAAGTGGGATTTTCCCAGAGTGAATATGGCTCCGGAGTCGGGAATATCCATCTCGGGTCACTTTTAAAACTTTGTTTATCCTCTCGGTTTTTGAATTTTTTGCACTGGGCTAAAACTGGGAAAACATCACTTGTGCACAAAACGGACGAACCGTGTTGTATGCTCCCGCGATAGCTATGCCAACCGCACTCCCTGGCCGCGTGTATCGATTCTGGATTTTCCTCCAGTTGTGGTCAGTTACCCGGTCACTCGAACACTGTTTTGCTTTCGATGGAAAGCCGCCGGTCACAGGACTTTGGATTTTGCCTCTATTGTTCATTATTTATGGCGGAGCGCGATTCCAGTACAACACTCGGCCTAATAAAGTTTCTTCTGACCAGGTGCTTTGTTGTTCGCTTTAGATTTAGTACAGTCGGTCAGTCAGTTGGATTGTGTGAATGGTATGAAATCGACGAAGGGGTAAGGGGGTGAGAGCAACAATTTGGTTCATTTTCCATAAAAATGACCCACTTTTAACTTTTTCTGATGTGGTGACCCGCAATGTAACCTGCCTGCAGTACAAACAATCGACAAAATTAAAGTAAATGTCAAATGTGCTGTATGCACACTTACTTTAGGATTCAATTTACTTTTATGTGGATGGAGGCCTGGTTTAAATAACGATGAGTAATTGTTTTTTCGAATTCTTAATTTTAATTCAAATGTAAAATACTACCTAATGAGCAATATGTTGTTTGCTTGGCAATCTTTGGAAAAATTTATCATGATCATGATCTAGAGTACAGACCTAACGCGCTTGCGATGGATTTATAAAAGGGTTTTTCCACTGGCCTGAATCCTTTTTGAGAAATAGTTTTCTTGTGTTGTGACGATAATGTAGACAATCGTATTAGCCGAGTAAAATGAGAGATTTGTGTTACTTTTTAGTGTGCTGCATACCAAGATAGGTAAAAAAGCTTAAATTTGACATGTATCTAAAGTGACCTACTTTAGAGAGTATCAATAGAATCATTAGTGGGTTCTTTTAACCTCTTCAGGGACATTGGCACATATGTGTACGTTTAGTTTTTTAGAAATTAAAATTATTTTAACTGGGAAAACAAATTAAAATCTGTTAAAGAACTACTCATTAGATTATATTATATTTCAACAATAAAACCAAACAATTTGTAGTATGACAGCATGGATAAAATTTTATTCTACTGGGAATTAACTGCTTTCAAAATATTGCAAAGTTGCCTCCGATTACCGCGTGGTTTCTGTTTAGTTTATTGGTAAAACATCCTAAATCTCTGATAAATAATCTATCCAATGTATAATATTTGGTTATTTTGAAAAAATAATCTGCAAAATTAGGTTTTTTATTTTTTTACTAATAGCACTTTACTGTGAAATATTTGAACTCAGTTTTCTATTTTATACTAATTGTTTTTCCAAATTTTTCTTACTTACAGGGTAGCTGTCGGTAAGAAATAAGTAAATAAGTAATCAATTAAAACATGGAACCACTTTTTCCACCTTTAAAAAATTCGTCCCTGAAGAGGTTAAAGAAATCGAGTTCGTTCGACTCAATACCTTTTCGTGGTGTTAAGGAAATTAGTGTCTTCGCTAGTCAAGTCGTGCGAAGTCAACTTTCGTAATTGAACTTGTTTTGAGTAGTAAAAAGGCGCTGTATCTTGGGCTGGTTCTTGCAGCTAGTATAAACAGAATGTAACAAAATCAATTTGATTTTTATATTTATGATTAACTTAAAAATTAACGTAATTAATTATAATTTTTAAGAAATACATATGCCTTCTTTCCACCTATTCATTAATAGCAACTCAAGGGTAATGGTAATTGGTTTGATGCTCGTTTGATAAGCATACGTGGAAGAAAAGTTAGTCGTCTATGCCTACTAACAGCAGTTGTTGCAATTGCAAATGTATGAAAAGAAATTACATACTTGATTTTATGTAAAAAATCGGTAAAGACCTGTTGTCTACTCCGCAAGCCGGGAAAAAAAAGAAAAAGAAAGACAAAACACATTTTCGAGGTCGAAGTCAAGCCCGAAATTCTTGTCTTAAAAAGAGCGTATATAATATTCATACTATAGCATTCATTCCCATGACTTCGTCCGCGCCTAATTTTTGTGCGAAGTTTCATTTGAGTGAATACAACCAAAAATAAGCGATTCCTTTGGGATTGAATGTTTGGAAACCTCAAATATGTATATGTGTTAACATTTCTTGTAATGTAGAGTTTTTATGTTGGGGTGTAAGCTTAACTCTCTGGTGATTAAATTTCAAACAATCTTTTCTTAGCGAACACTTCAAAGTGAAGAGAAACACACGTGCTAAATTTAAAAATTATTTCACGGTTTTAAGCTTTTGGAGGTATTTGGGTTCTATATATTATATATATAAATATAAGATCAATAAGTACTAAGTATTTTTTAGGAAACCTTAGGACATATTTGATATTTCTAATAATGTTTAAAAGCTTTTAGTCATAAGTTATCGAGGGAACCATATTGCGAGAGGATTTTTATTTGGTCGGCATTTACACCAAATACCATAATAAAACTGGTATTCCTCTCAAAATGGTAACTCTTAAAAAAGGATTTTTTACCTAAAATTTCGATAATGTCTCTTAAAATCAATTATGCTTAAAATTTAATAGAAGTGCCGTGTAAATATTATAGTATAAAAGTAAAAGTAAGAAAATATACTGTTTCGGGAAATTTAAACATTTAGGAATTATTTCGTTCATACTGCATTCACAGTAACAATTTGATTTTAAATGTTTATACACTGAGACAAATTTTCATGGATTTGAGAGCAATAAAATGGTCATGATATCAATAATTTTTGCAATATAGTAAAATATTCTATATACATAGTTATAGTTCTTGCATCCTTAAGATAGGTTAGAAAATATAGTTTTATAGTTCTGGCATTCGTAAGATAGTGCGAGAATATAGTCCATCGAACTATTGTGGTTCTTCCAGAATATAGTTGAAAATTTCTTACAGTATATAGGTATACCAGCCAAAATAATACAAATTTTGCACTGAAATTTGGACAGAACATTTTTAAAATGATAAACTTAGAATCGAAATATGCATAAGCAAAACTAATGATGTTTTCAATACCAACTATCAAAGAAAATGCTTATATCACTGATTAATTTATTTAATACACTTTATTGGGACAAATTAACTATGACACAATCCGCAAATATAATTTACTGACTACGAGATTTGAAAGAATTTCTCTAGAAAATCATTGATCATTAAGATTTCTTTAGTGCACGAATCTAAAGTATTTTAATTAAAATTGCAGCTATGTATTTAAAATTGAATTAATTATTATTTTTTTATTCTGATTACTTATAAAAATATGAATTATAAAGAAAAATTATTATAATAATTTCCTAATTTCCTTTTATTTTCAATTGGAAAAATTGTATAAAGTTTTAAATGAAAACAAAACAAGAACTAAAATGCATGTAAATGCCTGAAATACTTCAAGCGTTCCTGATATTTGAATTTTAGACAGGAGCCGACAGCTCCACGTTCCTCAACTATTTTTTCCAATTAATTACTAAAGAAAACTTCTGGGAATTTGAAATGGCAGTACTCAAACTATCAAACTACATAAACTCGGTAAAATAGCAGAAAGTTTGATATCACTAAATCCATTTATGCCAAACCCACGCCAGTCGTTAGCCACCATCGGATCAAAATCATTCGACTTTTAACAAACTTTCACATTCAATTACAGTAGCTCTTCGAAAAGGCAATTAGGTACCTACTTTACTTAAAAATAGCGGCGATGAGATAGTCAGATATATTCCTATGTGAAAATACCTTTTCATGTCATGTCAGAGTTTTCCAGTGCTCTGTCTGATGCAATTTGACCGGCGGATCGATACCCATGTGTGCCATCAATTAACCAAACACAGGTGGAGGCACGAAATAGCATCGATTAGAAAAATTTTCATAAATTTCCCAGTTAGGCTCGTTGCGAGTGTCGGCACTCGGCAGCGTCGTCGTTGTCGGCGCAAAGATCGCCGCAGCAAAATGATAGTCCCGTGGAGACCTAGCAAACAGGCTGCCCCATGTCCGGCCAGATAAAAGCGCCGATATCATATAATTTTGAGCTATCGTGCAGGACATGGAAATTACGAAATTGCGTTGGCCGCTCTGGCCGCACGGTGTACTGCTCCGCCACGCTGCCGCCGTCCACAGACAGTAAAAAAGACAACGCGAGCCAATGCATGAAAAAAGCGTCTATGGAAACAGCGAAAGCATGGAAATCGGTCATTAGAGGACATCGCCCCGAACTGCATTTCCTTTGACCAAAGGGGGCACATCACCTGGGCGCCCTTTTGTTACGACGCGACGAAACAGATCCCCCAGGGCGGCCCGAAAGGGTTAATTTACGCGAATCTGGAACATATGGAAATAGGTAGAAGGCGTGGAGCGGAAACGCCTAGGAATGCCTTTAGCAGTGCTGAAGTTGTTTAATAAAATTTCTCAAGAAAATTGAGTTCACACCCAGAAGGGATAAATTTTCTCAAGAAAAGCGAAAGTTGACGGATTCCTGTACTCTGCGCCACAGAAACTTTACAGACGTATGTTTCAATGAATTTGTCGCATAAAGGGTGCCTGTATTTATGGGCCGTCGAGTTTTACGCTCCAAAGAATATTGCGTTGTAATTCCGGGCACATGAAAGTTTAAGAAAGTGATTCCTTTCCTTTCCAATCGTAAAATGTTAACACCTTCTGAAGTTCTCGGGTCGCCTTTTCATTGTTCACTGCTCGGGGACGTGGACTCTTAAGGTAGTCTGACTCCGTACAAGCCCCACACGTGAAGGATTACCCTTTGACTAATTTATAGACTGCAGCAATTTCTTGTTTCGAATATAATCGTAAGCCCTCTGGTCAATTCTTTTAGTGTTAATAGCATAAATTAAAGATTAATCCAAGTTTTATATCAAACTTTTTTTAGACTTAACTCTTAAAAGGTATCGTGAATTTTCATCCCAAGTGAAGTTCGTTTAGTTACTTTGTTCGTTGTTATTACTTTTATGATACTTTGAATTCATTAAAAACAATTATGCCCGTAATTTTAATGTACCATTGAATAGTAATAAATACTTAATAGAATATTTGTGTACTTATTAGTTTGTTAAACGACATAATATTTATCGCTATTAAAATTCATCAATCCGGGATGATACCTTTTAAAGGTTAAAACGGGACCTATACATTTTCATTCGACATATAATATGTATTTATATATGTAGGTACATATAACTAGCTTGTCTGCTTCCGGCGTTGTTGGGGATTCCTATTATTTGATTTGACTTATAAATGCGAGGTGTAATGAGTTGCAAAAGATGACTAGTGTAGTAAAGATCTATTGCTACAATGTTGAGGAATGAAAACTTTTATCACTTTTTCAAAAACATTTGTGTAAATTTGAAAAACTCGTGTTCGCACAACACAAGAAACGCCCAAAACCCCTATTTCTATGCAAGTTGAGATCACCATAAAATCCCCTAAAATTGAAAATTGTATAGTGATTTGTCTAGCGTACAAACAAGCAGACAGACAACATTTTTAAAAAAATAGCCTACATCCGACAAAATTCTCTACCTTCTAGGGACCCAACGAAAGACCGAAAAAAATTGTAAAAAGAATTGTATGCAGGTTTTTATACTATGTATATCATATAAATAAATATACACTTCTAAAAAGGCAGTACATAATTTTCTAATCACAGACAGACACTTAAATTTTATTATAATATAGATAATTATACATACATATATTGTTACAATTTTGCCTGGCTGGCTGGCAAAACACGACTTATCCTCTCCTATAACTCCCGATATGGGGATATTTTTGTTGAGAGCATTATAAAAAGTAAGTAAGTGTGCCACTTACCAAAAAAGACAACTCGAAATTTTGATCATGTTGTTCCCAAAATTGAAACTTCATTTTGTATTTCCCTTGCACAATACATTTCTACGGGCAAGACTAAGCTTATTTCATTGTTATTTTGAACTTCCCATTTGGAAGTTATTGTAATGGGTCAGATTTTTCGAACTGACAATTTTTACATATGTAAATATCTTCACGTTTTGAGGTCCCTAAAGTCGGAATCCTTCGTTTTTAAAAAGATGTCTGTATGTGTGCGTGTATGTACATACAATTGGCGGTTTTTTTACAACAAAAAAATATATGTAAAATGTTTTTCAAGGGCACCAAATGGGAATCGCAGTATGAGTAGAACAGTCGCACGCAACCTCTTCTTTAAATTTATATTTAAGTTGGCGATAACAAAGGGAATTTAATGTCTACCTTAATAATATAATTTTATGGATCTGATTAAAAAAGACAAATATTATGTTTTTTTTCCCTATACATACATAATGTGTATGGGCGCGTTTTGTTTGAAAGGGCTAGTTATGAGAATTCTGAACAAATTTTTTTCGAAATTTAGAATCTACTTCATAGAAAAGTTATGAAAAGAGCTAGAAAGTTCGTAGATCTTATAATTTTAATATAATATAGTACCTAAATATATACATGGTATGCAACCTTTGGATCTCACTCGCATTCACAGTTGGCGGTTTTGTTCGATTGGCATGTCGTTTATTTGTTTTGGATGGTACGGTGTACGGTGTTTTTCTATGCACATGCCATCGACTTGAAATAAGATTAAAAGAAATATATTCCATCTACCAACAAGGTTTTTTTTTATTAAACAAAGAAAAATCAGTCGTTGGCCTTCCGAGGTGATTTATATTGTGTGCGGATCTTGTCTCCCCATTATTGAGTGGGCTTGGGAGCTAATCTTAATAAATAATCATCCATTGCTTAAACACATGTGAAATGGCTAAGTAAATGAGGACAGAGAATATACCCAATAATTTAGCACTTGAATTGTATTTCTACTTTCTTGAGGAAACGAATGTGCTCCACTTCCTCCTTTAGTCTGTGAGTAGCTGTTCAGAACCTAAAGTAGAAGATCTAAAAAGAAAAATGTTCGCGTATTCCCTCATGTGAAACGTGAAATAGAAGTCCCTATATATTTCACTTATTTCGAGGTAACTGCCAAAAAGCGCAAATTTATCTGTGGTGGTGCGAAATGCGAGTTCTGTTGGTATCCTCCATTTCCTTCAAGAAACTTCTATTCCGGGATTTAGCTAGACAGCGTATGAATCTGAATACCATGGAAGCACCTTTGTATAGAAGTGCACTTTGCTACAAATAAATAAGAAGACGGAGCTATTTATTTAACTCCAGGAATAACAAGGATAGGGTTGGTCGGGATGAATCTGCCATCCCACTGTTTGCCAAAACTCGAAATTAATTAGTTCTTGCACAAACAATTTGTTTCCCTTCAGCGCGCCTGGCCAACAGAACAAGCGCTGCATATGTTGAAGATGCAGAGCATAATTAGTTTTTCCAATTTATCTGTAAAAGCATACGTTTTATGGCAGTGCCTAAATTTCTAGCTAAATAAGGGGCATAATGAACTACGGATTTAAAAAAAAAATTATTCCTAATCTAATTATGGTATTAATTTTAGTTTTTGTTATTTCACTAAATCCCAATGAATTTAAAAAGAGGTCCAAGAAGAAAAGTCTTTTTATTTTTTATATAAATTTAACTTCTTGGGTATTTGAAATGAAACAAAATTAAAAAAGGAAAAATCAAAGAACTCTTTCTTTTGGTTATGAAACCATCTTAAAATGCTTTCCAATTGACTTGCTTGTATTTAAACGCATTTATTCAATAAAATAATAGAAAAGCGTTGTCTTCTCCGGTTATTCAAGCAAGCTTTTAGCGAACCACTGATAACTGAAATTGCGGATACTTAATCCGCGAATGCGGGGGTCCCACTCTAATGTTATTAAATATATGTATACATATTTATGTATTTGGTAAACTTCCTAGAACGCGGTAGATACGTTGCTTGAAAATATCGCGTTGCGGGAAATCGCGTTATAGGAGACACTAACTTAATACAAAATATACTGGAATTCTGTTCTAAAAAGCGAAAAACTGCCTTTTATGGTGTACAATTCTGATTGATGATTGATTTTTTTTTCTCTTGCTTTGCAAATTATTAAAAACTTCTTGATAGGCAGAAAAGCAATTTTGAAGATTTCTTTTAAATATTTCCGCACGCTCCGGCAGAGGATTGTTCTTTAAAAAGTAAGATTTCATCTGTTTCGTCCAATGTCCAAATATTTTTTTATATCTTTCAGAGTAAATTTTTTTGGTTTTTTCATTGGAAAGATCATCAGAATTACATAATTGTAAATATATGTATGTACATTATAGAATTGTCGTATTGCAGGACAATGTCCACATTTCCTAAACCGTGTTGTAAAAGTACTGTGTTGTAGGAAAATTTCCGCATTTCCCCAACCGAGTTGTAACGAAATCGCGTTATAGAGGTATCGCTTTGTATGAGGTTTACCTATATGTACTTTGAACTATACATATACCTATTTTGACACATTATTTTAATTTAAAGATGTTTGAAAAAATGTTTATATTTTTAGTTTATTAAAAATACACTTCAGCCTTTATCAAGTTAATAGGTATATTATCTTCAATTTAATTTTTTTCTGGGTCATATTAGCAGTATTACTATTGGTAGGATAGACCAAGCTTCTTACAAATTTGGCTAACCCTTTCCTACACCGTTGTAAATATATGTATTTACCATTGAATCAGGGTACTTTGTCCCAATTTTAAATTTAAATGTTTGCAATTGTCGTTTTGATAAAAACCAAATATCAGAAGATATCAAAATAGGAGCAAAGTAACCCTCTAGGGCTAAATTAACCTGAATTGCCGGTACCTTTTTATCTTTAAATTTTCGTTAATTGTTTTCTGCGGATTTTGGTTCTGCGCATTTTTGTAGTAGTTAAGGCATAAAAAAACTATTGACGCTCACAGTATTATCATTTGAAATTTAATATCCGAGAGTTTTTGAATTCGCTGATTACTATTGTGGAACATGCAGCTCAATAAAATTTTATTTGTGCGAATTCCAAGGTTTTATTCAAACAATCTGAAAAAAAGCTGAGGAGACAGACAAGCGGGTTCTTATTGCTGTCCTAAAAATCAATATTTTATTTAAATATTCATAAAATAATTAAAGTGCATGTGCTTTAAAGTTTCTTGTCCCAGTGGTGCATTCCCAGCGTTCTGCTTGCCAAATAAAGATATGATTTTACGACTTGGTTTTAGCGAACATTTTATTGCCCGTATCAACCATAATAAAAGCTGAGATATTTTGCGTGTGCTTTAAATCGATGGGGGACTTTTTAAAGAAAATATATTATACGAAAAAAAGAAGGGAGTCAGTCCAATTTTGTTCGTCTAAAATGCCCGAATTAGATTAATTGTAAGAATTTAGATCTGAGAATGACCTCATGCAGGGTTCCCGCCATTCGAGGGCAATTTGAGGCACCGATAAAGTCCCTGAATGACGTGGGGCATAACGAAGCACAGGATTGCGTGCGCCAGCACTTATTCGGTGCCTGACACATTTCTTTGTATTTCCGGGCCTGTCACCAACCCAGGCCCCAAGGAGCCCCACAGACCCTCGCAGTCAAGGTGAAATGCGTAATGACCACAGGCCGAAAAGTTCCTATCATCAAATCCTTCGATTTCTATCTTAATTGCCTGAGGTGAACATTATTTTCTTTCTTTCTGGAATTGACCAAACAGATGGAGGACCCGCCGTCGGGCAGCGAAGCACCACAGCAGTCGAAGGAGGAATCGATCGCAAGTTCCACGAATATTTTGAGCTCATCGGAGAACACGAATAACGAGAACCGCGAAAAGGAGCTGCTAACCCAAGGTGACGGGGGTTCAGCAGGTGGCTCAGGTGATGCTGATGGGTTAGAGGAGGTGGTGGCGGCGACGACGGTCATGGCCGAAAATGTCGAAACTGATTTGAAAACAGAAAACCCGTGGAGTGATGAATACGCGAAAAATGTTTCGTACAACGAACAGGGAGAAGCAATTTACACGGATCCGAAAACGAACCACCAGTTTAAGTGGTCGGAGGAGACGAGCTCCTGGGAATCGGTGAACACACCTGCTGCATCCGGTGGATCCAATCCCTACGAGAACGAGCACTATCGCTGGTGCAAGGAGACGAGCCAGTGGATCCCAAAGGTCCAGACGTCCACTTCCTCCGCCCCCGGCGAGGCTAAGCTCGAGAACGAGCACTATCGATGGGATAAGGACACGAACCAGTGGGTTCCCAAAGTCCAAGGAGCCGACGTAACCTACGACTTCGGGGATGGGGTCCACACCTACACCGACCGGGACGGTGCCGTGTATTTCTGGGACGTCGAAAAGAAGGCATGGTTCCCCAAAATCGATGATGATTTCATGGCGCGCTACCAGCTGAGTTATGGATTTATCGACAACACCGGCAGCAGCGAGGGCCCCAAACCAGCCGATGAAGACCCATCTGACGAGACTGCGGCGGAGGACAGGAGCACCAGCCCGAATCCATCGACGGAACCCCCCAGCGGGACAGGGAGCAAACCACTGAAGCGGAAGGCCCCACAAGAGCCACCCAGTGAGTTGCAGTGTACCTCGAGCTGAACATGCATAGACGAATTTTGTTTGTTTGCATTTTGCAGAGTGGTTCGACATCCCGCCCGAGCAGAACACCAAAGTGTACGTGTCGAACCTCCCGCTCGACATAACCGAGGAGGAGTTCATCCAGGTGATGTCCAAGTGCGGCCTCATCATGAGGGATCCCCAGACGCAAAAGCACAAAGTGAAACTCTATGCGGAGCCCGACGGACAGCTCAAGGGGGACGGACTCTGCGACTATATCAAGGTAAGTTGATTTGCCGGCTCGTTCGGTTCGGTCTGATGACTGGCCCGAAAAATGACTACTTCAACTTTTTGGAATTGTGGTTCACTGCATTTCGCCAGGTTGCTCCTTCTATTTTTTTTTTTTTTTTTATTATTATTTATTTATTCTTGTCGACCCATACGTTGAGCAGATTTATTGCGATCGAATTCCTCCCGTTGTCTGCCGGGAAAAATCCACAAACCTACCAGCAAATTTCAGTTAACTGACACCTTTTCAATATTCTAGGGAGTTCCCGGGGAAATTTGTTTGCCCTTTTTTATCACTTATCTTGGGAATGTGTCACTTTTGGGTGTCTGCGATCCACGTGGGCTCCGTCACAATTTCCCATATGGGGCTGATTTATTACTCGTCTTTCTGTGATTTAGTGCAGGGCTGATGTATGTCGTAGATAAACTAAACGACGGCGGGAGGAGTAGGTGTGAAACTTTAAAACTGAAGCACTTCTTATGGAGTTGAACAAGTTTTTTTTAGGAAAAAGTGTCTATCAGAGTCACTAGTTTTTCCTTGGAAGGATAAAGACTGCAGATCGTTTTATTTTCAAACTTCCTTTGGGAATTTGTTTAAAAGAAATATCTTTCTCATTTATTCACAGATAACGCGAATCATTGTCATTTTAAACAGTGATAGTTCGAATTCTTTAAGACCTATAAACATTTTTTTTCTTTGATATTAACGAATGATTTACCGCATTGCTTTTTGTCTTCTCTAGGGAATTCGGTATTCTCTAAACTTCCTTAGAACTGCACACAACATTTCTTTTTACTCTTTTTCAAAGATTTTACCATTTCTCTTATTTTATGAAGGTTCTCCACAGTAGGTACTCAAAATTCGTACCACACTCGACATATTCCAATGTATTATCACTAACGAGGGTGAAATAGAACTGTTGATAAAAACTTATGATTCATATACATATATAATCTTTATTTTTATATTATAAATGCAGGGTAGCTGCTTTACCTTATCATAGATATAAATAAATAATAATAAATACTCACCTAACTACGTTTACATTAAAATCTAAATTGAGAGAGAGTTTCGATCTTAATCTTATATGTATATGTATAGAGGAGATTTTAGCAATATAAACAAGAAACTCTGGTCGAAATATTGCCGCTGGTACTTTAATTGAACAAAAGTCAAATATATATAATATATAAAATGGACAGAACTCAGGGTATAGTGGTTTCATACCTTTAATTTTTTACAAAATCCATACATACAATAAACGAAAAATATTCCATACCTTTCTTAGAAATTAAATTACAAAATGACCATTATTTTTGGAACTTCTCATGCCTCCTTCAATCCTGATTTCAAAGAATTCTGATTTGGTTCGTGGGTATTTTCTGCAACTTTTTGTTTGGCATTGTAAGCAAATCTTACAACTCACTTTTCAACCAGTTCTAAATCTTGTATCGATCTGAAAATTTGCAAACTTATGGAATTCTGATGACAATACAATAAAGACAGTACTAATTTTTAACATCTTAGTGCATTACTCATAAAGGCGTATTTTTTTAGACTTTTAAACTACTATAACTTTTTTATTGGACTATTCGCAAAAAGCAAAGTCAAAAATGCGAAGGGGTGTTTAAATTATGATGAATTTTTTATTTACTATTAATGTTTCTTAGTCTTGCATATGTAAGTCCTCTTGTTGTTCTCTTCGATATTTCTGCACCGAGGACTACTCTTCACCTTTTAGAAAATTTTGTATACAGCTATATGTGATGCATTTACTTCCATTTTTTGAGTTATTTATGCAGTACATGTGCGTACTGCCTACTTCTAAATACGTGAACATTTTGTTTTGATCATAGAGTTGGTCTCCTTTGCCTAGTATACATACATACATATATTGAATTGATACTCCTCCAAAAATACGACCTGTTAAGTGAATACAGACAGATCAACACTAAAATACATACTAAGAAGTCTTACTTATGAGGTACTATAATGTCGTATTTATCAACTAAATTAAATTAAGAATAAATAAAACAACTGCATTGACCAATATATATTGAAATCTAATAAAGTTATGACCACTTCCTGTGTTCCTTAAAAATATCACTTACTCATTGATTTTTGGCATTTGATATTATTTTATAAATCCTCATTGTGATCAGGAAAAGCTTCGGCTCTATTTTACCACCTCTTCTTTCGGTAAAATTAAGGAAGTAAAATGAGCGTCTGCTTTGCTGTGTTGGTGAATATGTATTTGAAAATGAGGTCCAGAATTCATTATTGTGGTTTATTAAGATGGCTTAAAAAATATATTCCTTTCAGAAAAATGTCTATGTTAGGAAAATTTTGAGTAAATACAGTTAATTTTTCAACTACAACTTTTTGATAAAAACAAAATCATATAATTTTCACAAAAAAATAGCCTGCCAGGGGAATTACAAAATGTTAGAGGATACTTATAAAGTTAGTAAATTCTACAATAAATTCACAATTTTGCAATGTTTGATTTCAGCAGAATTAATCATTGAACTCTCAGAAATAGTTTAAAACTGAAATATTTTCGTTTGAATTATTGCTTATGTAGGAAAATTTCATAAATTAAAAAATTCCAGAGAAGTTATATTTTGGTGAATTTTTCGATATAAACATAGAGCAATACCAAGATATAAATTTAAGAGCAATACCAAGATATAAATTTAAAAATACAATGTTTCATAAAAATTACCAAGTTTAGACATTTTGTGTACATATGTTTAGTTGTCATTAAACAATTTTATTTATATAAAAAACATATTGTGGGACACCCGTGCCCTTTTATCAAATATTGACCGATGTATTGTTTATGCTCAGCGTGGTTTTGGTCCAAGAAGTAAATACATATGTCGGTATCAAAATTGCATTAAAATTTGCTATATAACCGTCTTCAAAAATCATCTGTTTATCTACTTCACCTAATTCTATTTTAGTATTATATGTTTATTATGTAATAATACGTGTTTATATTGGACCTCAGTTACAACGAAACATAGAATTGCTATGCTCCGTCTATAAAGAACTATGGTCCGAAGTTTAATAATGTTTTTCCGCATATAGGTATAATAAACATAATTTACTTACAAGTTGCTCATAATATTATTCCTATGTATGTAGTACTTACCGAACTTTTACGGAGATGGAAAATATTTAAGTTCATTTCATTTAAAACAAATAACCCATGATTTTTTGGCACTTACTTTATTGTAATTTTTTATAAACAATTTAACAAAAGTGTTAATACTTTTTATTGCTTTTTATTCATATTTAAAAGGGAAATCATCAATCAAACGTTTAGAATTTTTTCCAATCACTAAAATTTCAAAATATTTTTTATTTCGTTCACTTCCAAACACGGCCGTGATCCAAGTGGAACAAACACAAGCGCTTATGTCCCTCCGAATTTCGAAAATTGTTAAAACGTTTGCATAATACCTACGTATATTTCTAATCCTATGATAGAAGGTTTTCTTCGGGTCTGTGACCATCAAAGAACTTAAAATCGCTGTTTTGCTAGGGTAAAACAGCCAAGATCTTTAAGATGCTTCTGTGCGTTAGACAAAAGAAGACACATTACAAAAAATACAGAAAGCAATAAAGGGCTATTTGAAAAGAGTGAGTTCTTAATGCTTAGCAAGAGCTTATGATTAAAGGACTTCATAAATATACGCGCAGAGAAGTAGATGTCTCGAGCATATTTTTATATAGTTAAAAGTATCTTCAGTATCTTCTAGGGACTACAGTATGTGTTTTTACACGTCTTCTTCAAGTTTTGGTTAATGTTCCTAAGGCTACCAAAGTATACATTGAGTAGTCATGTAGTCCGGGTGTGTCTTAAAATTATCTTCACAGCGTTACGGGGTAAGTAGCTGACTGATTCGTTTTTACAACAACTTAAAGAAGTCCTTACAGACTAACCTACATACTAAAATCTTTTGCGGTACTTATACTCAGATTTAGGAGACTTTACTTTCATGACTGCGCTTTATTTAATTGATAAAGAGTTTTTTTTTTTAAAAGATCCGAAAATTACGAGGGTTTTCTTATTTTACTCTGGAATGATGGACTCGTTTTCGCTGTTGTTCTTCGCGCGCTTTCTCTTGCGTTGCTGTTTTAGTTCCCAGAATTTCTGTTGTTCCTCTGGCGTTAGTTTGGCTAGGCGTTCACGCAGTTTTTGCAGTTTGATTCGTTTTTCTTCCTCCTCAGCTGCCTCTCGATTGCTTTCAGCCTTTTGTCTTCGAAGTTCTTTTAATCTGCGTTTTTCTTCTTGTTCTTGCTTCTTTCGTTTTTCTTCCTCTTCCTTTTGGCGTTTTTCTTCTTCTTTACGACGTTGTTCTTCTTCCTGCGCATTTTTTTCCTCTTCTTCACGTCGTCTGATTTCTTCTTGAAGACGTTTTTCTTCCTCTTCTTGCTGTTTTAGTAGCTCTTCACGACGCTTTATTTCAGCATCACGTGCTTTCTGGTTTTCTTCGCGTCGTCGGGCTTCTTCTTCGATGCGTTCTAGTTCCTCTTTTACACGTTTCTGTTCTTCTTTCTCTCGCTCTTCTTGGATTCTTCTATATTCCTCCTCTTGTTGTTGTTTTTCTTCTTGAAGTTTTTTCACCTCAGATTGTCTTAATTGTTCTTCCTCTTTTTCCTTTTCTTCATATTCCAATTGGCGTCGTTTTTCAAATTCGTCCTCATAAGCCTTTTGTTTCCGTAATCTTTCTTCTTCTTCTAAACGGTTTTGCTCAGCATCTAAGCGCTCTTTTTCTAGCCTTTCATTTTCCTGACGTTCTTTAGTTTCGTGCTGTTGCTTTTCAATTTCCTTCCTTCTCTTATGGGCTTGTTCGGCTTGTTCTCTTTCCCTTTCGACTTCTTCTATTTGCTGTTGCTTCAGTGCCTCTAGTTCTTCCATCTGTTTACGTTTAATTTCCTTCTGTTCTTCAATTCTTCGTTTCTCTTCAGCTTCTCTTTCTGCAGCATAACGAAGTCTTTCTTCCTCTTCAGCTCGTTGAATTCTTTCTTGCTCCTCTTTCTCTTTCTTCGCCTTTTCACGCTGTTCCAGTCTCCATTTGCGATGTTGTTCCATTTTTCGTCTTCTCTGTAGAGCCCTGCGTCTTTTAAGCTCTATCTCTCGATCGAATTGTGTCCTTTGTCTAGGTTTATTTGGCTTCGGGTTCAAAATGGTTTCATTGGTTTCAACATTTGAGTCAGGTCTATTTTGTCTTTGTTTTCCTCGTCCTCGAATGCGAATGCTTGGAAGCGTTGTATCTTCGTCGTCATTTCTCGTTGAAGAAGGCTTGAAGTCATGGCGGTTCTCTGGGGCGAATTGAGCAATACTGTCCTTAATTTCGTGAGCCCCAATATTTCCTATTGCGTGAGCATCTCTGGGCAAAGTTGAAATTGCGTAAGGCTCTGTGCCTTGATAGCCGGGGGTGGTCGTATGTGGGCGCTTTCTGCGTCTTCGTACTGCGTTCGCTCGGCGTTTGATTGGGATTGTGAAAACATCGTTATTGTCAACTGCCTTAACGCGTCGGTGAGTCCTTTAAAGAAAAAGGGGTATTAGAAATGTTGTAAGACATACTTGTTTTATAATCTTCTATTTCTGGACAATTTTTGTAAATAGCAAACATGTAAAATTTTTGTTAAATAATGAACTGTTTTCCGAACCTCCCAGAATTAGTCTGTTACGGGTATTGTGCCGTAAAGTAAGTTATTTTTTGTTACTATTACATGCGGTTATCTGAACCGTTTTCCATTTATTATTTTATGTAATCTAACTACAATGAAGTTTTGATATAATCAGTGTCTGGAAATTAGCCTTTCTGGTATTGATTTGGTTCAGACAAAATTCGGTTGACAATTTTAAGCTTCTGTAAAACAATTCTTCTATGATATCATCAGTTTTATTGAGTTATTGTTAAATATTTTTAGTTGTCTTTTAACTTTTATTACAAAATTTTTGAAGAAGATTGTATTATTAGTCAAGTCATCGACTATGATGTATTATTACACCTAACTACACCTACGTTTTTGTACAAAATTAGAGTACCATGTTCCAGAATTGTTTTGATAGTTGCAGGGTTTTATATGACATAATGTTACTACCTGTTACTAACAGTCAATATTGGTATCACATTCATCACTTTACAACAAAACAATAATGAAATAGTTAAGTTTGTTTATTGAACAATATTTACAAATTTGTTAGTGAATTGCATTATACTCTTCTTTTTTCTTTTCGTTACCATAGTTTTTTAATTGTTATTCTTTTGTACATATTTTTGTTTAATTTTGAATTTTGGATTCATCTTTTGTATTTGTTTGTATGTAGAGTCTGCTGTAATTCGTTTAAGAATCAACTGATTTTGATGCGGGTTTGTTGTCATTGAAGTAAGTTCCTTCGATTTGGTCATAGGATAATTTGAAAAAATATCCTTTGTACGAATATTTCAATGACAAATGTATATACATATTAGCGTTTTTGTGGCGAATTATTAACATTCACAACCTATACTTATCATCTCACCAATTTGTCCTTTGAAGTTGTCTAACTTTACTTTTTTTCATACATTTCGGATTGTCATCGTGAATTACAGATTTGTTGAACTATTATATATTTTAAATTACATCAGATTGGTTTTAAAAAAAAAACGGAATAAGATATTAATCCTTATTAGAGTGCATAAGCAAATGCTTCGATCACCTCACCCATGTTTGTAGGTTAAAATTAATAAAAAGTAAATGAATTGGGTTTGTAGATCTAGAAGAAAAAATGAATTAAAAGCAATAGTAAGTCGAAGGGTGGATTCCAGATTCTCCAAAAAGTTAGTTCAGATTGTGTAAACTTTTCGATGTTTCAAATTTTTGTTGGGAGTAAATGAATTCTTTATTGTATTTGTCTAAAATATGTTTTTCTCGTAGATAAGAATACAGAAGACACAGCAATATAAGAGTAGCTATTCTTTCAGGACAAATATGCAACACATCTAAAAGTAGCTACTGATTCGACGGAATGCATGATTAAGCAGTGTGTGACCAAACGTGCACTAAAAGAACCTTCTACAGTATGTTTTTTTTAAAACCGTGCCATTTGCATGTTTTTAAACTACCTTAATCACGAACACATAAATGTTTAAAAAACAAAACACGGTCTGTGCCTGCACCAGGACAGGTGTACTTACACTCGCCGGATCTTGCAATCCACTGCGTATGTTGCGTTTCGAGTTTTTATAAAACTTCTGCTTGTGTTTGTGTAGAAATATTTTTGACGAGTAGGAGTTAACAAAAACAAAAAGAATTCAAAAAAGTAATTTTCTTTTAAAAATAATTCAAAACCAAATTGTGCGATTGTAATTCAAAAGAAATTGAAAAGCTCTTTTGTGGTATTGCTTACCTCGTTCCATTCTCTCCGCTGTCGACAATCTCGAGGAGCACTTCGTTGGCCAGCTGATTCGGATAAGTCTCATTCCACCGATTGTAAACCTTAAATCGATTCTTTTCGCTGACCTTGGGCATTTTGTGCTGGCATATAAAACGGTGCCTGTCAACAGATGACTGCGCTGACCACCTGCAATTACGATTAGAGGGGGAAATTTAAGTATTTTTCCTTTCAAGGTGCACTCGCTTTCACTTTAGGATAGAAGAAAGGCGATTTTGATTTTTCTAGTCATGCAATGTCAATCTACACTAACGATGCATCAGAGTCGTGCGAAGGACAGAAATTGTTCTACTGCCCTGCAGGGCTGAAAAACCCTACTTAAAGCCGGTATGGGAGTAAAGGTTTTGGGCTTGTTTACGTTATAAAGCATTATTAACGCAGTCTAATGACCCTACGATTATACAGTAAATGTTCTGAAGTGAGGATACCCAATTAACCCCAATTACAAAGTGAGTATGTCTTTAATTAATCCGTGGTAATTGAATTGCTTAAAGTTGGCCCTTTGATTAATCCGCACAGGTGTGCTGGGCTCCCTTCTCAAAAGGGCTATCCTTTATGCCCTGATTATCTCGAAAACGAACCAAGCAGACATGGGGTCAGAAGGGTGCAAAAATCTAGATCAATCCAGATAAGCAGCACTGCGACCTACTTGCATCGGGCAGACTTATCTGGTTAATTTGCTTATGACGCAAACTGTTCCCTATGTCCGCTGTCCGTTTTATACTGACAGACAAGGGACTTTCCTTTAACAGTTGCCGCTGTAATTAATTGGCCTATTTGGGTGAAATATAGTGGTCATATCCTGGCCATACTTTCGTAGGCGACACTCACCGGCCGAAGGCGTTCAGAGCCCACCGAGTGATTTAGTGAAGCAATCGTGAGTGTCTTTTTCGAGTAAATCAAAGCATTTCCTGTAGGTGCCACGGAGATAGTGTTCTCCTCCAACTATAGCCAACGACACCCCAGGTGGCTATAACCAGCAAATGCCGGTAGCAATTTCACCTCCTCTTCCCTGATTGAAACTTGCCCGCGATACACTTCATTTTTGGAAAATTGTTCCCAGAATTTAATAACACTACCTTTGCGTGGTAATACGAAATGCTCGAGAAATTATATCGGTTTAGGCAGAGAGGAGAATGTCTTGCCTATAGCTGAAATGCTCGCTTGGGAATTTGTGGAATTACATTTTTAATGTACAGAGTGTACCTGTTTTTGATGTGATAAAGGAGCTAGCAATATTATGTGTATTAGCTTACTACCTAGCTGGTATTTTACCTTTGATTAGGCCGATTCGACTGCGAATAGACGTTCCGTTTAAAAATGTTGCATATCTTTGCTACTTTTTAAAAAGCTAAATATAAACCTTAAACCTATAAGTGTAATTGATAAATCCTATACAAAACTACTTTTGTTATATAGTGAATTTCGTCGTTTTTTTTTTAGATTTTCGAAGCTTTACATATAATATACATACATACATACATGTATAAATTCATGTTGATACACTCTATAAACGAAAACAAATATAAATGTTTCGAAATACGTGCGACAAAAATAGTTTGTGATGCCCAAACGTTTATTATCTTTATTATTTCTAATCATATACTACTTGCATGAAAAAAAATGTATGATATGATCATCACAAAGTAATTTAACTCACACGTTTTAACTCTCAAATTAAGCAAACCAATCTATTGAAGTCATAAATGATTTATGACTGCAATAGACTGATCATAAATATGCTTTTCTATCATGTTGAACAAATTATCTTATGACTGCCTTAAGTTTATAACTGCCTAGTGCATGCGTCCCTTGATATTTCATATGCGGAAGAAAGGTGAAAGATAATTACCAATGTTCCGTTGAAAAACATTTCGTTGTGGCCATATTTTGTATTAGTTGTGGCTCAACAACCACTGGTTGCATTTTCATTCGAAAAATTGCGTTTAAATATTAAATTTCATTTTCTTATTTTGCTATTTGTTTAAGCTTGCAAAAAATTCTAGTAGTGTCCCCTTAAAAGAAATTGATTGAAATATAAAGTATGATATGATTTTTTATCATAAAAATTATAGAATAGAAACGATCTTTTGAATGTTTGTAGGCCATAAATAAATCATAGTATGTATCTAAAATTTAACATTTTTCTGTCAACTTTAGGCCAATCGGAAGTAGAAGCTGAATTTGAGCCTGTTGAGGGTTGGGCTGGATTTAGGTGGTAATCTACTTTTGAAGAATCTTTTTCCTTTATGCTATACTTCAAGAAATTTTTTTACTTGAAGAAACAAATTTTTAAAATTTTTATTTCATTCGAAATCAAATTTGTAAAATTGCAGTATAGATGAAAGTAAATATTTTTGTCTATATTGTTTCTTGTTTATTCGGTTAGGAAACTACATCGGGATTAATTTCAAACAATTAGGATCCTAGTTTTAGGGTTCCGTACCAAAATGGTAAAAATGGTGCGAATTCGTCCGTCTGTCTGTCCGTATATCACAGCTGCTTATTTCAGCAACTACTAATGCTATCAACTTGATATTTGGAATAGTTTTAAATAATGTTTGCCCACCTTTATTGCAAATGAAAGAATTTGAAAAATATTTTTATTTTCATTGCAAAAGGAGCCGAAATTATGGTCGAAATTTTAAAGTGAGGTTACTAGGTCAAGTGGGGTATCATATGAAAGGTCTTCATTTCTACATTAATTTCCTTTTATGCCGCATAGGTTTCGACCTATGATGAAAAATGTCTAAAAAATTACCATTCCCTTATCTCCGAAGTTTACAAACCGAAAAATCTAAAGTAATTAGAGTCGATAGAGGTTTATATAAATATCACAGGAAAAAATAAAAAGATGTCTCTAACTAGCACAGTTTTTTAGAAATCAGGAAAAATCCGTTACAAACAAACTTAATTATGCGATCCCAAAAATGAACTCTACTGCGTGCTAATAATACCCATAAATATTCATAGAGTATAATTTAATGAATCACTAAAACTATGAAAAAAGGTTTTTAGAGGATTGCTGAAAGTTTATATAATAGCAAAACTATAGTGCTAATCCTAGGTTTTATTGTTTTTGAGACGGTCGATGAATTTAATTAAATATCGTTTTATACGTTTCCTCCTAAGGTACGACAACCCTCGGTGCGTCAGTCCGACTCGCAGTTTTTTATATTGCAAAGAGACAAAAAACAAACTTATTTTATGTTAATATACAAAAATTATTCTGCAGTCATACAACTAAGTTAGGTTATTCTGGCAAAGACTCACTTAGGTGATACACATAAGGGCCATTGTGACACCAACATTCATTCTTAAAAGTTTTCTTGATGCGGGGTGAATACAAAAATATGGGGAAGAATTTATGATAACGTAAACAAGCACTTTCTTTAATTTGTATGAGTCTAAAGCAGTACAGTGTTCTAGAAAATAGCAGTGATAGATACTGAAGAAAATTACATAATTTTAGGGAAACTTAAAAGATATTTTCTAGTTCAATCTGAATAGAGAAATATCAATTTGGAAAGATTTTATTCCTAGGAAGCAGCAGAAGGCACAAGAAGTCTTTTTTTTTTAAAGGGGTAATCCAATATTGAAGAAAGCAGAAGGTTGAAAGTAAGCAAACATAGAAAGTAAAAACCTTCCCTGTACTTTACAAAGTCATTTTTAGAAATAAAAAACCTCCTCTTCCAACGTTACACAATCTGCCGACATACCCTTGGGTAAAATAGTACGCGAACGTTTGCTAGTCAAAAAAAACATTGAGGAACATTTTTCTTGTGCACGGCACAGCTTCCGGAAGACTGAGCAAACCACCTAACCCTTTTGCTCGGAAGCGAGCACTGTTTTCGGTGTTGTCGGATGGGTCCATTCGCGCGAACCTTACCTGTATTTTATGCTGGGGTTGAGCACAGCGCAATGATACCTCAGGTCTTGGCTGCTCCTGCAAATAATGCTCATAAGTAATGCACACACGGAAAGGTGCAGGAACATTTAATTTTCACTGAAATCAAAAAAAAAAAGTACTTACTGCGCTCTTCCTGCCAAAGGAGCTTACCAGGTGTATTCGATTCAATTAAAAGTTTAATTGGAACCGGCCGACCACCGCGAAAAGTTCGTAAAGTAGATTTTTATGGAAGCGCATCTTCAGAAAAATTAATTTTTTTATTTTTCCCCTCCGTTGTACTTCATACTTAGAGGTTGTTGGAAACCAGTTCCTTTACATTTTACTTGCTGTTGAGCAAAAATTAATATAAAAAAAAAAAAACGAAAGGAAGCGAACATCTCGGCCCAGCAGCTCCCCTACCTTTCTTCGAGCGTTCACGGCGTTTTAACTCCAATCTTAAATCGTTAAGGAATTCCACCATTAATAATTTGAGTGCTTGTTAAGACGGAAAGAAAAAGCATTTTTATCTGACTCTCACGATTCTTCCGCCGTTCCGTTTGTCGCAAATAAAAAATTAAAGGCTCTCGTAAAAAGGCAAAAATCTTAAAAATTGTGCGAGGGTAAAAGTTCCCCAATTACCTTGAAATATTTATGTGAAAAATATTTTTGTATTCTTTATGTGCCAAAGTGTATCCACTTGGCTCGTGTATCTTGTTCTATTTTGTCTCTTTACTTACGCCCAACGGCGCGGTATTGCGGGTGGTGTTTGATGGCGATGGGCAAGATTCTGAAGATAACATCCAGAAAAGTCTGGAGACGGGATGAAAATACGTTAAGGTACCAGTCTTCCTGTGGATTCTTTAAAAATTCATACACTTACATACCCCCCGTTTTGGGTGAAATTTATTCGACCCTTGGGTGTAAATGTTTTGCGGGAAGGAGTTATGGAGATGATGTCCCTGAACATCCTTTTCTTGTATAGCTTCCAGTCAGTGCCTATACTTAATTCTGAACGATTTAAGGCGGATTTTTTCGGGGTTTGAAATCCTGAAGGATTTGAGTGGATTTTTTGGAGCTCAATAACATTTAATTGACTTTTTATCGGAATTTCTCCAAGCTGGTTAATTTTTTAATATTTGAATAATTGAGTTCGGTTTGATCGTTTCTTGAGGGTCAAAATTTCTCTGGAGCAATCATTTCATTCTCGAAAGAGTTAAAGGAAAACCAAAATTCTTAAGTCTGACTTACGCAATGGGTTTTCATCATATTTATGGAAACATTTCGAAAATTTACGCTTTAACTTCACAACAAAAATGTTACTATACTTCTTACGTTCACCTAAGGCTAAATAAATTGATACCTTTTTATCATGTATTGTATATGTACTTTGTACAATGTATGTACGTAAATTAAATGTAAAATCTCTTGTATAACATTCTATAAACATTTCAACTATTCACATGAGAAATATAACACGATTTAAATCGTATCAATTTACTTGATTAGGAATTATCTTGAAAGTCTTGCCAACAAAGTTTTGAACAGGCTAATGCTTTCTAAGCAATTTCGTTACCTAAATAATGCATTAGATAATAAAAGCAAAGTTATGTCACAAATGCAATGCATTTGTGTGTACTCCTTGAAATCTCAAATAAATTAATCAATGAAATCGATACTTCGCTTCCTGAAAATCTTCGTTACTCATGTACAACTTTTATTTCCGAAAGCTCTTATATTCCATACCCGGTAGCTAGATGGATTCTATTTCGTCTACCCATGGATAGAGCTTCATTTCTGTTTGCATAATAGCCTTTGGGCAACTGACTTGTGGCTTGTGAGACGTAATGCCATTGAGAGCAATGGAACGCTGCGTTGCAAGAAAATGCTCGTTCAATCAGTCCATAGAATTAAGTTGGGCAGATGAAATTTTCAAAAGCTTTAGAAACTGTAAAGGCTTCTTAGTGAAAATCAGTTAAACGATTTTCACATGGCCTTTTATGCGTTTTTTAAAGAAAGTTGTGAAATAGTGGTTCGTGAAGCCGATACATGTAAAGTTTTTCACAACGCCTTTCCTTTGTAGGGAAAAGTTAGTATTATACTCTTAGTTCTAAAGGAGGTGGATAAATATATTTACAACCATAAGTAGATTAATGCATGTAATATAGATATTAGATATCACAATCATTAGACTTTTTATTATTAATTTTAACTAATTACGACCTTGTCCGCGGACGTATCATATTTTTTGTTTCTGTATTGTTTGCTTAATACGATATTTGCTGGATAATCAATAAATCGCCAGAAGCTATAAAATTTATATTAAAGCAGCGTAAAGTTATGCAGAAACATCAAAATCCAAATTTTCTGATTCAGCTGTTAGGATGATGATAAGAAAATTTAATCGTAAAATATTATTACTGCTTTTCAATTGCATAAACACAATTTTACTAAATTTCCGTTCTGGATATGGTTTTGTGAAATGCTAAGAATTCGCAATTGTAAATTTTCAAAATTTTGAGGCATTTATACAAACATATGTATATGTACATATATTGACTTTTCTCACAATTTTATGTGTGCGTCCTAATGCCAGAGTCGGAATGAGAGAAATATTTTAAATAAGTCTACGATTGAGGGAAAATATACTAATATACTTAGAAGAAAAAGTTCAATTATTTTTGAGAAAATTTCAATTAGCTTAAACATTTAGCTGCAAATGGCTGTTCCCTAAGAAGGATTATTTTGAATGCTATGTATTACATTAAAGTTAAATGCGCAAATTTTCAAAAAAGTCCATATGTTTAACTAAGGAGTTGTAGCTTTAAAATTTGAAATATTTTTTATCTTATGGTATAAATTTAAGACTTTATTATTGCGCAAACTCGGGGACGGTTTTAAATTAATTACAACACTCTAGTGCACTGTATTTCATGTATGCTACTGCTGCAGTTGTACCTAGTAAGCTCCTCTGTCCTAAAAAATTAAATGTTAGTTGATTTCGATTATTACCCAGGATCCAGTTGACTGAACGATTGGTGTGTAATCTCCTTTCCATTATATCCCCAATGCCACTTATGAGTGTTCCAGTCATAGCAGCCTCCAATCCAAATTTCATCAGGATCGGTGTCCATGGCTATCAGATACGATCTCAATTTTCTATCAGCTGAACTGCCAGGCTCCGCTAATTTGCTATTTTTATCCTTGCACTCAAAGTGAGCGTCGAGCCAGTTTAATCTAGACGAAGAAATGAAATAGCACTCGGAGCCGATCCTTTTGAAGTTTGGCGGGCACATGGCATACATGCGCCTCTTCACTCTTGTGTGTTCAGCCAGAGCAGCGCATAGGACTGAACATTTTTAAAAGTAATTGATTAAAAGTTATTTTTAAATTTCTATAAAAGCTTACTTGTGGCTAGTACAATTAAAACGGTTTTCCACAGCATTTTGATTATTCTATTTTTTTCTTATATCCTATATAAAGCCGAGAAGTCCTTCTTTTCAATGCACCAGTCCCCGCAACCGTGACTGTCCACTTCCTTTAAATTTCGGTCCTTATTCCGGCGATTGAATCTCGCAAACTATTTTGCAAATGCACAAAATCATTCAATCCAGGTGTGGTGATTTGCGGCCGCTTACATTGTCCCTTTGGTTCGTCAACGTCTGCGACTGAAATAAATGGAAGCAGAAAAGAGACGATTATTACCTCATTCGGGTTGCGATTGTTTTATTTTCGCGGGATTAATCGAAGATCTACTTTCACTGCACTCATTCGGGTGCGGTAGAAGCGTTTATCTCTGAGACGAAATCTGATCCTTGCTAAAATCGACGTCTGTCTGCTGATAAAGGGGTAAACCACAATGAACATGAAAATAACACTGAGATTGTGCCCGTTTGTGGGTTTTGCGAAAAAGAATTGCTGTTGAAATTGAATACAGCGCATTTTGAAAACAATCGGAAAAGCAATGGGCGCCGAGAAAGAGGCACTGCTGATGCGTAAAATACCTCTTCAGATATTCCTTCGCGCAGAGGAAGTTATAAGATTTTTTTTTTATGTTTTTGTAACTTATCTGAAAAAAAACGAAATTTGTACGTACAAAATTGCTCGTCGATCTATCATTTGAAATTAGACAGACCAGAGTTCTTGAACTTTCTTGTTTTTGATGTTAGATTGACGTAAATAAATGAAAATTTAATTTGCATGGCAATGATAAAATTAACGACGATGAAATGATCCAGTTCAATTAAGACTTGTTTGGCTAGATTACAGCTACAGCTTAATACTAGGGAAACTGACCGGAAAATTTGGATGACATTTATTAAAAAATTAAGGTTTAATTTCTTTAAATTAGGACGAGTAATTTAAGACAAATTTGTCTGAATTATTTTTAAATTAAAATAAAGATCTATGCTAGGATGGATTTGTAATGAAAAACAGAGCAAGTAATTGTAATACATATAATATAATTTCATCGAATTAAAGGAAAAAGTTTAGTTTTTAATAACGTTTTGTTTTTTGCAACATTTCAATTATAGAAATATAGAAATAACACATAGCAAGGAATCAGTTGAAAATTGTTTAAGTATATAACATAGTCTTGCAAAAAACGCGATCAATTGATAGTATCTGGAATCTGGATGGTCGAGCTTGCTCGAAGAGTTAATTAAAACGCATATAAGCATAATAAATAAAAGTAGTTATACTAAAATAAAGCGAATCACCCTCTGAGCATTTTACACTCAACGCTGGGTGGGCAGTTCGCGCTTTTTCACTGCCTCGCTCATTCTTTAACTTAAAATTTAGATTTTTGGCAAATAAGTAGTTATGTAGATTTTGATTGTTCCCCATCTAAAATTTTTAACTTTGGACAACGGATTTGAAATCAGTGACCTCAAAACCACCATGTATCAATTATCATGAAAATTCATTGAAGAATAAGATTTGAAAGATCGCCATTTTGAATTCCGAATTTTTCCAGATATGTCACCTATCTAGATCGATTTATCATATCCAAAAACCTCTGTATACCAAAATTCAACAAAATCGTTAGAGCCCGGTGTCATGTGATATGAAACATAGTTCTAATATGCGAGTTTTAAAAAGGGTCTTCAACGCTAAAGCGGAAAATAACGTGTAATTAATTTTGAAATTACTGCAATTTTGTATAAAGCCTGTGACAAAGATCGTTATAATTCAAAGCTTAATTATAGAGTTAAAGTAAATCGTTTATGAGAAAGATGCCTATTTCAGTCGTTACGTGTAGCAAAAACAAAATCCAATATTTTTACTATTAGAATATTTCTTGTACGTATATATTTATTAGTGGGATATGGGAAAGTTGAAATAAAGTTCATATTTCATAAATCCTAAGTTCCTATTGCATAAGTTCCGCCGATCTTTGCTCTTGGTCTGCCGCTGATTATATTTGAGTCGATATAAGTTCCGCACAGATTCTGAGATACATTCAATTACTGTCTCCATATATCCACCTTTCCAGCGACATTTGCATACGGCATCGGGCAACTTTTGGGATAAACCTAATAAGGCAGTCGTCGCAATTCCGCGATCGATTAAGAGCCCACCGCCCAAGGAGACGGCCAACAAAACACGAGTCGACAGGCGTTTAACAGCATTCCAAATCGAGAAACCTGGCTCGATGCCCGCGGATACAAGCCGCGGACACTTGCGATCCGCGGACTGCATCTCGCGCAGCATCCACGCTGCACCTCCGACCCTGGGGACAATAACGCGAACAAGTTACGTTATATAATTCCCGGGCGGTGAGTGGATGCCGTTAATCGATTACAAATCTTTCGGGCGGGCCTACAAGCGCTCGGTCCTTCTGCGGTCGCGAAGATTGTGTCTTCCTTTTTAAGGTCGCCGATTTAATTGAAATGGAAATTTCAGTCTGGGACTGGGTTTGCGAGACCTCGGGACTGGCCACGGCCATTCAGCGAACACCGAACACAAAATGGGCACGGATGCCGTGCTGCGTGTGCATTCATCCGGGCATGGGTGGAACTGCATTTTCCGCACGTGTACTGCACCTTCGATCTGCACCGCAATATTTCATTTCATGTTTATTGCAACGAAGCAGACAGATCTGGGACTATCTGATGATGGGATTGCGTTTTGTGGCGTGAACCACTGCTGGTTTAAGAGGCGGACTCATCCTTTGGAGTTTAAGCTAAAAGGCGAAGCTGTCATCATACTGTGGGCTGTGGGTCGTTTTATGTTCCTTCTTCCGGGTGTTCGAATGTAGTTATTTCGATATCTTCGAAGTTTAAGCAGTTAATGCTCAAGTACATTTTTTTTAATTGCTCTGGTTTATTTTACCCTGGATCGAAGTTTTGGATTATTAAACAACATCAGTAATCAATATATTAGGTAGTTTATATGCCATATACACCAGAATTTATACGAAAAATCATTCTACTAAAATAAATTTACAGAGTTTGAATAAATCTTTAAACATCGCTAAAATGTTCAAACAAATACCTGGAATTCGAATTTACACGTTAGAAATTTGAATAAGGGGTATCAACACTGTAATCGAATTTGTTTCTTGCAAGTTTTTGTAAAGTAATGCAGGGATTTTTGTAAAGTGTTTCAACATATACCAATCTCTTCAAGTGTTGCGAGCATCGTCTGTCAGAATATCTCTTCTTTTAATTCAACCCTTCAACCGCAAAATTGGAATTGAAAAACATGAAAATAGTTGCATTATTTTTAAGAATGTAGTAGAATAATAAGGATAATTTTAAAAAGTATAAATTTTTGTTTTCTAACTCAATTCAGCATTAAATTATTCACTCTTAGATGATGGAGACATCGGCAAATGACTTATTTGAGCTAGGAGACATGATTCGAGCACTTAAAGTCCTATAAATAAATTTGTTATACTGATGTTTTTCTAATATAGTTAGGGCTATTATTAAGCGTAGTCGCTTTTCTTCCTGAGAATGAGAATAAACGTGATACGCGCATACTATAACTTTTTAATTATTTACTACTTACAGTACAAACTCTATTTACACTTACAAGCATTTACCTAATTCATATATGAACTTAAGTTGCAATTGTAACATCGCAAGTTATAAAATTTTAGCAGAAATTGCCGAAGTAATGCATTCGAGTAATTTATTTAATTACTTTTAATATGCCCAATTTCTCATTAACATGTCGTCAAATATACAACCTCTTTCATCAGTTCAAATGATTTTCAATTATCACTTAATTCCTTTCCCATGATGAGTTTTCACATATTTGTTTTTGTATTTTTGGTCGATATTTTATTAATTATTTAGACTTTTTTCGAATTTTTCAATATAGATATTTCCGATAGTTTCTGTTTGATGTAAAAGATGGGATAAGCTATTTATCTTTTTCGTTTATCGTTAAGGTTCATTAACCTAAAAACATAAACATACTAATTGTGGGTTAACAGCTTTCCCTTAATATCATTTAAAAACAAACTTGAAAATACATCTGTATAAATCCAAAACCTTATATTGATTCACCTGAGCATTAGCTTTGTTTCAAAGATAATTTTAGGTGAAAAATTGATTAGATCTAGCTAAACTTCTATTAAAATTGTATTTTTGACAAAATATGAGGGTGCTTACTAGGACATTTTTTCAATAATGTAACATAATTTATAATTTCAATACTTCGTGGAATATTATTAATTTTATTTTGGCACTTATTCTGGCCATTTGACATTAGAATTTTTAGATGAATTTTAAAGAAAATCTGTTAAAGAAATCATAAAATATTTTTAGCTGAAAGTTCTGAATTTACTCAAAGTGACGGACATCCAATATTGGATATATGTATGTATGTACATATTGATTGGGTCGATTAAGAAAGCATCACATTAACTTACTAGACTTAACTTATTGCATGACTTGAAATGTGCACTTTTTATTTATAAAGTGTGATTATCAGATGACACCGAGAAAAGATTTTATTTATAATTGACAAGCGGTTTTAGGGTTCCGTATCCAAAGGGACCGAGCGAAACCCTGTTGTGGCAATGTTGTCTGTCTGTCTCTCCGTTTATTAGATGGTAACATGTAGTTTCTTGGTCAAAAAACGAAAATCTTATGCTTTTGCCGTTGAAAAGAGCTTTCCAAGGAGAGTACAAATATGTATGTATGTACATATATGTATATTGTATATATTTTTCAATATTTGTTCATTAATGTTTGTCTTTTATAGGATGTAGCTAAAATGACAGATCTAATATTTTTAAATGTATTGTATATTAATTGTTTAGGAAATTTAAACTGAAAACTTGCCAAATTTTTGAATAGCAGACAAATAAGAATAAAAGCCTCACTAAAAATGTGCAATAAACCACTTTTGATTTTGGCTCATGCCCAATGTTCGATCAAATTATTTTGATAATACCCGGTATCTTCCGGTACATGAGCATGATTTCAATTCAGAACAAATTGGCTGCACCTGCTAGAAGAATTCGCTTTTCTTATTTCACCGCGAAATATTCCTTGTCCGGAAAAGTATTAAATCGAAGAATCTCCCAAGCTACCTATCGCGGCATGTACGCAATACTTGGCGTGGCGTGGCGTGTCATTAAACTAGTTACCTTTATCTTTGGACTAGTTAATTTGTCGTTGGCGTCGCTCGATTAATTTGTCTATGCCGCTCCCCTGTTCATTGCTCAACTTTTGAGCCGCTCGTGGATGTTTCTATTAGAAGCGCTTGAGGCGTTTTTATTGCATCGCGTTTTGCTCCAAGTGCGAACCGCGGGCCTATCATCGGGCAATGAGCAAATATGCGGTGCACAGTGCACTTGATTTATCGTCATTATGTTGCCCCGGTAAACAATTCCTTGGGCTTGCTGCAAGCGATATAATTGTTGTTTTGGATCGGCAGCTTCGCAAATAGAAATTAAATTTTTGTTCGTTTGCTGCGGGGGATTATATCAGTGAAAATGGGTTATGTAAGCAAATGTGCGCAATAGTGCCAGTGACATACAGTCAGGGACAAAATTTCCTCATGCTTTTCATCTACAAGGAAACTGAGTTGAAACTGTAGAGAAAATGTGTTAAAAAATTTGACCATTTTCAATGTACATACATTGAATTAAGAAGGAATCACTTAGTATATTTAAATACCGATCTAAATGCAATAGGATAACACTTAAAATTAGAGTCTTCAAGAAAAATGTAATCTTATTCAATTCAATTTTTTACTCTTCCAATTGTATTCATGTTTAGAAATATTTAGTTAGGCTTGGGGATCGACTCAATTTTATATTGACATTAAATTCTATATGTTCATGTCTTCCATATGTATTTAAAAACAAAATATAACAGTGCCAACATTTTTATTTAAAGTAACATAAAAAGATAAACGTTTTAAAAATCTAATAGAAATAAATATTATTTTTATCAAGAGTACATTTTCATACGAAACAAAATTCATTCATACAAAATAAAATTTAATTTATTTCTTGAACTTCCAGTTTTTCAATTTAACTTTATGTATGTTCTCCCATTTTTATCACAGACTGTAGTCTTGTTAGAACCAAATTTCTACTGTGGGGGATCAAAGAGCAAAATGACTGGTTTTATTATTCGTGAACCCGAAAAATCGTCAGTTCTACGAAGCAACCATTCATAAATAACTCTGGCAGACAAGATGTCTGTCTGTTGTAGATTTCATCAGGAAAATGTAATTGGGAACCATGCATGTCATTTCGTGACCTCTGCAGCTACACACTTCACCAGCGTTGGATTTTACGACTTGAGACCTCGCTATATTGTGAGCTCGTGCCATGGCACAGTGCTATCATTTAAATTATTCAAGTATGTTCGTTTCTTTTGACAACGTGCCACATAAGTCCTCAAATGCACTTCCACCGTCCTAATGTCTCTCTAAGCTCCCCAGACGGTTGGATTGGAGATATGTGGGTGGATGTCTGTAAAACGTTCACGTCCCTCAAAAATAGACTTCTCATGTTTTTTCGACGCATTTGCTCTTATAAAATCCTCCCTTCCCCGTACTACGTACGTATTATATATATCGCAATCGTTTAGGTGTCCTTTCCTGTGCAAACTCTTGCGACATCGACCGACTACTCTGAAAATGTCTTAATTAATTATAGCCAACAGCACGTGCATACCGTGCGCTGTTGAGACTTTCTTCGCGCGGTAAAAAATTACACTCAGAAAAAAGGTACTGTTTTTAAAGAAAAACTACATTAATTTTAATGAAAATGCATCATATTTTGGCGAAAATGAAATCGAATCTTTAAAAGAAGGGAATAAATTACATTAAAACCAAGAAATCGATTTTTTTTTATAAATCAATATCAGTGTTTTCAAATCCCGACATTTTTTTCTTTTTTTTAAATAATATTCATTTTCATTCGTTCAAACCACAACTCTGTTAATTCAATGTTAAGTTTTATAAATATGAAGACAACATTTTCACTGGTGTAAGTATTTTTTTATTATTATTTTACTTGAATTTAAAAAAATGTCCCTTCAATTAATGAAAATTCTTAGAAATAGGGTAGGAATTCCTCAAATTAAAGAAATTTTAGTAGCTTTAATAAGAGAAAAGATTTTCTTCCAATTTAAAGATTCAGTTTTTCTGAGTGTATGAATCTGGCGAAGAAAGACTTACGAATTCTTGAGATGTTTTTTCCAGTAATAAAAAAATAACATGATAATTGTGGGAGCTTTCGAGCTGTCCAAACCCCTTGAGATAGGCCGGGCGGATGACCGCTTCTGCAAATTGCCGGTTGCACTGCCCCTTGATTAATCTATCTCCGGACCGTGATTTATTGCCGGTCACTGTTGCTGTTTCCAGCTGCTTTCCGCAGTCATGGGTATCGCGAAGCAGCCTGGCGGCGACGAGCTTTTAGATGTTCAACACTCTCGCAAAGATTGCGTGGACCGTGACCTATCTATCGAACGTAATGAAACGAGTATTGGCGCCGTCTCTAGATTACAACTCCGCAAAAATTGCCGTGTATGCTAATTGAGTGCATATCAGGAACTTCAGGAAATTAAATTTTTTATTTGTGATGAGTAATACTCGTTAACTAATTTTATGATGGTACTTTTTATGGTCTTCTAATCGGAACGTCTACTTTTAGCTTCTTTAGCGTTGTCATTTTATTATCTTATTTCAGACATAAATTTAAGTGCGGTCAAATAAATTGATTATGTGATGCTCATACTTTTCCCACAGAAACAAGTTTTATGATGCCTCTAAATATGAATATTTCAATTTTATTTGTATTGTTTATTGTTTTAAATGGGTTCATTGCAATCTGTATTCATTCACATAAAATCAATATGCACTGCGCGGCAAAATTAATTCTGCGTCCACTGTATATGTTACGAGTTTGAAATTCAACGTATATTAAACGAGTTTTCACCATTATGGATTACTATCTGGTGTACGAAATTGAACTACTTATTTTAAAATGTGCTCATTAGCAGCTATATAGCCTTTGAAAAAAAAAGCCTAAATTTCGCAGTCTATCTCAAATAATAAAAAACAGGAAGTTAATAAAATACAATTTTACAATTTTGGTAGTAGATAGACCAACCTTGACCTCATCTATTCAGTTTTCAGCGATTACAAGACGATGCAAAGAATTGTTCTGATTTGATTTTAGGCTTAATCAACTTTTCACGGACTGAAAATGTATATTTGTCAATACAAAAATTTTATGATTCAAATTTTATTATGTAGGAGTATGTACAGTGCTACGTAAAAGTTTAGGACCACCGATGAATTTATAGTAAACTCATATTTGTACAACCTTTTATTCAAATGCTCCTTTATATGGGTCTAAAATACATCATTAAAATAAAATTAGGTACACCCATCCCCCGATTTGCATGGTACTCAATTTATACAGTTTCGCTTGTATACGGTTTTTAAATGAAAAAATTTTTTTTGGGTTTTATTTTGATTGTTTTGATTAATGAACGGACTGTTTTAAAAGCTCGATTAAAAGTTACGTAGCAAAAGAATATGGAATAAATGAGGCAACTGTTAGGACAATAAAGCGAATGGAAGAGGAACTACCGTAAGCGCAAAATTTTCTACATATAATCGAGATGATTTAATAGAAGCAGTAGAAAAAGCTCTAGTAATCTGGATAGAGGACAATAGTAAAAAAACGTATGTGGATTCTAATTCGATAAGAAGCAAAGTGCTTAATATTCTTAGCTTTTTAAAAGAAAAGCAACAAACTTCATCTACTACAGAATTTAGTGCAAGTTAGGGATGGTTTGGAAACTTTAAAAAAAGACACAATCTGCATAACATTCAACATAAAGGGGAATTGCTTCCGGTCATGAAAAATCGGCAGAGGAATATCCGGCAAAACTGACAAAAATTATTGAAGAAAAGTTCCTGACCAAGTATTTAATGCCGATGAGACCGGCTTATTGTGGAAAAAAATGCCCAGAAGAACTTATTTGTCAAGATGTGAGAGATCGGCCGGGGGATTTAAAGCAGCCAAGGTTAGGATGACTTTACTTCTTTCTAGTAACGCCCCAGCGATCGTGTTTTAAAACCTTTACTGAAAATTAATGAACCAATCCTCTTTTTATTCTTTAATCTTTATCTTATTTTACACGGTTATTATGAACATATCCTCGACTTTTCTTTATCTTCTTTTAATCGATTTACACGGTTTACAGTTTAATTGAACATATCCTTCTATTTTGTATGAATTCTGTGTCTCGTTCAGTGTTCCATTTTGCACAATTTTTCCATGAACATATCTACCGTGTAAATCGAGGGATTCTTTTTATAAAAAACAACTTTATGTAGTCCTAAGTTGTAAACAATACTAGAAATGTTAAATTTCTCAGTTTAATACCTGCGTAAAAGCATAAAACCGAAAATATTTTTCTTCTACTATATGTATTAATTTAACTTTGAAAATAATAGCCTTTAGCTCGAACAACATTTCTGGGAGGCAAACATTAATATATGTAGGTTTTAAAGCTTTTCATTTGATAAATAGCTCCATTCTTCAAGTAGCGGAATATTCAATTCTTCCACTGTTTTGGTCTTCTCTTTGAAGCTCTTCGCCCAGCAAAAAATGAATTATGAAAAAATATTCGAAACTCTGTTGCGGTTTTTAATTTTAACTTACTTTATCACAGGAACTGCAAAAATAAAAAAGGCTGAGGCCCTAAGCTTATTTCGATGACCAGGCATCCTGGCAATTAGGGTTCTGTGAAGAATATGAAGCTTTTATTCACTAGCATGTGCATAATATGCTATATGTCCCTATTGGAACTGTTGAAGCTATTATGCCATGGGGCCATTGAGGGCGTTTAATTGAGTCTTTCGACAGTAAAAATCGGGCTCGTGCAAATTTCAATTACATTATCATATCTCTCCCCAGGGCACTGTTGCATTATTAATTGCTACAACGCCACCATCCCACCTCAGTTGTTAAAGCTACACTGCAGGCCATCGGAGGCTTCGGCGAGGCGAAACATCGAAAATTTCTACCACCCACTGACAGCATCCCTAACAACCTGTGCAGCGTGCCTACTCTGCGCTAAATTGAAAATTCGCTCCATTATGCGGCCTTAATTTTCGTGGATTCCATCCATTCTCATTTCGACGTTATTACCCCTTTTTAATTTCAACCGCTCCAGTCGGTACCTATGTACTTCCCATCTGGCTGTGCAAAATTTTAATTGACACTTATCCGATAGCAAAAATGAGGTCCTCGTAAAGAACCGGGACGTGGCTCGGGAATTCCAAACCCATTAGCCCTCCGCATCTAGCGATACTCATCCATAAATCACAATTGCGCGCTCCAAAGTGCACCGAAAGGGGCAGTCTGTTTCCAGATAAAAATATTGTTCCATCCCAGTGCCTGAGCACTGAATCACATACTGCTGGGATTCACCCGGTAGTGGGAGAACCCTCTTCCAGCCCCTCGCAATATAAAAAGTCATAAAATTGCCACAAATCATTTGATTATCGATTCCTGCGCCGAAACCCGCAACCGGGAGTTGGCAACGGGGTATGCCGCTTTTTTAACAATTAAACGGTCATCAATAAATCGAAATCTCGGACTCTGCGAGATATATCCAGATGGGTGCGAGTCGAAATTCCCAGCCAAGTGTCTTCAATTAATCCCAATAAAATTGCCATAAAAAGCAATTAGCATAACTAGAAAGTGGGACACACACTTTGCGGGGGTTTCATTTCGTGCATTTCTCCTGGGGGATATGATTTATGCTCCCAAGTGCTCCGCAGTTGGTTCGCATGTCGCACATGAGGCACAGGTCAGGGCCGTCACCCGTTTTTATGCTCTCAGAAATAAAAGTCGTGGCTGTCCCAGGCCACCAGCTTAGTGACCGCAATTGTCTCAATGCATTTAATCCGCAGCTTCTCAACGATTTTTCTTTTATAGGACAGTGCTGTTGTCGCGCTGAATTACTCGATTTTCGAGTTTTGCGTCCACATGGCATTAAAATGCCGACCTTTTTCGATGGTGGCATCGTTATCTACCGAATTTCATTCTTTTTGTCATCCCAGGCCTTAGTGATAGGCTCTGCGTGATGCTTGGCCTTGAGACGGGATTTGCTAAAATTGAACCTAGGACTGAACCTGAATGCGTCCTCGTTCGACGCTTAAAGAGGATCAATTCGAAAATGCCAAAGGGGTAATCGCATTTGATGGGACTTTTGTACATCGTTTGACTCTCATAGTATTTTAAAGATGATCTCAGATTTCTTAAGGGTGAGAGCTTGAAACATTTTGGCTATATTTTAAAAATTATGATTAGATTTTGAATACAATTTTGCAAGAAGCCTGAAAGGTATTCAATTTTATAAAAAAAAAAAAACAGTTTTATTGCAGAATTGCGACAGATCTCTGTGGAATGTGGATTTGTTACTTTTACAAAACTCGGTTAAGCTGATATATTTATTAAACCGCGATAGAGCTTCAAAGTTTCTATATTCTATTATACTAACTTCAGTTAACTGAAAGTCATTTTCGAAAGTTATATCAAGGTAAACTTAAACAATTATACTTTAGAAAAAAATTTTTGACACATACAAATACAATATTTAACGGTCAGTTTATCATTGTCTTTCTATATTTTGAATTGTTCAATTAGTGCATGCAGAAATGAAAAAATACACCTCAATAGATTCAAAAATGTTCAAACTACTTGACGCTATCAAATATAAAATTTATTCAATCGAAGTTACAAAAACGAGCTGCCGAACTGAAAACAATTTCAGGTCCTGCAAGTTGAAATATAAAAAAGTTTTTACGAGAAATCGGCCCGGGGTGATTAAAATAGAACACCCTTTATAATGAGGGATACAAAGTATCCTCAATGTCCACAAAGTTAAGTTCAAAATTATCTTAAAAATTATGAAATTCTAAAAATGTTTATCTCCCACTGAAAATCAGTCGAATTGTTTCCGCTTCATTTTGTTCCATTCAACACGTGGAGTGTTAAAACGTTTTGAGGAAGTTTGATACTATATATGTAATTTCGATTTGCATATGCTCACAAAATGACGAAATAAACTTGTCTTGAACACCTAAAACAATTGTTTTTAATTCGTCACTGTTGAATGCATTAATTTCCTTATGGCTTACTAATCAGATGAATGCATAATATGATTTATTTCACGACGACTCTGCCATCGTCTCAACAAGATCTAGTGAGTCATAAAGTTGATTAGAATAAATTTCGAGGGACGTCCCATCTTGGCTGCGTCACCAATGCTAAACGATTGCATCAGTTCGCCTTCCCGCCTAAATAAATCCGCCGGTAAATAGCTGCTGATGAATAAGAAATGTGACTGTGACCTGCATTCTTCCTTAAGGTCCCTCTCGGTTTGAGCCGGGTGTGCTTTAGTTGCTAAATTTAGTAAGCGCTCTAACCTTGAACTATTCTGGGCCACCGGCGGGTATTTCTCAAGAGATTCTATAGAATAAAGCCCTCGTTCCCTGGATTGAGTAATGGGACCGGCGGTAAAGTGAGCTCGTTCATATTCGGGAAGGAGTAGGGCACCTACCGCAAATTTCTTCATTTCTTCGCAAAATTAATGAGCAAACACTTGAAGAAGGTGCAAATTTAGGGATCGGTTATTAAAATGAAGTGTCGGGGGAGATTTATTAAATGGCTTCTGAGTACCCAAGGAATTTTGAATGCCCGCGTGTATTTGTTGGCACGCTTTCTTAGGGGATTTTTTGAGATAAACTTTTCGGACGACCAGGGGAGGCGGATGCTTCAATGCACAGCTAATTTTGTTTTAATTATGCGCTAAGTGAAGATATATTTTAATAATTTCCAACTGAGTGCTTTTGAAATTCTCGGAATTTCAGAGTTATATGCAATAAAATTCTATTCTTTTGATGTAACACTTTATTTATAGAGCACGGAATTTGGCGAAATGGTGAAATTTGTAATCAAATTTTCAAGAAATTCTATTTGAAACCTTTAATTTCATTTTAAATGACATGAAGAACTATCTTGATTTACTGGTTGAAGTGACTGGATGGAACAATGAGATAATTTGTTTTTTAAATTTATTACATTCTTTTGTATATTGGAAATTAATAAAGTAATCACCGACGTTTTTCTTTATTTATTTTTAAATTATTTATATGCAATTTTATTTACTTTTGTTTTATTTTTCAGGTAAGGGATTTTAACTACAAATCTGTGGGAAGAAAAACGTGAGTAACTTAGATTGTGTATTTATAGCCCTAACTATAATGGCTTTAAAGCTCAGATCTACATATATCTTTCGTTTAATTCCCTTAAGGTTGGTTAAGTTTTTGTCAAATCTTAACAAACCTTAAGCTCAACTTTTTGATAGTTGCATTATAAGACAACGCATAAAGTGAGGTGCAAACCCACTAATTTCACTAGTACAGTTAAATCACGTAATGCATCTATTTTTCTCAATATTATGATTTATTTACATTCCACCAACATTTAAATAAGACCATTATACATAGTTGGTATTATGACATTTCATACAATCGTATAAGCTACCTTAAGGTGTCGTAAGGCTATTATACTGATTTTGGGCTTATAGAATAGGTATGATTCGTCATTTTCGTCGGAAATTTCAAATTGAATTAATTTGTAAAAGTAGTTATATTTCTTCAAGCAAGTAGTGGCTTTCAAAATATCGCCAGACTCACTTAACTATTTTGTTACCAAAATATCAGAACAGAAAAGCGATATTGTTGTCTGTTCAGAGCCTAACAACAACCTTCCCAACTGTAACCACAATTGCCCCTTTGCTGTCTCTAGCTATGTTTTAAACTACGCTATGCGGTATTCATAATTCACAAAAAACAATAACCTTCCTTTGACACAAGAGTCGAAGATAGTCTCGAATTACCTGTGGTAGCATTGTCCAAACAGCCGGCAGTTACAGTTTATCGCGCATTCAATTTCATTCTGCAAATATTTCAAATTGGCGCAACATTACCTGGCGACAGACCTTCCAATTACCGCAATCGTCCGGGTACCTTAACCCGTCCTAACCACCTACGAAAACTGTGTCTATTTGAACCAGGCTTCGATTCGCTCTAGAATAAATTGGATTACATTCGTCGCCGTGTTTATATTTCAAAATCGAATTGATAGCATGCAATCCGGCTCATAAAATCTGTAATACAGGAGGATTATGGGCGCTTTCACAGTGAAGGTCTTTCGCGCGTTCGGGCCTCAAAGAGGTTTAATCAAATCTGGAATCAGAGGAAATACCTCCTTTTCCGCACAGAAAGGTGAATGAAAAAGTTTTCGTGAGTTGAACATGAGATAAAAAGAGAAACGTTTCGAAGCATTTATCTTTTGGAGCGTACAAATCGCTTTGAGGAGCTTTCACGACGGACGGTTCCTTTCAGTGGTAGCCGTGAATGCTGCCTCCCACCCACACCCAGCTAACCTTTTCTACAAGAACGACACTTAGTATAAGCTGATTACAAACCAAAATCCTTCATTCCCTAATATGATGCCATTCCCACCGGGACGGGAGCCGCTTACACTGTATGAATTACCTTCTCCCGAAAGGATTAAGTGTATTTTCACCCTATCTGAAGCTTACGCTTCTTCCCATTTCCAATAATTCATTTCCAGCCATCCCAGTCTCCGGCGTGTTTGTGGTTTCTGTATCCCGGTCCCCTGGAGCACCATCGATGAATCCAATATTTAATGACTGCGTGCTCCACACGCCCAGGGCTGTTTTCAATGGAAATTTATTACTGCGATTGGTGACAACTTCCACATGAATCAGTAGAGGAGGGTTGCCGCAATTTCTTTTCATATCTCAACCATCCTCCCGCCCACGCAGTGTCGACACTCGACAGAATAGCGCTCTCAATATTTTGTCGATTGAAAAATGTCTGTGATGATGGGAGATCGCGGCTAATTTCATTAAGTTCTAATGGCGAGGAATTGTGAAAACATTTATTGTATCTTTTCACCCAATTAAGGCTTGATAGGTACGGGGCGCTTTTAATATGCCAAGCACTCAACCGACCTGTTGCCAGGCAGTGTCAGGGGTCCTTTAAGAAGGGGACTTTGTAAATTTATTATAACAAGGTCATTGTATCTATGAAATAGTATTCTAAAATGTTCTTAAAAGAGGTTTTCTTTAGGTATTGGGAGAGTTTCCGTGGGCCGTTTGTATTGTCGCGTTTAATTCTAATAGCTCAAAATACATTCATAAGTTACAACCTCTTATGACCTAACCGTCGTAGCATAGTCTCTCGAATTTTGAGGAATTAGTCAAAGATATTTATATAGAGTTTGACTCATGTATATACTATAATTATTTGTTTTTCCTTTGAAACGAAAAAAATCAAAAATTACTGTTGGAGCAAAGTTAATCTGGTTTTGTATTATATACATATAATATGTTTTTAATATCCAATTTTTGGTAAAAGCTTTGAAATTACTGATCCTGATCCACTTTCCGTCACTGTATTGCATTCGTCAGCTTTAATTTCAAAGTTTCACTAGCAGGTTGGAAATGAGCTGCAGTTTTGATGTTTAAGATGGAATAAGTTTTCATATGCGCTGAAACCGGGCCCATGAATTAAACTAATCATTCAACTAAATGACAATAGTTTATATGCATTTTTAAAGAAAGTCATCAAATTAAGAATAGACGAATCAAAGTCAGTGGTGTCACGATGTGAATTAAATAGTCTTGTGATGAGCGTAATTGATCTAAACTACAGTGCGTTCGGTGATCAATATCTGAGGTTAAGACAAAGAACAGATATGTATATTCAGTAAAGATAGTAACTATGGGCTGCCACATTTATCACACAAATTTTTGAAGGTAACGACAATTAGGAGATTAACTCAAGAAAAGTCTCTAAGAGCGAACCGTAGAAATTACTTATTAACAAAGTCAATTCTATCTGAGTGGGACCTTTAAGGAAATTACTGGCGTATTCTATGATATACAGATTGTGACTAAATGCAGAACACAGTTTTGGCTGTGAAAAATTATAAAAACAGACAAAAACAGCATATAATTCTTTTTTCTATGTAGGTACTACTTTATCTTTTAGAATATCTTAAAAAGCATGTAGATAATTGCTGTGCACCACACATGTCCCGTGCACGATAAAAGGTAACCGCTGAATTAGCTTCTAATCGCACCAAGAACGCCGGCTTCTGCTACGAAAAATTCCGATCATGCAATTGCCAGTGATCAAACAGAAGAAGAAACCACAAGATGCCACGCATTCTTATCTCCTCAGAACAGTGGCCGGCGGTATGCACTGGCGCACTGTCCGCCGCAACATGCTCAAAATCAATTATGTCATACAGGCGAGTTCGAGTTACGCAACTCGCATAAAGTTCACCGACTCCAGTCGCCCTGGAGCGGATCATCATCGCTGCCATTCAGAGAAATGCGGCATCTTATCCGGAGCAGCATCGGTTGCGGAGCGCGCCAACAACCTTTCATTTTGCGTACTCGTTTAAGTGTGGGGTCGCGCAATGGGCTCATTATTCATGCGTGGCAGCGCACCCGATCGCATCTCAGAGATCGTTCGGTCTGCCCGAAGCGAGCAAATCGAGCACGGTGCTCCAGCCAGCTTTTTACCATGCTGACACCAATGACATCACTTTTCTTTGGCGAAATCAATTCTCCTTAGTCGCCTTTGTTGTCCCCGTTGCCTTTCTTTGCCCACTTCCCCCCGACGGCAGCGCATGCCACGCCGCTGCGCCCCTCGTCCGGCCCAGAACAAGTGCGCCGTGGTGAATAAATGAATAAAGTGAGCCACTTGCGCCTGCGCGGAAGACTTACTGACAGTCCCAAGTGCAACAGCATCCATCGCTAATGGAGGAAAGTGGGTTGCTCAAATCTTCCCGCGAAAAGTTAATCGCTCCGCAATTGGACGCTAATTGATCAGCAGACGACGGGCGACATATTATATTATATTCAATTACAGCACGTGGGGGAGGAGAATTTTTGGTGTAGATTTTATCACGCAAAAACAAACTTCTTCTCCTTGTCCGCTACTTAGTCAATAGAAATCGACTTCAGGTATGTTTGCTCGTTCGTTAGAGCAAGTTCCCACGCCGATATGCGAATTTCAGCTATGAACTGTTGAAGAAAGATGTATTCTTAACGACCCTCAACTCAAGGTGTTAATGTACACGCTCTTAGAGTCGCACTTCTTCGCTTACTTGAACGGAATTTTTTCGCCTACGATTGTACCTACTTTCATGAAATCGTTTACAGTGAAAACATTTAACAGTCATGAATCATATGTATATTATGAACAACAAGAGATTCAAAATATGCAAAGGTTCATTAAAAGATTTTCTTATTTTCTCCAATATTAGCAAATAGTGGTTCAAGAAGTATTATTACAGAATTTTGTTGTTCTGTTGAATTTGGCCACATGCTAAACAAATACTTAAGAAGGTTTTCCATTTTATCGAATTAATAAAAGTTTTTGCTTCTTCAGTTTCAGAAAGAATATATTAAAAAATATTTACATATATTTAAAAAGTGTCATAATTTTTTATATTAACACGGTTGTAAAGTGGTAAAGTAGCCGGAACGTAAGTGCACGTAATTAGGTACTTTAAAAATTATAAATGCATTGATCTTGAAACTACTTTTCTGCAATGGGGGAAACGTTCAACACCTACTAGATTTTTCGATTAACATGATTCTGAGCTTGGAATGTTCAAATGAACATTTTTCTTATGTTTACTAATTTTTGCAAAATTATTTGGATTTTTGGTTTTAGATAGTTTTTTCGAAAGTTATTACTGCCATCAAATATATATTGATCATCATCTATCTATCTCTTTTAGTTTCCTAACTATTTTTTTTAAATGTCCTAATTTTCGGGATCGCAAATGGAAAATGATTTAGGTATTAGAGAAGGGAGACCACCCTCCCAAAAATCGGCAATCAATTTATTTTACTGCCAGTAAAATTATATATAGAAGATTACGAAATTTGAATCAACCGATTTATCCTTATAATATTATTTAGGATTTTTCATAATAAAATATAAATATGTACGAATTGTTTTGTGGATTGTAGTAATAACGATTTTGTGGAATATAAAGAGAGTCTCAAGGGTAGTTTTTCGAGTATGTTATCTAATTTATTTATTTGCTCATATTTCCTCCATGAATTCCATTGCTGAACCACCCATTCCTTCAAGGATTTGAAATGTGTCAATTGATTCAAACTGCAAACTTTGTATTGAAATTGCAACATGCAACAAAATAAAAGTGAATAAATCGTGGTATATGCGAATGATAAGGTGTAATTATTATTGCTAGAATTATGTACCTATGTATGTACATAGGTGCAGGCAAGCGTACGCTCATATCAATATTGCCACACATGAAGCCGAACCACTGAACGTCGCGTCGTTGTTGGCGACATATGGAGCTTTGGGAGTCAAGTCACGTTTTTTACATACATCCGAAATGTTGACAGGTATTAATTGGAGCACTGAACGTGTTTTCACCGGTGTCTGCACCCATTAACTGGGACCTGGCGGGAGAGTGTGTGTCTTTGAGATTTATCGCACGTTAAATACCCTCTCTTGTGGTAATGGCCCTGTTAGCAAACACCTGCAGTGAAGCCCTAATGCGATTAAACGCCATCAAGAGATTGCCATCTTCGTGCACGAGTGACTGGGGAGGCCCAAATGAATTATATTTCTATTAGATGTCGAGGAGTTCATTTACAAATTATACATTAGATATTCGGCGAGATTCCGGGCACCGGCTAAGGACACACAAAATATAGGGCTCTTAAGGGGTCAGGGGGCATGCGTGTCTCACCTGAAGTCTTACAGGTTATTTCCCACGGCGACCATCAAGACTTGGTGAAACTTTCTTTTAGGGAGGCATGCGTAAACGCCTCGTGGAACGCAAATAGAGCGCTCGACCTCTGACTACATGACTGGGTCAAACTTTGCGGAACTTTCACTTGCACTCGATTAGCTCTGGTGAAGAGCAAAATGTTTGTAGTGCCCCATTACGAGGAAGTGTAGTGGGCTTCTCGGGCTCATTGGGGCTTCCAGAACATTGGAAAGTTTGCCCAATTGGGGGCTGTTAATTAACATTGGCTCCTCAAAAGAGGCTAATTACTTGAAAGCTCGCTTGTTCGTTTACTTTACGCAAACGAGAGGGTAAATACGATTCTTTTGTGCTTTCGAACCGAAGAATCGATTGCAGTCATTTGAAGATGGAATGCATCTAATTTGAAAACTATGTGCTTTATACACATAGATGAAAGCATACAACTCGAAGGCATTTACCAGCTTCTGTGAAATGTAACTCTTCTTTTCTAAGTTTTTTACTTAAAATCAATCAATATCGGAATCTATGAAAAAATTATTCAGGGCAGCATATCGGGTGTTAATACATTCAACATTGAACAATTTTGCTTATTTCAGTAATGATGGTTTGAGATATTATTCATCGTTGAGTTGCACGTTTTTAACCTCATTTTTTTCCTCTTTTCCACTATTGTTTATTAATTTACATTCGGCCAAAGTAAATACAATTCCGCGGATTGTTATTATTATTTTTTTATTGTATTGAAGATTACTTATTGAACCGCAGTGTTAAATAAAAATATTTCCTAGTAATATGATTTACTAGATAAGTTTAGTAAAATTTGCTTAAGCTTTTCTTGTAAATTTTATTCAGAATCTATAGCAAAGACTGTAAATTTCAATGAAATTAGTGTAATTAATTTACTAGAATTTATATCAAAGTGACATAAACTTGCTAGAATTCTAGGCACTAAAAAACTTTTTCTAAAATCTAACAAAAACTTATTATAATCTATGAAAACTCGCTAGAATGCAAGTAAAGTTTGCAAACTGAACCGTACGCATTAGATGTAGGCATTGTATCGCATGCAGGGACCTTCAGGAGCCTCGATAGCTCAATTGGCTGTGTAACACGTTGACGGCCCTATTAAAGGTTGTGGGTCCGATTCCCACAAGAACCCCTGGTTAAAAGTGTCTCTTGCGATGACCGAAGTATTCACAGTCCATAAAAATTAATAGAAAAAACATATTTTTATATCCAATTAATTAAACCATAAAACCCGGAACATTTTATGAGAACATCGTAATTTAGTGATTTGTAGAGATTTTTCCGTCGGTGTGTTGTGAAACATTATTGAATTAACAATAAAACTATTTTAAACATGTACTTTTAATGTTTCAAAAATAACTTTTTTTTTTTATAATATATTTATATTTATACAAGGCTAATACGTATTTCGGCCGGCAAAGCCATCCTCAGAGCTGAATACAAAATGCATTTATTGTACATTAAAAGTATATGTTTAAAATAGTTTTATTGTTAATCGTAATTTAGGTTCAATGAATTTCTAGTAAAATTAATATTTATAGATTTTTTACTAGAATTTCAGCGATAAAATTTATTTTTTTTTCTTGTTTCTTCTTGTTAGTTTCAGTTGGTCAAAACAGGCATTATTATTGTTATTATGAATATACATACATATTTGTCGCAGATTCTCGTTTACTATTAATTCTCTATAAATTTCCTTCCTTTGTCATTATATATAAAATATTTATTTAGACAAAAGACTTCATATTTATGTCTTTTTTGATTATAATATGATTAGAGTATTTTACATCTATAGTAAGCTTTAATCCTCTTGAAATATTTTCAAATCCAATCATCTCTACTTAGAAATATACCTCAAAAATTCAGCCATAATTCGCCAAAATTATGCGGAATTCACGGCTTTTACATTTCGCCGGAAAAAAAAAATATCGCCCAATTTCTTCGTTATTCCAAGGAACGATAAGCGCTCCATCAATATTCAATCGGTCGCATGTGGCGGCGAAATTGTTTTGTGCCTTATAAATAAAAAAAGGCGACAGCAAATACCAGAAAGATTCAAAAGGTCACAGGTTATACCCAGTTTCCCTGTGCAGTGGTGCCACTTTATCTCCTATTTATCGATCGGAATGACTTTTCCACTTTTGTCTGTCGGATTATTGCCCTAATTTGTAATTCTGCTAAATGGCACTCCCTGCCCGCTAAGCCGGAGCAACATGCACTCAAATGGGCAGGGTAAATCTTCTTTTTATTTTCCCATTGTTCCTGTGTAATCACCACAAATATAAACTTTTACGCTTCAGCGTACGGCACGAAGTAGTAACGCTCGGTTTTTGATAAGACGCCGCAGTTTCGAGATGATATCATGAGCAGGTTTATGCTAAGATAAATATGTACACGTTAATTATGCAAAACACGTTGTCCGACTTGACATTTTAATGCCAGGCGAGATTTATGCAATCGGCTAGGCTATTTTTAGGTAATTATTTATGACACAATCAAGTACGGTAGCACTTTGATTTGCTGTATTACTCTGGGAATTGATTGTTTTAACAAATGCCATACAATTTGTAAATATGGCTTTTTTATGCTTTCGATTCATTTTACTTCAAACGGAAATGCGTCTTAATTAAAAACGGCTTTCAAGAGATCAAAGGAGTTATGCTAATAGGATGTTAGATCTTTGATTTTTGGCTATTACTATTATTAGTTCTAGTAAAACTGGCTTATCTAGCAAACGACTTGTTTACGCACGTACAGTCTTTTCAAGTATACTTTAAACATATTTTGCTGTTTTTAGTCTATAATCATTACACAAATTGCGAAAAATAATCGATTTGCTTATTAAATTTCCCTAATCCTATTAAGATTGTTCACGACATGCCTGAAGTATTCGACTCCTCCAATTATTTTGTATAGTTGAAATAAAAATCGCAAAATCTGAGGCACTAAGATCAACATTTTTATTCACCGATGGTGTAATCGTATTGGAATAAATTAACTATCGCAAAAATCGAAAAAGTAATGGGAATGATGTATTAGTTTAAGAAATAAATATTCTAAAAAGGGTATTAGTTTATTTTTTTATTATTTTATTATAATATTGGCTGTACCCGCGACTTCGTACGCGTGGTACATTAAAATAAATTCTATTAAATTACAAATATTTGCAACAATACAGCAAGTGGCACCAAATTACAGCCTAATGCTAAGTATACCAAAATATTTAATTACAAATATTTAATAGTCTCAAATTTTAAACAAAATCAAGGAAAAAAGTAAGCTTACCGAATACAGCATCGAAAAACCGAGAGCTTCAGTGGTACATTTATAAAAATTTAGAGTATTATTGAAGATATTTGGATATTTTTGAAAATTCTTTCCAGAGAACAGTGCAAATGTTTTCTATTATCGCAGAATTAGATAATATAATTTTTATACTGTTTCAGAAAAATACAGTATTTTTATTTAGAATTTTTGAAGAAATTTGGATTAAAATAATGACAGAGGACTGATGAATTGAGTGAAATGAAATATCTTTTCAACATTTGGGAATATCAAACTGTATTTGGTCTCATTAAATAGGGCAGAGTAGTACTACGAAAATTGGTTTACTTTTAGTTCTATTTTAATTGGAAAATGTTATGTTCCATGTTGTTATAGCCCGGTTTCGAAAATTGCAGCTAACTTCAAGTAGAAGCATTCTAAAACTATATTTTTAACTTCGAATCGGAAAATATTTGGAAGCCAAGGGAATGAATTATTTAGGATTTGTTGTGATTCTTTTAAACTTCCTTAATGAAAAAACTGTTTAAATTGAATGCCCAATTCCAAAAGATTATGAAATTTAATTTTACATTGTGGAAAGCTGACATGGCATGAACTGTCTGGACTCGGTGGATAAATATTAAATAGTTATGAAATTGTGATTTCAAGTAATTGTCAACATTTAACAGCTCATACTACTTGTGAAGTCTTCCTGAAATCCATTTCACACATTAACTGGGTGCTATTAGGGCCGTGAAAAACGTAGTTAATTTCCAGAGAAGGTCTATCGCAATCACAACAAATCAACTGTCCAGCCCAGCAGGATTTTCATCAAAGATAATTGCATTGTGATGAAAGCTCTTGAACCGTTTCTCAAAATTGCTCAATTCTATCTAATGGCATAATTAGAATCTACAAAACGGCAACGGACTCCATTCCACTCAATAAATATAGCCGGCACATCCGTGACCGGAAGATGGATGCTTATCGTAAAATTCATTTACAGTGCAAAAACGATTGAAGGAATCGAAAAACGGCGGAAAATCGCAAAAAAATTTGATGGAAAAAAAGTTAATGTGATCGCTTCAAGTTTACGGTCGTCGGATTGACAGTCAATCAGGGTCAGATAGGCGGGGAAATGTCGTATAGTCCCAGCCCCAGATATCTCCAAGTTCAATATCACTGAACTTCTGATAATTACCGTTCAAAGTTTAAGTGATACAACAATAGAGCGAATTAGCATAATTTTATTTGGGTCGACGGCAATAAATCAGACTATGTGCTACTTACATGAGACAATCGTCGTGCCTGATCAAATCTCGTTGTTTTGTTTATTTAATTTATATTATTTTTTCATTTCGGCCAGTTCAGACGTATGTCGGCCAATTGAAGAGGATTTTATTTGTCAAGAATTCCACATTTTGCGCAACACCCGGAGGAAATGTCGAATAGCGCCTAGAATGTGTCCATTTCCGACGATGTATCAGATTCCAGAATAAATAAACACAATTTGAATTTCATGCGAGACGCCCTGAAGTTCGCTAGGGAAATAAGGGCAATGATTTAATTCCGCTTAATCGATTCTGCCCTTTTGACGAAATTACCAAGCATAAAAGCAAAGAGAACGTGTCGTAAATCTGCCCGAGCTCAGCTCTGGAATTGTTAAGATTCCGACAAAATTCCTTTCAGCTCCATATGAAAAAAGAGCGATTTTTTACTGGCTCGGCAAAATAGTTCCTAGTAAAAAAGTTGGAGAGAACGGAGGCATCTTTTTACGTAAATTATGTTTAAAATTGACCGCCTGAAATATTCAACTTTCATATATCTTCGGTAAACTTTGTCTAGACATGCCTAGCCCAGCAAATGTGTCCGCAAAGTGTGGATTTGTTTAGGGTCTCTTGGCTTCTTGCTTGTTTATGCAAAAAATAAATGTTTTATGAGACCAAGAACCAAGAAGGCACCTATCCATTGCAAACAAATTTGATGATGTTTGAATATTGCTTCCCCTACCGATTTTCTGGTCGACGCTTGGACGCAATGTTTGTTTGGGCCACAAGTTTTTATGCGAAATTTGAAACAAATGCAAACACTGGGCGAAAGGATGCCATTCTGGTTGGAAATAATTATGTATGTTTAAGAGGAAATCGTTCTTGGTATTTCTTTTATCAAGCTCCTTATGCAAATCATTTGTTTTCAAATATGGTAGAAATAACATTAAATTTTCTACTTTTTAGTCCGCTCGCAGGAAAAAAAGAATTCAATTTAGAGGTGTTTATTTTAAAGCAAAATATGGAATTGATAAATTATGTTTGAATAAGGAATTGAATAATGAAATTTGGGTCAGAATGAAAGAATTTCAGTCTTAAAAATGTCTCTTATTTGTAAGCGGACTGAAACTCGACCGACACTCGTAGAAGGCCCCTTATTTATATTTGAGTAAATAAAAATTCTTCATTCAATCTACCCTAAGTGCTACGCTTGCATATAAAATGCAATCTACGGTTTAATCCTATCTACTCCAGGTTTCTTCTAGTGAAGATTGTGTTTCATGCTTACTATAAGTTATAATCATGCGCAACACTCTCCCACTTGTGTTTTATGAATAACTTCTACCATAGTCATAGTAATAGGAATACGTATTTTAAAGATAAGGCTTTTTATTAAGGTTTCGTATTATGAGTACGCTCTGCTCGCATCATCAGAATTCAAAACATTCCCATCATCTGTTTTTTCTATCACGTGCAAAGATGCCTTCGCGAATTAAAAGGTAATATCTAAAAGAGCAAACAAGTCGAAATCAGGCGTGGCAAATTGTTTTGAGTAATTCGCTTATTGCCCTTCAGACAAAGTTAATAGTAGAAAATCCGATTCACCTTCCACGGGATGAAAAAATAAAATTGAATTGAAGTCACCTAATGAACACGCCAAACCGAACGCCTCCTCATTTTCCAATTTGTCACAAGCTCCATAAAGCCGGCCGGCATTTTTGTCGCCTCGTGACCGTGCGCTTTTGATTTAACGAATATTGCACCTGCGCAGGTATAGCACACATTTTGCCGCTTTCAACTTTATCTAAAAAATTTTGCGGCTAGGCTACGCGAAATTGCCTCAATAATGCGATTTATGCGATTTATGTGAAAAATGCTGATCGCAAATTGGTGCGGCGCGGAGGCACGGGCGATTCGATCGCGCCGCCATCCGGTGCTATTTCATCCGCGTCTTTGATACTTGTTTTATTTTTTTATTTATCTCGTGCTGTTCGCATATCTTGTATCTTGGCTGGTTCTGCGGTTGGTGATTGTACGACGAATTTTATGAAGATTGGAAACCGATAGAACGCGAAAATATACACATTTTTCCGTCTGCGTTTGCGACGCAAACCAAACTAGTTTCACTGAAATTGAAAGTAACATCGCTACTGCTATGAATGAAATCGCGATAGATTGCGTGGGCGGTTCAGGGATTTTGCTGGGCCTCATCCACGTTTTAAGACTCCAGTGGCGCTACTTCACCGCCTCGCAGACTTTCAATTCGGTTCTGGTGGTGCTATTCACCTTGTTTCCGAATAAAACAGGATTTTCGCCGGCTCTGTCGTACCATGATTAAGATTAATTAAACTTGCATTCGGCATTGTATTCAAATCGAATGCCGTATGCATAATTCGATCAGCGAGCGCATAGCACTCCCGTGCCGTACAAATCTGATCCCATTTAGCGGCTTCGATGAGGCAGAAATGTCACCTCTCAGCTTGTCTTTGCTTTGTTTCTAAATTGGACAGCCTCTGGAGATTTCCTCAATAGTGTTGCGCTCGACTGCTAACTCTATTCATAAATTTAGCCTTATGAGGAGTTTATTGACTGCGAACAAATAAACGGAGGCGTTATTGCCTTTCGGCGATTAAGGGGGATTAGATTGCGTAATAAGCCACTCAGGAGGAACTGGAACGTTAATCTCAGTTGCCTTAATAGGTCAATTCTTAAGAAAATAAATTCCTGGTCTGATCACACTTATGTATTATACGAAACGGGTTGATTGCCATTGTTAGGCAAATTTCGCATTATCAGCAATTAATAAAAATTCGAAGGCTACAAACTGTTTGATAAAGTCATCAGTTGGGAATTTGGAGATTGTTGGAAATATTTGCAACTAAATTTGGTAAAAAGATGTAAGCTATTCTATATCCTGAATAGAAGAAGGCAACTTTTTTGAATTACTTGTAAAATTAATGAAATGATTTTTTTAGAAACTGATTAGACAACATGGATGAAATTTAATAGAAAGGAGTAGATTTTAAAGAACCTTTGCCTGTATCATACGCTAGGGCTCATATATGCAATAGAAAGTATTATAAGTTTTATTTTAAAACCATCAAACAATTTATACATATACTATCGCTGTCATAGTGGAAAATTTCAGTTTTAGTGAAAGTTGAAATTTAGATTTTTAGTCTAAAATTACTTGTATTTATAATTTAGAAAAAATTACAAATTAAATGCAAACAAGTTTATTTCTATAATGAAACACAAATTTTCTGAGATCCGCTTAATTTCTGTTACTTGAACTCTTAGAATTATTCCATTTACATTTTAGTGCAGCCTGTTTAGTTATACATTTTAGGTAGTACTTTAATTTGCTGATAGAACCCAAAAAACGTCTTATAATTTACAGGCAATTTTACTAAAAGTCTTTTAAAGTATCTTTAAGCATGCCAACGAAACTCAACCGTGATAATCACATAACTCAACTAGCGCAAAATTGCCACGAGCATTTTTAAGAAAATGAAACACCTCCCATTTTGCTAGCAAATTGCTGAGATGCTCTGTAGCAACCAAAGAAAAAAAAACCTAATCGGCACAATGAGCTCGAGGGACGTTAAAATCACATTTGTTTAATTATATAAATTGCGCAGTATAAAATTTAAAGGTCTTCCGGTTCTTCTTGGCTACTTCTAGAGCTTCGTGCTGCAGCCAAGAGCCAAAAGATAGATCTATTAGCAAGGAAGTGTAATTATCATTCCACCCCCTTTGGAGCGGCACATTCTGAATTCGTTCCTTTTCTGTTTTCCCCGGTTATTCAGAACCGAGGAAAGCACCAGATGAAATATTTACTCTCGCTAGATTATCCTTATCTTTATTCGGCTGGGCCAGGACTTTAAGCACAGATACGCCTCAGTGACGAGGGTATATGGGCACATTGAAGTTATTTCCATCCGGAATCTGATCCGGCCAGTTTATTCTTGATGCGGATAAATAATTTAATTCCAGTGCCGAGTACAAATAGCCCCCTTTTTGATATTTCCATTACAACGACGGCGGGGGTTGGTTAACTAACGTATTCAGTCGGTGCCACTCCAATAACTTTGTGAATTAGCGCCACGCAGGGACGGTGCTGGAAATTTTAATTTCAATTCCATAATCCTTGTTTAACCGGCTTTCAACCTAAAGATCTAGAGAACAACCCCAAACTGAGCGGAGTCTTAAGGTTATTTGACCCGAAACAGCACGGGCCAATTTAATTCAATCTCGCAGTATACGTCAACAGTGGACTGATTTTGGCTAGGGTATGAATTCGCTCCGTTTAGGGTGCCATTCGAAATGAGCTGACAGAGTTAACGCCTTGTCCAAGCGTTTATTAAATTGTTTTCGCTTTTTTGAGGGAAAACATGAAAAAATTCTCTACCAGATATAGTGCGGGCGAAAATTGGCATTCCAGCAAATTTAATTTATGTATGTGAAATTGCTGCTGAAGCAGAGATGAAGACAAATCAGGCTGCTGAGAATTTTGTTTGGAAGTAAGTATTTGCGCTAGAAAGACGGTCGACGCAATTTTACGTTTCAAAGTTAATCGTATAATAGAAAAGGAGTTCATAAGATTTCAGCGAATTAAATATTTTCACTCACGGGAATTTATATAATGTGCATATATTTCTGGGTATGAAATAGACATTTAAGCAAGACTTTTGAGTTACGTCTGTTTATAACGCCAAATTAACTTTGATATTTTTTACTACGTTAAACAAATATAGCATTTAATTTAATTCTTAAAAACACAATATCATTTGCAAGTTTATAAATTTCTCTTGTAGGTACTTTTGAATAAGCGTGAAACGTTAATTCATCTAAAAATATGCAATGCACTACAGACGGAGTCTCATATCTACTTCGGCTTGGCTTTAAAAGTGTTTCCGGTATGATACCTTTCCAACCAACATATTACAAAATTTGTTTTACACTAAATTTTTCAAATCCCCTATTCCGATATTTCAAAGGTGTACTTTCTTAATAATCCTTCATACCAGAAATTTAATCGTTGGAAATATATACCTACATAAAAAAGAGGTAGATACTAATAAAATTATGGTACTATATTTCGATTTGAAGTCAATGATTCTTAAAGATAGCGATAACTAATTTCCATCGTCGTCTTTAATTCTAGAATTACAAATTTGAAAAGTCTCGAGTGTAAATTTTAATTTTTTGAGTTTTAATTCGAAATGTCAATTTCTTTTGTGCTTTAATCCTCATAGAAAAAGCAACTAAAAATCAACAAAATCAAAACCATATTTTGTCTGAACGTGATCAAATCTTAGTTCATATAATGATATAGGTAAAACCATAAAATCAAAGGCGTTTCAACTGAGATGATAATGATACTCTCGAACATGAAGTAAATAATTTGCGTTTAAATTTAAATTTATTGACAAATTAAGAATTTAGTTTTCACTATAAAACTAAAGGGTTTTTGGCTTTACATTTAAATTGGTTTAAGCTTCGAGTTTAATTTGTATCAATAAAAGAAAGGAACAATTTTGGAATTTTGTTTTGAAAATTTTACTAGAAATTCTTGACATGTTAAACTTTAAAAAAATATAAAATGTAATTCAAGTTTTTTTGAACCTGCTAGGTGTACCTTATATGCATGTCCTCTTAAGAATTCATATCTCTGCTTGAGTGATGTTAAAATTATAACTTAAAATCGAACTTGCTGAACTGTGAAGAACCAAGGACTGGTATAATTTAATTGGCACTCAGCATTATCAAATTAGGATACAGGTATCGATTTTCCAAAAAGTAAATAACAGCAGTGTTACTACTCGTGAATTATAGGATGCGTGCACTAGAATTCTTTTTGATTTATTTTATCTCAATAGTCCACCATTCGTCGCATCATCATATCATCGTAATAAAGTTATTTTCCCCGATGCTCACGATCAGCGTTAAAAATAAATTCCTTTGCCACTTCGCTACAAGCAGCATTCGCACCCTGCGTTCCAAAGCATTGAAATATGTACGTTGAGAGTATTTTTTCCCGCGCGACTGGTAATCCGATTTAATTAATGGTGTTACATAGCATTTTAAGCGATTTATGCAAATTGCCGAGATTAGCAGCATTCCGTGCCGATGCAGTGCAGACTATCTCTTAGCCGCACGGGCGGCGATAATTAGTTCTCCGAAACGCTTTAACCTTTTCCGCGGGATGTCACGCTTAGAACGTGCTTTTCGAAACGAAAATTTTTTGAGACCTCAATTCAGTCACCAGGTGTGGTGCAAGCTATGTCAACAGCGCGGCAGATTCACCTGGAGTTTGTTAATTGCTCCGCGGCACTGATACAGCTCAGTAAACACTTTGCGTAACGTAAAAGTGGCTTCCTTGGGCGAAACCTGCCGCCACTCCATTCGTGCTGTCGTCGCAAATAAAAACGAAATTCAGTGGAGCGCTTCAGTGGATCTTAGCCCAATTTCCCGCTTTCCTGGGGCTCTCAAGGCGGGCGCTGGGGCCCAGCTAATTGGAAGGAAAAAGTGGATGACACTCTTCAGCTCCTCGAGTTTTTCTGCTTTGTGTCTGGGGCTGACTAGGCACTGTAGATGCGTTCACCGAGCCGAAATCGAAATGGACAGTGCCTACGCAGGCCCGGCGTGTGTTCACTCTTTTTTGGCCATTTCATCAGGGGCAATTTGGTGCTCCCAAAATGATGTGTAATTTTCGGAATAGCTCCATTTGCCCGGTCCTAATTGAGTGGAAAACTACTTATCTCCCTTCACCCAGTTATTTTTTTGCCGGCGACTACACTTCGCTTAGTGCACTTGTTTTGTGACACACGAGCACTTTCGCCGCACAATCCCCCGAGATAAGAGTTTTCTTTTGCCGGCGAATTAGATTTGCAGAAGAAGTACGTCGCCGTCTTAACTAGACTAGCTAGACCCATATATCGTGATAAATTTAGACAAGAGACACTTGTTGCTAGCGAAATGGGTCGCAGATTCTGTTTCGTTATGGCTATACCTCTGCCCGTCCCGCCCATGCAATGCCGGGATGAGCCCCACTCAAGTTTTGCAAGCGTATAAATATCTGGAAAATCTCGAGGAAAACTCTTGGCTTTTCTGGGTTCAATGACTTAATTAACAGACCGGGAATCTGGGAAATACGCGGCCACCAATTAAGCGAATTTCGGATTTTACTTATTGCTTCAGTTTTTGGGGGAGTTTGCCAAAATTTGTATGACTGAAATTGTCATCCCCGGGTAATTTGGGAAATTGCAAACAGATATGAACTAATTTGTGGAAACAGTCATTCTTATCGGCAAACATAAAATGCTGTTTTATAAAGACGACAATTGAGACAATTGTTGGTAAATAATTTACTTAACTCCATTTGTATTATTTCACTACAATAAAAAGTTTAGGGCAGTTTATCCATAAAACTGGAGTTATTGACAGAGATAATTTTTGGAAATCTGCTTTGGTATCTTAAAGTTTCCGAATAAACGATACGAAACGTTATATCTGTCTGTGTGTTTCGCTAATATTTTTATTTATATTTATTGAAACAATTTGTTGGTACAAGGGCCGCGGATTGACGGTTCAACAAAGTAAGGCAAGCAACATCTCAGAACTTTTCGAAAATACAAATCAGATTTAATTTTGTTATCAAAACAAAACGTGAAACGATTTTTTTAAGACATCATATTGATTATCACAAATCAAAATACTAACGGGATTTATTAGAAAACTATATTTCCTTCGTACTGAACGGATGCGTTTATAAAAATTTTGATTTTTTTTTTTAAAAATGACGGATTATTTAATTATTCTTTTCGCCAAAAAACGTTTATTTTTGAGCTAAAAAAAATTGCATTAAAATGAAAAATGCTTTTTTATTCAATACCACCAATTTTGTGTTTTAAATAATTGGTTCAAATTTGAAAGCAATCGGTCAAGCCGTTTCGGAGATATACTATGGTCTCAGATCTTTATCAAATGTTTACATAATACTTTTGAAATAATGTAGGTATACTTTAAAAAAATCGATGATTTGAAGATTTTCGAAGATATGGACCCCCTTAAACCAGAAACATTATTGCGTGCAATGTTTGTTAGTGAGTAACTTCTTTTTTTATTGTGATAAAAAGTATTCTATATGTAGACCTATCAAATAAGCTACCTGCATACCAAGTTTTATTTAAATCGGCAGTAGTTTCCGCGTAATGCATGCACAGGTAAACAGAAATAAATTTTAAAAATTGCTGTTTTGGCCTCTATATCGATGATCATGTTCAATGCGACTATAGTTTTAAAAAAAAATATTTCATGTATACCGAAAGTTTTATTACAGTATACAATAAAGATGATTTATTATGATATGACAACAAACAAAATTAAAAAATTTGATAGATATTGAATTGAAGTCTAAAACTCCTTGTTAGATTCGTAAAAGTACTAAACTATTACAATATATGCTTTCTGGACTAAAGTTATTGAGTGTAAAATGTCTTTGTGGAGGTGGATACAAAGTGACTTGAAGTCGTATTCTGCTACAACCTGGATTCCACCTGGGATAGAGTAAATTTTTATAAAGTCACACAAAATGGAAATCGGTGGAAGCCTCTGAGACTTTTAACTTTTCGCACTCTAGCTGGATTGTGAGCAGCCCTAGCACAATAGGTGCGCTGCCGCCCATCCCGGCAGGATAACCTGCAATAAACCACTATCAAAAGTTTATCTCGACCACAAATAAACAATGGAACTTTGTCTGCATTTCAAAGCTTCCCGAGGGTGCTACGGCGCTACGGTTGGCGTTCTTGGATTGTTTTTTTTTTTTTGCGGTATTTCCATAATTCATGACGACATTTTCCCCATAGACCCCAAGGGCCAGGACTTCCACTCAGTAAAAGTAAAGCCCATGCCCGAATTTATGCAAATGCGAAAAGAGCCGTCTGGAAAAGTACGTCCCACAGTCCTCCGCTTCCTGGTTTCATTTGACATTCAATTCGAACCATCGCAACGCAACGGTCATAGTCGCAGCGACTCAATTGCTTTTCGCTTGAGCAGAGGTCAATGAGACCCGCTTCCATCGGGGTAATGTGGTCTCGGTCAATAAATTTAATGTCTCCGATCGCACGGCCCATGGACGGTTCGCAATCAGATTACATGGCGAGATTACCGGCCGACTGTATTCAGCATTGTAACCAATCGCCTACCGGAGATTGTCTGCCCAACTCCGAAGATTCCGCAGATACTAAATGTATCTGCACAAAAGCGGTGAAATATTCCCCGTCTACCGCGGTGGTGCCGCTAACTGGCTTATTAAAATGACTCCCACAATATGGCTGCGGTCGGAACGTTCGAAGAGCCTGTCTAGGATACCTGAAACTTTATTGCGCTTAAATTCACCTAAAAATATTGGTTATCGGCGCAGGCTTGTCGTGCACCAATTCAAATTCAAAAGAAACGGGAAGGAAAGGCGCGAATAAATCGAATTCAATGCAATAAAAGTTCCAATCGAAGCGGCGACTACTTCACGGTGTGTGCGCTCCTCGGATCAAAGGTGCCCGAAGAACAATGGGATTACGTTTTTTCGGGGGGGCCATGTGTGCCAGATGTTTTTGGTGGCGCACTTTCCGGCACCCAAGGTGGATCAAAGCATGAATTCCAATTAAGCGAAAAGCGTATATTCAATACACCGTGCCCGCCCAAAAAGCAGGTGAGGTGAATGAATTTCTCTCCTGCAGAAGCTTCAGGTATTTGAGATATAAAAGGCAAGAGAGCGAGATATGCAGATTTTTCGGTTTTACTGCAAATACAAATTTCACGACGCTTTCCTGCTGAACTGGATAAACAGGACGGACGGGGAGACATCGTTTCATTCCTCGGGGATATTAAGTCGTAAAAACACTCATAAATTTGTAATTGGACTAGAAATAGGATCCCCACCAGTGCTATTGATTCTATCTTAATTCGCAGAAGTAATCAGAATTTCAATGGGCTGCTTGATACCAAAATGGCACGTAGAATCGGTTCTTCCTCCCATAGTTTGTTTTGCAAATTTCGACAAACAATTCAAGGGAAACGCATAAATTATTAGAAGAATGTCTCTTTCAATTCCCCGAATTTCTAGTCATTCCATAATATGACCTTCAACCATCAATAAGGCACAGGAAAAGAGGGAACGAAATTCTATCACATTATGCATTTTACGAATTTCAACATTACTTTTGGACTTTTTTAGTCATGCCATCCAGATTTTATTTGCATTTAAAGCTGACATATTTCTATGTATGCCCGGCCTATAAAGGGAGTATTTAAAGTAGAAGCTGTTATTATTTCCATCAAAAGCAAAACACATTTAGATTTAGTTACGGATACGATCAAACAATGCAAATTCATTGTGCAAAATTAGATTAAAATGCATCGTGCCCTTCCGCAAGAATGAACGAAATGCAAAATATATGAGGTACTTCTAGGTCGATAAAAAATTTGATTAATAAACCGGTCAAGTGTAACACATCCATAGTCGTTTATTCCTCAGTTTACCATATTTTACAAAATGATTTGTATTTACCATTCTTATAAAATTGAAATAACATAGGAAGTGAAGGTTAGAAACTATTTTTAACGCTGTGCATTTGTCAAATATGTGTTCAAATAGCATGCAAGTATGAAGAACTTAAAATCAAAAACGACATTTAGGTGTAGGACCAAATTATCTGAATTAGTATACATTCAGAAATATTAGGAAAACATTTAATATATAACATTATAAAAAGTTAATCTGATATTAATAGTGTACTGCTGTTTCTTCATATTAGCCTCAAAAAATAAACTTAAAACATATCGGTTAATTATAACTATTTTTATTCCCATGTGCACTAAGGTTTTTTATTACGCAGAAATTCTAAATCTAACCTAATTTTGCATGAATACACAAAGTTATCAGTACAAAAATATAAAGGACTAGGCAATATTCGTAATTAAGTTCTTCCTATTAATATTATATAGTTCTTTAAGGTTGATGCGGACAAATAGAACACTAAACAAAACAATTTCGCCAGTTTTAGTACTTTGATAATATTTTTATGTTTGGTTTTACTCGGTTTAATCATTCCTGAATAGAAAACTTGGCCTAAACCTAACCACGCATGTAACACAGAAGAGTACTCAGGTCCTAACAAAGGTTATCTGATTTGGAACTAATTGTCATTTGATCAGGAATATACCTTATGCGGAGTAGATAAGTTTTTTCCTAATCAGAAATACTATATCCAAAGAGGCAGACGTACCCAAAAATTGGTGAGTGTTTCGAGGGAGGACACTAAGCCGCCGAACATATGGATCGAACGCCAATCCCTATATTTGTTTATCTGCAATACCCAGTGTGAATTATAAGCCAAGGCATGTATGTAGCAGTGTTTTTAACTTTCTAGATGTACTATTGTATTTTGATTCTAATATGGTGCTTATCAGGAAAGTCTTATACTTCTAGTTCTTTTAACGGTCGGAATGTACTACTAACTACTGTGGTTCTAATCAGGAAAGACTGATGCTATTTAGTAATTGTAACGGTCTGGATATCCTATATGTGTCTGTACTCGGACCTAAGCATAGAAAAACCTGAGGAAACATGTTAAGGGTAATGCCTTACAAACGCCTAACAGAGGTTAATTCTAGTCGACTTTTTGACAAAGTGTGCTGTCAGCTGTCAGAAAAATATGAAATTTACTTGCATTTACGGCATAATAAAAAAAAACCCTTAACCAATTTTTTATAAATACATATTAAATTTTTTTATGCTTCGGCTATTCTTGTTTTTAACGAGGAGTTTATTTCGTTTGTTTTACGTAAAAAAATTTATGTCACGTTAATTTTGTCACACAATGGGCCTTTCAGAAGCAAAAGAAATTTGCGTGACTTTTCCACTCCCACTAATTGGTCTACCTACAATATATTAAAAGCATCCATTTCCACGCTTCTTTGTCCTGTGTTAAACCTTGGTATTTCACAGGAATTAAAATACTGCGGATCAAGTATGTTCATGACTTTTTAAAAATCTGTTTGCTGTGCTCATTTCCACTGAAGCCCCCGTGGCGTTTTGGCACAAAACCAGAAAATATCATAAAATTTTTTTCATCTGTCGAAAGGACATCAAATTTGCTAATATTCTGTTTAACCCGCAGAGAGCGGATAAAAACCAGCCGAGCATAACCCAATATTTAATTTGCCACTGGCAAACATCCGTTTTTACGTCCTCCGGTCATGTAAAAACGGTCGTTGCGGTGTGAAAAGAGGGTTTTCACCCCCGTCCCGTAAGCGGTGAATTTGTTGTCGATCGAGGACAATTCACTATGTCCCTAATACCCTTAAATTGATGTACCATTTGTGTTCGGCAATTGCCTTAAAAGCAGATTTCAGTGCACACGACCCGCTGTAATTCAATATCGTCTGAATTGTGTAGGGTCTGCACCCGCCATACGGCTAATGTTTAAGGCTTTCTTTGGTCCTTTCACCGTGGGCGCACCAAACGGGCATTCAATATACCACAAATTGATGCAGGCCAAGGGAGAGTTGATGGGCGCTACACAAAAGACGAACGTCCTTCGACGACGACTATCATCGGTGGAAATGAGCTCGCGATACAAATGCGTCCTGCCGGACGGTAATTTTAGCGCCAAGGACGAACCCATTCTAAATATAAGCGAACCCTCTGAGGGATGAACTCATTCATGCAGAGCCCTTGTCGTTCAGATTGCTAAATCGAACGAGAATTTTGCGGAGATTTTCCAGGAAAAGCGGACAGATGAAGGTGACACGATAAATTTAGACAAGTCCACGACTTGACCTTAGCTTAACCCACAGGGACAGGCCCGCAAATTGCGCAGCACACCGGCGGAGATTTGGTTCAGTTGGGGATCGTTAAGAAAAAGTTTACAAGAATGTCCGTCTGGCTGCAGGCTCTAGCGTAGGGAAATTAGCTTTGCTTGACTTGCAAGGACTACTCACTTAAATTGATTTTGTATAGTGGGGACGAAGTTCGAAGTTCTGAACTTCAAACGAGCTTTGTTTTCGATTAAAACTCCGTCAGTGTTGCAGATGGTATGGGAAACTGGTGAGATCCTGTAATTAACCTCTCTCTTGAAGTTGGTTCTTTAAGTAAACGAATTAGTTCCCGGGGACGCTTTAATACTGAACTTTCCGTATGTAATTAAAGGCGCCATAAATTCATTTAAAATTCGAAACTTCTGACGGGCTATGCCGCTCACTATTTAAATCTTTCAACATGCACTTCTAATCCATTACACTGTCAGTTTAAAGATCAATACTTGAAAAATGTTCATGCATTTATTATGTTCCCTTCAGAAATTGGCTACATTGCATTCTTTAATCAACTTACAAGCACAATACTTATGCTGCCTCACAAGGTACATAGGTAGATATCTTTATATATTTTAGTTTATTATATAAATTATTTTTAAGGTTCCGTACCAAAATGGTAAAAAAGTCTGTCACAGCTACTTATATTTCAGCGACTACTAATGCTATCGACTTGAAATTTGGAATAGTTTTAAATAATGTTTGCCCACTTTTATTGCAAATGAAAGAATTTAAGAAATATTTTTAATTTCATTGCGAAAGGAGCCGAAATGGAGTGTCGAAATTTTAGAATGGGGTTACTATGTAGGACAAGTGGGACATCATATAAAAGGGTTTCATTTGTACATTCTAAAATAGGTTTTCATTTCCTATTTTCCAAACTATGCGGCATATAGGTTTGAACTTATGATGAATAATGTCTAAAAAAATTATCATCCCCCCTTATCTCCGAAGTTTGTGAAGCGAAAAATCTGAAATAATTAAAGTTGAAAAAGAAAGAAAATTTAAAATAAAACGATGCTTTACCTAGCAAATTTTTTTAGAAATCAGCAAAAATTCTTTAGAAACAAACTTAGTTATGCGGTCCCAAAAATGAGCTTTATAGCGTATAATTTATTGAATAAATAACTTTTTATACGTTTCCTTCCAAGGTACGGAACTCTCGGTGCGTGCGTCCAACTCGCACTTGGCCGTTGTTTTGTTTTCTTTTACTCATGTCTACTCGACAATTTTTTCTTACGCGTATGATGCGAAAATGTTGAGTTTGAAGTTCGTTTTCGTTAGAGGCCTGTCATGGGATCGCGTACTTAACATTTTTGTTAAAGTTGATTATTGGGGGAATAAATTAATTCCCTCGTTGAATTTTCACTTGGACTTTTCCTGTGGTACTGCAAAGAGCCAGTAATTCACTTAAGAGTTGAAAATTCAGACTGACTGACTGACTGTGTCGCAAGCTATTTTAAAATCTGAACACACCCCTCACTTATATGCATTACGAAGACCTTAGCTCGGCCGAGCGCCATTAAGCTGATTACAGCGCCTGGCGCGAATATTTTATATCGCGACAAGCGGTGCCCGGCCGTGAAATGCCCCGTTGAATTACAGAAATTAATAAAATTTACATCGTTGATGTCCAATGTGGGAAATCGGAGTGATTGACTTAATTAGGTTAGTGCGCCTCTGCGCATGTAATGCGACGAATTCAATTTCAGACTGATTAAAATTCCATCAAAACGCACTTTCGCGCACAATGTGTGCCTAGCGGCCGTGTAAATTGTTTTTGTTGAACGCGGCGTGCATCATCAAAACCATGCATTCATGTATAATCAAAAAGGTAAAACAAATAAATAGACCACGTTCGTGTACACACAATCACCCCTTGCAGGCCTGTCGCGAGTGGTTTCACCTTTCATGTTTTACCATCTGAAAATTGTACCTAATTGAAAATTTCTGGTTATCGGATATTTTCGATATTTTTTTTTTATATAATTTTCTAATTAATTAGCGACAAAACAGGATCTCTATATGGGATTGGGGGTGACAATTTAAATCAGGACGCCTCCCTATTAATATCTGGAGTTTTTGTGGATTATACTCCCATATTTCATATGGCTCGTTAATCAACTAGAATTTATCCACCCATGCACAAATTCACTTGTCGACATTAATGAAATGATTTTCATTAATTCTGTTTTTTTTTTAACTTCATAGTAACAAAGAATGTCGCATTTTATGCAAATTGATATAAATCTGTCCACATTTCTGGTGTTTTATAGCTATGCCAGGTTTTTAAAGTCCTGACCGCATATGCACCCCCATACTGCCTCTAATCTCTGTCGTTTATTATTGATCTTTAAACGTATTATTAAAATGCAAAGACTTTCATCTAGCAAGATTTCAAATAAATGTCTTATCGCAAGGTCATTGCTATTTGAATTTTCTGTTTTATTAGTTTATTTCATTTTATTTTTATCCGCATTTTATTACTTTGCTTATTTCTTTGAAGAATCGAAAATGTTTTGTTACCCTTACATATTTTCGTTATCAAGACTATTCGCAAGATGTTTCCTCTTTAAATTGACTAGCTCGCAGCAGATTTATAATGTCGGGTGTTTTAATAGACTTCACCTGATATTCCCGCAAAGAATTTGTCTGTTAGCAACTTGAAATATTTATTTAAGGTAGATATAAAAATTATTGTGGAATTAAATACATATTAAAGAAGGCAGTTTATACTTTGAGTGTAAAATTAGTCTATCTGTAGGAATTATTTCATTAAAGTTAGTCTTTTAAAAATTGAAAAGTTTACTTATTATTCCATCTTTCAGATCTGTACATACAATGTACTGTACAATCATAAAATCATGCGATCTTTTTGTATGCAAATTTATTTGAAATAAAAAAGTAAACTCTCTCTCTAAATTTGAAGTATCAAGTTGAATAAAATATTACCGTCTTCGAGTAGAAATTGATACTGAAATTGAAATTGTTAGGTACCTGGTGTTTGTTATGACAAAGGGCTCTTTCATAAATGCATGGTTACATGCAATTGTAACGTTAAACTTGCAATTAGATTAACGTCAGGCAAACCTATTGCGCATGTTATTGTGCATGCATTAATGAACTCTTTCAGCCATTTGTATTGGCATTTGTGTTTGTCATGTCAAAGAACTGCGATTGAGGTTAAAAAGGAGCAAACCAAAAGTGATGAATGGTATTATTGAGAACGCGTTTAACACGATTATGGAAAACAGCTCCAATTCTAGCATCGTACTTCAAATACATAAATGTCAAAATCTAGTTCTCCTTCTTTTTAAATTGCAAAAGCAACCACCAGCAAGCGCCATGCACATTTGCGGTCATTTGTAGCGCACGTTGCCTTTTAAAACTTTGAGACGTTTTCATGTATGCTATTAGGAAACATATGCAATCGTCAGTTTAACGCAATCATGGATTTATGAAAAATCCTAAAGTTTTAAAAGTATACCAAATTTTTAAAAATGCCAACTTCAGCTCTATCATCTGTGTTTTTCTTTTTAATTTTAAACTAAATTTCGTCGTACAGAACGAACTCGAAATAAGAAAACTCAAGCAGTGCAATGATTCAGAAATAAGAAAAGAAACCTGAGAATGCAAACGAATCTCGGATAGGAATGATTGCACTCCCAAACGATGTCATTCACGGAAATTGGTTGCTCTCGGGTTTCAGGCTGTAAGAAACGTATTTTAGAGAACAATGCATCCAATCAGTTGCCAAAGCGAACTAGCTAGCATCAATAAGAAATATTCACCTTAAAGACTATGTTTAGACGGTTCTATTGAACAATATTACTACGTTGGTAAGTTCTCTTCCGCTTCTTTAACAGGATGTATAAATATATTCTAAGGATGCGAACTTTGATTTTTGAACTAAGATGAAATAGATTAGAATAATATGAGTAGACACTATTTCCGAAACCGATAGTTTTCTTGAGAAGTCATAGAAATTATCTCAATGTGAAGTATTGTCCAAATTGAGAATTTATATCGTTTTAGTCAAAATCAGTTAACCCTGTGCTCATTAAAATTAATCATAACTTGTCAAAGCAAGCCCATTTAACGATCTTAACCCTTAAGAGGTGAGTTTATAGGTTCCATGAGAAGTAGCCTTAACCCTTACTGGGCACACTATAATTGTCCTGCATAATTCTTTTATTCTCATTTATGAGAAAAAGGAACATGCAAAATATCGAAAAGTTGATATTTTTGGATATATTGAAGAAAAATATAAGAATATTTTTTAAAAACATCCGTTTATTTCGTCCCAATTCATAATTCAGTACAGCTATAATAGAGAAGAATGAAATAGCCGCCGTTGTAAATAGAATCATATTTATGTACATATTTTAAGATAAAAATAATCTCACTGAAAGACCTTGCAAAAAGAGTGTATATTGTGTATTTGTTCTGACTACCTTGAATAACCGCTCCGCGGACTGGGTGTACGATGCCCCATTAAAATGTAACATTTATAACTCGGAAACTATTCATACACTAATAAGTTTTGGTACCTAGTTCTAGTTTAAGATCTAAACTGCCCCCACAGAATCTCCACTGTATATACTTTATAAATGCCAAGTTTATTAAAGTTTGAAGTATTTCCCACCCACAGCGCTCGTTGATGGTTAAACTGGGTTATTATCTCGTTTTTTTAAAATATGTATTTAATGTTCGTTGCTTAACACTTGCGAAAAAATAAAAAAATTTGGCAACAAATAACAGCGAACGTTTATATTACCTACATAAATAAATGACAATACAATAACGAGCATAAGAACGAAGAGATAAGAAATTGGTTTCATTATTAAATGGTTCAAACCACATTTTAAATTATCTGGCGAGATTTTACCTTCAGCTCAGCAAATTTCTATGACTATAAATTGCAAACGATAGACTGATTATGCTATATCATGAAAACCCAGAACGAATCTTTGTGTTTCGTATTTCAACTTAATTGCATGCAGAACTTCGCAAGGATTTATTTTATGTAATTCAGCTATCCGGTTATAATAGATAAAACAAGATCTTTTGTTCTAAGGCAGTCAGGCTCAATAACAGATACCCTTCTCTGCTTCAATAATTAAAGATATTGTGCAACTATAGTATACAGATTAAGTAGATTGTTAAAATTTCGTGCAATGAAATTATGTAATAGCCTTCATACGCAAACCTTACTCTTAAAGTAATGTTAAATTAAATTAAACTGCTCAGTACTGATTCTTCAGAATATTTCACAACTATGTATGTTTATCTAGGATCTGTCCTAAATCCCATCTCCGATTAGCATCTGGCCAGACCCGAACAGAAGATGCGTACAAGAAATTTAAAGAAGTGTGAAATCGCCTCAAGAAAACATCGTCCCTGCGCCTCTCGACTTGCCGGAGGTTAGGTACGTACTGTTCTATTTAATGTATTCATGCTGCAAGCATTACAGCAACGAATCATATATGAATCATTCATATTTTAGCGGCGAGGTAACCGGCTTATTCACTGCTACGCCGAGTTATTATTAAATGTCCGTCATTCACGATTCTTTTAGAAATTTCCACCCGTTTCTATTTAAAATTGAAGTGACCAATACTGATTTTCTTCTAAGAGGTCAGTCTTTCAAGACACGATTCATATTTTCATCGTGTACCTATTTATCTCTGCCGTGGATGGACATCACCTTGCTGCCCAACATATGGTTTGGATGAAAAAATAATTTTTATTTGTTGACAAATTTCTTTTGAGTTGAATAACAACTTCTCTTCCGTTCATCTGTTTTGTCCGTCATGGTCCGGTTCTATTCGCAAATTATACAGTCAGGAGGAGTTAATTAAAAATCCGACAAAGTGCACAGCATTCGCAATATTTTCGCATCCCAATTTGCTGAGATTTTCTGTCATTGGCACGTGAATTAGATAATAAATTCAACCGCAAAGCACTTCGTTGTCGCGGTGAGAGAGCTCTGTGCGAATTATTTATTTTTAGTCTTCCAAATAAACAAACAAAGTATTAATGGATCCTGCCGTGGTTCCACTGAAGAGTAGTACCTCGGTTCATATTTCATTTTGTCGAGGAATAAATTTTCGCTATAGATCGATTAACCGAAATTGTGTTATATCATCTTTTAGACCGTCGAAGGAGAAAAGAAATAAGGATGCAGAGCCTGGGGGCAAACACGGAGGTAAAGAATTTATGTTTTGATATTAGGGTTGCCGCCTTTAATGCTCGACATAAATAAAAACATCTTACCAATAAACCTAGTACATAGAGTGTAATACTTTTAGGTAGGCGATTTGTTTGTTTGAAATTTGACCTATTTGAATTCAAATCTAAGTTCTTGGAAACTCCTGTATATGTATATCAAGTTATATAATACAAAAATATCGCAAAAATACTTTTAGACTTCCATGGTGAATATAATTTTGAAATATATTTAGTAAAATAAAAAATCAGTAAAACGCAAAAATAACTCGGTTAAAATCATAGATTATGTAGAACTAATATTGAAAAAGATAAATACAGTAAAATCTCATAACGAATTTGGAAAAAAATACGCATATTCTATTATCACCTCTTGATACTTTTCAATTATAACGAACAGCAGTTTTCTTTAATTAATTAATTTGTTGTACCCTTGTCGTATCAAAGGCCTATCGAATATGGCAACTTCCATTCTCAAGTTACACTTTCACATTTGGTAGTGTAAATTTTAAGTAGATAAGGACTAATTATTTTATACAAATCGAAGTACATATGTAGCATTCGCTTCATTACATTCTGTACTACATATAATACGAGCAATATGTGTATATATATTTTGAAATCGCGTTCTCGAAAACGACTCTAACGATTTTGTAAATTTACAATATAGGGCTAATCGATCTAGCTAATTATCATTTCTCGTTTTCTGCGAATTATCACGAGCGGACTGTAAAATTTTAAAGCTTATGCGATTTCCACCAAAATTGGTACTTGGGGCTTTTCGGGGCCGAATAATCGATCTAGCTAGGTCTCATCTCTGGGAATACTCGTTTTCTGTGAGTTTCTGGGGATCTATAATAGGTTTGTTTTTTTTAGTATATAATTAAATATAAATTTGCATAACTTCTGATAGAAAAATTTATACATAATATGTACATTATTTAAGAAGATTTTCAAGAATATGAATTTGAATCATTTTATCGTTTATCGAAATCGAAAAATAAAGCGTATTTATATTTTTAGGAGATTTAGTTTAATTTTGAAGAAATAAGGTATATGTACAATGTACATACATACACTAAGCAACATTTTTGGAGAATTCGTTTTCGTTCGAATTGCCGAAGATTGGAAAATTATTAATTTAATTTTAGAATTTATTGCAAATATATTTTTAATGCGTATATTTTTGGAAAGTTAAGTAAATACAATTTTACCGAGGAAATGGATAAATACTACTGAAAGGAGTATTATTAATAGTAACTTTAACCGCAGCTCATGTTTCATTCGAGCCAAGAATAAATTTATTTCGTCGAAATTGCGTTATCTCCGGGCCGAAACGACAGGTCCATATCGAGGGCGGAAAGCAAACGAGATGAGGCAGGAGGTCGGCACGGAGGTAATGAATTCATGTCTTAAGACTTACACCCGCCACCGCCCCCGGGCCGCCCTAGACAAGTTGCCGATTTCGTTATCGAAACTCTGCTGTTAGCCAATTAGTTACACTTGACAAACTCCACCCAGAGCGGCGAAGTTATGAACTCATCAGGGGTATCATCTCCGCTCATGGCTTTATTGTGTAAATTCAATTGCCGTGGTCGTCTAAGAGCTCGGGAAAACTTAAGAAAATTCCATCGTCTCATCTGAGTGCTTCCTCGCAAGGGCTAATGGTAATAGGGTGTCGGCGGTCCTTACACCTCCACCGACCTGTTGACTGTGAATGGCTCTATGGCAGCACCGTGAGGCGCCAGCCGTGCCACAGGGTGATTTCAAAAATAAAAATTTTTTTTTCAATCATTTTCCTGGGGATCGATGAATTTAATTGAACCTTTCAAGGTTTTTTGGGGTATTTCCGCCGTGCAGTTTTATTCATGGTCCTTTTGCTCAACTAGGCGAACTTAATGGAGGAATATGTTTGCGCACGACATACCTCACCACCGCTATTAAGTGCGCGACATTTACGCTGACATATTTTGCACGGGAGGGCCGTTTTAATTAAATCACAACTTTATGAATTTCAACTAGACGACTCGAAGGGACCGAGAAATAGGGGCGCCTAATGGGATTCCAAGGAAGGTCGGGTTCTGAAAGCTCTTCAATTTTGGTGAGAAACGAAAACCGAAGACTGTGAGTTTAAATTAATGCGAGCATCTACCAAAAACGTGGAATGTATGTGCATTCCTCTATAAGACATATTAAACCGAAATACCTTTCTCAGGTATATATGCAAATAAATATCTATACATACTTTCACAGTAAGACTATCTGTGCAAGAGTTATGATGTCACTTTAACTAGTTTTCACTTATATCAGAATATGTTCATGAATGGAAAGAACTTTGATAGTTCCACTCAACAGGTATTATCCGGGCTTTAGAACAAAAATGTCAGGGTATACCCGGAGGATGTGCCTAATCTGAGGTATGAATGAATATCATAAAATACATACCTCAACTATGAGGGCACTGGAAAGTCAAATTCCACTCATCCGAAAGATTCGAAATTTCGCTAATAAATTCATCGCTCGAAGCGTTAATGCAATATTGAATAAAATTGAAGGATTCATAAAAATTAAAAATTACCGTGACCACAGAAGCGGTGGAACAGCAGCTGCCTCCGCTGACATCTGCGGCTGTTTGCGAACATTTCAATTTGACAGCTATGAAACTGTTCAAAAGCGCCTCGCTATAATTTGCGCTTGCAATGCATTTCCATTTAAAATATTATTTGAAATCTACCCGGCCTTTGAGTTTTCTCTGCATAGCTTTGAAGAGTGCTTTTTGTGGGTGATCTTCAAATATAATAGTTTTCAATTTAATTGCTAGTGGGAGGACCACTAATGGATTTTCTGTGAAGAGCTATCATAGTTGCACATGGCGATGAATTTTTGAATGGCTAAAATGTTTAGAGAGAATTAATAAAAGCCTCGAGATTCACACATGATCTGTGAAGTTGAATTCTCGAATATTATGGATGGCTTTACTATGTAGGTACTGATAATATTTATTTCGGTAATAATAAATAAATTTAAAAATAGGTCAAATATATTCCTGTTCGAATACATTGAACACAAATTTCTGTAAAAATCTCAATTTAAATCTTTATGATTTCGTTGCATTAGTAGATTTTTATACATGTTATTAGCGAAAATAATTTAAAGAAGTACAACTCAAAATATTTATTGCTTAAATTTAAAAGCGTACTATAACTCCACCAATTCGTTAAACTTTCAAACCTTTGCCAAAGTGTTTTTTTAACATGTTCATTGTATTGTAATTTTAATATTTCGTACCCTAAAAGTGAAATAAGAAATATACTTATGATATATGCAAAATTTTGAAAGAAACAATAGATTCAGAGATATTCAGTAGGTACTTTAGGTGTGCAATAGAAATTTTGAGCTAATTCTGTGATTTATCATTTTTTTATCACTTTTCTCTAGAAAAAATTAAATAAATACAAGCGGTAGGTACTTTCTTCCCTCTTTGTGCAATTGTTAATTCTTGTAATCATTACAACCTTCGAAGAAAATTATTTCAATGTCAAGTATAAATTTCTTTTTTCCGCCATACTTTTTTTATTAAAATGCGACGAACTGGTGTCAATTCCTAATATTTCCATATTAAATTCATGATTTTAAATTTCAAATTTTCTTAAAACTATTACAAATCAATAATCCGAATTAATTTGCAAATTTAAAGCATTTCATTAATGAAAAATTGATTTTTCTATTTGTTTCTTTTTTTTTAAAACGAGAACAATTTATGCATATTTCGCTCTGAATAATCAATCTCATTTTTTGCGCTGCAGATTAAACCTATTAAAATAATATGATAAAATGGCACTTCCAAATAATCAAAAGAACAGTGAGTAAACGTGAATTAAAATTTATTACTACATAGAAAGTCGATTAAATTAGAAAAAAACATGTTTGCAGAATTTGTATGCACTAAAGAGGTGGAATCATGTAATTATATTCAATATTAACTTCAATTTATTGGTCATAACTTTAAAATAATTTGACTGAATTACGGTTTGGCGATCGATAGTTCTTGCCTGATTGTCAGGTGCGGTCCTAAAAGTTAATTTAGTAATTAATTCAAAGTTTATTATTATTAAATATCAAACCGTCACATAAAATTACATTGTTTTGTAAGGTCATAGTTATTTCGGATATACGACAATATGAAAGAAAAATCATAAACTAAAAGGTCAGTGTTAACTTTAAAAGAAATTAGAGTTTCTAAAATTCATAAATAGTTACGACGAAGGCTTTATATATGTTCATAGTATTGTGCAATATAACAGAAATTAAAAGAGAAAAGGAAACGAAAACGATTTCTATTTCTAATATTATCTGATTGTTTAGGGTTACTATTTTATATATGTACATACATATGTCCGTATGTCGAAGACTTGTAACTCCTTCATTTCGAACGATTCAATTTTATGCTTTTCGTTAGAACGTTAGTTATTTGCAACATTTTAGAGGTATAAGTGATTTCGTTTGTAGTTTCTTGACGGACCAGGAATGATTTAATTTATAATATTGTACAGATAAAGTACAAAACATTCAAAATTCTAAATTTAATTTTGTTTGTCATTTAACCAAAATAACATCGTTAGTCATGATTTTAAAATTGTCGAAATTTATAGCAAATCATGAACACATTAAACATTTGCATAAAATATATTTCAGTATGTTTTAAGTCTGATTTGAGTCCCTTTTCCATTTATCAATTTCCGTGTCTTGCTCACTATCCCAGTCTACTTTCAGTTCGTTTTCCGACTTTAACTTGAACACAAAAAAAAAGTGGTAAGTTTTGTCAGTCCAGTTTTCAGTTTTATTTTTTCACTCAGGGTCCTTTTCACGAAAAGTTTTAAAAAAAAAATGATAAAACAATTTTTATACTATTCCAGAAAAGTACAAACACTCATTTTTTAGTATTTGTAAAGATATTTGGATTTCTCTCAAAATTGCTGAAAGTAATATCTTTTAAACATTTAGGAATATTTATCTATTTATTTTTGGTCTCGTTAAATATTAAAAAAAAAAACAAATAAGAAAAAGGCATACACATTTTCACTGGAATAAGGGTTCTGGAAAAGAAAATTCAGTAACTTTTAGATCCTATTTGAAACCACAATTTTTGATTGAAAGTAATGTTTTTATATCGTAGTACAATCACAACTAACTTCAGGTAGCAACGTTCTAAAACAGCTTTGATTTCGAATTGGAAAATATTTGGCTGTATTTTTAAACATTTATGTTGCACAATGGAATGATGGGGCAATTATAATAAAATTAATGAAATAGTAAATCTTTGAAGAAACATTTTTCGAATAGGTTCATGCCAGGGGAGTGGAGCATTTGTCGTGTCAGACCTACAGAAATCATAGAACTCGACATATGTATCTAAATGCCTCCAACGTGCTTAACGGCGTAAAAATTAATTTTTTTTAGACTTAAACTTGAGAAATTCAACTATTCCCACATTATTAAACCAACTCAGGCGTACGTATAGCACTACTTAGAATTCATCACTGAGTCGCCTTTTGCATATTTATATCTATCAGCTTTAAACTAAACCACAGCAAATTATCCATCGAGCAATAAATTCAATTACTCATTCTCCGCAAACATCAACTCATTAGTCCAATAATCCCCTGAAAAGCAAACATTCGCCTAGATTGCGGGATGGCTCGTCATTTAATTTGCATAATTGCATGCATTCACCGCAGTCCACAATCGCTTCAAGAGCATCAGCTAAATCTTGAATCGGACTTGGCCAATTATGCGAAAATCACGGTGTTTTCTGGAGCGCCTCCCGCTAATAACTCAATCTGAATCCGGCAAGACCGCGAAATGTGACCTCACCCACTCCATCGAGGTTTGTCGTGTCACTTAATAAAAATCCAATGGAGATAAGCTCTCAGGTGTGGTGAGGTGGAAGTAATTAGGTAGTTATTTTTTGGTGGAGATCAGTTCCTTTGGGGCGAGCCCCGGGGCTAATCTGCCTCCTATCGACTGGAGTAGTGGTCAAGATCAAAGGCGCTCAACCCTAGCTGCGGTTTAGCATATTTTTTTTTTTTTTTTTTTTTTTTTTTTTAAAGAGCATAACCACAGAACATTATCAGTGCCTTCCTCCGATGGTCCATTTCAGGCGAACGGGGAAAACTTTTAATCCGAATCTTACCGAGGAGTGTCCTCTCATGTTCCACGCTGGTAGGCGTTCTGTTTATCTTTTCTTAAAGGGCTTTAGGGCGAAAAGGTTTTTTTTCGTTTTTGGGATTATTTCATTTTACGCATTGAACCGATACCTAAAGATATTCTAACCCAAAAGAATCACATCCTCTTCTTTCCCGCAATTTTTTTTTTTTTTTTTATTTCACAGATTTCATCTCGTTTTATTTTATATATTTTTTAAAACATTGCTTTAACCACCTTGAGATTGGAACACCAAATCACAGCAGGACAATGCTTCACTTTATGCGGCTAAATCCTTCTTCTGGTTTTTAAATAAAAACAAACAAAAAAAAGTAACAAACACACAAACTCCTTTTTGAAATTTAAAATTTTTTTTCCGAAAATTATAAAAGAAAAAATTTGAAAATTTCCAATAAATTCAGTTAATTCGCGCGCACAAATGCGATTCAAATCCTCTTTTCGCAGTTAAAAGCCGGAGTTCGCTTTCAATCACGTTCAATTCGCAAATGTTGATCAACGAGCACTGAATCCCAGAAAACACCGGCAGTTTTCTTTAAGTATGACATTTAAAAATTAGAATATTGGCGAAAAATTGTGTTTTCCTCCCCCTCGAGTAGCACCAAACTCCCAGAGATGCCGCGCTTGTTCCGTTCGAAGGCAAAATCGCAACTGAGCTGAGGCTGATTCTGGCGGTGTGGTTAAGTTTCGAGTTCGCTTCTAGAGCAAGCAACAAGCCCAGCAGCAGCAGCAGCAGCAGCAACAGCAGCACCACACCGTCATCAGCCGTCGGACAACACGCCGAGGAGCCCCAGCCGCAGTTTATCATTGAAAACACCTACCACGGGTACCCCGGCTGAGCCCGCGCGGGGTACCCGCGTTGCCGCGATGACGACATGCCCGCCAAACCCAACTCCGAGGCCCCGAAGATGTTGAATTGAACGGATCTGGGGCCCGCCAGACGATCGCCGCCGCACCGCGGCGAGATGATGCAAGAAACGTGCTCGCGCCAGCCGCGAAGCCGATGTGCAATTCGCCCAGCAGCCGGCAGCCACCACCCTCAGGGCAGCTTTTGCGCGGTCCTCTCCAGAAAGCTCCACCGGCGGGCGCCGGCAAATTCACTCGCAGGCCACCGCAAGCTCCCCAGTTCCCACAATCCCCACTCGGCTGAGCCGGTGAATTCGCTGAATGAACTGACCGAAGAGAGCGAATCGGCGCCAAAGCTCCCCAGCAAACCGGGACGCAATTCATCCAGGTGTAATCGGTGTAATATCGTGGCTAATTTCCTCCTCGAAGGAATTAATTGAAATTTACCTTTACCTACATTGACGACTCGGGCGGGGCGCCAGATAATGAGGAGGCGGATTTGGAGCTCGCCAGGAATTTTGAACTCAATTACAACCTCGTTTCGCGAATTTCCCATCATTGCAGCATACTTGCGATTTTATCACCGATTTGACCGCAGTCACCAGCATTTTTCGCCGGTCAAACAAGTCGCTAATTATTCGGCTGCGTGCGTTCAGCGATAAGATCACTCGGCTCGGCGGGGCTGGGAGATTCCCGGACGCCTTTGAGCGAAACGCCGCGCGGCTGCGCCGGCCACTTTATGCTGCTTATCACGTTGCAGAGCGGCTTGTTTTCAGCGCTGATAACGCGCATGCTTTTGAGGTGTTATGTGTGCGCGCCGCCGCACTCAGCTCGATTATTATCGCCGGGAGCAGACGCGCTTTACTTGTAATTAATTTGATATTCGTATGCCTCGCTCGTCGTTTGAAAACCCACTCGAGGTGTGACATAATCACTTTCATTTTTAAGTATTTCAGTCACTGTTTACAATACTTAGTCGCACCGGAACCAGAGCAAAGTAGAAGGTTGAGATTCATCGAGGTCTCAATTGTTTCACTGGACCTATAGTCCGAGTTATATTTAAAAAGGGGTTACATTTTATTTTTTCGTTGCGTCACTCAGAGAAAACTGGCATAGTAAATTCATATCAAATCAATATATGTGCATAAATTGAAACTTTTAAATTTACATTTTAAATTATCATTACGTCATTTGTAATTGAAAGCTTCACATTAATTTTACAAGTTCCATTGTGGTTCTAATTAACATGGATATATCATAGTATTTCTCTATTTATGTACGACATTACAATTTTCTACGTATTTTTAAATTATCAGATTGAAAATCATAGAGCGGCATACACAAATTTATATTGAATTAAAATCAAAGTGCTTTATTGCAGAGACCGAAAATAAGACTAAATTATTTTTTGAAAACGGGATAATTATTTTTATAAAAATTAAGAAGAAGCAGCCTAATACGAGTTTTTGGTATATACATACATACATAAATAAAATTCTACACTAACTATACAACTTACGACAGAATTTTTATTCAGGGATACCCTGTACATATACAGGGTGTTTCGTATTGTATTCGTATTCGAATTGTTTATGGTATGCACTTCAGTATTATATTTTTATCTTTCGATCTATGCAACGCAGCGACATCGAACTCACAACGAAAATTTACTATCCCAATATCCTTTCCAAAAGTGTCAACAATGTTGGCCTACCACTGCAAGTACACTCACTTTCGAAACTGGAAAAAATGGTTTCATTTTTCTTAAAATTCAGCTTTTTCCCCGAATTTTCTCCGAAATTTATATAATTAATATACATACCTATTTTGCGAAATGGCTATCTACCTTTCCGAAAGGTGATTTTAAATATTCATTTATTCATTTATAGTAATTCAAAATTCTAGAATAAATATATTTTTTTGCAACGACCACTACCAAAGTATTTTGATTTTTAGTCAAAGTGTAATATGTTAAGAGTGTTAAGCTGGAATCTTAGAATTTTAAATTAAAAATTAAAAAATATATGATTATTTTAGTAAAAATAGTAATTTTTTCGATTTTTTTAAGGGATTTTAATTTTTTGCTATTGCTAAATATTATATTTTTTCAAAAAAGCTATGATTTGTTATAGAGTTGTATTTAAAAAATATCTGGTAATTTTTTCACAATAAAATAATAGCTTACAGTAAGCATTTTTTTTCTATGTGATTCTGGAGAAGTCTAGAAGTTAAGGATTAAATGTACCTTTTTATTACTACTGTAGTAAGTGTTGATTTAAGCACTACTTCTGAACCTAAGACCGACAAATTACTTTAAAATAAAAATAAAAAAATAAAAAACAGAAAACTTAAATTTCTTAAGAGGTAACACCACTTTGAAATAATTAAAATAAATAAAAAATAAATATAAGTAATAAATAAAAAAGCCCGACTGTTTAAAGCACAAACTAAAATAATGGAAACAGGGTGAAATATAAAATCCTTTACCCTCGGCTGAAAATGGTCAGGGTTCTCAGCGCCAACATAATTTAATTAAGGGGTATTTATTAAGCATACGTTTTTTTTAAAACAAAATGTTGCGGTTTATACTTATTCTTGTAGACAATGTTTTTCGCAGAGGCCAAAACGGTGAGCAGGAATACCCAAAACTAGTTTATGCGTAAGTTTGGAAATATCAATTTTGAGAAAAACGCGTTTTGTTTGAATATATGTTTACTAAATGCTCTTACATTTAATTACATTGGTGTTTATCATTTTCTTAAAACGAATTCATAAAAACGTCTTCATTTTTAATCATTTCAAAGTGATGGAATCCAGCAATTTATTCCGGTGTTCTATTTATAAAATTTCTCTGGAGATTGATGTGTGAAAAGGAAAGGGAGTGCACCAGACAGTGGCGCCCTTACAGATTTCGCGCCCCAGGGCCTTGCCGATCGCCCTACCAAGCCTTGCCCCAGTGCCGGCACTGCCTGTAGTCGGAGAACACGCGACAATAAAATTCAATAGAACAGGCTTGTAGCGAATTAATTAATTATTTGTAAAGGACATTGGCAGGCATTCATAGTAAGTTTGGCCTAGAGGCAAACAGAAATGTAATAAATATTTATAGATAGTGTTTAATTTAAGAAACTCCAGTAAAGCAATAATATCCTTGTAGAAAGGAATTTTGAGGAAATTTATTCGAGAAAAACTCGGAAGTATTTACATGTAACAAGTTTTTTTTGCAATCTTTAGAATTTCAAGTCTAATTTCATTTCTATATTTTCACCCTCTTTTCAAAAACAATTAATTACTTTTTTCATTTTATTCATTTTATTATTATACAAACAATGTAAGTGATTAAAGCTATATTGCAGAATACACCTAAAAATTTAAAATTAACCTAATTATGTTCGTTATCGAAAAAAAGAGGGATCAATATTTTTTTATTTTATTTCGTCAAAAAAAAAAAAAAACAAATTGCACTTTAATTGCGAATACAAATAATAATATATTACTATAAATAACATGAGTGTTTCTATTTCAAATCGACGCACTATTGGACTAGACCATTTGTAATTTGAATGTAATTTTGTGGATATGCTTATTATACCATTAAATGAAATTCCACCAAATGATTTTGGAAAAAAACTTGTTTCAACATTTGTTCAAAAAATTAGTTTTGTCGAATTTTTGCGTTTTTTCAAGTTTAATTTTTAAATATCTTGAAAACGATGGAAATAGATATTTGATTCTGAATTAATTTTAAAAATCATACTTGGGGCATTTCATATCACTCATGATTTTGTAAGTTTTATGCAAAAATGTCACAATGGCTACAATCAAAACGTTCAAAAACTGGAAAAAACAATGTTTCTGTAAATATTTTTGGCTGAATGTTTAACATAATTTACGTTTTATTAATCTGAAAATAACCCGACAAGAGTGTTTTTTTAAGGACAAAACAAATATTTTTATTTTTATAATATTGTTTTTTTTCATTTGGTCCATTTAACAATTTCCTAATTCTACTAATAAAAAAAGGCAATAGTTTTAATACACTATATAAAAAAAAAAAAAATTAGAAATGAAACATATCTTTGTCGTCCTAAAATAAAAGCAAACAAAATTTATATCTTTAACCGTTTTCGAGATATTTAAAAATGAAACTTGAAAAATCGACAAAACTTCATTTTCTAATAAATTTTGAAAAATGTTTTTTTTTTCAAAATTCTTTGTCGAAATTTCATTTAAGAACATAACAAACATAAACAAAACTTCATCCAAATTAAAAATGATCGAGTCGAACAGTGTGTTGATTTGAAATGGTTTCGCCCACATATTGACATCTGCATGTGTGCCTACTGTTAATAAGTGGTAAAAAATTAGAATAAGAGAAATTACTTTTTAAATGTGACAAAATCATGATTAAGATCTTCTGAAACTAAAAAATTGTAAATAAGGTCTTAACAAAAATATTTTGCACAGTTCTTTTCCTGCACTCGTATATCAAATTCACATACAATCTACAGCTGCAGACCTACAGAAGAAAGATAAAACGAGATGAAATCCACAGTCACTGTTGAACGGAAAGCGGTCTACCATATAATTTCTGAAAAAAACCGTGTAAACAAACATTAGTTATCATCACATTCACGAGACAGTAGTAATTAGGTCGCGAATTGAGTTGCGAAGAAAAGATAACTTTCTGAAGACATTCCCCTGAAGGCGGTGAGGCATATTCAGCAATTCGCAACAGTGCAACTCCGATGAATTGCCTGTGTGCTAAATTCCCTGTGAATGCGAAACTCCCGACCATAAGAACATTTGTCCCACCTTTTCTTTGCCTTCGCAGACGCTCCGCCGCGCCGCCGTGCTCCGCGCACCGTAGGAGTTATGGCGACGACGCAGCAAAAATGCATCGAGTGCAACAAGCCAGGGCCAGCGTCGCTGCAGTTGCGAAGGACCAGCCCAGCGCACCTTAATTGACTTTTATGAATGAACGGCTGGGGCTCCGCATTATTTATTTTCCAGCGAACTTGGATGCATCAGCGGCCTCGCGGGCCCCATTCTCCCGGCCGTTGCAGTTTCAGTTCCATTGTATTTGGCTCGCTTTACGACCGCCCGCCAGTCTGTCCGAGCTGGCGGATCTTTTTTAAGCTCTGACCTAACGCGGATTTCTGTAGAGCCGCCCGAATGCACCGGGAAAATGAGAAATTCGATTGAATGCAAATTATCGGTTTCGCCGGGGCTTTTGCGTAGGCCCGCGATTTTGCAATTTGTTTACAACTGTGCTGGACAGGGGGTTCTATTTTGGGCATGCACAAAGCTCAAAAGAGCCTCCTGGAAACACCAATATGCACCGAGCATAGAGCAATCCCACTGACGGCGCTGAACGTGGCGCGGTGTTTACAGCCCGCGAAAAATTTCCGCGAACCCATTGAATTACGGTGGGACTATCAGCGGCGGGATTAGTTCGTTCGTACCTGTCCGGCTTGTGGGCAGCCGCAGTTTTCATGTTTCAAAATTAGGCTATTTTCCGCGAAAACTGTCTGTCCGTGGCAGGGCGGCTCACAGTTGATTAATTTATTAATAATGCAGCGATTGCGGTCCTATTCGGCCGATAGTACGGCTGTTTCCCACGCGGGCCTCCCTTTGATCAAATTAACCCGTGCCAGTGGAGGTTTGGTTTACATGGCCAAAATTCCACTGATTGATGGGTCAGTTGCCGCACGGTTTGGAAACGCGACTGCACACTACTCGAGTGTCAGCAATTACGCCCATCTGAGCATAAATTGTTTATCAATGGAAAATTAGAGCAATTGCGTCCCTATTTTCGTTAATCGCTTTGTAATTCGTTTCTTGGAGCGCCATGCCATGACCCGAATGAAATTGGCGCAGAACACTATTATTTATTAAAGCTTTTCTCTAAAAATGTTGAAAAACAGATTTTTTTAAATTTAATTTCTGGAAAGTATAAGTACATATATGCTTCTAAGAATAAGCTCGAAAAAGTTTACTAGCGAATTCCCAGTATTTCGCTAATTATGGTCATTTTCACGTAGAACGACGCGGCGACTTCAAATCCATTTCTGAAATTCCAAATGCGTTTTTCTCGAAATGATATTTTTACAACTGGCGGGTCGGATAAAAAATGTGACCATTCAATCAGGTAGAAACTTTAACGCATATCTTTGTTATGTCACTGGCTATCGTCTAAGCTTCATATTTTTAGTACTTAACAATTATTCACATTACATAAACACTATTTCCTCAATTTTTGAAAACTCTATCCCTATTTGCCTATACATACAATATACATATGTATTATATAAAATCGAAAGTTTGTTTGCTTGTTCCTCAATCACGACTAAACACGTGGTCCGATCATTTTTATTTTTTGAGTGAAAGCAATACATATTCCAAATTAACATATAGGCTCCTTTTTATTCGAAAGCTTCAGAATGGCTAAGCTAACAATTGAAAATTTCCGGGGATTGCCAGGAAAATGTGGTATTTGCCTTGAAAATTCAAGATGGCAGACCCAATATGGCGACCAACAACTTTCAAAATGCAACGAATTTAAATGAAAATTAGTGCCAAGGGTATTGGGAGGCCACCAAGTTTGAATCTACGTACTTTCAAAATTTTAAAGTACAAAATAGTGGATCCAAAATGGCAACCACAATTTTTGGAGTGCAACGCATTTAAGTAACATTTCGTACTAAAGCGCCACTGATTTCTAATCCCTGTATACATTTCAACTCGAAAGTTTATTTGTTTGTTTGGATATTTTTTACTCAATCACGCCGAAGATTTAATATTTGTAATTTTTTGCCTAAAGGTACTAGGTAGACTATTTTTATGGACATAAAGTTTTGAGTTTCAAAATGGTGGACTTAAGATGGCGTTCAGCCAATAATTTAATATTGAACATTTACATGTGTAACGAAATGCCAAGGTAGACGAACATTTCTACAACGAATAGGCAATGAACATAAGGTTTGTAGTTTTAATGTCTTCCCATAAGCCAACGATGAAACAGAAAATACAAAAATAAAATCAAAATCCTTATTTATTTATTTATTTATTTAACACTTAGCAACAAAAACGCATAAGTAATGAACGGATTATGAACCCTTGGTAGTACCATGAGATTTTAGTAACACTCCTAAACTTCCTAATACCTAAGACCCCTTCATAATGTTTTCTCCAAATATTGCTCTTTCGTTGTGCCCTAATGAACAAAACTTGCTTCAATTAAAAAACGAATGCCTGACAAATTTAAAATTAGAATTGCCAAAACAATTCTTTTGTATAAGATTTTTATTAATTGAATACCTGAACATACATATGTATGTTGGTTTGTTTTAATTGGTAATTTTGGAAAAGTATTCTATGCATTTCTTGATTAAAAAATAAAATGATTTATTTCTGAAAGACGTATTTATTGTCTACCTAATTAAACAACTGTTGGTTGTTGCAATGTTTTTTGTCCATGCTGCTCCTTGGGCTTGCTGTCCAATTTATTATGATCGGAGAAAGTCCGTTTTGATCTATAAATAACAGTTCTGCGAATCATATTTTATGCTTCCACCTGGGAAAACATGTTTGTCGCGCCAATCTATTTTCACCTCCCATAAAATTGCAATTTTGCGATTTAGAGGCGTTGCGCATAACAAATGCCCACGAAATCGTTGTTTATTTTCTTAACACCTTTCGCATTCGTTTCGTCGGTCGGAGAAAGTCGTCTAAAGTCTTTTATGTGCCACAGAATGGACGTTAAGGGCTTTGCTGTGACTTTGCCCAATGGGACTTTGAAAACAACGAATAACGTTTAAGAATTTGGTGCAGGACGTTCACACTAATTTAAAAATGCTGAGGGACTGATCTTTGATTTATTTCAACGAATATGTTTTTTAAGAATTATAAGGCAAGGTAGAAGGTACATTTAGTTTTATTTAAAGATTTAAACTTTTTTTTTAAATATACATATGCAATGCATGCATATATTGAAATTTTGTGAATAACTTTCAATTTTTACCCCAAATGTTGGAAAAGAAAATATCGAAAAGTTTTGTTAACTATTAAGATATAATACTACAATAGATTACGAAATTAATTAATGTAATGGATTGAAACAAATTCAATTATGGATTCCAAAAGCACAACATTTTACATTAGATCTGTTTATATCGAATTATTTATTTATAATGTAAAGTAGAAAGAAACCAGTACAGGCATGGAAAAAAATTAATATGAACAGTGTTCTTTTGTTGTTATAAAGTACTTTTTTTTGATTTATTTAAATCCTAAGAATTCACACACTGTCAAACTTTTATTATTAATCTTAATCGTAAAAATGACTTTACATAAATATGTACATTAGGGTGGAGTGAAATTATTTTTTTTATATATTTACTATGGCATACCTGCAAAAAGCTGCGTGATAGGCACAATAAGCAAAAGCGAAAATATTTTTTATCTAGGTTTATGTTTAGAGGTGCCCCCGTTGGGACCAAGTTTGGAAAAAAAAACAGAAACTTGTCAATGTTCGATAGTGCAAAACCAAATGCTAAACTTCATAAAATGATGGTTTTATCAAGGCCAGACTGTCATCACGTCAGATGATGCCTTTTTATAATACTAAACGCGAATTTTCTACTTAATTGGCTATTTTGTAACATTTTTCTCATAAATGTTTCATAAATATGAGTCGCAGATTTATTGCAAAAGTTTTGATTTATTTTTGTTTTAAGAGGTTTTGGTGCACCATAAATTCCAAACTTTTATATATATTTTTATTATTACATAAAAATATAGGTTTTAAACAACATGAACAATACTATTCCGATACATTATTAAGGTTTATATACATCTGAATGAGGCTGTCAAAAATGAATGAAATTATACTTTTTTTCAAAATTCTTTCGTTTTGGGGCACCTCAAACCATTATAATACATAAATGATATTTAACATACTTCATTTGCTCAGCCATAGGCAGCTTTTTACCACTATGCTATTACAAAATAACAAAAAAAATAATTTTCAACACATTTTCACTCCACCCTAATGTACATACATTTGTAGTGATGTTTTCATCATCATCATTTCACATGCTTTATTACTACAATAAGTAATAAATTCTCTTAAAAGAAAATATTATAAGTGGTGTTTATGGTTGTATTTGTAATAATCAGTATACAGTTTAAACAAACATTCCTCAACAAATTTGGATGAAAATAAACTTATGTATGTAAATTCGTGTTTTAACGTTTAGTCAATTTGGCAATGCGAAATTTACTTGATAAAAGTTAAAATTTTTGGAAATACTATATAACTTTAAAAAATCTTTTTCTTTTTCAGGTAAGATTCGAGATTGATGTATTTGCACTACCTTAATATGCATCTTGGTAGCTTAATAATGCTAGGTATGTAATATATTTATCAATATACCCTACATTTGCTGCATTATTTTTGATTTACTCTTTGACTTTGTACACATTTAATCTCAGTGCGTATCTCTGTTGTATGGGATGGTATGCGTTTTTAATTGTGGTACCAATCGGAAGAATGGATTTCCAAATGTTTGTCAAATTTTAAAATTTGGTTAATTTTCATAAAAATGTATACTTGGGGCTTTTGGAGTCTCTGATTTTAAATCTGTTGTCACACAGCTCACAGCTATGAAATCAAGATAACTGTCTGTTAAATTCTAAACATTATGAAATTTAATCAGGTCTATTACGTTATTGGATTTTCTAATCGATCCAAAGCTAAGACACCTAACAACCAAGAAAAGCTTTTTGGAAATGTGTCTTGACTTTCTATCATACAGAAAATCGGATACCGGAATAGGTCTTTTTATTTCATTATGGACCATAAAAATTATGAATTGTTTTCCATACCAATTTTTAAAAGAAGAATGGGGGCCCACAGAAGAATTACGGACCTCAAACGAGCTTAAAAACTCCTTACCGAAGGTCCTACTTCTAATTTGCGCAAAAACCAGTCACACAAGATGTGACTGTTTTTTTGTCCTCTAGACATAGTCGACTTTCTGTCTCAATTTACAGACCTATTTTATGAAGGTGATGTCTAACCCCGTAATGGCCAGATAAGTAACCCACCAGTAACCTGAGATCCGCTTTCCTCTAGATGGTGGTGTTGGTATAAACCTAGGGTTTAATAAGGCCGTAGGTTGCCGTAATATCGGAGTATTATTCCAATATAGGACTTGCTTAGTTTTTATCCATCCGTTCACCACATTTTTTGCTGGAGACCAGGGTTCCGGGCCTTGGTGCCTTAGTGCCTATTGGAGGCAGCCAGGCATTGGAGACAGTCAAAGCACTCTTTAACGAGTCTTGAACGAAAGCTCCACGAAGAGGGCACCCTAATATCCTCAACGGTAATATGGCGGTGGAAAAGTAACAGTATGGGACGAAATATCCTGGAAATGTGGACTCTTATAAATATGAATATTTTCAATCGAAAACTATTTCCATTTCTGGAATAAAATATGCCATTAAGAGGAGCGGTTTTCCAACAGGACAATGTCCGTTCTCACGTAGTTCAAAGGACATTGAATTGGTTCGATAACAATAATATTACTGTTTTGCCGTGTTCTGCCTTTAGCCTAGACCTTAATATTATGGAGAATTTTGGAAGGTCTTAGGGGAGAGATCTGCTGCAAAGCCAACAACAGTGAAGGAATTGAAGAATGTGTCTTGGCGGAAAAATGGCTAAGCTTAAGGAGGGAAATGCTCAACAACCTATTTGAATCTTTGCCTCGAAGAATTAACAATTGTGTTTTAGCAAAAAGTTATTATTTCAAAGGTTAAATTTTAAAATGTATGATGGTCTTATCATTTTACACAGCACTTGATAGATGAAACATTTTTTTTAGATATTGCTTTTTTTAATGAATTATTTTATATTGTAAAAATTAAGGTTTGCTTATTTTGTTACTACAATGAAATATTTATTGGTAAGCCTGTGTTATTTCAGATTAAATACTCTTTTCTCCTATCATGAAGAAATATATTTTAAACCCTCTGCGCCACCAAGAGAATAATTTTAATCTGAACATAAAGTGACATGCAAATAAAACGGTGTAACCATCCTAAAAATTAACAAGCGCAGGGATTGAACAGCAAGAGCCCCTGGCTCATTGTCCATCCAATTAGATCCGCTAAAATCACGGCGCCATAAATATAAATGAGGAACCGAAAAGTTACTTCTGCTAATGAACCCCAGCAAAGCCCGGGACCATCAGTCATCGGACTAAAACGCCATAATACCGCCGGGCCACAATAACGGCGCTTAGATGTCTTCATCAGCGCGATAAATTATCCCTGGAAGAGATAAATCACGGCGTAAGATGGCAATGGCGATTGATACCACGGGGAAGTGGCGTAGCCGGTGGACCTTGAAAATCGGCGGCAAATCAATCGAAACGGGGTTGCTGGGGGATCGACTGGGGTCCAATTAAAGTGGGTGACAATATTATGTAGCGCCAATATTTTTTAGCGCCGCAATAAAATTATACCAACGCAATTTAGGAGCGTGGTATGCTGCTGAAGGCGCAGGGATCGTAGTCCCCGGAAAATCCAAAAAGGCGCGCCCTCAGGAAGTCATCCCGGGAACGGGTGATCTGGGGGCGTTGATTTCTTTTTTGTTTCCATTCATTTCCTGCGCCTCGTTTATGACGATGGGCGCATTTGATCTGATTTCCATTTTTCTTATTTTACCATCGCTCCCACGCTGCGGATTTTTACAGGAGCACATCCTGGCTCCCGGCAGGAAAATACTGTAGTGAAAACCTCCGTGTCGGGGGTCGTTCGTGGGTAGAAGCAGGGAATTTTACCTTCACGATGCGTTCAACCCGGCTGCACGGATGTTCCTGATGTGGAGCTTCAGACTATGTAGAAACCAAACAGTTCTCTGTGCCCGGTTTTTCCTTTTTTTTCTGACCCAAATAAGTAACCCACTGCGGAGGATCCAGTTAATTCGCTACGAAAGCCTATATAAGTCGATTTATCAGATTTCCGCTAAGATATTAACAACCCTCTGTCGGATCCTCCATTAAACCCGTTGCAAGGCTCGGTGTTACAGCAATTCTTGGAAGGGGGATTACCCGGCGCCCGGTTTGCACCTAACTCCTAGAGGAAGGCACTCCCGGAGCAAATATTTACCAATGAGAAGTTGTCAGCTTGCTCCCGAGCCCTATGAAATTAGATTTATTTAAGCGAACCGATGAAGTAGAGAACTCAATCAATAGATGCTCCTTCCGCCCGGCTGGCTAAGTGCACGTCAGGGACCTCCGAGCTGGGCCCGGGATTTATTTGCGATTGATCATGAAATATTGAAGCAAGGTGCCGGCGAGTTTCTCCTAAGCAGGGCTCCACTGGGCGGCGGTGTCAAAGCTTTTGACTGCTGAAATTAAATCGGTCAGGACGCCTACCTTTTTTGCTGGTCCATTTGGGCAGTGGAGTTTGGGGTCAAGGGAGTGAACCTTGCCCAATTTCGACTCGTGAATCATCGCTTCAATTGGAGACGATAGAAGCTCGGTTGGGTTCAATTGATTAATTCGGCTCGCTGATTTCCCCGAGAGTATCTCAGTTGCTGATGAAACCGGGCAGATTCCATTTAGCATTCGATCGACGTGCTCTGCTCGTAGGCACAGCTCGATGCTTTTTGCACCTTTGACACGAGATTTTTTTGTCCCCGGCTCGAATTTTATTAGTCCGAATTGCTACGTGTTATACGCTTTGGAACGACGCGATCTGATGCAATGCTTCAAAAGGACGGGGACCAAAACGAGAGTAACAAAATTCCTATGCGAGTTGCATTTTTTTCAAATAAATCAATTGGCATACATTGTAGGATGCCATTTTTAAAATTAAGAACGTAAACTCATTGATGACATTCGTAAAAATATTCATATCATTTGCAATGTTCACATAGATTTTCCAATCATTAGGAATTTGATTCAACGAATTCTGTTTATTTAATGAATGGAGAAAAAATTAACATTTTAATGAGTAATGTGCTCAATGTTCTACATAATTTAATATTGGTAGAGTAATTTACTATACTTTAAACCCTTGGATGGCAAACCAGTATAACTTACCTACCTGGCGTAACTGGTCTCAGACCCCAGATACTAAAATGCTTATAATTAATAAACTACATATTTGTTATTTGGAAAAATTACTTAATACTCTTGAAATAGTAGATTAAAAGATAAAATCTTTACTTTAAAGAAAACCAATTTTACCTATAAAAAAAATGAAAACCATCGGAAAATTAGCGTTTGAACCAAAACATTTCATTTGGGAGTCCTAAAATAATGATGGTTTCTTTAACTAACCATAATTACTATTTTTCAAAATCTAAATGCCTTAAACTGAAGTTGACGAGATGTGAGGACACTCAGACCTCAATGTACCATCGATAGGTTAAGTATCTCTGAAGCTACTTATATCATTTTCCATTTAATCATTACATTTTCCCAAGTAAGCAAAACCAAAAATCATTCGAAAGCATAAATATATTTAGTTTTGAAAATTATACATTAAGTATTCAAAGTATAATTAGCTTCCAAATAAGTCGGGTCTGGATCTTAGACTGTAGATATATTCTAAGGCCCCATTTTTTCTAAAATATACGTGAAATTATATTTAGAATACGGAGGCATATTTTTAAGTCCCAATATTTTGAAATTTCAAAAACTTGAAACCAGCAATACCGAAATAATCCGTGTATGCTCGTTTTAGTTAGATTTTAATATATAAAAATATTGACTTTTAAATGTTGCTCCATATTGAATTTTTAGATTTCGATACCGGAGTTGTTTTCAATATAAACTTCGTTTAATTTTTCCGGGATTTCAGTAATATTTTATATTGAAAGATCGCCATTGATCCCAAAAACCCTTACGTAGTTGTTTTGCACACAAATCGTAGTATATTTTCATTTCACTCAACCCGTCTTCTATTCACCTATTTCAATTAAATTTACATAAAAACTAAATTCGGCACAACATATATGCTTTTATTTTTCGATCGATCGATAATGATTACAAAATAATTTTTATTTTTCTATTGGTCAGTAACGTTTATATGTGAATTATTATTTTTAACCGAGTTAAAAGAAGAGGAGGCTATTATTCCGAATCGTACCTATCTTCGTTTTTTTTAAACTTTGGGCGCGTTGAGAGTAAAATTTCAAGGCCATGGCACGTCATGGCAATTTTCATGACGCGAGAAGGACGGAAGATCTGCACTCGAGGAGGGAGAACAAGATAGAGTTATGTCGTATGCCTAACACGTAGGGCGGTTATTCTTCGTCTCCCCTTTGTACGATCTTTCGTTGACAGATTGAATTCTAGGAATGACCGGGTAGTAAAAATACAATAAGTCAAACGAACTGGATCACTTGTACATTGAAAGGTCAATTTTTTCATAAAAAGGAATATAAAAAATAAAGCTCTTATTTATCGAAATATGAAGATAAAACTATTAGTATATACATATATGTAGGTATTTCGAAGAATTTTTTGAGGAGTAATTTGTGCGCATCAACAAATCTTGCGAAAATAATTATTTCACGAGATGTTCGACAACAATTTTATATTTTTATTTCGTAATATTTTATTAAATATATATTTTTGAGTTGGAGCAATTGTTGATTCTGAGGATGCATTTAGGAATTAGGACAAGAAGAACGATGATTCAATACGAAATTAATAAGTAATGTTTTTAAATTTTCAAATTTCTCATTGCAATGCAATTGTTTTATTTTATTTAATTGCTCATTCCAGAAAAGCTGTTCGAAAACAATTTTTAACATAACCATTTTTAATGACACTGTAATTGCGAACTAAATTATTTTTTTTTTTGCAAATGTATATAATTATTACATAACAAAATGTTTGACTGCAAAAATTTTGAATTCTGGGAAGAATTTAATTATTAAAAAAATTAAATGTTCCACATCAATTTAATTACGGTTCATCAAATCCTCCTGATTTCTGAGTTCCCAGTGTTCCCGCTCATTTCTAGAATTTATTATGAAGGAAGGATCGCCAAAGAAGTTTCATTTTTTTCACTTGTACGCTCATTTTTTTTACCTTGCCAAGGAAATAATGAAAGAGTTTTATATGGAACAATCAATAAATAAAAATTAATTCTTAAGCATTATCGAACAATCAAGAAATAAAATTTATTTCATAATCATTATCGAGCGATCGAAAAGCAAAAATTACCTCATAATTGTTATTATGCAATTTGCAATTATTAATTAGTCGAAAAAGATTGTACCTTTTATAATAAATATTAATTACAAATGAAATAATAACTTAGTAACAAATTGATGATTTTTGTTTAAAATTTCGAAATTAATTATTACTTTCTGTCCGTAATTTCAAGTATTGGAGCTCAGTAACATTTTGGGTAATATGTATTTAATGTCATATAATTTTTAGTATGTCAGATTGCAATGAATTGTGTTGGACTGTTAAGATTTTGTGGAAAATTCTTCACGCCAAGGACATTGTTTATTTGGCTTTGTAAGACGTTCAATAAGTACATACTTATAGCTCCCACCTTCTTGAGATATGACTTTTTAAGAATTATTTAAATACCTACTACCACAATTTAAATTCTATTGCCTTTAAAGCTTATGTGGGTGCTACTTTTGGTTAGTTAAAGGGTATTTCTACTTTATAGGTAAAAAAATCGAATTTTTTGTATTCCTTTTTGGAAACATTTATTATAAATATATATATGTATATACAAAACTTTTAACATAGTATAAAGTCGCTCTTGAATAGCGTTGAAAATTCTAAAAGAAACGAAATATGTTTTTCGTGAAAAAACAATCATTGGTTTTTTTCTGTTTTATGCAAAAAAAAAATTGGAAAAATACATATAATATATTTCAAGAAAAAAACAAGAAAAATTTGAAAAATGCAGTTTTTTTCGAATGTTTTTTTTCGGAAAAGTATAATTGAAAACTATCCATATTATTAAATTTTGAAAATGTTTATGCTGTGGATACAAACTAAATATAAAATATATCTACAAAAAAATTAAATTTCATCACAGCTTTCACTGTCACTATCAGTTATTACATATACCCGCACTGTTTATAAAATATAGTATATTTAACTGTGACATCGTTTAATGAACGCTTACTGTTCGATTGGATGATACCACTTGAGTCATGAAAATAACTCTTCAAACTACGTAACTCCCACATTGTGTCTAGCAGATTCTTGGAAAATAACGGACTCATTAGCAAGTGTGTAAGTTAAGTACAACCAAACTTGTACTTAAAAGTCAGTAGCATCAGGAATTGCAGATTGTTTAAGTCAGTAAATATGTTAAGTACCGAGATATATACATATTATACTAATTGAAAGAAATTAAAATTTATAGGATACTAAACACAACAATTAATAACGAAATTAGGTTTATGACAGGTTTGGAAAGCAGTTGGAAATAAATGCAAAACCGAATTTTTGTTAGGTGACATTGGGCAAAAGATTTCCCGTTGTTTTATGATTTTTTCAAATCGACACATTTTCTTCCGTTTTTTCCGTTCTTTTCCGTTTTTTTCATAGAAGCTTTGTACAATTCGATGACAAGCTTTAATGTTTTTTTCGAATAAAACTTGATAAAAACAAGCTGTTCCGAAAAAAACGGGAATTTTTCATGCTTTTTTCAACGCTACTCTTGAAGTGTATACACATTTTTTTTAGTCCATTTTTGCATTTGTAGAACGCGCTGAAGTCGACATCTCAAAAATGAACTGTCAAACGGGTGCAGCTGGAGCTCCGCTCCTATTGATCTAAAATACAAAAATCAAGAACCGTTTTGTTACAAATAGCTTATTCTGTCTGGCAAATGTCTGTATTAGTCTAAATTTGAAAAAAAAAACAATGACAAGCTTTTTTGTAAAAACAATGTTAAGTTTCGGTCAAAAATGAGTTAGAAAAATAATAATAGATAGTTTTTTGGCTTAACTCTGACATTTGTCGGATGGACAACATGATTACCAATTACCATGTTTTTATATGTATATATAGGTCTATAACTTCGGGAAGAAAACGATTTTTTTTTAAATTTTAATGACGTATTCTACACATTATAAGTATTCTAAATAAGCATCAAAAAAAATCGATTTTTTTTTTTCAAACAAGTAGAAATACCCCTTAAGCATGCACGCTGCTTTTGGAATGTTATTAGGAATCTCAGCGTGAAATATCTGACGGCCGTTAAATCCAAAAGACAAAAGTTATGCGACTGGTGCTAAACTCTGCGGCTACGTGACAGGAGGAGTATCAAAAACTTGGACCGCAGACGGTCCATAAATCGCAGGTACTTATCGCACCTCCGAGGAGCACCCTTGACCTCGTCGTTGGATCGCTCTGCTCATAGAGCGCGAAAACCTTTACGACGGCATTAATTAAGTCGCAAACAGCAGCGACCTGCTCGGTTATCAATTAAAGAGTTGCATGAAATAACCCGGGGCTGGATCGTGCCACGGCAAACGGATCCCTAGCCTTAACCGGATCCTTGCCCAGGTAGGCTCGAGACGTGGATAACATCGTTATCGGATAACAGCGGAATTTATGTAAGCAATTACCGCGAATTATGTTGTCATACGTCCGCTAAATGGCTTGTTTAGGATGCTGGCCCGGGAGGAGAGCGCAAAGTTATGACCGCCGGGACGTGCCTACCGCCGCAAAGTCGCGGATTCCCGACCGGACGGACTCGTAAAATTTCGAGGGCGTAATAAAGCGACCTGTCCTTTTTGTGTCCAGGCGAATAAATTTGCGACTGATTTATATGGGATCCAATTACATTGCAGGAGACCTCAGGTGACTCCTTTAAAAGACTCCGACGACCGAAGGACTTAGCGATTGCGTTATATCGACAGATTTCCGGAATGTTTGAGAGTATTTCAATTTTACAATGCACCAGATAATTGCGGGGGAGTGGGCGGTTCTGCTCCAATTTTCGAGTTGCAGTTGAATAAATAAATCGAATTGGGTAGATCGGCCGAGGCATGTGTAGCCGCAAATGCTCCACTTGTGTGGCCTAGTTTGGAATTTGCCCGAGTATTGCGAGTGCGGCTACAGAATAAATAATCAAAACGAGTCGGGCGATGCCATTTTAGCGTATATCGCGTAATTTGCATAATGGACAGCCCCCGATCGCCTTGTTTCGATATGCGTCGGACTATATATACATTTTTATTTTATCATTCCACAAACTGCGTGCGTTAAGGCCACGGAGAAGACACTTTGGTACTTTAAAAATCCAAATATGTACAACATTAGCTGTATTCTTTCATTTTCCTATCTGGTTCAAACGTTTCATTGAATTGAATTCTAAAAACCGTCACGTATATTAAAATTTCAAAATTTGAGAAAAGTGGATCCTATCCAAATTTCAAACCATGACCGAATAAATTTTTGAATTAAATTGAGGCAATGTGGGTATAGTATCCAGATAATTTTCGCGAAATAAAAAAAACGGGTAGGGTAGGTAACTATTCAAAAATTTCAATTCATTGCAAAATTTTCTATTATACCTGCATTCGGATCTGATTTGAAGAGAACACAGCTGTTATTGTTGTAAATACAAAACAGCAAAAAGACAGCCCTAATCAGTATAAAATGATTTTAACTTATTATAGGATATATTAATTTTTTCAAAAAAGTTTTGAACTACTATCGAGGACGAGTAATACATAAATGAACGCCACCAAAGGTTTGATTAAAAATACATTTATAAGTGACTTTATAAAAAATAAAAATCTTTCGTAATCCAATAAAGGATTCTCAAGAAATAGATAGATTAAAAAATAAATTTGTTCATTATATTGCTAATGCGTTTAAAAGCGACAAAATGTAAAAAGACACTCCTCTAATTTGAAATAAAATATAACTTCAAAAATAAGTAAGGGTAAAGACTATAATTTATAAACGCTAAATTTTGAAACGAATGAATCTCTAAAATCATTTACTACATTTGCGCGATTCCAAGAATAAAATCCCCAATATACTCGTCATATTAGTTACTTAAAGAAATACTGTATCACGAGAGAAATTGCAATAATAATTCCAAAAATGTTAATACCTAAACATAACTGACCATCAACTATGTATCTCAAGGCAGCATCAATCGTATTAGTGCATGTGCATGGAATGCAATATTCAGTTTCAATAGAAAAAGTATAAGAAAGAAGGGTTCAACACCTACAATCTGTTACACTTATTTCTATAAAATAAGGCTCTGTTCTGGGAAATTTTATTTCAGTTTTTAACTGAAGAAACAGTTTCCATTTGCTACATAGGGATTTAGATGCTGATTTAAAAAAAACTTGTAAAATATTTATTAGAATTAAATATGGTAGGTATTGTAAATATACATATATGTATGTGTGGCGTTATATTTGCCAACAGGCGACTCTTAGTCCTTTACCGCAGTCACCTTGATCTATTGTTTTTTATTTTATTACTTAACGATGTATTCAGTACTATAACTGAATCCAAGGTTATTGCTTGTGCTGACGATATTAAAATATTTAAAGTTATACGGAACGAGGCTGATCAAGCTGCGCTACAAAGGGACCTAAATAGGTTTTGCCTGTGTTGTTGTAAGAATTTTATGCATCTAAATATTGATAATTGCGTTGTTCTCAGTTATTCACGTAAAACATATAATTTCTTTCCTAATTATTCTCTTGGTAATAATCCACTTTCTACTAGTACATCCGTATCTGACCTTGGAGTTATTTGTGACTCCAAACTTGATTTCAAATCACATATCAATAATGTCATAATTCGTTCAAATTGCATGCTAGGCTTTATGCATCGTTGGGCTAAAGATTTTTCCGACCTATGTATATGTCGTAAAATTTCTCTACCTTTGTTTTGTTTTACCCATTGTTGAATATGCGTCTGTGGTTTGGCCTCCTATTACGATCACCATATCAATCGTATTGAAGCTGTGCAAAGACCCTTCCTTCGCTTTGCTTTGCAGTGTGTGAAGACCGGCTCAAATTAATTAACCTATATTCTTTAAGGAAACGTCGTGATGTGGCTAGAATATCTTTTATCTCTTATCACGGGTGAAGTATCTTCGTCTGAATTGCTTGAAAGTGTGAGTGTGCGCATAAAAGCGCCTATGTCAGCCTATACTTTTTAACGCTTATTCACACATCATTGATTTTAAAATCTCACCAATTGCTCTAAACAATTTGCTTTACTCTACTTAGTCAGTTATTCCGGCCTTTTCTGATTACTGTTTTACTTTAAATTTATATTGTTATTATTGTTATCTAATCATTATTTCTTTATATTCTTCCTAATTTCAACATGCAACATGCTCTAAGAAACCAAATAAAAGTTAATCTTACCTGCTAAAGCCCGTCGTAAACTAAATTTAAGCTGAGGTCACACCTCTGGGGCTTAAGCCTAACTTAAGCTTTACACAAACCTAGTTTATCCTTAGCGCAAATTTACTTAAGTTGGTTATTTCAAGCCTGGTTGAACCTAGCCTGAGGCTCAATTTTGGTTGATTCAAGTTTTCAACGTCATTTCAATTTCGATACCTTGGGTTGTATGTGTAAAAATCTAAATAATTCTAAGCGTTGAGTATTAGGGAGAATTATCAAGGAAATGCGTATTCATTGATACTAACGTCTTTAGTTATTATCGAGTATCTACTAATTAATGCTCATATTTAATTAAATATTTTATCTAATTCTAACTGGCACTTACACAGCACTGAATTATTATATTGAAAATTAGGTCGCAGAAACCAGACGTTCTTCGAGAAGTACCAAGTTGATAACAGGGAAACTAATGTTTTAGTTTTCGTTGGGTAACTAGTAAAATTGACAGAAATTATGAGCATAAACCATGCGTTTAAAGTATATTACTTTAAAAAATAATACTATGATACCGATTATTGGCAATTATATAGGTACGTATATGATTTTTTCTTAAAGTATCATACTACTATTTTGTTGCACAGATTCGATAAGATGATGACTACACATTTTCTAGGTGAAGCTACCGAAAAAAAGGTTGCAGTCCTAGAGCACTAGAAGACGCTGGCTTTCATCAAATAAGTGTTGATATAGCTAAAGGTTGCATTCAGTCAACAGTATCAAAAAGCTTGAAAGAGATGTTAAGGAAAATAGCCCAAAAATTGGGTCACTGGATAAAGTTTCTAGGGCAATGAAAAAGTAGGTGTTATACAGTGGTCTTCGGAGAAAAGGCTTCTTAAACGAATTATTACATGTATATTAAATGTCAGCAATCGATTATATAGTTAATACTATCTGAAATTTTTAATTCACTATAGTACTGAATAATAACTCTCTGATGCTAGATTATACTAACTTTTACTCGTCATTACTCTTTTATACTAATTTATATTTGCTAATGTTTCGAACATGAGTACGCAAACATGCTAAGTACTTATATTATCTAGTATTAGCATTATTTAGCATTTACTCATATTTTTACTCATATGACACCTTTGCTCATGTAATAACTAATTGGGTGTAATTAAGTATCTGAGCTTAACAAAACTCGGTCAAACAAAGTTTTTTTCAAAGATAAGTCCTATTCAAACCGACTTCTTGCTCTAGAAAGCTCTCATTTGGTAAATTTCATAAAAATCGTAATTTTGGAGGTAGTGAGACAGACAATTTTTATTGTTTTCAAATGGCTTTTAATGGTTTTGAGATTAAAATAGAGGCTCCTCTAATTTTGGACTATTTTGTGGAACCACTAAGGCGGTCGGAAACAGGGTATTAATTGTTGCGGGCGCAGAGTATGACGCTGATTTTCCGTGTGTCCATAAGAGTGACCTGACTCATGTCACATTTCAGTACACCTCCATCTGAATGAGATAAGCGCTAATTTAAGTGCAAGGAGACCCATAAAATTATTTCGGTACTGACCGCCCGCATGGAGTCCCACAGACCACCCAATTTCCCTACAGATTTCCATTGTAAGCTATTCGAAAGTGATAACTCACGAGGCTTTTCACGCATCCGTTTCGCGGCCGTATAAACCACAGCACCAGATGTGTCCACATAGCAGGACCACACAGGGTGACCGGGCCGTGTCCATAAATTAATCCATTAATCGGTGAGTTGTCCGCTCACAAATGGCCAATAAAACTAAATATAAAATTTTCCCGAAAATTTAAGCATCAATAACCGATGACTCAATGCCTCCAAATTACGTGGACATTGGCGTTATGCAATCCGCGGAAGCGGCAGGAAGTGCCGGGCTGCCGCGAAATTGTTTGGGCGGGGGTTGCGGGTGCGAAAGGTATTTCCTCTCATTTTACTGCTCGTTAATGGCTGGCTTAATTTATGCAAACTTAACCACCACATTAGAGGCAGTTTATCTTTTCTAGATGGCTAGAGTATGGGAACACCATTGCTAAATCGTGCTCTGTTTATCTCAGGGCTGATTCAGAGGTGAGACATTGTCTGCAAACATGATAAAGCGAAGAGTTACATCATTGCGTAAACTGCTTTGCATTTATGACTGGGCTGGGTGTAGAGAAAATTATAATTTACTTTATCTTTAAGAATTTTAGCAAAAATTGATAAAACGTGGCTACTTCCAAATAATTCAATCATAATACACAAAAGCATCTATATATCAATTACATCAAATTGAACCATTTGAAAATTTAAGAATTATCCCTTTGAGAATCATTCATTATTTAATAATTTTGGGACTCGGCAAACAGTCGCTGGTGCTCCCATCTTAGAAGGAAATCGTCTGGTTTTTATAATATAGAACATATTATTCCCTATCAAAATCTGAAAGATGCGAATTTTTTTATTTTCGGCAATAAGCGGACAGACACCTCATAAAGTTAACATCCTAATAAAATAGCGTTTGACTTTAACATACCTGCAATCATGGACATAGCCACGGTGGTACAGTGTGGGGAATTTGCGGCTCCCCCTGGTTTACGTAGTCAAACGAAAATATACCTACAAAAATTAAGATATCTTCTTGATAGACCTGGAAACCTCGCAGGTTACTGCTATTATAACATAATATTTAACTTGGAATAGTGTTCGAGGCCATATTGTCACCATAAAACTATTTTCAACCTAATTCTAAAAGTAAAATCATGTTGTAAGTATAAATTCGAATCCTTGTATATCCCTATATTATACATATGTATGTATGTACGTATATGTATATAAAATCAAAACTATTTTTGTTTGTTGCACAATCACGCCTAAACGCTTGATCCGATCATTTTAATTTTTTCAGTGAAGGTACTACATATCCCGACTTAACAAATAGGCTACTTTTTATCCGCGTGCTTCAAAATTGCGGACCCAAGATGGCGGACAAAAATTCTAAATTTCAAGGGATTGCCAGAAAATTGGTACATAGGGTACTTAAAGCCACTAAATTCGAATCTACTATCAAAATTTGGAAATTCAAAATGGTGGCTCCGATATAGCGACAAATTTTTTACAAGTAAAAGGATTTTAATGTAAATTAATGTAAAGAAAAATCAGTGGCACTAATTTCGAATCTACTATCAAAATTTGAAAATACAAAATGCCGGTCGCAAAACACCGACCACAATTTTTTGAACTCTACGAATTTAAGTTAAATTTCGTACTAGGGTGCCACTGATTTTAAGTCTCTACATATATAGGTACATATCAACTCGAAAGTTTTGGTTTGTTGGTTTGATATTTTTCACTTTTTGTCTGAAGGTACTACATCCTTCAACTTAACATATAGACTATTTTTATGTACATAAGATTAAGAGTTTCAAAACGCCGGACCTAATATGGCGGTTAAATTTTCCACGATTTAAAGTAATATCATGAGAATATAATTTAGAATGGTTGATTTACTACCCAATAACTTATTATTGAACATTTATGTACGTACCTATATATCAAAATGTTAATTAAGACGGTAATTTCTATAACGAACAGGAAATCAACATAAGGTTTGCAGCTTTAATGTTTTTCAATAAGGCAATGATGAAATAAGGAAAAAAAATTAATACCCTTATTTATATATTTAACACTTAACTATGATAAAATAAAAATTTTGGAAATAGTTTTCTTTTAGCCTTAGCTTTTTTTGTTAACTAAGACGGATTCCAATACTTTTCGGCAGTAATACATATATGTATTATATATTTAATAACAAATTTCAAATAAAACTAATTAAAACAAACAAGCTCAACAGTAAATAGGATAAACCAACAACAAAATTGAAATTTATTTGCTTTATGACCTCAAAAGATCGAAAAGCCCATAAAAATTAAGGCGCACACTTCCCGTCAAAAGTTCAAGGCTTAAATGGACATTGCCGCCCACACCTTGTTGACTGAGCTATCAAAACAGCAATTAACAAAAGATTGAGCGATTCGACATGATCATCGATCGCCTTTGATCGCCCGAGATGACCCAGATCGCCAGACGCATTCCCGACCAATGACAGATTCCCCTAATTATCCCCTGAATTAAGGCAGTAAGCAGCTACCACGACCGGGAAAATGTTTTAATTAATCCCAAGATCACCCAGGCGGCGCAGAGTCTGTCGAAAAATTTACTAAAAGAGAGCCCTGCAATTAGGCGTGATCGCGCTGGTGATCAGCGTCGGGATCGGGCATGGCTGACTGGGTATCAAATTAACTCGTAATTCACGGGCCTGAGCAGCAATTAATCACCTTTCAACTTGGCGATAAATAAAAGATTTCTGTAGCCGCCTGCTTTTCAGGGCCTCTATTTCCCTTTCAATTCTGTTTTCAGCTTCGACAGTCAGCCCAGATGGGCCGAAGTTGAAAAGGCTTAATACAAACAGTCGGGGGGACCGCGAAAGATTTCCGCTGAAACAAAACGCCGCGCCACCCGTCCATTTTCAGGTGATTTATTCGGCAGCGTGGCCAGTTATTACGATAATCGATGAAAAGATTAAGATAGCTCCGCGGATGAGCTGCTTGTGGAGCAATGGCTCACGACTCTGATGAACTGGGTCGATATCAATTTATAACCGGGTGAAACTATGATTACGCACCGAATTATTTATGGTCCATTGCCAGATAAAAAGCAACTTCTTATAGTGCAAGTAGCTCAGAGCGATGAGTGACCTGAGAAGTTGACGGTTAAAAATTAGGTGAATTACAGATCTCTTCGTGAGCAACTATTGCAGAGCTCATGCGCCCGCATTCAATTTTACCCATTTAGGTCCCAACTAGTAAAAAGCCAATGATTGAGAAATTTTGTAAAATTAAAGATTATGTCTAAGCATTCCGAACAACTAACTTTTTATAATTTTATGTTGGTGTTACCTAACATGAAATCAACGAGCTTGGTGCAGAGTTAATTGGAATTTAATCCCACAAAAACTTACGAATCCTTTTTAAAAATTTAAAGAAAAAAAAATTAAATAACTAATTCTAACTGCCTTCAGGAATTTTATCTCCTTAAATAATATGAAATAAGTTCAACCTTAAACGTTTCTTATTCGTATCATGTCTCAAGCCTGTACCGCAGCAGGAGTTGACTTCAGATATCTTCTAACAATCTGAGGATATAGTAGCACTCAATAAGAAACCCAAGATTGACATATATTACATATTTTATTGGAGTGTTTGAATATGACTCCTAAACCTATCAACTGTTTATATATTTCTATTTGTATGTATAAGATATTTATATTAATTTGTTGAAATAATACTTTTAAAATAAAGGAGCAATATTTATTTTGAATATCATAGAACTAGGTTCGAAGCAATACACCAGGCAACTTTTAATAACCAAATAAAGTTATTTAAATACATTTTAAATTTTAAACTAATCATTTGGTCGATATTAGTAGGTTTAAGATTCGATTGATTTAATATGTCATCTTATTGTCGTACATCCCAAATGAAATATATAGTTATGAAAAATGGTGGCTATAGAAATAAGTATACAAATTTGTTATCGTACAACATTTTTACCAGAAGTTGCTTAAAGCATTGCTCTTTTTCGAAAATCTTAAATAACATATCAAAATTTCACGATTTCCCTGTTTTTTTTTATTTGTTATATGTACACGCTTCATTTCATCCATATTTTCTAATGAGTAAAGAACATTCACACAATATGAGAATTTCATGTAAATGTTATTTGAGTAATAAATATAGCATACACCTGAGAAATTCGAGATGCAAAATAATCTCTTTTCCGGATCCAAATTAAAAAAAATCATTCCCTGGCACTGCTTTCCAAAAAAACACTGAGAATTGAAAAGTAAACCCATTTTAATTAAAATTAAATCCACCTGCATCAAATTACCTCGAGCTGAATCCGGGAAAGCGTTAAAAAATTAAAATTACCTGAAAGCAGTCGGAATGGTTCATTACGTAATTACGAAAGATATCTTCGGTCGCATCCAAACATATCGCAAATTGGGACAACCTATCACATTTCGGGATATTATCGATAAAATTCAATTTACTTTTTTCACGAAAGTATGGTGATATACATATTCCCGCTTCATGGGGCTCAAAATAAAATGCTAATATGCAGCTTCTGCTTTTACCTAATTAAAGTGGGAGTATTATGATAGAGCAGATTTCGCCAAATTTTGTCATCGTCAATCTAATTTTTTTAGTTTTGGTAACTCGAATGAGGTGAAAGTCAATTTTGTTTTTGTTTTTAATAAAATGAAATATTTATGGAGCGTGAATGCTTGTGAAATTGCTTGCGTGGGTCATGCGAATTTTCATTTTTGATGTTCAAGGAATGCCAAAAATATTGTAATAAAAATAATATCTGTTTTAGAAATTCGAAAACACCTGTATAGCTATTACTAATTTATTGCACTATTCGCTGCCCAGTTTAAAATTAGAATTAAATGACAATTTTATCAGAAATGGGCAAATGTTATAGCAATTTTTTTTCTAAGCCCACTAATTTAGAATGTTAATATTCATAATAAAATTAAGGTATAGTTTAGCAACATATACTCCACTATTGATATGTTCGCTGGGTCCTTAAGTTTATACATCTTTATAAAATTTTAACACTATCGTTTGAAAGTATCAAAAATATGATATAATTATTAAATGTGCCCTTTTGTTTTAATAAAAAAACAATAATCTTAAGTATTGTCAATATTCTAGGAACTGTGGATATAGTAGGAACTGTGGATGAAAATATATATGTACTTGTATGTAACAGAAAAATTTATAATCAAATTTTTATATATGTATACAGGACCGTTGTGATTGCAAAACAGTAAACTAATGATGATGATGATTATATTATTTATGTTATGATTATACATACATGTGTATATATAATATATTCTTTGATTAAATCTTCTCCGGAGCACTCAAAGAAAGTACTACTGCATTTCAGTTTAAAGGTTTAAAGTATTTAGTAACAACCACATTACTGAACTTAATTCTCGTGCATTGCATGTTAATAAACCTTATGCACTTAGATTACGTTGACTGGATCGTTATCAAAGACACCTAAGTTTTTTAATAGTGGCTTTTTACCCTAGTTTCCACAAAATGTTTTGTAATAGCCCGAAAACTTGCATTAAATAAAATCGTAGTTGTAGGGCAAAGACCTGTGGTACAAATTTAGCTAAAAATAGCAGCAAAGCAGCAATCTCCATGCAACTTGTGGTACAAAAACTCGAATTTTCCATCTTTCAATATTTTTCCATAAATCGTACAATCGCCTCCATAAAATTTCAACGCACGTGAAATGTTTTCTAAATAAATAGCGTTCAGCGTCTAGCAAATAACGACCGACTCCCAGAAAAACCAGGGCATTTTTGTCCAGGTATCTGCTATGTTTTCCAGAGTTTTATTAAAACTTTTCCCTCCATATGTTACCCAGGAGGGAAAACAGTTCCCACTATTGCAATTCAGGTGCAGTATATTCACATGAAAATACATTTTTGGGGGCTAGCTGGCGAATTTGTGGACCGAACCCACGAAGGTGACCCAGAAAGCCATTTAGCATAGAACTCCCGCACCAAGTTGGGCGATGACTCTGAGATGTCGTTAAATTATTTCTGCAGATTGCTCAAAGCAATGTAAACATAGAGACTGAGCAAATTTGCAAATGATAAATAATTCCCTCGCCATGTGCTTTCCACTCTGGCTAAGCGAATTAACGACTCCTGCTTATTTATGTTAAAATTTCTTTTGAAACTCAAATGTCGCAAGTAGCAAGCAATTCTGCAAAGATATACGAGTATCTAGTATACTAAGCCGCGACAGCTCTACGATGACAAGATTGCGACAGGCGCGACGCGACAGTCGTAAAAGTTAAAAAGAATTTCTGAGGAACTTGGTGGCAGGAATTGCTAGGGAACGAACCTTGGCGATTTCAGCCTCGTCACGGCTTTTATTAAATAAAAGAGATGAACGTGTCCCAAGGCCGTTCTAGAAGCCGGAAAAAAAAAATATCGATGTCTTAGCTAATTATCTCCAAGAAAAGGCGCGAATGGTTTCAATCACTTCCACGCTTGCCCGTGGTCAGTAATTTTGATACAAAGTGAAAAGTTTATTTTTGTACAAGCGGCCCGCTGCCATTGAACTTTCCAATTTCGTAGTATATTTCCCGTAAATTTCAGTCGGCCACTCCACTCTTTGAGGGTTTACTCGAAATTTTAGCTGACCCAAATTTTGCGAGAAAATTATTTTCTGGATATTCTTGGATGATATTTTGCAGATTTCCATTAATAAAATAATTTATTTGGATTTTGATGCAAAATTTTCATTGGGGCCCAATTTTTGGGGTAATTATGGAGTTTAGGGGCATCACCTCCGATGACCTTGAAATTTTAGTATGTTGTAGAGTTTAAGATGCTGAACAAAAATATATATACATGTTGAGCGCGGAAAGCATATCTACACATAGTTTTTTAATGTTGAAAATGGATGAAAATGAAACATTGATATTTTGCGACCATCCAGAGTTGAAGAAAGTATAGGGTATGGAAGGGGATTTAAAAGTTTGATCAAATTTTTAACACCCCGCTCCCCCTCCCCCGTCCCCCTCTCCACCCCGCCATACCCTATACTTTCTTCAAATCTGGATGTTTTATAGAATTTTGGAAAGTAGACTAAAATGAGAGATTAATTGACAAAAACCATCAATCGGACATTTCCCGCGGCATTGGCCGCCAATGACCTTGACCTTGAGGTAACACCCGACCCGTTGGCGCATGGAGGGAGTGGGGAAAATGTCCGATTGATGGTTTTTGTCAATTAATCTCTCATTTTAGTCTACTTTCCAAAATTCTATAAAACATCCAGATTTGAAGAAAGTATAGGGTATGGAGGGGTGGAGAGGGGGATGGGGGGAGGGGGAGGGGAGCCGGGTGTTAAAAATTTGATCAAACTTTTAAACCCCCCCTCCATACCCTATACTTTCTTCAACTCTGGATGGTCGCAAAATATCAATGTTTCATTTTCATCCATTTTCAACATTAAAAAACTATGTGTAGATATGCTGTCCGCGCCCAACATGTATATATATTTTTGTTCAGCATCTTAAACTCTACAACATACTAAAATTTCAAGGTCATCGGAGGTGATGCCCCTAAACTCCATAATTACCATTTTTGGTAGATCAAGCTCGTTTAGGACTTTTAATTTCACCTGAACGAGGCTTGCAACTTGCATTTCTTCTTCGAGTTTAGCTCCAGAATAAGCACAAAGAGTTAAACTAATTTGGAAAACAACTATTGCTGCTAGACTTTCTATTAACTTTTTGTCATTCCAATAGTCGTTTATCAATTATAAAGCCAAATCTAAATACTGAATAATAAGCAAAAGTCAACGATCCATTTTAGTAGAAAACTGTAAATAAAATTGTACAAAATAATTGAAATTTTGAATATGTATTTTTGAAGCTCAACACCTTAGTGATGCTTCATTCAAACTGTCAGTATTATTATAAGTAGGTATTGTGGCAAACATATCATCAAAGAACCTTTTAACTTGCCGCATTACTTTTTCTTTTTAAATCAACTTATCTTAGCTTTTTAAAACAAGAAGAATTTGAGTTTTATTGATTTTCCTCAATTAATTTTATTGAATCTCAGAAATTGATTTTAACTTATTAGCTAAATTTTCTAGTAAATTATTTTCAAATCTATAATACATTCTTTTATCATTTTTTTAAATTCAATTTTAATCAGATATTTTATAGTCATTCATTCAATGATTTGATCCATCAATATCAAATATGAAATGAATGTCTTCTCGTAATAGTTGGAAAAATTTGGTATTTTTGATTGAAACATTAAAATGTATAATAATTAATAAATTCGACTTTCATTATGAAAATACATTTAAAAATGACTTCTATTCGTCCCGTAACAATCGTCATAAGTGAATATTATATATGGGGCATTCCATGTCAAATCACTGAGGCCGTGACCCGACCCCTTTTAATTTTCCTAATTTTTTGGTATTATGTAGTATACCCATCTAGAGTAGCTTTCATGAATTTTTTTAAATTTTTATTTCAACCTCCCAACAAGCTATTAGCATTTAAATATTTCGGGTAAAAAATTTTCAAATACCTGTAACTTGGCAAAAAGTAGAAATATCATAAATTTTTTTTTTTCATTTTATTCCTTTTGAGATGTCGTTTTATAAAAAAAATGTAAAAATAATACGTTTTTAGTTTTTCTAGGTTTTTTTTGATTTTTAAACCAAAAAAGGGCTTTTTGAAAAAGAGTGGCGTTATGAATTTTTTTCGAAACATTCTCAAACATTTCTTTGTTCAATATGCATATTTATGAGACAAATTTTGGAGTGGAATCTGGCTTTGTTCTATTTTTTTTCGAATTTCAAAAAAATTTTTTTTTTTTTGGTATTTTAATTTTTTACAAATAATGTACGCTTTCAAGCCAAATTTTATTATAGAAGTTAATCGCAGTGACTAATTATCAAAAATATGTACCACATTTTCAAGACTACTTATTTTATTTTTGTCACTACTAAATATCTAAATTATCATGAACTAAATATTCCACTTTTTTTTTCATATTAAAAAGTTTGTTTTGCTTAATGCTATTATACTTGTGATATTTTTGACCATTTGTATTTAGAAACAACATTTACGAAAAAGAAAACAGCCATTTTTAATAATGTGAAAGCTATTTATTTTCTGACACGTTTAAATATTTTACACGTTTCAGTGACTGTAGAATTAGAATAATCTTTTATAATTAGTGTACCATCAGTGTCTGGAATGACGCAATGAAGTTTTTGAGTGCCAATAATCCTTTTAGCAGCTTTAAATCGATGTTCTAATTTTTGTGCAGCTATATTGTACTCTTCAACTGACGAAAATTGTACTTCTATATTAGGAAGATTACCTGGCTTCGATGCCCATTCATATAATTCTAATGGTGTCGTTATTTGGTGATCCACTGCCCACTGGCAATTGTAGACTAGCTCTCGCAGCTAATCTTTTGATTGTACCACCTACACCATCACATGGCCCTTTCCCATGAGCAGTAGCAAAAAAATGCCATTCTGCTGATATTCCAAAATCACTTTTATGGTAGTAGAGGTTGATAAAATTCTTGTAATTTTTGAATTGCTGTGGTGCACCATCAGAAAAATAGTAAATTTTTTCAGCATCATCAGAAATGCTTTTCACAAAGTCAGTAAAATTTGAATGAGTTTCGTGGTATGTGTATGTTCAATGAGACTTTGCAAAACGATAATGGTCGTGCACACGCGTTCCCCTGTCTTGCTTGAAGAAGAACAGGGATGCAGGTCGATAAAAGGGGGGCCGTGCATGTGACAGGTGACATTGAGGTGCCGCCACCTGCTTTGCAGGCTCAATATTTGTACGCGACAAAAAGTATTCACTTTTTTGTAAAAAATTAAAATACCAGCAAAAAAAAATTTTTTTTGAAATTCGAAAAAAAATAGAACAAAGCCAGATCCCACTCCAAAATTTGTCTCATAAATATCCATATTGAACAAAGAAATGTTTGAGAATGTTTCGAAAAAAATTCATAACGCCACTCTTTTTCAAAAAGCCCTTTTTTGGTTTAAAAATCAAAAAAAACCTAGAAAAACTAAAAACGTATTATTTTTACATTTTTTTTATAAAACGTCATCTCAGAAGGAATAAAATGAAAAAAAAAAATTTATGATATTTCTACTTTTTGCCAAGTTACAGGTATTTGAAAATTTTTTACCCGAAATATTTAAATGCTAATAGCTTGTTGGGGGGTTGAAATAAAAATTTAAAAAAATTCATGAAAGCTACTCTAGATGGGTACTACATAATACCAAAAAATTAGGAAAATTAAAAGGGGTCGGGTCATGGCCTCAGTGATTTCACATGGAATGCCCCATATATACATATGTTAATTTCAAATAGATCTGTGGTGGGAGTAGGCTGAAAATTTCAAGAAATTAATTCGCCGTGGCGGGGGCGGTTCTAGCGGGTGGAGTGCGTGGGCACTAGCCCACCCAAATTTCTGGGGAAAGGGTCATGTCCGAAGTCGGTCCGGAGCCATAATACGAGGAATGAAAAAGCAAAGCAAAGCCAACATGTGGGGGGCAGAAATTTTATGCCAGGAACTTTAGAATTTATTTGTATAAGTATGTGCTTAAATTTTTTATGATTCTATTTGACTTGAGAACATTTTAGAAAAGTAATTTACGGGTTACGCCCTTCCTCTCCCCCTCCTCCCGTTCGAGACCACGCCCATACGAACTCACCCAATTTTTCTTGTCTAGAGCTGCCTCTGCGCCGGCCGTGGCAGTAGGCGTTAAAATTCTAAAAAAATAACAACAAAATTAGTTCAGTTCGTTTCCAACCGATTTCAATTCTCTTGTGGGTAATGTTTCCATAAGAAATAAATTATTAATTTACTAGCTTTTACCTGTGACTTCGCCCACGTGAAACCCCCAAGTACCAAGCTTGGTGGAAATCGCAAATTCGATCAAAAATTATTATTTTGGGAAAATAATTAATTAATTTAATATAATAATATTTAATAGTAAACAACGCCCAACTTTATAGGGTAAACTTGGGTATCGGTTGCTCGCGCATCGTTAAAATTCACTCTCATCATTTATTCATAACGCGCCTAAAGAAGTATAACTTCAAAAATAAGTAATTATTTTCCTAAAATCTACCCCTTAGAATAGAGAATAATAGGGACACTTATATACATGCTTTCGCTTTAAAGTTGCGTTATTTTCGTAAATATATTTAATAATTAATATTCTGGGCAACGCTGAAGGTGAGCAAGCTATTATGTTATATTGCGATATAAAGTTTTAAATTTAAGAATTTTAGTTGCATTTTTACATAGTAAATATTCCTCAAACATACTTTCGAAACTGAATTTTCGAAGCTATAAAATATACAATACTATAATACCTTTTTTCAATTTTTATAATAGTAATCTATATATGAAGGTATTGTGATGCGGTTTTTTATAATTTTTTGTAATAGTACAGTGATTATTATAAGCTGTATTTAATGAAAACTTAAATATAAGATAAAGTAAAAGGAAAAATTTATCGTTTGCCGCTACGCACAGCCCTAGAGCGTACTTAGTTTTGTTTAATTTTAGTTATTTTGAATTGCGTTTCGTAAGCGCTTCTATACTATTGAGAATACAATTTAAACTGACGGTAATCAATTAAAGTATTATAATAAAATTAATATCACGCGAATGAAGTCGAGGGCATTTGCTAGTTTATACATATGTATAGGAAATAATGGTTCATTTAAATAAATTATTTAAAAATGACTTGTTCATATCCTATAATTGGTGATCCCGATAGACCGAAGGGGCTCATGAATATCTTTAATTCCAACAACAACCTTCCAACAAAAACTTTTTCACTTGAAGGTACCTTCATCAAGAATTTTATTATAAATACACCCGGACACCAAGCACACCAAGCCTCTCCAATCCATAGCTCAGGTATAGCAATATCTTAGATCAACTTTCATTGGCAAAAGAGAATGGCCAGTAATTCTTTTTCCGTATCATCAACTACTTAACTACAAACACAAACAGGTTTCTCGTAAAGTTACAAACCTTCTACGTCTACATGGGAAGAGGAAAAACCACTTTCATTAAAGGAACTAACACTTCTCTCCAGGGCCGTCTTTAACCTGTTCGAGGCCCTGGGCATATTAGGATAATGGGGCCCCTATGACTTTGACAGAAGACAATTTTGTTAGAATAGACAAAGAGTACCTACAGTCATTTCCATTTGGTAGTTTTACCTGGAAAGTTTACCGGGAGTTTTGAAAATGGGTAATTTTGTAGATTTCGATGTGCTTTTTCCGAATTTCAACTTTGCCACCTCGTATTTTTGCCGCTCGCGCCGCCATATTGGAAAAATGGCGCCTAAAAGCAGTTTTTTGACAATATCTCCCTTCCAACTCATTTCACGATAAAAACATTTATATAAAAATGAAACTAGAGAAAATTGCCTACAATTTATGTAATAACCTTTTTTTCGTAAACTCAATAGTTTTGGCGTACGAGCGCCGCAAAGTGTACTTCAACACGCGTTTTGGCCAAAACACTCATTTCCACACCACCTTGAGGTAGAGTAAGCGGCGCGTTTTTTTATCGTAGGATCATTGTCTCGTCAAAAAGTAGGTATGTCTACTGAAGCAGTTGCTTTTAGGCGTCATTTTTCCAATATGGCGGCGCGAGCGGCAAAAATACGAGGTGGCAAAGTTGAAATTCGGGAAGAGCACATCAAAATTTATAAAATTACCCATTTTCAAAACTCCCGATAAACTTTCCAGGTAACCTCCTCTTTTAGAACCAAATGACTGTACTAAAAGAAAGTATATAAACAAGCTTCTAGATTTATTTTTATTGACAGTCACATTAAATAAATAGATAATGTAATATAATCCACAAAAGTAACTCTTTTAGCATTCACATTTTAGTATTTATGTTTAGACCGGAAATAGTTAATCAAAGAATACCTCAGAGCACAATCAATAACAACTACAAACAAAACCAACACCACAGACGAATGGATATTTGACATTGACAAATTATTTTTATATATTTAAATTTATTGAAGCATGCTGAAATCGGAAAGCCTAATTTTTGGGTGATAGTAGAGTAGCTTCGCGCATGCAAAAGCTAATAAGCAAGTTGGTATTGTAGTCAGTAATTTAGGTTCGATTTATTCGAATTAAAAAAGTTTTTCGGTAATAAATATCGGTTATCGTTTGGTGATCTGGCAGGAACTAGGGGGCCCCTGTCGATCACGGGGCCCTGGGCATTTGCCCAGAGTGCCCAGTGGGAAAGAGGGGCCTGCTTCTCTCGATCGTCTTCCATCGGAAGACTCCTTTTTCATTTAAAAATACAAAATTTTGAGCTCCTGACAATTATTTTTGAAAAAGCGAAAATATTGTTTCATTTTGATAATAAAATGCAATTGGATTACTCCAATCGTATTCTATAAGGCAGAAAATCTGGAAAGGTGGTCCCGACTGGCCTAGTGATTCTGTATTTTGACAGATATAAACTGTCAGCTTAAATCCCAATCCAATACGGTGCAACATTTTTTCATTCAAAGTAGTTAAAATAATTCCATAGAAAATCCAATCGAAATATTGTGAACTTTTTGAAAAGGACAAAGTTTCTCTTCTCTATTGCGACTAGAGTGTTACAGTGCGATTTTTCCTACTTTTTAATTTTTCCCTATTCTCCGGATTGGCAGTTACTTAGCTGTCAATATAAAGAAATAAAGATTGAATTTATAACTCTCTAAAGTAATCTTTGAATAGCTTGGGCGTCCCGACACATTGAAACCAATCCATCCCAGCGCAAATTTCCACAGGTTATGGGCCCAGCTCCAACAATGGGTAAGAATTAAAGATTGGAAGTTGTGCGAAAAAGAATAAAAAGGGGGAATTAAAATGGCAATTGCGACGACTAGAATCGACCCGCTGGGAAAGGATAATTTCGATACTTGGAAATTACAAGCGGGGGACCTTTTGATAAAGAATGACAATTGGGCTATGTAAGCAGGGAAAAGATCAAACCAAAAGTTACAGCCGGAAATACAGAGCCGGAGAACGCTCTAAAAGCCTGGATAGAAGGCAACAGAAAAGTACGGTCGGACCTAATATTAGCAATTAAATCTTCGGAGTTAAAGCAGATCAAAAACTGCGAATCGTCAAATCAAGTATGGAAGAAACTACACGAAATATTCCAGTCAAGGCAAACTTATTGAAAAAATTAATTGTTCATAAAATGGGAGAAAGAGTCAACGTTAGGACACATATTGCTGAGTTTTTCGATGATGTCCACAAATTATATTAGAGATGAACATTTCAATTAATGACGACCTTCTCGCTATCATGCTCTTTATAGTCTCCCGGAAAGTTTCGAAAATTTTAGATGTGTGATTGAATCCCGCGATGAACTACCGAAACCAGAGGCATTAAAAGGAAAAGTCCTGGAGGAGTCGGACGCAAGGAAATCCAGAGAAACTGAAAATCACCAAAATGTCACTTTTATTAAGAAAAGTACAGATAACAAATGGAATTACGAAAATCGCCAAGTAAATCCTCTCAAAAGTTTTTTAAATTGCAGTGCCATAATTGTAGGAAAACTAGCCACAAGACATCTGAATGCAGACAAAATAGGCAGCAACCGTCAGAGGAGTACGAATCCTTGAGAGTTTGCATGGAAAGTAAACCTTCTAATTTGAAAAAAAACATTGGCGTAAAAACAATCGGAAAGAGGGAGTATATGCAGTATCAACGACTGTTACCTATACATATGTATGTTATAGTGGTTGTACGTCCCACAAAACTAATTAAAATCAAAGATCACTGAAATTAATTTTTGACAATTTAAATAATTTTATTAAGGAGTTTTAATTCAAAAGGAGCTTTGGAAGCTCTTTTCGATTTAATTTCACCCAGAATACAAAACATGGTCGATACGCTGTTATTTCCGGTTCCTGAAAAACAAGATATTTTTAAAATTGTTGCAGGAAGGGCTTTCAAACAATTCCAAAAATATGAATGTTTTCTAACTACAAATGTATGTATAATATTGGCCTTTCTACGCGGGCAGTTTGATAAATCGGTGACTTTTGACATTTTTCGTACAGTAATTTTAAATGCAACACTGCTCCCATCAGCCGCCATCTATTAATAGACTACTGTACAATTTTGAGCAAGCTGCGTCATTTAGTTTGTGTTTGACAGCCATTGAAAGCAGATAACCTCGTGAATTTTAACGAAAATAGAAAAAGTGAATTTCGTGTGCTGATTAAGCACTATTTTTTCCATTTATCCATAAATTGGTCTATGAACTGCTACCCCATCCAGCATATTCTCCAAATTTAGGCCCCTGCGACTATTTTCTGTTTCCAAACCTGAAGAAATGGCTGGGCTGTAAGAGATTTGGGTCGAATGAAGAGGTCATCACTGAAACAAACGCCTATTTTAAGGGCCTCGAGAAAACCTATTATTTGGAAGGAATAAAAAAATTGGAAAAACGCTGGACTAAATATATAGAGCTAAAAGGAGACTATGTTGAGAAATAAAGCTTATTTGCCCAAAAAAAAAAAAATATATTTTATTCAAAAAGTCACTGACTTATCAAACTGCCCTCGTACATAGTTAACCCAAAATTAGATAAATTCTACTCCAAATCGAATTTTTTCATATAATCTCGTTGCTTAATCACGTGGATATAAAATATAGTTATATTAGCTATAGGCAAGACCTGAGAATTTCGCATGCGCTTTTGCTTTTATCTCTGCGTAAATCGATCAAATTATTCAAAAGTAATGCGTAATTAAAAGTGTTGTGGATAATTATTGTTGCGCTTGCACTGAAATATAGGCAGACGGACTGACAAAATAGAGATCCTAAAATTAAAGTAACATTTAAAATCAATAGGCAATTTCTATACTTAAAGTTTTCGTCTTGATACGTGGAAACTCGCTGTGTTCAACAGTTTTGGCGTTGCAGGAGAAATTAACTGATTGTAATTCTAACGGAATCGAGTACACATATCATAGGTGCGTGTCACTGATATCCGCTAGAGGCATAACTAAAATCGTTTCAATAAATATAATTAATATGCCGCGCTAAGCTCTGGGTGTTGAACGCTAAAAATTATGTTGCCTCTGTAGCAAAATCAGGGAGGGGTATTCGACATTCTGTTTTCACTAGTCGCAAGCGTTTTTCACGTCAAATTCATTTAATTAATAGTAAATTTACCTACCACAGGTGAACGCTGTGATGGCCAAAACCGCAAACGCATTAGCGACTGCGGAGCCAGGTGAAAGGTGCATATGTTCGTTCGCCGGTGCATTACTGCGGCAGACCAGCTGCCAGCACGTATGCAAAAATCTAAAATAATTCATAGATGGCGATTTAACCCGCTTCGGGAGATGTTTACGATAGCCCAGTCCCCATATGTCGATCCCGGCTAATTCGCTACCCGTTTAGGCGACTGCCTGTGCTGCGGCACGAATCTCGTTCTGATCTCCTGCCCTCCAGACCCAGAACGAGCCTCTGCAATTTGCTGAGTAGCTAATTGATTTCTGCTGTTTATCGGCTGACTATAGGCAGTCTTGGGTATGGAGCACCACAATAACTAACGTCTTGCTGGAGCAGCTCATAACCGCGCAGTCGATTAATAATTTGCCTATATGCGCCGAATTTGGTCATAACTTCTCTCCCTGCGCCTCGTAGACCGATAAATGGAGGAGGCTGATCGTAAAATTGATTGCCTGCAATGGGCGCAAGCCCCTCGGCCGTATTTCTGCCTGGGTCTTTATGGTTCGTTGGAGTGAAAATATGCCCTCCACTTTTACTCCCAGATGTCAGTTTCTCATTTGTTCTTGTTAGATTGTGGTCCAGAAAGGCAAATTCCTTAGCGGAGATGGACAAGTGATGGATGGGCGCGCACTTGTTACCATTAACGGCGCGAATCTCTGTTTGGACAGTGGTCTGCACTTGGTCAACTGTTTGCCCGCTCCAGGCAACCTCTCAATGAACGCCAATTTTAATTAGCATTACAAGTGGACTAGTTAAACAATTTGACGAGGTGTCATCTTCGAGTGACGCTTTGAAGCGAACTTTGTTCGCGGGACCACAATTGCAATATTTAAGCTAGATTTTTAAGTGCACTTCAATTTTGTTCAGCTCGTTCTATGCACGTTGGCTGAAGTGCCATCAAGACTTGCGTTTCTAAAATGTTTTACGCGAATCCATGTTTTAATCTTCTTAATTTTTTGTTTGTTTGCATTGATACCAATTTATGTAAAGACAAGAATATTATTAATAACTTTAAAATAACTCACTTAGAGAAAAAGGTGCATAATAACAATGAAAAAATACATTCGAACAATGATTTTTTCATTATTTTCTAACCGAAGAACTTGTTCATTGTTTCAATGAATAGTAATACATTAAAATATAAGCTTAATGAAAAGTTCATAGAGCCAATGAAAAATTTTCAAAGAATTAATGAATGAAGTTCATTAAAATAATGTATCTAGTTCATTGAATCAACGTACTAAATTCGAAAATTTAATGTCCGAAATTAACAGAATTAATAATCTGAATTCATAAAATCAACGAATGCAGTTCTTTGAATTAATGATTTTATTCATTAAATGAATGAATTATATTCATAGAATAAATGATTTTCTGTACATTTAATCAATGATTCTATGTTTATTACATCAATTTTGTTTTTTAATTTTTACCGCCATTTTTTTTAAATTCTGCCAATTAACACAAGGAATAATAGATTTTAATTTTATTTTATTTTAAACAAATTTACATATAACATCAGGCAGGGTCTTCAGGTTTCACTACCATAAAATAGAAGAATGAAATATATTATACTAGCTGGCCCGGCAGACCTTGTTCTGCCTTTTCCGGTGGGTGGCGCGATGAGTTTGATTTGGTAAAAGTCCTTCTATAAGAAAGTCTAGACAGAAGAGGTCCACTAAGTCACTAAGCACCAAGTTTGGTGGAAATCGCATAAACTTTCAATTTTGGATGCCCATATCGACGAAAAATTCTTATATGCATGTTTTATCTATACATTATTTGTCCGCGGGAAAATGTCAATATCAAACAAATATCAACATCGCGTCGGGCAAGATGAATTATGGGGCACCTACCAATACCTTGTCCAAATTAGCTGTTCTTTTCATAATCATTTTTTATATTCCCATTTCGATGTAATATTTGCTATTTCCATTCTTCGCAGCTTCTTGAAAGAAGGTGAAAAATTGGGCGATTTGATTTCTCTGACTACCATCAAGAGAACTAAAATTCATGAGATCTTAAAATTAAGCACACAATTTTGCGTATTATTCTTTGTATCACAGCACAATGAAAATAAAATCAAAATTATGACACAAAAAACTAAATTTCAATGCCTGACAATAATACTTATGGATACTTATGAAATTTAAAAATTAATTACAACCCTTTTTCTATAAAAAAACTTTAAATTTGCAATAAAAAATATTGACAGTCACTTATCAAGATAACAACTATTCTATCTTTTAAGTTGGACCAAACAATACACATTTACAAAATTTCATCGAAATCGGTTCAGCGGTTTCGGAGATTAGCGTAAACGCACATCGTGACACGAGATTTTTATGTATAAAGATGTATAAATTTATAGATTAGATAATATTCTTACTTTCATTCAAATCAAGTCTGTTAAACATTTTTAATTCCATTCAAAACGTGCTTTGAAGTCTATGTCAATCTATATAAAAATATATGCGTCACTTTACGTATGGAAAATAAATTTTACACAACTACACCTGCCAATATTCCTGTCGTTTTCTATATTTTGGCCATTCCAATAATGGTCAAATTCTTCTAAAGACGAGCACCTCATTTGCAGTATCTTCCAAGACTATAAATACAAAACAAACCTATGTTTAGGTTCCACTGATAAAATATAATGAATAAAGATTTGAAATATTTGAGTTTTTTCATAGGAATGCTGCTCTGAAGAAGTTTCATAATCGGTCCAGTAGTAAATTAACTACATAAAAACAAAAACCAATTCTCTTTTTATAATAACTGTATAGATGTACTTACCATATTATGAATCATATTCATCTTACTATCTCTTAAAAAGTGGAACAATTTAATTCACTTCCACAACACACTTCGTTTTTTAGAACGCCACTAAAACGACGTAACACAATCGCAGAACGCATTAGTCTATGAACATTCACTATAAGTTTTCATGAAATCAATGGCCTGTTTCGTAGAATTAATGAATAAGTTCTTATAATTTTGTCGGTTGCGCATTTAACGAAAGTTTACATTGAACCAATGACCCATTTAATTTAAAACTGAGTGTATAAAATCAAAAAAATGCGATACATAGTTTTAATGATCTCATTCATAGCCTGCAAAAAAATATCAATGATTTTTAGATTGTTTTAACCCATTAACGACCAAAATCACGGAATTTTCAGCTCATTTTCGAGCCTCGCTGACAACTCGAAAAATGGAAAATAAAATGATCAAACCTACTTTACTTACTATTTTGGGTGTTCTCTTTCGATTTACAGGGTCAAAATTACGTTTCCATGCCTTACAAAAACAATATGGCGGATTTTATTTGGAAAAGTACAAAATAATTTGAAACTTTTTTTTTTGTTTATTTTTTTCCAATCGATAAGGATTGCCTATTCATTCCAAACTGTGGACAAACGTGGACAAAATGGTTGTAGTTTATGGAAAAAATTATTTTGTCCAGCTCCATCTAGTTTAATATTTTCAAAATGGCGAAAAACTAGAAATTTCGAAAAGTACGTGTTTTTTCTTAATAATTCTGATATAAATCGACATTGAACGAATTTTTTCCCCTCAAGCTCATAGTGTAAAATTTCGATTGATTAAACATTCCCGGCCATATTTTGATATATTTTACTATCTCAGTAATGGCGGATTCTATATGGCGGTCGAAAAACCGGGAAAATAACGAGTTTTCTCAAGATTATTGTCAATGAAAGTTTCAAAACTTTTATTTTATCTCGTTTTTCCATGAAAAGACTAAACTAGATGGAGCTGGACAAAATAATTTTTTCCATAAACTACAACCATTTTGTCCACGTTTGTCCACAGTTTGGAATGAATAGACAATCCTTATCGATTGGAAAAAAATAAACAAAAAAAAAAGTTTCAAATTATTTTGTACTTTTCCAAATAAAATCCGCCATATTGTTTTGGTAAGGCATGGAAACGTAATTTTGACCCTGTAAATCGAAAGAGAACACCCAAAATTATAAGTAAAGAAGGTTTGATCATTTTATTTTCCATTTTTCGAGTTGTCAGCGAGGCTCGAAAATGAGCTGAAAATTCCGTGATTTTGGTCGTTAATGGGTTAATGAATTATTTATTGAATCAATGTAAATATTTTCATGAACACTATTCATCGAAATTTATGAACAATTTCATTTCCAGTGTATCATAGTCTAATACAGAGTAATACTTTTCGACACAGGACTTTTTCACTTCTTTTAGAATTTGATGATTTTGTGTAGTGTACTGCGACTGATTAAACAAAATAAATCAGTTTTTTCGCGCCAGCTTCAAATATCAACTAAAATCTTAGGATGTAAGCAAACCAAAACGCTAGTATACCAAACAAGTAAGGAAATGTATTTCTCTGCCTATTTTTACGAGCCTGGAAAATATGTTCTGGAATTTGAAGAACATACATATTTATTGACATTTTAATAAGAATTTAGAATTTTTTGATGTCAAAATACACAATGGAATCCGATATAACAGCTATCTGAAAAATGAAAAAAAAAATTCGTTTTTTTTAAAATCCCACAAGACGACTATTTCGTTAACAATAAATCTACAACAAATAATGACTTTTATTGTTTTTAATGCATTGCCTTTTGTATAATCTGAAGTGGGTTTTTATTAGTTCAAATTTGAATGTTCCCTATTAACAAATTCACTGATGTGAAAATGCACTGCATTGTAAATGAGTTCCAGGCTTCACTTCAGTTAATTCGCTAATCGAATATTGTGTCGATCGTTCTTGGTATGGATCTGATCTTAATTGTACCATAGGAACACAGTATCAGATCAAACGTGCCTATAATTTGCTCTTGAGTAGTAATATCGAATAAAATGTTTCGGATTAATGGAACCATTTTGAAGATTAATAATTCGAAAATACGGCGTTAAAATAAAAATCGGTTAAATTAAGCAGCTCGTGCGCTGAGGGCTTTGGTGAAGTGACAGACATTGTTTTAATTTTCCTGTAACCTTTATCCACCGTGGTATCTATAAAGTTTTATTCATTGATTTATTTTCCATTATTTTCTTTTTGTCTCTTAATCGCTATTGCTGGATTTTTCCCATAGCATGTAAACGTTTGGAAATAGCCATTTCAGTAATTTCCAGTTTGTCAGCTTTTGAGCTGAATTTTCATCCAATAATGCGCGCAATTCATTGTCTTCGAATTTTTTCGACTGGCCGAAGCGTTCTTTGTCATTGACATCAAAATCACCACTTTTAAATCGTTGTTACGATACGATGCAGCCTGATCACCACAAGCTTCCACAAGAATCAGCTGATTTCTTCAAATGCAATTTTGAACGTTCTAGTTTTAGCGTGAGGAATAAATCACTAACAATGGAGGGAAAACTATCATATACTGTAGAGTGATGTCAAAACTATCAATTATAACAGTTTTTAGCAATAGTTATACTCATTAACTTATATTTACTACCTGATCAAAATTAAGTTTGCTACCTAATAATATGTATGAATATCGGAAAATAAGTATCTATATACAGATTTCCCTGTTTTCCTTTTTCTCCCTTGTGCGTCGTTTGAATTTGTCCCTATCTTTGAAATTCTATAATAGCCCTGACACACTGCGGCGAAATTTAGAATTTCGGCGCTGTTCTCAATTTCGACCCACATTTCAACTCAATTTGGATATGGAGTTATCACTGCCCAATTTCGTGCGAAATTAAGAAAAAAAAATTGCTGCAACTGGTACGCTTACTGGTTAATTCCCATTAACAAATGTCAAACATGAATTGAATTTCGACAGATACAAACAGGTGTACACAAAGGTTTTTGTAATTATTACAAGTGCAATTAGTGATCATCTCCTACCGTCTTCTTTGTTTTTATTGAAACTTTAATGTGACATTTAAAGTCATCTCCGAAATCGTGGAATTGACAACAGAAATTGAGAAGACCAATGTGCCACGAGGTAGCGAAATTGACGTCAAAATTTTAAATTTCGTCACAGTGTGTCAGGGGTATAAGGCTCTATTCCTGATCCTTTCTTATTTATTTAATTTTTAATTTATTATCGACTTGACCACTAAAATTAATCCTCAAAAGGCACTCTGGAAATATTATTCTCGGAGGATATTTCTTTTGTTTCCCCATATTTTAAAACTATATTGTTTTGCAAGTTTTCATACACATGATATTTATTTCCTCAATTCTTTGACTTCATTTGAAAAATTCAAAAATTGGACAAAACAATGTTCGGCTGAATTTTCTTCATAACTTTACGTTTAATCAATTTGAAAATGCCCAGAAAATTTGAAGAGGGTATTTTATTTAAAGGACCAAAAAAATATATAATATTATTGGATTTTTTTTTGTATTTTTTTCATTTGATCTATTTTAACTATTGCCTTTTTTTAAATTAATATAATAAATTACGAATGGTTGAGTCCAACAGTGTGTCGATTGTAAATATAATCTCTCTTATTTAAAGTAGTTATTAAAACCCGCAACATATATGTACGCGATTGAAAATTGACGTGCTGCGATTGAGCGTCTCTTGTGATTAAGTCCGATTATCTTTTATATGCGGACGACCTCAACATTTTTACAGTGATTGATTGCAAGTGAGCGCAATTTAATCGCTCTTTCTTTGTTAGCTTTACACTTTAAATATCAAAATATACACGCAATAGGTAGTTATAAATGGTTAGTACCTTACAGAACAGAAGATTGTGCAAGAAGCGTGACTATAAAATATTAAAAGACATTTATCCCCTTATATGTCTCACTTTCACTGAAATCAAGGCGCAGGTATTTCAAATTGGGTACCAATGTCGCACGAAAACAGCATTTCATTTTATCACCTTTAAGCTCAAGGTCATGCCGTGTCGGGGCACCATAACTTCTTCGAGTACCTTCTTATGTAGGTACTTCGTATTTCATGTACTAAAATACTTCCTTCACCGACATCTGGCAACCGTCCACCATCTGTTCAAATGGGGCCACTGAAAAAAGTCGTCGTTTTCCGCAAAAAACACATATTTTCCCTATTGCCTGACTGACGCTGATTAGCGTAATTACCCCACCGGCCGGGAGACTCTTCGTTGGTGACGGGAGCAAATCGGCCATGCAATGCAAACATGCAAATTGATTAATTGACGCATTCAGGCATAAAACGCGAGGTAAAATTGCATTTTTTTGCATATTACTCTTAAGCCTATGACATCATCCGGTCACGGCTGCACTTCCCACTCACGCCGCAAATGATCAAAACCCTGACAGACACGCCGGCAGACAGGATTATGCACTTGGGAGCACCTCGACGGCTGTCGTTCGAAGCCGCGAAAGTGTTATGCGATCCGCGTCAGGGGATTGCGTGAGCCCCGGCTGCAGGGCGAATCAGGCGGGCATGGCTTAATCGCAATTTAACTCACTCGACATGGTAAAAGTGTTGTCACTCGCATCGGCGACGGGATCTGAATCTCTGGGCTGACTTTAGAGCCCCAGTGTGCTCCACTTGGCACCGAAGAAGGTGACACCCAGGGACTGATGCAGCCTAAAATGCATTTGCACGGAAGGCACTCGCAGAGGAAATCTGCTGCTGCTACGTGCACCCGGTGCTTACCTGGCCGGCCTCAGATCTGCAAGTTGATTAGCATGCCGGGCACGTCCAGGCCTCCCGGGTCCAGCAACAAGCGGCGATCGAAAATCTCCGATAAGTGGATCGGCATGAGCGATCTCCGCGCGCGGCAAATGATGAACGAACTGCCGCCGCTGCCGGGCTACTTGAAATTTACGGCGGCGTGACTTTGCATCGCAAACGACGCGACGGCTAGTTGAAAAATGCTTGGAAATCTGCTAAAAAGGGCTTCCGCGAGTCGAAGCTTCTTCAGGTTGCCGAGCGCTGGCACAGTTCGGCAGGTAAGCGGCGATTTGTTGCTTTGCCAGCGGACAACGTTTTGAATTTTAAGGTGCTCTCTGGCATTGTCGGGGGTATAACATTAGCTTTAATTGGGGAACGTTCCGAATGCGCAATATGGTGGAACGTTTGGGGCACTGTTGCCTATTGGCCCACATGGAGAGGTATCCGGCTGCGACAAAAAGTTGGAATTTATTGCAATAACTGCTGCATCGATTTCATCGCAATACTCATGCCAAGCACGATTTTGCTGACGTCAGCTGGGTCTGTAGTTGTTAGTTTACTGTGGTACTGTCACCACTTTCAACACTATTTCTACCACCTATTTTGACCAGAAGGTGTTTTTTGACCCCTTTGCGTTTAAATGCAACAAATAGCTATCAAAATTGTTGGGATTCTAAATTATCAGTTAAATATATAATAGATAATAAAAGAAACAATTATTGAAAAATATACTTTCAATTCCGTACATTTTACAATGTATTGCAGTTGTCAAATAGCAAATAAAATGCGGTGCTCACTTTACCCATCATAATATTTCGTTTGGTATGTCTGTTCCAATTACATCTTTGAAAATACAACAATATGTTTTTAAAATTTTTCGCGAACGTATATTAGAATGGAACTCACTGCGACATAAATACCTACCAAAATAGAAAACAAAGCATTCATTACACAATTGTTTTAGGCCTAATCACTGCCATGACCTACAGTAAAATGAAATAATGTGATCAACAACCGAAATATAAAAATTATATCACGAATTCCTCCATTTCTCGTTAAATCGGAAATCGCGATTCTCTAATTTGACTAGAATTGAACTGGTGCTGCCTAACGATGTTGATGTGGTGTCAAAAGACACCTCGTGGTAGAAATAGGTATACCATGAATATATTTTTAGATCCAGAAAGAGTTGGAGGAAAATTAGAAATAGTGTTTTAAATTGTTAGTACCTAATAATTTTCTTTCGACTAAAAACTATTATTTTATACCCGCCATTTTGAATTTTCAAAATTGGGCACTGAATATGAATTCAGGGAACTTAAAAAACCTTTATATGTGTGTATATATGTACTTATTTATAAAGTTAGAATACATTTTGAAATTTAGTATTAGGAGACTTCTATTATGGATCCGCCATTTTGAATTTTTAGATTTGAGCACCGTATTTGAAATCAGCTCTGCTTAAAACCACGAAGCTTAAATTAATTTATCGGCTTAATCCCGACGTCTTTGGGGTTGGGTCAAAATTACCCGGCTTGTTTCTGATGTGCAATATTTCCTTAAGATACGCGCGGGACGTTTCCGTACTTCTCAGTAGCTGACGTTCACATTTGCTTCTAAACGTTTTTAATAAAAAATCAGTCGGGCCGAAGTTGCATTGGAATTTACACTTATGCAAATCTCGAAAAATTGAAGACTGATAATAAATTAGTAAAGAAAATCTGATATAATTGTAGACGTTACCCAATTTGTTAACTTTTAAGAGATTTTATGTAACAGTTTAACCAGTATAATAAAAAGTTCATATAATTATTTTGTCTTTTATTTCCGTAATCTTAGTATAATAAAGCTATTATATTTATGATACAATGACTTCTTTAAAATCTATTGAAATATAATTAGTTGAATACCCGGTAATATCAACCCACTCTAAAGTCCGTGTAACATTTTTCTACCCCAATGACGCCAAAAAATTACATTGAATTGATTAAGTCATACCATTTAAAAAAAAAAAAAAAACATCCACTCGAAAGGAAACAACGCTTCTTTCCATTATTTTATCTTGTTTAGTGTTTTGCATATTTAGCATCACTATATTATCCTAGGAAGGTTCTAAAAATTGCGAAAATTGCTTGTAAACTTAATTAATCATGGTCTTTTCAAAAACAAATAAAATAAATAACTTCGTTAGGAATAACACTTTTGCCAGTTTTTCGGACTTGTAGTGTTATTAAATGGGTGACCCGCGAATTCAATATATTAGAATAATATCTTAGAATGGTTCTCAAAATATCTATTAAGTTCAATAAACTAATTTAATCACGATCTTTACAGAAAATTATTTCAAGAGGCATCAACAGAATTTCACACTAAACTGAACAAAAATGTCGCTGCCTTCTGATTTGAAGAAAACAATTGAATCGTTTTTAAGCCTACTGCCACTACATACATTATAAAACATTAAAATATTATTGTAAAAACTTCATAAAAGTTCAAAACTTTTTCCATAAATTATAAACACACGCTTCTACGAACAGATTCGTCTTAAAACTCTCATAGCCGTTTTGAATACATCACTTTCATTTTACTTTACCCCTCTACAGTGGCACCTTCATCTCCCCAGCTTTTTTCATACCATTCCAATAAAAAAGAATCATGCAAATCAGTTCACACAGACAATTGCATGTCAGTCAGACTGTCAGTAGTTATGCTTTTTATAAAACAAGAAAACCTTCGCAAAATGTCTGAATTTTCAAACATAAAATAGCTTTTGTCGGATTTCCTCAAAGTCATTATATTGAAATGGCTGTAAATAAAAGTAGATACGTATTTACTTCATATCACATTGATGAACAAATTGGTTGAAACTATGAAAGCGGGAACACTGTTTATATGTATGCGCATATCTCATTACTGGGCCTTTGAAGGTTTCAAAATTAATTATGTGACGGGAACCGAACTCTTTTAGTATTTTAATATACCATCTAATGATTCTTGGAACCAATAGTGACTTTTGACAAATAGACGGTTGTGCAGTAGCTTTAAACAAGAAAATATAGTTATAAATATTAAAAAATATTATATTATACCTATGACAAGCATAAACGGCATATACCTACCAAACGCCAGGTATTTTTTCTGTGTGAGTCGCATTATGCACTCATATTTCTCAACATATCGAGTCTGTTTTATAAATAAGATATGGTTTTTAGTTTTTATGAACTTAAGGGCTCACATACCCCTGCTCGCGCAGAACACCTAGTCAATTTGAGGAATTATTATAAAGGTTATATGGTGAAAAAAAAATTAAATTGTTGATTCAACATTCTTTATTAACTTTTAAACTATAAAAAAAAAAATTAAAAAAAAAATTTTAGTATTAACATTATTTTTTACATATGTATATAAATGTCCTATATTTTTAGGCAGTGTCTGCACGATAATTAGGTCAATTTTCAATAATTTATAACTTTTTTTTTTCCAAATCTTGATAATTATTTCCTCTATAGACCGACGAGAGGTTTTTTTAAAATTTTGGTTGGACAATTTTTTATAAATTATTAAACACTATTTCTTTTTTAATGCATACTAAAATTTGAAATACATACTGTAATTTCTTTATTTAAAAAAAAAAATAAAAAAAAACTTCTCGTCAGACTATAGAGGAAATAATTATCAAGATTTGGAAAAAAAAACAAGTTAAAAAATATTGAAAATTGACCTAGTTATCGTGCAGACACTGTCTAAAAATATAGGACATTTATATACGAGTATGTAAAAAATAATGTTACCTAATATTAATTTTTTTTCTTATAGTTTAAAAGTTAATAAAGAATGTTGAATTAACCATTTAATTTTTTTTTCACCATATAACCTTTATAATAATTTCTCAAATTGATTAGGTTTTCAGCGCGCGCAGGGGTATGTGAGCCCTTAAAATTTTCAACTGATTTAATAGTATCCAGTTCTCAAATTCACCACTGTTTAATGATTATATTCTCAAATTAAGAATGCACAATTATTCTGTTTTAAAGCAGTCTAAGTTCAAAAAAATATATTGGTTTTTAAAAGTCATAAATGTAATGGCAAAAAATCACGAAAGTATTAAATGATTAGTAAGTATTATGACTTTAAAAAAATAGCTAAGATAATTGCAAAACTAGTTATTAACCATTATTTAAAAGGAACATGGTAAGAATTATAATTTCTTAAAATAAGAGTAATATAAAAAGGAAAAGTCGCTATAGTTATCGTCATTAAAAGAACGTTTTTCTAAATATAATAAAAACATTATTAATCAACAAAACTATTCTAAATTTGCATAATTACAATCTTTAGGCATGAGCTAAATAATAAATAATTAAAAACATCTAATTTTTTGAGTTTATTAAGTTTTACAGCAACTAGTCACCTGTGAGGTAAAGTCGCATATTTCAAACTTAAAAGTCACCCTCAAGCAAAATATTGAAGGTCATCCTTATTAAATTACGTTTAGATACAATGAAATAGTCGAGTATTTGAACCTTTTCTTCTTTGGTAAAAAACCTAAAAACCTATTAAATTTTTGGTTTATCTATTATCTTTCTGCGGCGTTCCTTAATGACAACTAAATGCGAGAATATGTGTAAAAACCTCTTCGTTTTGTGTGTAAAAAGAGCTTAAAATAGTATGGAAATTACATATAGACATTTCAATTTTTTTTAAATGCATAAAATAAGCCTTAATTACCCTTGACATTACAAGTATCCATTATAGACATCTTTCTGGAAACGTAAAAATCATTAAAGGATCATATCGAAGAACGTTCCCTTGATGACATTTTTAAATAAACGCACTGATAGCATTAGCATCCACCATTTTGGATAAAGCTTTCCAAGGTCAATGAACAGTGAATTACAATAGCTTTATATGCCTTATATGCCTCTAATTCACTATCAATTTATTCAGCTTTTTAAAACAATTGAATTTGCTCCCTTAATGATGCTGTATTGAGGTGTTAAAAATACTAAATAAAAACGTACTTACCACTTAAATCGTAATAATTTTGTGGGAGAAAACGGATTGACCAACAATAATACTTATTGTTTGTTAACTCCATCTAGAACCACTCGTAATAAGCTTTTTCGTTCAGTTTGGTTGCGTTCACTGGTATGACGCGTTAATTAGCAGACAAACTTTTTAATAATTTTGCCTTTGAAGTGAATTGTTTTATTAATTCCAGTTCAAAATATAGTGTTCTAGAACAATTAATTAAGCAGACAGGAACTTTAAAAGCGTAAATATATATTTTTTTTACGAACGAGTTGCTTTTTTTTCCGGCTTAGTACTTTACGTATACGTTCCCTTGATGACTTTTGCTTCTTATTATATTTTAATTTTTAATGCGTTCAACTATTAAATTTCGAGGTAAATTAATTTAGGTGGCATTAAAACTGAACAATAAGATAAATTTAAAGTATTTCATTTTATCAATAAAAACTTCTTTTTTCATGTGATGAGCTGCCAAATTTCTCATCTTCATGATTTTGTGCCTAAGCTTATTAACATTTGATTGAACATTTTGTTTTTGTAAGGCAATCTCAAACCTAATTTAAGAAGAAGTGGGTATTCTTATGAAAATACCTGGAAACTCAACTGCCTAGCATGTGCATGCCTGCGATTTTTCTTAGCGTAGATGTTTTATTTCTTAACCTAACCCAAATATCTAGATTAAGTGAAATTTCGAATAACTGGTTTTCTGCAAGAAGCAAATGCTTTAATTCAGCAATTATCGCAGTCTCCATCTTTCTTACAACTGCCATGGAATACACATCAACCATCGTTAGTAAGGACAACTTAATGTTCTCTTGACAGCTAAACGAGTGGATATTTCATTGCAAACCCTCCCCAAAAAGCCATACTTTATCGATAACTCGTCAATGACTTGCACAACGACAGTTTGAGTTATTAGAGATAAGGGAACATTCCTTAATTTTGACCCGAGATAATGAACGCAGATCAACATTTAAATATCGCATTTACTATATAAGAACCAAAGGCGTCCAATTCGTTCATTGAACAGAAAATAAATCCAAATATACATATTCGTTTTACAGAATGTAGTAAAAATAAATACGTTCATATTTTTAATGCATTCAATCAATTTTCTTTGTTTAAATTATTTCTGTCAATATCTAGTACATGTACATACTTTGAAGGGGAGGGTATAGGGAAACAAAATGGAAATCACATTTACTTGAAAATGAAATAATGAAATGTAAAAGTTTAAAGACTTATGATTCAGTTGTTTTATTGTACGATAGGAACAGCGAACTTTTAGGAACTTTTGGAAGAATAGAAAAATTCAAACACATACACCTATCCCTCGATTTGCATGGTACTTAATTTATACGATTTCGTTTTAACACGTTTTTTTAATTAAAACAAAACAAAAAATGTTCGGATTTTATTTTGATTGTTTTGGATTATACCATTTATAAAAATAAGAAAGCTTGATTCTTTGACGGTCAGCAATATTTAATATAACCAATAATAATGTTTTTAGGAAATTAACATTTTTCCAAATATATATAATATGTAGGTATGTCTCGAATTTTGTAATTAGCAAACGGTTCATCCCAGGAATACATCTTTTATTATCGCTGTAAGATAATATATTTATGAAGAAATTGATAATTTTTATGATCAATATAGAAATATATTCAATCTACAACAAAGTCTAAACGGGTAATATCTGACCGGCTGTTTGCATATGGTTTTTAGGGCCAATTTTTAATAAATTAAAGAAATACAATATTTTTAATCATAGTCAAGTTGATTATTAGGCTGACTTTATTTGACGAAAAAATTTATCTGTCGATTGAAAAATTGACGCATCAATGGGTATTTTTACCGGCTGGCCGATGTGTTAGCACACCGAACCGAACGTGCCGAATATTGTTAATTAATAGCTATGTTTTTCAATTCTTAAGATAAATTGAAAAAGCGTAAGCATTAATTTGTCTCAAATATTAATGAACCAATCCTCATTTTTTCATTTAATCCATATTTCATTTTACACGGTTATAATGAACATATCTTGGACTTTGCTTTACCTGCTTTACACGGTTTAAAGTTTAATTGAACAAATCCTTCTGTTTTGTATGAATTATGTGTCTCGTTTTACACGGTTTCGGTTTGCTCGGTTTTTCCAGGAATATATCTACCGTGTAAATTGAGGGGTAGGTACATCTTTAATAAAATAACAAAATAATGTATTTATAATAAATAAAATTTAAAATATTTGAACAATGGTGCATTTCATACAAAGAAAAATCAATCTAACTAAAAACAAAAAACAACAGAAAACGTTCTATAATGTGGAAAGAAGTTTAATCTTAAGTTAAGACCTTCCTAGGCTTTCTCACCTGCTCATTATATCGAATATTTCCCAGTAGATATTTAAAGCCTGTAAATCGTTGTATTTTGTTGAAGATATTGGTAAGAATTAAGCGTATTCTATTGGCAAAAATTTGCAATTTAATAATTCGGAGATTGATCGAGTTGCAAAATTGTATAAATACAATTAAGATTTTTTTTTTACATTTTGTCCCATTGCTTAGGAGACTCAACGCAAAAAATTTATTTAAGTCGGCCAATATGTTTTGTTGTTCCATGTGCTATATTAAATTAACTCATTAAGGGGGGATTCTGCTTTATGAGGCTCAAAAAATCCATTTTTTTTTAATTGCTTAAATTTCTTCCTAATATATCTAAGAATATGTCTGTACAGTTTTATAGGCCAATTCGAAATATTTTCGAAGATATAGCACTAAACCACTGTGAGCAGGTACATATACGAGCGCATTTGTTATGATCGTAAAATTTAAAGCGCGTTTTCTCGAGTTTTCATTTTTATGATTTTACTAAATTGGTGGGCGTAATTGCAAGGAAACTAAACCACCAATCAAAATGAACCAAATCTTGTTGTCTTCAGTTTTAAATTCTCTTTAGTTTGAACTAAAAATATTCATGAAAAAAAATTCTAAACAACTTTTTTAGCAAGTTGAAATTATTTTTTTCTTGCAAAAAATAAATTTTTTTTTTTTCAAACCTGAAAAATATTTAAATTTTAAAATTTGTTGGTTTTTTCGTAGTTCACATTAGAGAAATATATATAATAATTAAAATGTTCTTTGGTTTTTTGGTTTCAGGCAAAAATTACGAGCTGCATTTCTCCTGCGAATTGGAGACTGCTATTGCAAGGTGTTGCACAAATGTACATATAAATTGGCTCCGTTTGAATATTTTTATCTCAATAAATTTTTTTTATAACGTTCAAATATGCAATAACATAATCTGAAAAGTTCGCTACACTTGCTTATTTTTTTCTGTCCTAAAAAAATTCCCCATAAAACGCTTTTTTTAAGCCTCATAAAGCAGAATTCCCTCTTAAATGAACCAAATAATGTAAAAATCTTATAATTGTAAAATTCTTATTTTGCTACGGACAAAAATCGCAAATACGCTTAATATCTCGAACGTTAGAAGGCAGATTATTTTTAAAAATCCAAGGTAGATTAGCCCCTTTCTGTGCAACAGTTTCATTATAGGCGAAAAAATGTGAATCACTAGATGAAAGCACATAGACATTAGAAATAGAAAGAAAACTGTCACTTATAATAGACGTCGTTCGTTGAAATATTTATTATAGGCAAATTTTTCATAAAGTCAAAACAGATTGCTTCTACTTTCACTTTGTACTACTTTACTTATTATCTTTTTGTTTAATTTTAAATTCTTTGATCTTATTTTCAATTTCACATTAGTATTATTTGGAATACACATCTGAGACTTCAATGTTGATATTTTGCTAAGAGGTTCTTCGCCGCAAGTAAAACAACTGTTACTTCTTGGATATAAATATGAAATGTCATAATTTTTCATCAAAAATTCTCGTATATGATTCATAGCAAACAGAATTTTCTGAATTGATTTCAATATACATTTGATACATTTTTTTCACATTCAGTTCTTGTTCGATCTTCGATTTATTTTGGGTAATATATTATGTAGGTATAATATGACCGACATGCTTTAAAAGATTCAATATGTGTCTTGACTTTGAAAAGAGTTTCTATGGACATTTTGTGTTTCCTTGTTACATGCCTTATCCTCAAAAAAGACGTTTACGGAAATTTTTGAAGATTTTTAATGGTACAAATCCTTTGATTAGTTCCACCATGAATAGAAATAAAAGCCTTTGGCCTTTGGCTTACCGACATTTTAGTTCACTTAAAGTTTTCATTTCGAATATTACGAGTAACTTTATTTTTGCTTTTTTTGCAGTTAATTTAAAATAAGATACCAAATATATGTACATATATGCACTGGATATAGTCCCAATACGCAAGTGATAAAAATGAGAAATTAAAAAAAATTTCGGAACATTATTACCCAAGCCTTGCAATATTGCAAAGTAAAGTTCTAGCAATGTGAGTTCTTTACTTCTTATCTAGTTACTAGTATGCCAAACAGTAGTGAACACAGGTATTCCGTGGTTATTTTTATTACAAATACGCGTAAAACAGAAAAAAGCAAATGTTATCATGGGCGTAGAATTAAAGAAAAAATCTATTTAATTTTGTGACAGTTGCTACCGGCTACGGACTTATGTACATACTTAGTTCTTTAATAGAAAAATTTCGACTTGGCTTCTTAGTATGTACACCATTTTTAGGTATGTATACCTACTATCTTTTTTCATTTTCAATGTGATTTTTAAAATTTCTTGTTGCGCATAGCTAAAATAATTTGTAAAATAATATGTGACTTACATTGTTCTTTCCCTGTACCATTCATATGTTATAGAGATGACTGACGGAGAAATTTTTTAGACATTTTTCTTCATTAGAGCGATGAAAATTAAAACGTAAAATGAACAGAAATGCTTAAGGCAATCTTTACAAATCAGAATGATATATTTTTCTCTTTTGATGTTTTTTTTTTAAATTAATGCTTTCGAGTTTCTTGCAAAACAAGCCATTTGATAAAACATTTTCGATTTCGGATTTGTATTATCCGAAAAATTACTAAAAACAGGTATTCATCAAGCAAACCTGTGTGATTAATCAGCGTTTATTTTTATATAAAGTGCTTTGTAATTGTGTTTGCTGACAGCAATTTGTGAATGGACAAGTACTCCAACACGACTTCTAATTGCCGTACAACAAATAGCTCTAAAACAATGGCTACACTAATAACAGCAATAGCCGACAAACACAGCAACTGGGGTGATCTAATCGCCTAGATCTGGCGCTTTGATCTGCAGTAATTAATCCATTCATGTTCATATCTGGCAATTACCGACCAACAATAGACGACGTGCCCATAAATAAAATGGTATAATTTGAGTAATCAGACAATCGCGCATTTTGCATGCAGCTGCTTGAGCATGCATTGCCCCCCGCACAGGGTGATTATTTTTTTTTTTTAGTGATCGCTATATTAAATGGCGCTGAGCGACGCGACGCTGACCGTCAAATTGTGTCATCGCGAGTACTTTTCACTTGGGCCACGTCCTTCGATTCTTAGAATTTCTCGGCTGAAATAGAACTGACCTCAATGCTTACATACAGAAGAACCAAAGCCAACGGTGAATTTTCGAAAGACTTCCTCTGGATGAGCAAAAACACTTACATCACCTAGGCCTGCAGCGCCAGCGCGGAGTCATCGAAAAAGGTAAACCGCGCAATTGGCATGGAGAGGTGATAAAAGTGCCATCCAGGTGAGTTCGAAGGAAATCTCCACTCGGGGCGATGACCAAGGGACAATGCCGCCGTTGCAATTTTTTTAGCAGCCGATAAGCGGTGGTGTGAATTTTACAGACCCATTTGCTATTTCAATTTTTCAGTGGCAAAAGATACTTTCGCTCGACGACTGTGAGTCAGTCTCCTTTGGTCACGTAAACCATTAGCCGATGGCGTTTTGGATTCACGGCCTACGCACTCCGTTACGTGTTTATTTGAGTTTCCTGCAACTTTCCGTAGAAACGTTTTAAAAATGCGCTACCCAACTCCAGGTGTGAGCAAGTTTATGTTTACAAGGAATATTGGTAGTAAGGCATTACGTAATTTCCATGTAATTTTGGACAATCTTGGAAATATCATGAATACATTGTTCACGCTTTGTGCTCACCACAAAGTATGTCTCTACGGCGGCTCAGAATATTTTATAAAATATCCGAGGTGTAGGAGTAGATATTAATTAAATGTCATTTATGTAAGAAATATATGGAATATACCTTGAAGTTGAAGATACCTTATGAAGACTTATGAGTCTTCAACTAATGCCTTTTATATCTATAAAATTAAAGTTCAATATGATTTATTTTATCTATTATCGACTTTTAGAATAAAATCCTAATAATAATAATTAAAATTTTATTTTGTTCCATTTTTTTATGTTGTTTTTCTTCAAAACCAGAACCTAAAACTGACATTTTTATTTTTCTTAAGCACACTGAGATTTATTAAAAGGCCAGGATATCTTGATTTTAACGGAATTGAACTGATGCCACAACCGTAACGATCATAATGCATCAGTATTCTTAGTAACGATGAAATTCAATTCTTGGTTTCATATTAAAGAATAACATTTTACGATACTTTTATCAGGTCATTCGAGCATATCAAGGGAAGACCGGGGATAGTACTAACACGGCGTTTTAACTAATGCGCACCTATTAAAATGTTATATGCCCTGACTAGAATTGACCTGAAGAAATCCTTAGAATATCGGGACCTGTTGAGGCCTTTATAAGGCATATGCCACTAAATGTATGTTCTCTCAGGAACAATTCCGATCCAGATTATGATAACCTAATCTTAGGACCGTGAGGACTTTCTACTTAGATCTGACTATGGATCAATATACTCGTAGGATATCCAGACCGTTCAAATTACGAAGTAAGCATCATGCTTTCCTAATTATAATAGAATTACGTAATACCGAAGTAGTACATACCTACATATATTCGGACCGTTAAAATAACTAGAAGAATAGGTTTTCCTGATTAGTACCATATCCAGACCGTTAATAATACTACCTCCCCTACATGAAAAGTGGGGATGGGAAAAACAATTTTACTTACCCCATCGAATGGGGTATCGTTGGAAAGGGAATTTAAAATCATTATGAGGATTCTACAACCGTTTTTCCAAATTATGTCCCATTGTCGAATTATTCGACTCCAAAGTGGCCATTTTCGATTAGGTTTGTATGACCCTGAACGCAATTTCGAAAAAATCTGAAAAAATCTAGAATAGGTACTAGCGCATACATTGAAATTACTTTTAAAAATAATGCGACTTACTAGAGTCAAATAGTTTACGAGATATTGCCGACCAGGTTATTCTTATTTGGACTTAAACACTGTTCCGGAGAAACCACGCACGCTGTTGCATGTGTGTGTGTATATATGGAGAATATTTATTTATTTATGTTAATTATTTATTCGTATTTTATCGTTTGTAGTCGCTATGGAAACCTACACTAAGCATGGCCCGACATACTCTTCACCACTTTTTTAAATTGAATATATCTCCGCCGCCTCTTACAAATATTTTAACACATATTTTAAAGATTAAGCCCTAAAGTTTCTTAGTTAATAAAATAGAATTCATGTATAAAAGAATAATTTAGGTGATATTAAATCGAATGCAAAAAGTGTAAGAAATATCCCTGATCTGCTCTGCTAATAATTAAAATTCATTACCTTAAAAAATTGAACCCCAAGCATGTAAAAACTTGTAAAAAGAAAAAGAGAACGTAATTTAAATTTCATATTAGTGAAAGTAGTGTATCCAATCTGCAACTTAAAATTTAAATATTCTTCCACTTTATGGCCTCCCACATGGTTTAATTAACTCTTCCATAAATTCCCGATACCCTCTAATTGCGAGTTTTTTAAAATTATTGATTTACTAAAATACACATACATATTATAATAATATTGTGAATATCAAAATTTATATTTGATTTCAGTTTCATTCTTTTCATTTTATTATAATGTTACACAATTATTTCTTACCTATAACATTTTATTATAAAAATAGACTCGTTAGTCTTATCGGTTTTGTTATCTTCAGCAATTGATATGTCTACAATTGAAACAAACAATAATTTCCCATAATTTAAGTTATTTTTAGAATTATTTCATTATAGTATCCGTGGACTAGAGTGGGCTTATTTTATTTTTTATATGCCGCAGAATTATCTGACAGTCAAACACGGATTTCATAAGAATTATAAACGCTCATGATCATTATAATTTATTTCGGTTACTCGTTCTACTTCTTTTATTAGCGATTTGCATATTATGTTTTAATCGTTCTTTGTGAAGTCTTAGAAAGAATATATTTTTTTGAAACTATTATCCCTCTTTAAATTCCAGACACGTTTTTCTTATTCCTTCTTGTTCTCTCACAGTTATATGACAAGGTTTAAATTTCTCGATGGTTTAAATTTCTACAGAAGCCCCTGTACTATGTTTAGTTTGGCAATCGCAAAATACTTGTTTTATTTGCAACTCTTCTTCATTCAGTAGGTGGTGCGTACTGTTTAATAAACAGCCTCCTTTCGTACATTAGAAAGCCTTCATAAATGCAAAGATCTTTGTATGAAGTTAACTTCGTTGAAGGAAACAAAAAAGTTGTCCACTTTTTACGTTATGTGACCTTATTTCCTCGTTTCTTTGACTTTTTGTCCAAAAGAAACATCATTTTCGATGTCCATTTCAGTGTAGGTTTTCGGGGTTAATGGAGTGAAAAAATGATGTGGTGCACCTGAAGTATTTCATAATGTAGTCCGCCGCCTTGTGGTAAGTTGTATATTTTGTTGGAATGTACGCACTCAATAAACTAAAGGGCCTCACTCAAATAAATAATGCATTCCACTTCGTTAGCTCTGTACCTGGAAAACTTTCTTCTACCTCTCAATTTAAGTTATGAAAAACATCAACTAAAATTTTCAAATTACACTCTGCTTTTTCCATATTAGAGAAACATTTTAATTACCTTCATTTGTTTACTCTATGCAAATATTGTTTGACTCGTCCGTTTAGTCTCCGCAATCGGGCAGTCGCTTGGATTGGACGTGTTCTGTAGTACGCGGTATACATCCTAAAAGCCCTATTAGGAATTGTTTACGTTTAACAAATTTCTGAAATTGTGGTGAACTCTTTAATATTAAAAGTTTTAACTCCAGTCTTCGTTCTCTCAGAACGTGACCACTTGCCTGCTGTCTGTGACGATAATATTGTTCCCAAAGTGACGATTTTCACGGATTAGTTTAATATCAAAATATTTATAGCGTTCATGATCATGACGGGTAGCCTTAATTCATTCCCATCACACGAGGTATTTCAGTATTCTGGGACTCAAGTGCATTAAAATTCATATCACGTAATAGTTAAAAATATCAGGTTCATTTCCTTTAATTGAAATCGTGAAACATCGGGCTATGAATTTTGGGAAGCAGTTGAATCTGTTACCGAATTTATTTGTCATTCTCAGTTGTAGATGCGGATTTTTCTAAACTGAAAAACGCTGTGGACAATCAGTTCGCCGGACAATTCAATGTATTCTAATTAATAAAGAACATCAAAATTGGTCAAATAACAGAAGCTAACGCATAGTAAAGGTAAATATTTCGATTTAAATTTTAACAGTACAATTTTAGCAGATAACACTTAAATTAAATTAAAAATGTTGAATTAGTAATGGCATTATAAAAAAAATGTTTAGGTACGATGATCTGATTTAAATTATATGAAAAATTTAATCTATGTTTGGAAAACAATATGGAAATGCATTTAAACAATTTATTACTACATATTTACTGCATTTTGTATACGGAAAATTCTCAGCCAAAAAATATTGTAAAAGTAAAATCTTAATTCAAATTAGAATTGGTTTGTACATTGTTGTTGTTGCTGTATATGGGACGGAATAGTTTTACTATTTTTATTAATATCTTGAAATCAATGGGAGGTGGATTTTTTTCATTATTTTTCTCCTCTTCCGCCACTACAAAGTGCATTAGAAACCGTTCTCAAATCGAAAACCTTTTAAATAATAAATTGCATTGCATTTAAATTCGTACTACCGAATTGTAAAACTAAACCAATTCAGCGATTCCTATAATAAATATTACGAAACAGCGCCAACAATGTAGTTTTTACTAATATTATTGATTAGATACCTTTTATGCTGCAAAAATAGATTTGCATTTGCTGTCCTGCAGTGTCTAGAAAATAGGATGACGGAAGGTTTAATGGGTTAATATATTTCTTGTCGAAATACTTAAAAGACGGAATAATGAAACAGCTTTCGCTGATTTAAGGGGTTAGGCCACTCTAGCGGTGGAAAAACTAAGCATATTTTGGGAATGTTTTCAGCCGAACAATGACATAAAGCAAAACTCTGAAAAAGGTCCTTTATTATAAATGTAATGAAATGTAAAAATTAATTTTTTCCAAAGCAATATAAAACACAATGGCGGCTGTACAGCTTTTCTTTTATTATTATTTTTTTTTTTTTGAAGGGTATACGGCCAGACCAGCACCTCTTGCAATTTATAAGTTAGGATGGTAAAAAAAAATTTGTTTCGATTATACCATACAGAAGTACGTAGGATTTTTTTGATGCATTCATCGATTTTTGCAAGAATGGCGCGTTTTGTAAAAAAAGTTCAAAATTTTCAAAAAAAAAAACCAAATGGCCAGAAAATTGTCTATAACAAATCAACTGCGCAATATAATGAAAAATCCTATGTCTTGTTTAGGAGAGGTTGCTTTAGCAAGCTCCAGAGGCTTTACTCTGGAAAGCCATCTTCCATTGCTTATCTGAACGTTATCCGTTCCAGGTTGGTAAGCTTGACGAATCCCAGTTCGTTGATGTAAATGTTGCCTACCTTTGTGCCGATAGTCTGGATCTGTCCGAACACAGGCTAGCACTGTCGGGCACCACAGTACAGACGGAGTCTGTGTCTGAGGACCTTGCTCCCGGACTCGCGTTTAGAACGTCTTAGTTTTTTTTTGTATTCAGTGAGAGCGGACCTATATTCATCCCACTGCTTGGTACGCTTAGCTTTGTTGAATAACCTCGTGATATGCCTGCTGCTTGTCGGATAGCTGCTCGTTCCACCGCTTGAATTGGGATGACTACATTGCTATCGTGACAAGAAGTAGTTAAAACTTCATTCACTAATTGAACTGATGTTGGTAACCAGCATATCAGCCTTGGAGTTCACAGCTGCTCTGAAAGCATTTCACTTGGTTTTCTTTGGAATATACATATTTAAGTATTTTGTTCAAAATTTCAAGTCAATCGGTGAAGATTTGTTTATAAGTCCGGCCCGGCCGAATTGAAAAGGGTAGTTTCGAGAAAAACACTCTTAAAGTTTTAGATTGCAGTGCTAATTGCCAGACGTGTCTTGAGTAATATGTCTTAAATATATGTATATACTTAAAGTTTAATTCGACTTATAAAACCTATTGTGCCTTATTTTTAAGATCGTAATGAATAATTTTAAGCAAAAAGTAAATTTTTTGAATTTTTCAAAAATTCCAGAGTGGCTCAACCCCTTAAGGGAGGAAATATGTGTAGAGGCTTCAAAAGTTTCAATTTTTTTTTTCATAAATCGATTGTAGAACTATACAAAAATATATTCTGAAAATTTCAAAACAAAATTCCACGCCGTTTTTGATCAATCGTTATCAAACACAGCACATAGTTTCTTTATATAAATACGCTCTATTTGAATCTCAATCCTAAACAATATCCTTATTTAAATATTTTTTTATTGCAAAAAAAAGTACGAAAAACTGGTAAAAAACCATACTAAATTTTCACATTCCTCAAAAAAATATTAATTTTCGATTTATTTGTGGGGAGTGAGGTTCAAATAGAAGAGACACTTATAAAAAAAATAAATTTTTTTGAAAAATTGATTTGAGATGAAAATTGTAACCTCCAGGATATACACGAATTGCCCAGCCGGATGGCGACTTACAATGCGCGGCAGCTGATATCTCCGTTATTTTTCGAGGAAAATGTTTGAAAATTTCAGAATATACTCTTGAATATATGTATAAAATGACCCCACGGTATAAATAAAATATATGTATTCCTTATGTGTTAAAAAAATTCATGAAAATCACTGAAAATACGTCGTCCTACACCTATTTCCCCCCTTAAGCCATTTTCAACGATTCACTACCTACCCATAAAGGTTACTAAAAAGTTTTTGTTAAAATTGTTCAAAGCACTAAATTATCATGTATGACGGCACTTTTTCCTATTGTTCACTGATGACAAAAGAAGTAAAATAAATAAACGCAGCAATTTACGTACCATTGTCAACCCTCCACTTCAGTTACAAGTTTGCAGATTTGCGGCGTCTTCTATGTAATACAAGCGCAAGGCTTCAAATGGAGCCATTCAAAGTGCAACCGCATTTCAGATGCAAATGAGGTTCATGACCGAAGAGTGTTGCAGCCTCCGCTGAAACGAGCCGCTCCGGACAAGTCATTAATCTCCGGTGCGCGTCTCGTTCCGCGAATCGCCTTGACCGACGCATGTCACGGAGATAAATCCATTCGGCCACACAATTCGCACACCTCGTGGCCCACTCATCCGAATCGGAGTTTGCCGCATTACATGGCGCAGGTAATTCATCAAAAGTAAATTTGTGTCTGATTACCTGGCTCCGAGTTGTCTTCCTGTTCAGGTGGATTACCCTACGCCGAATGGGGCCCGATAGGGCCGACTCCCCCGGGTAATCCCCTCTCCAATCCGACTTTCCTTAGTGCCTGGCTGTCTCGAAAGACGAGGCACTTTCCAGATTGGGGCCAGATAGCGCCATATCGGCGGAATATTAATCGAAGCCTGCCGAAACAAAGGTTGGCACATTTCGACCCAAATTCAGGGCTCCGCCCGCAGCTGTGTTACATGTCGGATGGCATTAGGGCTCCAATTGAATCGCCCCCGTCGCAGTAATCGTGCGATATGCCGGCATGCCGTGACTGCATGAAATCTAACGCTTTAGGAAAACTTTCTGCTGGAACTTATCTGCGCACTAAATTCATTACGATTTTCATTCTAAAAGTTTTAAAACGTAATTACTAAAGTTCTAGTTTGTCGGCAGCCCGGTGTAATCCCCGAGGAGTCTTCCACGTCGTGCTACCATCGCCCCGGCGGGCGGGCGGTATGGCCCCACGAAAACGCTCCTCGAGGATTCTAATTGTTATGAATTCTGATGCCCACTCGCGCCGGCACGCTACGTGCGAATGGAAGAAATCTGAATAAGCCCGAAGCCTCCTCCACCTATGCGCTGCCAGCAGGTGCGCCGCACGGGATCTATCCCGACTTCCAGGCCCTGATGGGTTCTGGATGGAAATTGATGCTGTAAATAGGGCAAGCATCTTGAATGGCATTTACACTGGATGAGCTCTCGTAGTGCTATGAATTTTAGGGGCTAAATTTATTACCGATCAAAGGTTCTGCGGCTAGGGCAGGTGCCCTGCCCTCTCCCTAACTTAGCAACTGCTAATTTTCAGGTAAAAATATTAAGGGGCTTATTTGCTTAAGTGATGACTCAGGTCCGGGTTAGGGCTTTTATTTAGGGAAGGTGCTGAAAGTATCTGACGTAGTTCTGAGGGAAGGGCCTGAACTATGTAGATACATTTTAAACGTAGGGAAAGTTAAATTTTGCTGGCTTTTCACAAATTAGTAAAATTTTTAATTGACCTTGTACTTTTACTTTGTACTTGCAGAGTGTACAGCCTACGTTGCGTATTTTATACTCATCTGAATATTATGTTGCTTTATTACCACACAAAGTCTAAAGGGTTGCAGTGACGTTAGTAAGGACGTACAATTCAAAAATGCTTATGGTCTAATTTTGCATCGTTTATACTGCATGATTAATCAAGGCAAATTAACTTAAAATAGACTATGCTAGACAAAATAATGTCTTATATCTTGCACAGACTAGAGCAATTTAACTATGTAGCTCATGAGAAAACTTTTAATTTATTTCCTATTGGATAGATTCAGTTGCTTTTTGGTTTTAAGATGACGATTTAGCTTTAAATATTAATTTTAGCTAAAATATTATTTATTAACTTTTAGAAGTTATTGCAATGGATCCGATTTTTCGAATTGAAAATCTTGACATATGTATGTATGTCCACGTTTTGAGGTCCCTAGAGTCGGAATCCATCGTTTTTAGAAATATGTCGTACGTTCGTGAACTTTTTTTCGTCTCGCATATCTGGTGAACAAATAATGATATCGACGCCGGACCGATTCCATTCGACGCACAATTACATGCAACAATTTGAATTGGCGGTTTTTTTTTATAACAAAAAATCTACTAAAAAATTGTTTTAAAATATTTTTCAAGGGCATCAAATGGGAAGTTGGCAGTGTTAGTAGACCAGTAGCACCCAGCCTCTTTTTTGATTTTGGCATTGTATTAAAATGAAAGGGTTAAACAGATTTTAAGTTTCAATAACATTTTAGCATATTTTTTCTGTTACTGACGCTGCGAGCAAGAAAAGTATAAATGAGTTTGAATTACTTAGTTCAAAAGTGCAAATTCTTGAACCAGTTCAGTAATAAGACTTTCCAATGGATCTAGTCCCTCTTTATGAAAATGACTATCAGAATACATACATATACTGAAATCATTAACATTTAATGCATTTAAAATGGGAAATGTGTAAAAAAATCGAATATATATGTAGGACTATACCAGTAACACACTATAAATGAAATTTAGAACTTCGATTCACAATTATTATATTGCTTTGAAATTGGAGTCAAATTTATCTCAAAATTTATCTAAGTTTGATGATATATTTGTCTGAATTTTTTTAAGAAATTCAAAGCTAATACCATATTTTTGAAATTGAGAATACACGAATTTGGTTTATACTCTGTCCACAGTATTACGACGAAAAACTATCATATAGTCCATTTCTGACCAAAAATTAGTTATAGTTAAAGTACGATACCATTTGTGAAAAAAATGCTCATATTCATTTAATAAAGACAGAAAGAAAGAAAGACGAAAGTTTAAAATTAAAATTCTGATATGAAAGTGAGTCTGATCGTTTTTAGCCGTTACCTTATAAAAAATTTCGCGAATAAATGTAATTTGTATAAAGTTAAATATTATAAATTTTAGTTTCATTCTTTGGTTACCGCAGGTATAGTATAAATATATTGTTTTAAAATTATATAAAAAAAAACTGGTCAAATGCGAGAGAAACTCTTGTATTAAGTATACGGTAATTAGCAGTAAGCCACTCGTACTTGACTTTTTTTGTCCTACAATATTTAGGTCAACAATTTTCCATATAAGGGAGACTATGATTTTTGTCAGTTCATATTTTTAAAGTAAATTCGGTCTCCTACCCAATTTTAACATAAAAGCGTAGTATGTTAAAAAGACTTACATATGTATGTAAATATGTAAAGAATGATCTTTCTTGACACCACTTGATCTCTTGAAAGAAGAACAATTTATTTCCAAATCCCATTTTTGACCAACTCAAAATAGGAAAAATTAAATATTTTCGTTATTCTGATCTAAACAGTTTTTGTTTCATCTGGTAAGTAATGATAAATAGTAATATTATCATTAATAGTAATCAATAACGGCAATCTATTATCAATCATTCCATCACAACATCCCGGTTTCCGATAGAGTGGAAACCGACTCTTGCCATTCTAGTTCCTAACTGAGAAACGTTCCGGGCCGATCAGTATACTTTGGTATTTCAGCAAAGTATTTGAAAAATTACTGTACTCGCAGATGGTTAACTAAAGTACATGCATAATGTTAACTTGTGTACTTCTTCCGTTCTAGACAAAATTTGTAGTTGTGTGCCGCAGGGTTCGATCCTAGGTCCACTTCTTTTCTGTCTTTATATTAACTACCTTCCTAATGTGGTGAAGATGTTTTTCTACATATTTATACCGATGATGTACATACAAGTTTCCTCTGTTTACCTATTTGAAACATTACAGACTGAAATTCTGGCATAAAGTAGTATACGTTCAAATTTTTTTTGAGATCGAAATTTGTTAATTCCTCATTAAGAGTTCATTATTTGTCCAGTGTGTGCGGGACTTTTAAATTGTTTATTTATTTTTTCTTAATTTTTTTTTGTTTTAATCTTTCTTTTTATAATTGCTAATTATTTTCCGATATGAACTTTCCACACGGTTTTTGCATAAGATCTTATTCTTTTTACTTGAACTGAATAAATTATTATTATTATTATTCCAAAAACGAAATCGAAATTACGTTCAAAAAGTAAATTGTCCAATAAATAACAGGATAAAATATATCTGAAAAAATAATGGGCAGTAAGCATCGAGTTAAACCATCTGGGAAACATGAATCCAATTTTAACTTCAATAAATCTGAAGAAACTTACCGACTCTAAAAACTTCATGGGTACTTTTGAAGAGCTCAGATTATTATAGCCACTCCAAAATGTACGACCAGTTGTTTCAAATTGTGCAAATTTCAAAATAACTTTCTCGTTCGGTAACAAGTTCCAGTACATGGAAAGGTCATTGCGCACCATAAAACGCACGTGTCCCGAAAGCAGAACCGCGTTAGATAATTGCGTTAAGCAGCATCAATTCTTCCCAAAAATACCCCAAAACGTTTCGGATGGTTCGAGCTGCAAATTGAGAAATTGGATCATGGCAGAAATTCTGGGATTGGAATCGTGAACTTCTTGAACGAGGTCCGCTTATTTACAATGCCGACGAAACTATCGTCTGCACCGATTGGCTGCCCGTAGGCTATAAATACACACAAGGAAGTGGACGACAATCGGTGCGAGTCGATCAGAATTCAGAATTCGCACATATATCAGCTGAATCAGAATTTGCCAGAATTTGTCCAATTGAATTGTAAACAAGTTAATATCGCGAGATCAGCGCGTTCGCTGGCTATAATTAATCCCGCCACGCGCGCCTCCGGTCTTCTTTTGTAATATTTAAAATTAGCAGTAAGCTGAGTCGAGGAAAACTTTACGAGCTTCTGCCACGGTCATTAGGCGTGGATTGGGTCCAGCATAAATCGACTAGAAACTGGAGCTGCACTAGAACTCGAGCGCAGACTCTGGGATCTGGAACCTTATACGGGGGCAGATCATCGAATTGACATCGATTGGTGGCGTCAAATAACTCGCTGGCACAGTCCTCGGACAGCTGTCGACGACTTAATACCCGAATGATGTCATGCGGGTCTGGTGAGTGAATGGGCTTGCGGCGATTAGCATATGACATCATTTGCGGCAATGGACACTCGATTGCCGCGATATCTGCGATCTCTTCGCTAATCGGCTGCATCCGATGCGCAGTGCAGCCGATGCATGCAAAGCAGGATGGAACGCACAGATAGCAACTGCCGTCAAGGTTCTAGCAGCATCACCTCGTGATCGACTGGTGATCGGACGCCAGGAGGTGACGACATGAACTTGCAATCACGCGAATAGGGTGTAAGTGCAGTAATCGATGAGCCCGGCCGATCGCGGCAGCCAGATCTACGCCCAGCCGCAGCGAGTGGGTGGAGGTGTCTGGAGAGGAGTTGTCCGGATCTTGTGCAGGTTGCGAAAGACGGTCGATAATGACCGCGGCGCACCTTCCCAGGTATTGAGACTAAGTGCCAAAATAATAGGCTCCCTGCGTCGAATTTTGTCTGTTGCAGAAGATCGATCGCATCTCGAGTTGCTTCAGGGCATAGGCACTTATTGGTGTCGGTCGGGGAAGGGAGTGCACGAAAAATATGTAGTTGTTAACTGTCACTCGGGGCCAAGTCGATTTTGAGTTATTTTCCGGCCTGAGACATTCGTTATGGGAACGACGGAGGGAAACAGAGATTTTATCGCTAATTGCGTCTTATATTTCGCTGTGGCCGCATAAATCGTCCCATAAGCCTCCGTATCCGCGGAAAGTGGCTTACTTGTTGCGCTGGCACTTTGCTTTCCCGGGAAATATTAATCTTTTTGAAATAGGGCTCCATATCGTTTGCGGGTTATCTGATCCAGGTATCCGGGATTGGTTCAAAAAACGCACGGACAGTTTTGCTTAAAATTGCTTGTTTCTTTCCTAGAGGCATTTGCATACCTCCCGAGGAATTGAAACCATCTTGTTAATGGTTATTTTTACTAGCAAACCATACTCTATTTTTTTTAGTCACCTTGAATTAATTTTGCGCAGAAATTACTTTTGGAAACATATTTACAACTGGATAAATGTTTTTTAGCTATATATTCCTATAAACCTTCTTTAATATATTTCGATAATATTCTAAAATTACTAGATGTTCCAGGGGCCGAAAATAATGATTATTTCTGAAATTTGAAATTGCTTTTTTTTTATTTAGGTCTTTTATATTTGCCTTTTTACACGCTTTTTATTAGCTTGACATGTACGTCCAATTGATTTCAAATTCCTTTATCTCAATTTGCACCTTCTTTTACATATCTGATCAACTTGAAACTTGACAAATATTTATTTTTTCTATGACAATATATTTTTACATTCTTTATAACAAAATTTCGAGATAATTCAACAAAATGGCGGATGACTTTTTATAATTTATGGTACAATTTGATTTAAACTTCTTATTTGGGGATTTTCGGGCCTACGAATTATTAATTTTTAGTCAAGTCTAAGAAATTCAAAGTGGAAATCCTATTATAGCAGAAACATTTTGTTAATTAGGGCCCAATTTTATTCAAATTTGATATTGAAGAGTTTTCAGATTATGGAAGTCTTTTGTAATTAAAAATTCCACAGATTTCCTAGTCTAAGTTCAAAAAAGCCGAACGCAAAATATAAAAACTACATTCATGGATTTGAACTTTAAATATTTAGGTATACCTTTTTAGTTTTCACCCCAATTTATAACATCAAATAAAATAAAATGTAGAGCCAGATTGATGAAATAAGCAAAAATTATGAAAATAATGTGGAATTTTTAGCAGACTCCCTCTTTTTGAGGTCATCGTTTTGTCTGAAACTCTAAGATAATAGTTTTCCTAAGTGCCAAGTGATATTAACCAGATCTGCGTGCCTTAAAACAACTATCCCATTCGATACTTCCCTACGCATTCGTCAGACGAAAAGGTCAGAATCAGTGCCAAGAAATTTCTCTTTTTCCTGGCACTTTACGAGTGACATGTTAATTAAAGCTCGCAGCAAGCACGCAACTAGCCATCAGCCGCGGTAATCAGCTCGAATGGATTGCGGCACCGATGAGACGAACAAAAGCAATCCGAAGGAGAAATCACTTCAAAGATTTCCGAGAAGATACACCCAGCCGGCGACAACGAAAAAATTGTCCTTGATCTCGGGCACTTGTAGGGTTCCGATGTGCTCCAGCCATTCCCCGAATTCTCATATCCCTTTGGCTGAGCCTGGCAAATTATTCAAATTGTTTTTCTGCCCGAATGATATTTGGTCCGTGCCGCCGCGTCTGTGCGTCTCGAAAATGGCACGCGCTTCTGGTAAATTGCTGGCATAAATTAGCACTCCTCCCAGAAATAGAACTCGCGATCAGGGATGCAGTTCAATTCGCGCATTCTGTGCAGCACCTCGCCTCAATTCCCACTGTCTGCGCGCATTTCTTAGCGCTAGAGTAGACAGCCTGCGTGTCTTGATAGTGCTAATGGAAACCAGACCTCCGCCGTTGAAGGCAGTTAGCCGTTTTTTGGGTGCTAATTGGCATCGGCCTTGGGCAGCCAGAAGTACCCTCCGGCACGTCCCAATTTGGACTGCTCGCGGCTGGAGCATAATCCCGCATGGCGTTAAGATGCAGCCAATAACCGAAGTTAATCAATAGGACGGGAGGATGATAAATTGCCCGCCGGCTCGAAGAAGGTCAGCGCAACGTCAAGTGGAAATTGTGCCTTTTGATTTGGCCGTGATGGATTGCCTGTGGGTCTCATTTGCATTCGAAAAGGCCGCTAAAAGTTGGACGAGCAAAGAGCATATGGCTGCACTGGACCACTATCATCCCAAATCATCCCGCCGCCTGGTTTTGGGAAAAATGTGTCCTGCACCCTGTGCCTCGTTGAGAGCTTGGCAAGTAGCTTTCCATAAATTTTGGCAACAACTTTGGATTTATGTGGCAAATTTATGGTCACGTAACTCATTTGTCTGCAAACAAAGATGTTGCATCGGTTTTGCGGCGGAAATAGCTCCACTGCAAGCGGACTCAGAGACTGGACCATGAGACGAATAATTTAGGTGGCATCCGTCGACGAAATGGGACATGGGACGCGCTGAACAATTGCCGGAATGGAGTAATCACCAGGCTACGTGGTGTTTTGGAAATTACTGTTCGTGGCTTTTAAGCCATGTTAAAAGCATAGAGAGGCTTAAACGGATATTGGCAAAATTTTGCATATCTTGGGGAAAAGGGAGATTATAAAGTTACATATCCACTTAAAACGGAAAATGTAATACAATGGAATTTTTAAGTTCTAAAGTGATTATCACTTTGACGACTTCAAAAAAACGATTGTTTTATTGCATTTTTCGAAGGTATGTTACTTCAAGAATATTCGATTAATTTTGTATAAAGATCCGAGCTCTCCTTCGGTATTTTTGAAAGCATTGTGAGCGCTGTAAGTATGAGTTGCTCACGATTTTTCATTGAAAAAAAAACTTTAAACGCGTTTTGCTCAAAACAATGTTTTTTTCAGGGGTAGCGAAAGACACACAAACACCTTAGTGATTTTATAAGGGGTACTCTTTCCGCATTTAGGTAGGGAATATTAAAAGTAATATTTAATTTAATTTTTTATTTTCTGTCTAACATCTTAAGAATATACTGCTAAATTTTGATCAATAAATTCAGCATATTTTGTTTCCTAAATTTTTTAAAAATACTACGCATATTATATCCCAATCTGAAGCGCAATTTCATTTAAATTAACTCTTTCCATCATTTTCAAATGTTATACAGGGTGTCCAACCAAGGCAAACTTTTTTGATGGCAATTTATAAAATATCAACCAATAGGTTAATTTCGAAATTGCAAGTAAGTTTTACGAAGCATATTGAGCATTCGAAGCACAAGACACCCTTTATATACCAGTCGACTTAAAGCATGATATTCGATAGAATTGGTTAAGCTTACCGGAAGTACTGAATTTTCTTTAGATCCGTTTGGATTTTTAAGATACACCTGCGGTCATAAAAACCGCACCACTTGAAATTCATATGAAAAAATTTAATAAAAGGATATCTACTTTTCCGAATGGAATGATTCTTTGCTATAATAATCAATAGTAACTCATAAACAGTTTGGTAGAATTTCATTTGCCTACTGCCTTTTTTTTGGAAGAAATAAATAAAAAAAGTTAGATTGTTGATTTTCATGCTTTATTATTATTTACTTGTTTATTACATTAATTATGAAATTTGGTGATAATTTGGTATATTTTTATTTAAACATAGCTTACACATAATTTACATTGTATGTACAGTGCTCAGTACTGCGTTGCCCCTCCTTTTGCTGCAATTACCGCTTCGATCCTAGAAGGCATTGAGTCCACCAATATTCCAATGATGTCATCTGTTATTTCGTTCTTCCACACAAGATCCAGTACTTCATTCAGCTTTCTTTTGCTCTCCGGTTTATGATCTGCTACTTTCCGTTTCATCACGTGCCACAGATGCTCAATTGGATTCAAATCGGGCGAATTCGCTGGCCAGTCTAGTCTCTGAATTCCAAGATCAGAAAATGTTTTCTGGAGCTGAAAAAAACATAAGAGGATAAATTAGTTTTTTATTAATTGTTTATGAAATAGACATTTGGCAGTTCATGTGCCATACTATGCTTACCGATTTGGCGCAATGGCAAGGCGCCGAATCATCTTGGAAAATTACTTCGTCAGTAAACGAAAAGTGCTCTTCAATGGCTGGTACCAAAAATTCGTTTATGACTTGCCCATACTTCTGAGCATTCATTGTTCCATCAACGAAGTGCAAAGGACCTAGGGTATAGAAAGAAAATCATCCACAGACCATTTGACTTTGAGGAAATTTCATTGTTTTAATCGTGCACTCTTCCTTAAATCTTTCTCCTGCTGAACGTCGCACGTATGGTAAATTGACTGCGCACAACAAGTTGAATCTGCTTTCATCGGACCAAATCACACGTCGCCAATCTTCCTTCGTCCAATTTTCGTACTTCTTCGCCCATGCTAGACGAGCCGCCTTCATTTTCTTTGTCAACATGGGTTTTTTCGCTGGTCGTCTTCCATAAAGCCCTACCTCTCGTAACCTTCTACGGATTGTTTCGGCGCTAAGGTCGACTTGATGATAGTCCCTCAGCTCTGGCCTCATACGGATAGCGGTTTTAAGGCGATCCTTCAAAGACATCCGTCGTAAGGCCTGGTTCGTCCTTGAATTTGTCTTCCGTTTTCGTCCAGATCCTTTCGTCCTCTCCAGAGGGTCCAAATTCTCCTTTTTCTTCATTAGGCGAACGATAGTTAAATGGCTGCACCCTATTGTAGCCGCTATCTGACGATACGACAGACCTTGGTCTCCCAATGTAAAAATTTTCACTTTTTCCTCTCGGGACAACTGCCTGTATTTTCCGGCCATTTCACTTTTATCACTTTATCTTATCACCACTTAGCTTAAACTGAATATCCTTTCACCGAAAGGGTAGCTTTTATACCCCTTTAGAGCAGGTCAAATAATTGCATTCCTCCCCCTACCCTACCTCCTTCAATTATGTGCATTATTGAAACTACCTGGGTGGTGCGGTTTTTATGACCGCAGGTGTATATCGTAAAAAAAAAATTTTTTTTAGAAATAAAAAATTCGTTTTTTCAAAATTCTGATGTGACATGGAGAAAAAGCTGAAAGCCATAATTATCATTTTGGATCTAACATACGAGTATTGAATTTTCATGTTAATAGTATCAAGTATGAAATCAGTGACGCATAATTATACATAAAATTTTGATTCTGTTAAGACCAAAAATAATAATAATATTATTACCAAGCCTACTATGTTAAAAAAATGTTTTCTATAATAGAACACAAAAGGGTAATATTTAAAATGAGTTCTTTCAAAGAATTGCCAAATTGAAGGCAATATTAATCGTTTGGAACGCTATCCATGCCTCAGTTTTCGAATAAACTATAATACCAATTGAATGCAAGACGACAAATTCCTTAAGCCAATTTAAGAGAGCATGTAGAATCACTCTTAGTTGATTAATTAATTGTTTTTCGCTTTTTCCATTTTATTCTTATGACTGCTGTTTTCGTTTATTCACGTCCTTAGCCATTTGGATTTGTTTCTTGATTTAGATTAAATCAGAGTAGAGTTGATTTAAGTGTTGTTCCTTTGTTTCTCCCAGTTAGTAACAACTTTATTTTGTTGCTTTTTTCTTTTATTGGACTTAAAATTGTATGAAATTCTTGAATAACCTATTTTTTTATATTTATTTATTATCTTTAAGGATCAAATTTAATAAGAGGATCAAATATGTGCGTATTTCTCAGGAGAGTTATTATTTTTGTTGATGAATCTTTTGTAATTAAGAAATTAGCTGTTATTATTAGTTTTCAAGGAGATGGAATGTTAAGAAGATTTCTACAAGAAAAGGACTCATTTCTAAATAAAGATAAACACTAATTCAATTGCTCTTAACATTTTGCCTGCAGCCCTCTTCTCAAACCTAATGAAAAAGATAGTCACAAATGAATTAAAGTGATTCCAAGTGGGCACAAATATGCAAATGTGGTGCTCTAAATCCATTTGAATTATTTATGACATTTATTCGGAGAAAGCTATGTAAATATATATAAATATATGCCTGGAAGCTGTGCAAATCCTTTCATAGACAAACAAAATAATAAAAAATAAAATAAAACTGGGCAAACTCCCAAAACAGGCCTACCTCAAAAATTCAGCGGCATTAAAATTCCGCTCAGGGCGTGCTCCACAAAAATCGCACTTAAGAAATTAAATGCTCATTCTGTCATGTAAATCACAGCCATAAAGTCGCCGAGTGCGGGTCCTCAGCAGTCTCAGGAGGCAGCAACCTCCGGGACGGAAACCCCTCAACACCCGGGCACTCGGGTCCAGGCTGCAATGCATGGCGGCATTTCTAATTTTCACGAACCGGGTGCACTCCATGCGGAAATTATTCATTTTTCCGCGCGCAAATGTAAATCTTACAAGCGCATTAAAGACGGCGTTAATCCGTGCAAGGGTTATAAGACGCGACAGAAGTGCCTCATTCTCAGACAAAGTCTGCGTTATGAATTCTCCTAGTAACGCTGTCGTCGGGTCGTGCTTCCTTTAGACTTTAGAAGTCATCGCATGTTTGCGTGACGCCAAAAATACTTCAAACGAAGGTATAAAAAAAACGAACGAATTAGGCTAGTCAAATATTTAAAAAATTTTTCATTTTAGCCACTGCTGACACGATTTTCTTTACTATTTCCAACAGAAAATAATATTAACTCTATTGTTTTCTAAATTTAGACTTCTTGCTACTTTTACATATTTACAGTTTTACAAACGCCCGATTACAGGGAATTTTAACTTGTTTTAAACGTCTATATTCGCTCAATGAGCAATAAGGAGAATCGATAAGCAAATAAATATAAAAATAAAGGGGTAATTTCACCTCAAATCTACAAACGGTTGGACTCTATCATTTTTAATTTAGATGAGAGTTGGATATGTTTAGAATTATTATATCATTCAATGAAATTTCACCAAATTATTTTCAAAAAAAAAAAAAATTCACAATTTATTAAAAACTTTAATTTGGTTGAATTTTTAAGTTTCGATTTTTAATATTGGTTTAAGATAAAAATTTATTTTTGGATTGAATAACTATTGTATGTATGTGTGTATATATGTAGACAATAAGTTAATATGATGATGTTGCCGATGTGCATCATTTCACCGGTGATAAATATGTTCTCATCTGTCCTTGTAGACAGGTGTTTTTCTATGATCTCCGATGATAAAGTATCGCCCACCTCATGTATTAAAATTGCATCTACTTTAAGATCTTAGAAGTTTTATGGGCTACGTTAGATCATACTGAGTCAAAACAGTAATTCTAGCGAAATAATCTAGATGACGACCTGCCTTTTTTCCGTATACTCTAGGGTTGATCAAGGACTTAAATTTAAATTTTTTTTTCAAATCATTCCTTTCAAAATTACAATGTGTGTTTCAGGTTATTATCACTAGTCAAATTATCATTTCCGCGAAGGAATAATAAATTAAATATTCTTTAATCTTTATATATAAAAATCTCGTGTCACGATGTGCGTTTACGCAAATCTCCGAAACCGCTGAACCGATTTCGGTGAAATTTTTTAAATGTGTATTGTTTGGTTCAACTTAAAAGATAGGATAGTTTTTATTTTGATAAGTGACCGTCAATATTTGTTATTGCAAATTTAAAGATTTTTTGTGGAAAAATGGTTGTAATTCATTTTTAAGTTCCATAAGTATCACAGTATGCCAACATTGTCAGGCATTGAAATTTAGTTTTTTGTGTCATTATTTTGATTTTATTTTTATTGTGCTGTGATACAAAGAATAATACGCAAAATTGTGTGCTTAATTTTAAGATCTCATGAATTTTAGTTCCCTTCAAATCAAAATCAAATCGCCCAATTTTTCATGTTCTTATAAATCAAAGAGGTCAGTATTATTATTAGTCTTTTGTTTCACACAAAGTCTATAATCAGAAAAGCACTAGTCTAATTTTTTATATTTTGTATTCACATTTAGCCCTCTTGATTAAAAACTAGCTAAAATATGCATAGTGTCCCAAAAACCAATGTCCAGACCCGAGTAAAAATATATAAACCCGCAACACGCCTGGAATTGAAAAAGCGCCCGATATACGCCCGTATCGGGCCCGTAGCATTTTTGAAGAGAAATAAGGCAAGTTTGCAAAAAAAAAAAATCAATGAAAAATTACAAGCTTGTTGACATCACGACTATCTTAAATTTCAAAGAAGTGTCATTATCTCGAAAACTAGAAGATTTTTACTGAGGGTAAGTTTAGCTTATTCGAACAGTCATGAGTTGGCCCGTCATTCGTTTTAGTTTATGGACGTTGCCTTTTGGGACACTCTGTATTTAGCTGACTTTTAACATATGAAGCACACACTAGAAAAGAACGTTGAATTTGCAAATGCAGAGCGTAAGAGAATTTTTTTTGATTCATTTCCGAAAAGGATACTTGCCCGACGTTAAATACTTTTTTTTTCATTATTTACTATCGAGGGTAGTATATTTTCTTAATTTTTGGTTGTGTTATTTTGTAAATGCCCCGACACTATAAGAGAAAAGAGGGAACTCGTCAAAACATAAAATGGTCCGAAGGAAATCATCTTACAGCAATTGTGTTGTTGACTATGCCTGATTATTCAAAAACGTATTTAAATGACACCAGATTCCTATAGGGCATCTATTCTTACCCCGTGAAGCATATACGAGTATGTATCCCACTCCAGAAGGATATTTGGCAAAAAGGTATATTACCATTAATTAAAACGTAATTATTTAACTATAATAATATATAAACACATTCAATAATAGTTAATTTAATACAGGTTAAAATGGTATCACAAATCACATTTAAAATAATAAATATTTAAGTACATTCTAATAATGGTAGGGCAGATATCTGTAGGGGTGCAAAATCCCTCGGTAGCGAAACCACGACAAAACCTGTACCTAAGATTATTGATCCCAGTATTTTTTTTTTCACTTTTTTTCAAATCCTGCAAAAATTCTCAATTATGTATGTCTAAATGCTGCAGCTGATCCTTATGCAATTTCTAGGTCCATAATTAAAAATAAATTGACATGATTGATCTCAAAAAGTAGTTATGCAAAAGCTGGAATTTTTAATGTAAATTAAATCACTAAACATTTGTACATTTGCAACAATATACCTATTTTTTGATTCAATTATTTTATTTCCGCTCCTAAGAAATAAAGTAAACAACGATGTTATTAATATCACATACGTTATGTATATTTTCAATTAATTGCATTGAGAAATAGCTATAGAGGATATAAAAATATGTCCTACTGGAAGTTACAGCTAAAACATTATGAATGATTTATTTTTGTTGAGCCAAACAAACAAACACTATTAATGTTTTAGGTGTGTTTTTTCACAATCGGATCTGGATCAAATTTAGCAGCATTGAATTGAAATTGATGAACATTTACCCACATGAAACAATTTTCATTTCGTCAAAATAAAATCGAATTGTCTTGATTTATGTCCAATTTGCGTCAAAAAGTTAATCAAAAAATTTGTTTGGTTCAAAATGTGAATTTCGAATGAATAAAAATCATGGCAATTTTCTGTGCTTGTCGCACATTTTAAAATTTTTATATAAAAACGGCTTATACAATTCAATGCAATGGGTAATGTGACACTAGGAGGACTTCCGCATTGAATGAGTGCGCTAAGCGCATTTGATGCGAAACTGGGCATGCTTACGCGAGTGTGGAAGACAATAAAGATATAACGTGTATGTGTTTAGTGTTGTCAAAATGCCGTGAAAATGAATCCAAATACAATCGAGGAGGAAGAAATGTCTTTAACTGTAGTATTTAATATACTTAATATCTTTTATTCCATTTCTCACTTTAAACCGAGAAACCGCAATCGCAGTGAAAACTCGAATGACGTTTCTCTTAAGGAATTTCCAGGCACACACATTACGTTTGTAGTGGTGTTTTCCGCGGATAAATAGATCGACAAAATCCGCAAAGCGTCATTTCTCCCTTCACCTACAAATTCGTTCCGCACCCGACGTGCCTAGTCTCGCATCGCCCAATGAAAAATATCCTAATTAATCTGATCCACATCGGATTATGAAAAAACCCAACAAATATCATGGCAATTTGATGCACTTTTCTCAAATATTAAAACCTGGATATATGTGAGAGCTTTTAAATTTCAATTCAGTGCAAAATTTGTTATCTAACCTTAACCATATAGGAAAATGAAAAAAACGCAGCTATTGTGTAAATTGTGTGGATGTAATGGATATAATAATGGTTGAAAGAAAAACAAATTCATATATAGCACTTTTCTTGGGCGCCTGATGATTAAGAACACAATGACTGCTTAGTTGCTATGCTAAGCTAAGTTCCTCGGAGGAAGAGTTAAATGAAGAGGAATTAAACATTTCAATTATTCTCACAACACTGACAGATATAACTTTCGAGGTCTTTAAAAATGTAACAGGCACCCATGTAGCCTTAAAATAATTTTAAAAAGTCCACCTTGGTACGTCGTTCTATTCGGAGCAATACCTCTTAAAATATGTAAATGCTAATAAAAAGCATCTGATGCATTCCCACGTTTCGTGAAGTGTGTCGCCTAACTCGATGTTTATGGACGCGTTAGTATTATAAAATGTTATTTTTGCATAATGACGCCCGCCCAAGCAGCCAGAAGGTACTTGAAAAGACATAAAACGGTTTTGCATACATTGTCACTGAAATTATTTTTGAACTTGACATCACTTGTATCTAAAGCGATGCTCGCAATTAACTCGCCCGCTCGATCTGATCGAGTCGAATGTCTGAATGGAGGCATCACTCCGCCCAAAAATAGCCGCACGCCGCTGGCCAAAAGGCGCAGTCGAAAAATTTTTCAGAATTTGTCATCGTTAATTGATTGAACAAAATCGCGCAATCTCCCGGTTGCCGGCAATAAGCCCGACAATGCTCCAATCGATGGTGACAATCTTGACGGGATCGCCTTAAGCTCCGTCCAAGGCCAATTCTGTTTACTTCACGCCGTGCGCATGGAATTCATTAAATGCGCCCGGCATGGGGTCCCATTCAGATGCAGGCGAGAATTCTACAAACGAAACTACTTTTAACTTTGCTTCATGCAAAAAGGTGAAGAAAAACGTAAGCAAAAAAGCAAATAGCTGCGCGCCGGTTGCGTGCGATTTAATTGTGTGGCGGACGCGACAGTGATTAATTGGAACGCAGTTCAAAGAATTTATTCAATTGGGACGGCGGCACTGGCGCCAGAGGAAGTTTGAATGCGGGAGGAATTTTCGCACAAGCCCCCGTGTTTGGCCGTCTTAAATTTGTCTTAAATGTTTTTTTGCGGAGAGAACATCCGAGCAGGTATTACATTGACTCTATTTTTTTCAAGTGATTCGTCCTCATTCACATAAACAATTGAGTCATGCAATCTGTAAACAAAGTGTTGACTTGTTGATACTCGCTCTGTCTTAAAAAAAATAATTGTCACAGTTGTTATCGGGTTATGTAAATTTGATTAGAAGACCAAAATGACGATCGTTAGAGCCACAAAAATAGAAACAGTACCATTGTCTAGAATTAGGAAAGCCACTCACTGTAAAGTAAATTGTCTGTCGAGCTTTTATTGACTTCCAGTCGATCGACTTGACTACGTAATTGACAATCTTCGTCTACATTTTTACAGAAATGTTCACTCCATCTATTGATGTAAAAGTTTTATAAAACTATTTTCATATTATATATTTACTTTTTCCCATTTGAAACATCTTTTAATATCAGAAGTTCATCTGTTGCACTTGGTATTTTGTTGGTTTAAATAGTAATACTATTTCTGCATTTTGTATCAATTGTTTGACCGCAAAAATTTGAAATAAATCAAATTAATCAATTTAATTTATACTTTTTCATTTTTATTATAATACTAGTCATATATGGAACAAATATTCATTTGATATTTCTCAAAAAGTATTCCTTTAATATTTCTTAAAAACATCTAATAAAATCGCATTCAGATTTTACGATTAGTCAAATTAAAGTATGTAGTCGATTATTGCGCTTTCTAACAATAAGATAAAAATATAGAATAAATAATCAGATAAACTTTGTGAACGGTTAAAGTCCTCAAAAATGTAGTGAAACTCACATTTTACAATAAACTGATTATTTCACACACTGTTAAAAGTCGAAATACGAACGCTTCTAACTTGAAAAAATTATTTAAATTATTTTTTGTTATTTCATTTCTTTAAAGTTGGTATAAATTTTCAGATACATACATATGTACATATGTGTAAAAAAATTGTATGTTAAAATTTCGAAATTGACTGAGTTACGTACAGTGAACTTAGTGTTCCTCAGTCCCTTGCTTTTCATATAAAGAAAAATTCAACGAAAACTTTAAAAGCGAACTTTGTCCCGACGAATACTTTATATAATATTTTATGTTTTTTGATTTTCTGATAACCCTTACCAACATTAATGGGACAATGAAGGGTCTTTTTTTTTATCATCATATCGTGGCTCATTGCTTTGTAAATTTTAAATATTTTTCAATAAAAATTATTATAGTATTAAACAATTAGAATACATCTATATATATATAAAAATGAATATTTGTCTGTATGTCCTTTATAGAATCGTAAACTATGCATTTGATCATGTGATGATCTTTAGCAAAGTTGTTGTGCATGAGCCAAAGAAGATTACTGAGTTGGTACGACCAATTTTCGACAGATGGCGCGCCACTGTCAAATTTTGAAGTTTATGCGATTTCCACCAAAATTGGTACTTGGGGTTTTTCAGAGTCGCTGATTTCAACCCGACTGACAGAATTTACGAATTCAATATGGCGGACTGTCAAATTTTGAAGTTTATGCGATTTCCACAAAAATTGGTACTTTTGCGTTTTCGGGGTCGCTGATTTCAACCCGACTGTCAGAATTTACGAATTCAAGACGGCGGACTATCAATATTTTTATATATTTTAGTTGGTGGCGTAGCAACGCGCGCAGGGTACAGCTAGTGTCTAATAAATATCCTTTACCCCTTTAGTTATACCTGAGACCAATTTAAAAATCGGTAACATACACCAAGTTCTGAAATTACAATTCATTTTTTTAAATTTAATTTAATAGCATCACAGTAATCTACATATATGTATTAATAAAATTGAAGTTATAATTGTGGTCAAAATTTGGATACATACTCTTGAAGGCGCTGGAAAACCTAGCATAACTGAAATATGAACAAGTTAGCGAATTTCAAAATATTGGCTTCAACTATTCAACTTTAAGCGGTTTCCATTAAAATCGGTATAAATGGGTTTTAAGATCATTCATTCTAATTTTATTATGAATATGCCGATGACAAATGTTTAACTAAAGGTTTTTTTTAATAAAAATAGGCATTTTGATGATTTTCTGTTTTTCCGATACTCGAAAAGGTCATAGAAGTAATTAGAATTACTGAAATTCAATTAATTTAAAAAAATAGTTGCTACACTAGATACTTGAGAAGTATCATATTTAACACTAGAAATACCAGCGAGTAAGCTTGTAATTTTAATAATTTTCGGTACCTTGAATATAATATTCGTTCAAATTTAAAATTGTGGTTATAAATAGAAAAAGGTTTTTGAGCATGTTGTAATTTTGAACCTTAATAAGTTTTGGCATAACTCTTAAAAGGTCACTTTAAAAAATACAATTAATTCAATGAAAAAATTGAGTACCAGTCAATTTGATTAGTCTTGATAGTTCTAATGTTAAGTAAGTAAGCTAATAAATAATAAATAACCTGTAAATATATAGTTGATATTATATTTAAATGTTTTTAACAGTACTATAACACAGGTCTGCATGGGTCAAATTGTCTGAAATTAAACCACCATATCTTATAGATTTTGTGGCTCTAATTAACGAAAAAATAATTAAAAAATGTCATCACATAAGATTTCTTATATATACATATGTATATCCTAATAAATATCTTTAAATCGGAAAATGTCTTCAAATTCAAAAATTTGTGACAATTCACCCGATAACTTGTTATATTTGTGAAGAATATTTACCATGAAGAAACAACGAAGAAATAAGCAATCTTTGTTGAACAAGTTTACCGTGCTTATTTTAAGACTAGTATTCTAAATCAGCACAAGTCATGGGTATCCCATTATTTCTAAATTACAAGAACCTTACGTGATATTATAGAAAAATGAATACCATATCCGAATTCAGCACCGCAAAATTATCTATATTAATAGATATTTTTCATGTCGATAATTTTTAAAAAGGTAAATTTTGCAGACCTGTATAATTATTGAATATGGTTTGATTTTATTGATCTAGTTTTTAAATATTGTTTTAACAAATAAGTATTGAAATTATGCTAAATTATGCTAAGCGAACTGTAGACCCTTCCTTTTGGCGGAAACGTGCCCGCTAGTAATATGGTTTGATATTTGGCCATAACATGTGTGTAAACTCATTAGTGGAACTAAATTGTTTTCATGTCTGGGGTAGGGCTTCTCAAATTAGACCTTTGACAAGTAAAGTAGCACATCATTTAAGTTATTTTAACAAGCGCAAGTATATTTTATGTGCAAACGAGAACTACTTATAGGATATTTATTGAAGCCCCTTTCCAATAAGAGTTCTAACTACCTCAGCTCTTAAACGGGCAATTGAATCAAGCAGTTTTCGCTAAATTTACATTTAAGTGGAATAGCGTCCAATTTTCTGCTATGTGAGAAACGAAGTTATCCATCAAAGTTCTTCGAGCGAAGATGTAAACAAGGCGAAAGTGTTATAGCAAAAGTGCAATCCGGAGCATACCGCCGACCGACGCAGACTTTGTGAGAAGAAATCGTTAAAATTTGTTTACAGAAAACGAGTCGGGGCCGGAGAGAAGTGGTGATGCAACCAAGTAGGCCTGCAGTATCACTTGCCTTAGAAACTTAAGAAATTGTTACTAAATTGGCGACTGGGGCGAAATGCATATAGCGCGATTCAATTTTTCTAAATTATGCTCAAATTGGCGCCATAAGCACCAACATCTCCGCTGGATCATTCCCAGCAGTGGACGGGGAGCGAAAACTAAAAATAAATTTTCGCACGATGGTGCCAAGCGTTGCTTATTTATTTGAAGAAGCGGTGTACTTTGGACCAATTGGCAGTTTGGTGCGATTTATGGATTTTGTTTATTCTCCTCCTCGAAGGAGGACCAAGCACCAGCAAAGATGCAGATTTGTGCGGAGGGCGGGACGCATCTTTCAATATTTGTCAGGGAAAGTTTAAACAGCTCCGGATGATTCTAATAAAGCTGCTCCCAAACTGTGAAATGCTCCAATGTTTTCCTTTTTTCAGCGAGCTGAGCACTTAATTGAATTAAAGTTCATCTCGCAGATATGCAGCTGGCAGCAGCCGGGACCCTAGCTGACATTTTTATCCTGCTTAAGACCATTACGTCAGGGATTTAAGCCAGGGAAGGCGAAACCGTGCAAAGATTAATTTCAAAATTATTTCAAGCTAAATCGGGGCCCGCTCTGATTAAGTGGAGAGCGCTTCAAAGGGGGGCGGCCACCCCCGGGCTCCTTCGAAATTTATTAACCCATCCGGTTGGGAGGTTGCTCCCCGGCTCGTCACCGCTCTTTTTTGCGACTCCCACCTCCTGCGAGGTGATTAATTTGCATGCGATGTTAATGATCAAGTTACGCGCAAAAAAGGCACCCGCCGGAGTGAACCCGGGCGGGACCTGGAGCCGGTAACGAGAGGAGGAAGTTCCCGCCCGGAGGAAGCCACTTATCAGAAATTTGATATCAAAAAGTGGCGCAGCGTCCTGCGTATGTTCGTGGCACAAAATTTCGATGGCTCGGGCTGGGATCTGAGTGCACATGTGAGCTCGCCTCGCCCCGCCTCGCCACTTTATCTGAATTTTTCTGAGCGCATCTTCAAGATATCGTTGCGGAGGTATCGCAAGAATCCATCACTCGGATGCTGCAGGTGCAGCAAACATCGCTGGAGGTATCTCGGCTAAATATCTTAGAATCCTTGTTGTTACGTGGAAAACACCTTGCAATTTATTATGCAACGGAGGCGGGGCACTGGATACTACGGCAGCTGAAGATTTCACGGAAATACCTGGGATTATGGAAAAGTTTCTAGGCGGAAAGGGACTTGACAACTAAGAAAGGCACGCTGGCATAGAAAAAGTTAAGGTGTTGGAAGGATACACGTCGAGTTGTTGTCCTTGCCCTCTAGAAGAGCCCCTTCAGATTTGCTTTGCTTTTTGCATTTAAAAAAGGCGAGGATGCGTCATATTGCGCTCCTCGACAACACAAGATCCCTTCAGACAGTCTTAATAAAAGTGCATCATTTTGGCGGATTAAATGGGAGGTCTTTGGCCTTATAATCGGATTTCCTTTGACAAATGGTAATGAATTTGCACGGAGAGGTGCTGATCTTTATTAATGTGCGAAAGATGACTAAATACAGCTTTGATTACATTTCTGTGAGCATCTTCTTGTGAATAAAAGTGTCAGTTGCGCATTTTGTGCATTCTTATGTACTTAGGAATTTGGCAAGTGGCAATTTTTGTTTTTATGGAGTCAATTCAACAAATGTAAATCTACTGGTAACCTTCGATGACCTCGAATGATCTTTTGTTTAATTTCTTTAATTTTAATGAGTTTAGCCCTTAATAAGGTACAAAAAATAGCATCATTTTAAGGAGGGATATTAATTTAGAAGAATGAAAATAAGCGGATTTTTGTCCATATTATAAAATATTTTAATTAGAGGAATTAGAATTGCTCCAAGGCGTGCAACCTAGTGTTTCTTAAATTGATCTAAAAGATCGGAGCTAAAATTGTTTACACTCTATGTGAACCTAAAAAATCCAGGGAAAAGTGAAAATACGAAAAATTCGAAAACAAACGTTTGATATTTTATGATATTTCTTGTACGAGGTTCACAAAACGCGTTTGAAATTTGAAGACTCAAATATCGTGCTACAAAATGACCTACTGAGTAATCCGCAATTCCGGGCTTATAAAATACATAGTGACTGCATACGTGACTTTCGATTTTCTGTAGTCAAAGATAATACCAATATTTGAAAGAATGGGATAATAAAGGACAGGCGTCTCGGCCCGGAGCATCTGTTTATACCTGCTGCGCGCTCTCAAACTGAGTTGAGGTCTGCAGAGTGTAGAGTTGACAGGATACATTTATGTATATCTAATACTTAACTATTATATGAATTTCGTTCTAAAATTTTAGGACACATATTTAACTAACATTTTATGTAAAAGACAAAAAAATTATTTTGAAAATTAGAAAGAACCTCCCCATTAAAGTATCGATTTTTTTCACTGTACCTACTTCGTTGTTACTGAAGAAACTGAAATTGAAGAATCAGGGAAAATTACAAATTCGAATTTCGAGCCACTACTGTGCATATAACTGCAGTAAATTAAAAATTAAAAAAAAAAATCTAATTGAATAGTTAAATGAATGACAATAAGAATTGAGTAGAGATACATATATTATATTTTATAATGTAAAATGAACCAGAATCTGTTTAATATTGATGTTGGGAATGGGAAGTATCTATATTTAATCCCCAGATTTAATTACTCTAGTTTTTGTTTTATTTTGGTTTTCTTTTATTTAATTTAGGTTTGTTTATTTGTTCTTAAGCTTTCAACGCATCTTAACTCTACATATTATTCATATATGTAAACTTAAATAATTTTTCAGGAAAAATTAAATTAACTATCATATTCTCATCGACTGTATAGTGGCCATAATTTTAAGAATTTTATATTGTTGATTTTTTTTAAACTATGTTAATTACTTAATAAAAGGCAGAAAAGATTCTCAGAATGAACTCTTCATAATAAATATTTAATTTGGGTCGTAAAGAAAAAAAATACTATTTATTTACTTACTAAATACTATTAAAATAAATAACCTAAACAATAATACATAATTGATATTTATTAAATCATAACTACATATTTATGCTTTCAATTTCGAAATATTTTTGTTATATTTAAAAATTCGTTAGAATGTTAATAAAACACAGCTTATATTTGTCAGTTGTAAATTGACTCCTCCACCCAAAGCATATTGTGCTCTACAAACATATATTAGATTTTAATGATATGTGATAAATATGAGAAAAAACTCGTTTTCAATTTCTACCTTAAGTAAACTATGCTACAAAATCCCACGACTATTTGATACAAAATCCACTGATCAAGCCATTGGTTAATAATTTCCCTAAATGGCACCAAGTACCGCTAATATTGAGTTTAATGAAATTTGCCATCGCCCACCAAAACCGCGCGCATATTTATGCTACAAGAAATTCCCCCACACACAACATGCAGAAAGCATAGATCACCCGCCAAAATTGGACGAAGGCTCTTCCTGGTGCCGAAGAAGAGAATTCCCTTACAAAACATGATGACGAGTTGGCCACGAAAAGTAAAGCAGCGCTGATAGTGATATCATCTGGTGACATCGGCGCGAGAAAAGAGGTTTTTTGTAGGCCTACCTCAATCTCAATGCCGCCGCATATGGGACCGGCTTTAGCCGCATTCGGCTTCAAATTAATCGGCTGCCAATTCCCATGCAAATTGATCGATTTTTTTCCCATAAACAGCGAAAAGCTCTTAGCACATAAGCGAGATTTATGCCTGTGGATTGTGGAACGAACTACAAAAGTTTCGTTTATTTCAGGTGGAATCAGTTGATTTGGCGCTAAACTTGCTCGACGGCAGCGATGTTCGCGGCAATAAAATCAAAGTTCAACAAGCCAAGTTTCAAATGCGTGGTGAGTATAATCCGGCACTCAAACCCAAAAAGAAGAAGAAGGACAAGGAAAAGCTCCAGAAGATGAAAGAAAAGTAAGTGGGCCTCGGTAAAATCACTTTAAATTTAAATTTAACCCCCAAGACGCTTTGTTTTTCTGAAGGTTGTTCGATTGGCGGCCCGAGAAGATGCGTGGCGAACGGTCCAAGCACGAACGTGTCGTCATAATAAAGAACCTTTTCACGCCGGACCTGTTTGACCGTGAGGTGCACCTCATCATTGACTACCAAAACGACCTGCGGGAAGAATGCGCCAAATGTGGCACCGTTCGGAAGGTGGTCCTATACGACGTAAGTTTCGTAGTTTAGTTTGGAATTGGTGGTAGGAATTTTTAATCCAAATATAAATTCTTTAAATAATAATGATTTAACAGCACTAACGTTATTGCTGGGTGCATTCATTATTGTTTTGTTATAACTTTATGGTATTAGTAGGGGAGCCCTCTACCAATATTTCGTGTCATCACGGCATAGCTAAATCCATGAAAATTGTTTAGTTTTAACTAAAGTAAACAAATATTTCCTTGCAGCAAAGTCCCGAACTGTTGCGAAAGAGTAGCGCATTGCAAAACATTGAAATTGCCCCACATTGAGATACAATTGAATTTCACACAATTTCTAAGTTTTCGGCAGAAATTTTGTTATTAAATTGTGAGAATTAGTCTTTTAGTATCCCACATTGCAAATTCTTTTTATTTTATGCCTGATTTACCGACGAAAATGGCACAAAATCCGCAAAAAAACCTAGGTGGTGTAATGCGGCAAATTAATTCGAATTTAATTGCATTTATATTCTTTTACTGTAACTAAAATTAAGTGGGGATTATAGAAAACGCACAAAAGTACTCTAATTATGACCTTTGAGTTCTTAAAACAGTTGTTTAGCGATTTAAACGGAATTTCCAGAAGTAAACATTTCGACGTTTTGCTGAGAATTTTTCAATGAAAAATGTGTTATTCCAGAAATTTCTCACTGCAAAATTATTGGAGATTTAATACTTCATTTGAGGAATTAGATTTAAGCGTGTTCACTTACTGAAAGCTAAAAAAGTGGCCAAGTGCGAGTCGGACTCGCCCATGAAGGGTTCCGTAGCAGCAAGTAAGGTAAATTGCGGTTTACGATTTATGTCGTATTAAAAAAAAACTACTTACTAGATCTCGTTCAAACCAATTTTCGGTGGAAGTTTGCATGGTAATGTACATCATATATATTTTTTAGTTTTATCATTCTCTTATTTTAGAAGTTACCGGGGGGGCGACACACATTTTACCACTTTGGAAGTGTCTCTCGCGCAAACTATTCAGTTTAGAAAAAAATGATATTAGAAACCTCAATATCATTTTTGAAGACCTATCCATAGATACCCCACACGTAAGGGTTTGATGAAAAAAAAATTTTTGAGTTTCAGTTCTAAGTATGGGGAACCCCCAAAATTTATTGTTTTTTTTCTATTTTTGTGTGAAAATCTTAATGCGGTTCACAGAATACATCTACTTACCAAGTTTCAACAGTATAGTTCTTATAGTTTCGGAAAAAAGTGGCTGTGACATACGGACGGACAGACAGACAGACAGACAGACAAACGGACAAACAGACAAACAGACAAACAGACAGACAGACAGACATGACGAATCCATAAGGGTTCCGTTTTTTGCCATTTGGCTACGGAACCCTAAAAATGTCAGTGATCATTGTCCCCACTTCATTCCGAGCATTATCAATAATCTGAAGTAGGAATCATACATGCCGCTATAACTCGAGAGTGGTTAAACATTTTGCAATAAAATAACACCACCCCTTTCGCAGACAATGTCCAAATTGTCAATTGATATTTTTCCTCGGTTCTCCACCATCAAAAACATGTGTAAATACATGAGAAACTGACGTATCGCGATGAAAATATTTTCCAAGTGTCAGAATTTTTGAAATTTCCCCTTACCAGTATTGCGGGCGAGGTGGAAAATGTCAGCTATTATTTTTCCTACATTGACTAAGATACATAGTTAGTTTAAAAATCTAGCTTATTAGAAATGTTGTAATGAAAACCATCCCTTTGAATATTATTGATAGAAGGAAGCTTCAGTGGTGATTGTTACAAATTTAAAAACGTGCTAATATATCGAGCACCATTTTTACGGAGGTTTACTTATTTTTTTCAGTCATGGATCAGCACCCACAAAGTGTTTGTCAGTTTTATAGAAACTCTGTTTCAGGGACCGAAAATAATAAATTATACGGAAGAATAGGAAAAAGTAATTTATAAAATTGAAATCATGACGTGATGTTTAATTTTAATTTATTCAATTTTAAATTATTTATTAATGATCATTAAATGTGAGTTTTATTTTCGGTCGAATATGAATACAACACTTGAGACTTATTTTTTTGAATCAATATAATCATGAAATTGTATTTTTCTGGTTTTGGCTCAACAATAAATCATTTATCCGTTTATATCCCTATATATATATATAAAATCGAAAGTTTGTTTGTTTGTTGCTCAATAACGTCTAAACGCTGGGTCCGATTATTTTCATTTTTTGAGTGAAGATAAGTACTACATATCCCGGCCTAACATATAGGCTACTTATTACTCGCAAATTTCAAAATGGCGGACCCAATATGGCGGCCAAAAATTGTAAATTTCAAGGGATTGCCGTGAAAATTGGTATTTTGGGGGTTTTTGTAGGTCCTCATTGCGAGTCTATGCTCGAAATTTGAAAATTCAAGATGGCGGATCCAATATGGCGACCAACAATTTTCGAACTTCAACGAATTCAATTGAAAATTAGTACTGTGGGTATTTTGGGGCCACTTATTTCGTATCTACTACCAAAGTTTCGAAATTCAAAATGGCGGACCCTACATATATGTTTGTTGGTTAATCACGCCTTAATACTTGGTTCGATCATTTTCATTTTTTGAGTGACAGCACTACACATGTGGACTTGACATATAGGCTACTTTTTACTCACGGATTTCAAAACGGCGGAGCCAAGATGGCGGCCAAAAATTGTAAATTTTAAGGGATTGCCATGAAAATTGGTACTTGGGGATTTTTGGAGGTCCTGATTGCGAATCTCCATTCAAAATTTGGAAATTCAAGATGGCGAAACCAATATGGCGACCAAACATTTTTGGACTTCAATAAATTCAAATGAAAATTAGTACTATGGGTATTTCGAGGCTAATAATTTCGAATCTACTATCAGAATTTGGAAATTCAAAATGGCCGACCCAATATGTGTGTTTGTTTTTTGCTTAATCACGCTGTAACGCTTGGTCCGACCATTTTCATTTTTTGAGCAAAGGCTCTACAAATTTCGACTTAACATATAGGCTACTTTTTATTCACGGGTTTCAAAATGGCGGCCAAAGATTGTAAATTTCAAGGGATTGCCGTGAAAATTGTTATTTAGGGGTTTTTGGAGGTCCTGATTGCGAATCTATGCTCGAAATTTAGAAATTCAAGAAGGCGGATACAATATGGCGACCAACAATTTTCGAACTTTAACGAATTTAATTTAAGATTAGTATTATGGGTATTTTGAGGCCACTAATTTCGAATCTGCTATCAAAATTTGGAAATTCAAAATAGCGGAACCAATATGACGACAATTTTTGGAATTCTACGAATTTAAGTCAGGTAGCGATTAAATAGTAAAAAAAAATAATACCTGTATTTATTTATTTAACACCTAAGAATGAAAACATATAAATACAGATTAGATTATTAGCCCTTCTGATATAGACGGTGGTAGCAAAATGAATTTGGTACGGTTCTATACCACATTTGCAGATTTTAGTAATACTTCTAAACTTCCTAATCTGGCTGTAGTACCAACATTTCAGAAGTATTTAACTAATTGGTATTTTTGATACACCGGGTGAAACCGGGTTACTCAGCTAGTATGAAATATGTACGTAATTGTTTATACATATGTATGTATGTGACGAGGCATGACATGTCTCATTATACAAGTTAATGATTAACGAGGCACATACATACATATGCATGTACTTACATAGCTTGTTAATTATATGCGATGTAATGTTTTATTTTCACACGAAAACCATAAAAATACAAATTAATGATAACAGTACAGTGCCAAAAACTTATAACCGCCATGAAAAATTTGTACTTCCATGTTCTATTTTGAAAACAATTTACTGAATTCATACACGTTTAAGATAAAAATAAAATTAATTGTTTGCGAGAAAAATGTAATCAGAGTTCAAATTTTTAAAGGACCCCGCTATAATTATATGGGATTTGGGTTTCAGCGGATTTGGCTGAATTTTTGATATTTTGTAGGTCTCATCATGCCAAACAAAAGTCTCCATGGGCACAAAGCTCGTTATTGAGTATTTTAAGAGATATATAAACATAAAACATCGGGACCATTTGCCGCCCCTTGGATATGCCGCCCGTGTGCGTGGCACACATCGCACTTATGGGCGCGAGGGCCCTGAGCGCGCCTTTCGGTTTCTTAGTCAGATCTAATAATCTATTGGTTTGAGCAACATAGACTGCATTTACACGGAACGGAGTTTAGTTAGCAATTTGGCAAAAACATATTTGATGATATGTTTTGAATATTAATCAGCATTTTTCACTTTGTCGCAATTCTATTCAAAATCGAAACCGTTCACGGCCGATATCTCTTAAAATACTCAATAACGAGCTTTGTGCCCATGGAGACTTTTGTTTGGCATGATGAGACCTACAAAATATCAAAAATTCAGCCAAATCCGCTGAAACCCAAATCCCATATAATTATAGCGGGGTCCTTTGTTAGAGTGGTAATTTTCTGGCATTATACTGTATTATTGATTAAACAAAATAAAACTCAAAAGTAATTTTTACTTTATATCGAAAAAAAATAATACTCTCTAAGATCTAATAATTATTAGGAACTAAATAAAAATTAATTCACTTTTTATCGTTTTATCATAATGATTACGGTTCCTGTTCTGTATATATAATTTAATTTAACACAATTTAAATAAAAACAAAAACATCAAATGTTTCAAACCGATTTAAAGGTTTGAATGATAAATAATGAACGCGATTTTGATATAAGTGAGGTTTTTTTCTATAAAAATCCTATTCAGAGTATTGTATTTTGAATTTAATTGTTGTGTGTATTCTAGACTAAAAGTTTCAGGTAATAAAATATTCTTTGTCCAATAGATCTTAAAGTTTTCCATTAAGCATAACTATTACTGGCTTTTTTGTTGAACTTTAAAATATTTATTGACTTACTTGCATTCACAGCGTCATCCAGAAGGTGTAGCTCAAATTACCATGGCCGACCCGGACGAAGCCGATGTTGTCGTGCAAATGATGAACGGCCGATATTTTGGGAAGAGGAAGCTCACGGCAGAAATATGGGATGGAAAAACCAAATTCAAGTAAAAAGCACTTTTATTTCAGAATTTTTGTAACATTGCGATCAATTTTCCAAAATTTCATTTTACAGAATTGCAGAAACTGAGGCGGAGATAAAAACGCGGCTCTCCAACTGGGACAAGTTCCTTGTAACGGACGAAGCTGCTCAACAAGATGAAAAGCTCAACCCCGATCCAAACCCTGAAGAAGCAAGTGCTGTGCCGGAAAGTGATGACGGCAAAGATTCCCAAGCTGAAGAAAGTGCTTAGAAAATGTCCACATAAATATTTTTGTGAATACAATTTTAAATAAATGATATTTTACCAGAAGAATTTAGTTTAGCCTTAATCTTTACAACTGATGATTGGAAGTTTGGAAGATTTTTTCAAGACAATTAAAAGATGTTCTTGAAGACATCCTCCTAAAATTTTTTAGTTTTTTTTTTTTTTAATATGTAAATCGCAATTTCTTCGATACTAAAGCCTTACTCTATACCAAGGGCGTACCCAAGGAAGGGCAGGGGGCAGCTGCCCCCCCTGGATTTTGTTTACGTTCCTACTAACTATCTACTTTTGTCGATAAAAGTTAAGAAAAAGAACTTTTTATCATTTGCAATACAATATACAACTTTTAAAAATCGTGCCGCCTGTTCTACCTACTCAGATAATTAAAATTACCCTGCTCAGATAATTAAAATTACAGTACCAAAATTACAAAAATGTATGGAGGAAGTATCCTAGTTTTATGAATTAGACATCACATCTGAAGCCGAACTATGGCGCACTTTTTGGATTAATAAGCAGCAGAAGGACTTTAAAAGTACATATTGGAATAACGGAGTTAATACAAGTAGCAGAATCTTTTTACCCGAAGGTGAAGACAGCCCTAGAAATTTTACTGGCAATGCCTTATTCCACTGCTACAATTAAAAGGTCATTCAGCACACTCAGACGCGTAAAAACGTGGCTAAGATCGACTATGATCGAAGAGAGATTAAATGGGCTTTGTATGCTCAGTGTACATAGAAAATTTGTTAACGCTATGGGCGATTCTTTCACGGAAGACGTCATAAACCGTTTTGCTGAAGACTCTCGAAAGTTACTTTTAAAATAGCTATTGAATTAAAGAATTTATATAAAAAATTATCTATTTTAATTTATGTTTATTTATTTGACTAGGTGCTTATAAAAAATCTGATTTGCCCCCCCAACCACACAAAAAAAAAATGTCGGGCCCGGGGATCGGACTATGTGTTTCTTATGTTTTTGGGGTCGCTGAAACTGAATCCGATACCAGTTCAACCCCATCACGTCAGGTTTTTGACATAACCTCAAAAAACCTCAGCAAAAACGGGGGAAAAAAAAATTTTTTTTTTCAATCTGGGGATCAGACCATGGATTCGGTTTCAGCGACCCCGAAAACATATAAAAGACATGGTCTGATCCCGAGATTTAAAAAAAAATTTTTTTTTCCCGTTTTTGCTGAGGTTTTTTGAGGTTATGTCAAAAACCTGACGTGATGGGGTTGAACTGACATCGGATTCAGTTTCAGCGACCCCAAAAACATATGAAACACATAGTCCGATCCCCGGGCCCGAAATTTTTTTTTTTTTGTGTGGCTGTGTAATTATTTAGAGCAAAATATTTCGCCATCAGAAGGATTTGCTCATTCAAAACATGGTGGAGGAGGAAGTAATTGTGGAAGGAAGATTTTCTGGTACAGAAGAACTTTAAAAAGTGGAGACAAGCGATTTAGGGCTTTCAACTCATAAAATCTTGACTAAATCTACATACATTGGTGTGAACCGCTCGGAAAAAAATTTATAATCATTTAAGCTCATCAAAAGTGTTGAGGAATGGCATATCTCCGAATATCCCTTGATGTCCTTCTACTAGATATATCCTTCTATTAGATCCATGCAGAGTCCTTTTTCAATTCTCTTAAACTAAATCTCCATATTAAAATTTGCATTGCAGTGCATTTCAAAATAAAATTCAATAACTTACCATATATCAGAAATATCGAAAAGATATGAGGAGCTACATAGCAAACAAAAAGATCTAATTACACTTTTTAAATCCGGCTGTACATGGACCCATGCATCTAATTTTGTACTAATTTCCAATTAAAACGTACTAAAAGTACATATGTCAAAATTCAGTTGACTTTCTTTTCTATTTATAACAAATTGAATTTCCTAAAAAAAACGTTCAGTTCCGAGGCATTCAGGTAAATGTGACACCTTAAATGCAATCAAGTGGCCACCGAAACGTAACAATTTTACCCAATCGCAAACAAAACGACATAATTTCATTTTTAAACTTAAATATCTTCCGATTTATTAGAGAAAGGAATCTGGATTTAACATATGTCAAATAGAATCACAAACACTATATGGGAAAATTAAAAACTATGTTAAAAGTCGATTATAAGTACGCCATTCAGATTTTGCTCCTCCTAGCTTTTTTGTGTAATTTGATCGTTTTGTTCGCTGGCTTCACATATATAATCTACATTTTTATGAGTTCCCTTTGAAACAAATGAAATTTTGTCTCATCGTTTTTTATTAAGTTTGGCAAGCTCACGTCGAGTGTACGGCCATTTCTGTCTCATTTCTGTTTTCCACTCAAAATGGTTGTGCGTACGACCACTAAGGTTTTTCACGAGTGATCTAGACTCTGCAAGGTCGTTGTGTTCCTCTGCAATATTTGACCGCCGATCATTTTTACTGGGGAACACATTTATCTTTTTTTTTTTTGTGGTATAGTTTATTTCATATGTAGCTAGTATTATTCTGCCTACTTACTTAAAAGCATTAGCCGCAGCAAGATCTTTCACAAAATCGAACAGAAAAAGGTTATTATAATATTGTATTTATTTTCGAAAGTTCGAATTTACCTTTTTTATCGTAATCACTCTGACTCTCACCACTTACTACTTACCAAAATCCCGGCACTAAAGATAAATTAGTATAATATTAATAGTTATACTACCCAAACGCAAAAGAGTTCGTCCAGTTGTTGCTTTTAGACTTTTTTCCGAATTTGAATCTTTATTATGGTCTTAAGATGAAGCAGATGTAAAACAGGTAGTATGTATTCGATTCTTTAAAGTGTTGACTAATAAAACCAAAACAAAAATAAATTCCAACTGAAACAGTAACGGTAAAAGTTCAGTTTAAAAATATCAATTCAAGTGCAAAATAGTTCGTCCAGCAGATTTCAAACGCAAAATAGTACGTCCAGTAAAAATAGTTGGGCAATTCTTGTGTACATGAAACTAGTAACGGTAATTTTGACCGGAGTTATTGAAGAGCACCACACTATCAATGCACTAAAATTTAGTAACTTGTTTAAAGTGCTGAAAATGGCTCGTGGTAAGCCTATACCCGTTCCAGTCAGAAATATTATAATAAATTATTTTAAAAGCGGTAAATCGGCATACAAAATCACGGAGATTGTTAATTTAACAAGAAGTTTAGTACAAACTATAATAGATCTCTACAAAAACGCTGGAAATGTGATACCTATGCCCAAAACTGGTCGCCCTCCGATAGCAAATCGGCATGATCTTAGAGGATTCTGAAGAAAAATCGCCGGAGTACCGCAGCAGCAATCACTGTTGAATGGAGAAACTGAATAGGAAAGGATATCTCTGTCGACACATGTAAAAGACATATGCACAAATTGGGTTACAGATCTTATAAGGTAATAATATTTCAAAATTTAGTTTGAAAGTGTGCATTCCATAAAGTATCATAACTCTCAAGGCAAAGAAAAAACCATTGTTGACCAATATACACAAACAAAAACGTCTTAAGTATGCTAGAGAACATCAAAATTGGACTCAGAGGCAATGGGATGCTGTGATTTGGAGTGTCGAGTCCAGGTTTGTGGTGTATGTGTGGGTGACAATCGTGGGAGAGTTATAAGAACCAAGGATGAAGCATTCCATAATGACTGTTTAAAACGATCCATCAAATTTCCAGCATCCGTAATGGTTTGGGGATGCATGTCCACGCAAGGAGTTGGTAAACTTGCATTTATTAATGGTATAGTTAACTCTGCTAAGTACCAAAATATCCTTGAGAACTATTTACTACCGTCCATACCATCGCTTCAGTCCCCTTATGGCGAGTATATTTTCGAACAAGACGGGGCAGCTTGCCATAAGTCCAAATCCACTACAACGTGGCTGGAAGCAATAGAGATCCCTGTCTTGGAATGGCCCCCTAATAGTCCAGATTTGTCGCCAGTTGGAAATTTGTGGCAAAAAATGAAGCAGAAATTGCGAGCAAATCCCGTCAGGACTACGGATGAATTGCGTGTTCGGCTTCAACAAATTTGGGATAATTTCACACCTCAGCTCTGTGCTGATCTTGTGAGTAAAGTTCCGCGACGAATTCAAGAACTTCTTAAGAACAGAGGAGAAGTGACAAAGTGGTAAATGTACTAATATTTTGCATTTCAAAGCTACTAGACGAACTATTTTGCATTTCAAAGCTACTAGACGAACTATTTTGCATTTGAACTGATTTGTTTAAGTTGAATTTTTACCGTTATTGTTTTTGTTGGAATTGATTTTTGTATTAATATTATTAGTAAACAATGTAAGGAATCTAAAGTATATTGTCTTTTATTTATCTGCTTCATCTTAAGCCACTGACAAAGATTCCTGTTCCGAAAAAGTCGAAAAGTAATGAGTGGACGAATTATTTTGCGTTTGGGTAGTACTAGTTGTTATTATTATTGTCTCTTTTGCTGTCACTTGACAGCACCCCTTCCAGGGCCTTACTTGGTCTTGGTCGGTGTATAGTAGCCATTCATTATGGTGGATCAGATTAGAATTTTTCTTTTTTCCTTCCTTGGTTGTTGATTGTTGGTTGTGTTTTGGGCTACAATTGCCTCAGATCCATTTGTATGGCAAAACGTTGGTCCAAACTCTCCTTATTGTTATATCTTAGTCTTGCTTTTATCTAGCCACAATGGTTGTAACCATTGAGGACACCACAAAATGGTCACTAACAATCAAAGTTACGCACATTATTAAAATTATTCCATTTCATTCAAAATTCGTCATGTTATTCTAATTGGTGATAATAAATCTTTAGCTCAACAACAAATGACTCTCCTCCTCTACATGACAGATATCACATAATCCATTTTCCACCATGCCCCATTTTGCAAGTCTAGACTTGGAACAGATATAGCCAGTAATTATTCTATTTAACATTCTGATCATGTACATATGCCGAAAGATTTGACCCCACAATCAAGGGAATCTGCCCGTTCTCTCGAAAAAACCATCGAGGACACCTAGATACTAGTTTAAGCATGTCAAAACTACTCGTCATAGCCCAAATCTTCGGTCCAATAGTATTGCCCTTTCTTTTTTGTAGAATCGCAGTTATTCTTGCTATCTGTTATGATTAGATATCACCTTTCACAGGCCTTCACTGATTGCATGTTCTAAAGCTAGTTTAATCGCCATTAGTTCTGTAGGCAATGGTGACAACCTCCACAAAAATCTAAAGCCAAGCTCATAGTTATCATTCGCCAAGTATATTCTCACCCCATTAACTCCCACGGAAGTATCCGTTGCAATCATCGACACCTCGTCCGGAAAAGAATTTCTCTTTTCCTGCATTCCTCACAATATCCGAATTGACCTGATCATTCTTAGTCTGAAACTTAAAGAAATCTGTGTCAATTCCAATGCTTCTGAAGATTCAAATTGTGATTTATTTGCTTTATATTATTTAAATATTTCCTTATATTTGTTACAGCATTTTTCGTATGGGGTGCACGGTAAGTTGACCCGAATTCTCCGTATAAATTCATTATTTGAAGCTCCAATTCTCAGTATTTCTTTACAAGTGAGCTAGTACATATAGTACATGTATTGGGGTGAACGGAGATAGTCCAAAATTGGATCTCATGTATTTATTTGTTACTATACCAACCTTCTTTTCGAGGGTTTTTTAGTTATACTATATGTTAGGAACTTACTGACTTTTTTATCCATGACAATTTGCTTTCATCTGTTTCTATCCCTTAGGACTCTTTCCAGTTTTCCATTACTATCGTATTGAGGTCTTGTTTGACGTCATTATACCGTCTCTTTTAATACATAATATAAATATCTATCAGTACAGTGTGAAGATACGCCTTAATAATGCTGAAAAGTTAAAAATATAAAGTGAAAAATTTGTCACCTGTGGTTCAAACTTGAAAAACAAGATTTCGTAAGAATATTTCGTTTCCATTCAATGTTTCTTATCTGTTCATTGGCCAATTTAAAAAAGTCTGGAAGTTGTATGTTTTCTGGTTGATTTAAGAATCTGAATAGAGATAAATATTTGCACAATTCAAGAGTGAAGTGGCATGGCACAATATTTGAGGAGATTTGTTTACATGTCCGCATAAACAGATTTAGCCGATGATCCAACTGTGTCGCAAACTCAGTTGAAACCTGAATAGTGCAAAAATTACTCATAAACTTGTATAAGTTATCGACTAACCCCACTCGGTGCCTCATAAATTTTTTTTTCGAAAACTCTTTGATCTGGACAGCCCACTGGATTTACCGGGTGAAATAAATCTCCATCAGGTAGCTGAAAACAGCCGCGACTGTCGTCTGCAAAGTTTATGTCATCGCGTCATGAATCAGAGCACATGGAAATGAGCAAAACAACGCTACGCGCAATTCTGGTGCTGGGGCACGGTGCCCCGCGCGCCGGCTGTGTGAGTGCAGCGGTCGAGTGAGTCTTTCTGGCCAGCGCGGCCCCAGCACTTCTGCTTGGGGGCAAAAAGAAGCAGCGGCCACCGCGGCACTGGAGCCACGCAGACACCATGCAGGTCACGCCGCGGAGCGCCCGGCCTCCTCCAGCTCCATTCCGCCGCGTCCGTCGCGCCGAGGAGCCCAAAAGACCGCCAGACCGGTTGTCAAACCTCACCGTGGAGCCCCGGCACTGGAACTGGAACTGGCGAGGCTGAGGCTGAGGCTGCTCTGGCGGCGGCGACGGCGACGGCGACGTGCATGTGCTTTCAGGCTTTGACATTTCCACAGTGGCTCTAGCGCTTCCATGGTGTGCGGCTCAGTTTATCGGCAGCATCGAGAGTGTTATGTTCGACCGAGGCTCGTTTTTCGCGCGAGTACAGTAGCATTTTGTTTCGTTTTTCTACCTTTCTATTATTTTAAACCCTCGCGGAGAATCGCTTACCGTCGCTGATCGCTCCAAATATCCCAAATTCGTCTACCGGCGCGCTCAGAATCGGCCCGATTAATTTCCCGTCTCGTCCAACCACCAAGACGTTGCCGCTGGGTCGTCCATCTGACCGTTTTCCTTGTTGCGTGACTACCGAGGTGGATTCCCTTGCGTGTGCATCGAACTCACCACAGCCGGTTAACCTTGCGGCCGAAAAGAGGTTTTTCGAGTCCAGGCTGCGATACCGTGCCCAGGCCCGCACCAGAGCGACCTGGACGTAAATCTGGCCGATTCCCAGTGCTTTGATGTGTCTGCAAAGTATCACCTGTGCTCCGATCCGTCAACACCTCTCAGTTCGCCCCCGCAGTGGAGTGCTGTGATTAGCGCGCGCTTAACCGTCGCCCGCCTTAAAGATCGCGCCGGTTTAAATCTTAGCAGTGATAACCGCTGATTAAGCATTTTGCTATTGTTTTTGTGTTGTGCTGCTTTCCAAATTGTTTCAAGTGCCCTTTTCAATTCGAGCGGGAATAATGTCGCCGACAAAAGATGACTTGGGGACTATTTCCCGGACCCCGAAGGATGACTTCGCCGAAGAGGTGAGTTCTGGACCAACGTCCATTTCTTACGTTAATTAAAACGCACCGGCAGCACTTCGCGTTGTGGCACTGCGGCAATTAGATTGCTTGCTGCGCTGCTTATCTTCATCTGGTGCGATCATTTCGCCGTTTGCGAACGTCGATGGAGGCGCGAAAAACGCGGTCACATCAAGCACTAACTTGTAAACTGTCCGGTTCGCTAAATTTTAATTTTAAGCCGGCATGCGATCCTCGCTAATTGCAAAAATGAAATTCCCTACGGTGTTACCAGACCAAACGCCAATTCCGTGCAATTCGCTCATATGATCGTCTACACATATCTAAAAGAGGGCCGAGGTTAGAGGGCAAAAATCTCAAGTTAATATACAAACGTTGGAACCTTGGAATATGCTCCAAGTTTGCGCAAAGTCAATTTTAATCTATTGCTCAACGAATCTGTTTTTTGTTTTCAGTCAACGATTGTTTGATTTCTTCTTTTTTTTTTTCCTTCCGAAGACAAATAGACAGAATGAGGCATGTGCTAATTTTATTCTCATCTGCGTGAGTAGCGTGCTAATGAAGCGATATTTAATATGTGCATCGTTCGCTGGGTAGTAATAAATTTAATTAGGCCTGCTGGATCGACAAGCCAAAACTTCAGGAAGATATCTTTAAGTAAGCATAGGCGAAAAAATTATCAGATCGGTGTAAATCTCATGTTAACGACAGAATAAAAATTGAGAATATTTTGTATCTCATCTCTTAAATGGAAATTTGTCTTTTCTTGAACGATGTAGACTGTATATGAAGCCATGATATAATTTCGTTAATATAACTAAATGAATTTAGGAACTCCATGGACTTACAAACATCAACGACTGCTTTATAATTATTCAACCAGCGCAACCGCACTTTCAGTAATGCGAAACATATAGCAAATATGGAAAAATTTAAGCGCACAGAGGACATTACAGGACTAAATTTTTTGGTGGTTAAGGTTACCAAAAAGAAATTTCATATCTCTAGGTGGAATACATAGTTTCCAAGATACGAGTGCCCAACAATTTTGGACACTGACTGACTCACTAACTGAGTAATAGATTATCATAAATCTAGAAATCTAGGGTATCTCCAATCGAGCTAGAGCTTTGAAATTTAGAACATAGATAGTTTTTAAGGTGATAATTACGAGAAAAATCAAAACAAATTCAACAGTTTTACTTCAATGATATTTTTCGTAAAACTCACAGTGACGCCGATTATACAGTTCAATTTTTCAATTGACTAAAGTTAAATTGTAATGCGGATATCGCTCCGTATGCAACAGAGAAAAATTCAAGGGTCCCAAGGGTCTCGATATTGCTCAGTTTTTTTATGAAAACTTGCCAAATTTGCTTTGTAAATTTATCAATCCACACAATATTTTTCTGTGCTTACCAAAACTCTACTAATAACGTATAGGCAAGGAACTTGGCATAATTTCTACATTTCAGTTTTCTTTTTTTGAGTTAACAAAGTACCCAGTCTTGACGAGAACTTAACCTGTTTTTTTACATGCATGTTTTTGGTGGGATAATACTAACACTATTGACTTTGCACGGCACCATGAAATTAACAAGCTGTTCTGCTTTTGCGGGATGTAAACAAACCAGCAAAGTGAAAAATGTAAAGATTTTCTCAATTTGCTGAAGTTAATTTAACGCTTTTTAATGAGATTTGATTAAATATCAGAATTATGATACATTTCCATCACTTCACTTGCCTAAACAATGACATCCTACGCGGAACTTTCGTTATTATTCAGACAACCCACCGCAGACCACTTGATTACGCAAATTAGATGTGCTTTTACACAATTCGTAGAAATTTTTTTCAAAACTATAGTTTAAAATAGTAAAAATTTGCTCTTTTTCTAATTCACTACATGATTAACATTGAACGAGCGCAGATTTCATTTGGCGGTAATTATAGCTTTATTCAGCGTTGCTCTTGCACACTGCTGTATTCTTCAACATACTGCTTTAATGTGGTGTAAAGCGCATTTATAAATTAATTAAGAGGGTATTCTCATCAGAAATTTAAAAAAAAAATCGATTTTCTCGAAAAAAATTTCCAAAAATCTTGAAAATAGGAAAAGTTATACGGGTTTATAGACAAGCTTTCGCATGGCGTATTCAAACTTTAAACGCGATTTTATCGAAGCTAAATTTTTCGAACTTAAATATGTAAGCTATACCTAAATTTTAAACGGAATAAGATATCGATTCAGTTTTTGTTGTATTTGAAAATAGATTTAATTAAGATCTTATACTTAAAAAAAGAATATTTTTTCATTATAAATATTTCTTAAAGAAAACCCTTCACGTAAATTTGCCTTTCCGCCGGTAATTGTTGACCTTTTAATAATTTAATTGGTATAACCTCCAACCACTCTCATATATTATATTATATTTTATGAAAATTTTTGAAAATTGGATTTCGGATAATTTTTATGAGTTCTATAGCTTAATAAAATTGGTTTTTGTTTTTGACACTTGCATTTCAAGCTCTGAAGAATTTATGTTTACCTAAAAAAATACTGTGTGTACTTGAACTCATAATAAATATGTAGCAAAAAACCCAAGTGCCAAACTTATTTCCTAAAAAAATTCTGAAAATTACATGATTTTTTTGGGTAGCTAGATGAGAATACCCCCTTAAATTTGTTTCGGCCATAGTGCAGTCGATTCGGCCCTCGTACGGCCGAGCGTACCGTCTTTAAAGTCGTCTAGACGCTATTCCTACTCAGCTGTGATGTACTTGAATCAAAATCAGTACAAACTCTGTCCGGCCGTCGCGTCGTATTGCCGTCTAAAAACTGTACAGCCACCGTTCCGCCGAGATACAGCCGTCGTTTATTTTTATTCCATTATTAACCACTTCATGTTTCGTTGAACCGTGTAGACGCAAAACAAAAAAAGTATGAAATTTAATCTGTGTAAGTTTTTGTTATTTTTAATTAACAATAAAATGTGTACACAAATTGAAGAAAATATTCTATGTTTTGAGGTCCCACATAACTTTTCTTCCCTATGTAATCCTTTTCGTTGATGAAATATTAATTTCTTTTTTTTTCCACCGGCCCCTTCAAACTCTTTATTTAAACTGGTTTTTCTAATCCTCCAGATTTAGTTTAAAATATAAAATTAGGCTTAACTGTAATATTTGATGTCAGTGATTTTAATACTTAACTCAGGCATTTTCCTACTTTTCAAATACAGCTCTATGTAGCTAGTAGTACAATTTCAGTACAAAGAGGCGAAAATTTTTTAATTTCAGTTAGTTTTTTACAATAAATGTTACATTGATTCCCTTTTTATTTTCAATTTCCTTTTGGTGAACAACCTCGCGGAAAGTTTCTGTCCTGAACTCCGCAACTATGTATGTACTAACGCCACCACAGATTCAACCACTAGGTAAAATTGATTTGAAACTCTGTTTTACTATAGCATAAATAATGAAAATTAATAAATTAATAAAAGATTTCCACACTCTTCTTTCTACAATTATAAATCGTTCAGAAAAACCAATAATATACAATATACAGGGTGTTTCGTTAAGTTTTGAGCAGGGGTATGCTAATCGATTCTACTTGGTCTCTTGATCAACGTTTGTTCGGAGACCACCCTCTTAAAATCGGTCCTTCATTCCTAAACTCGCAATTGAAAATTTTACGGAGGTGAACCGAGAAAATGCTTTATAAGTTCTTTCAGAGACATCACAGGGTATTGATTGATAGTTTGTCGGAAAGCTGAGCCTTCAGGATTTTAGGATACCTCTCCCGACAAATCCGTCAACAAACAAGCGAGAGAGGCCGCGTCAAACATCGAAAATGGCAATTTCAGTGCCCAAAATTTGATTTTGGCCCTTCGTTTTGCCGTTTTTTTTTTGTGTATGGGAAGATCGGAAATTTGTCCTGAGTCTTTTGTAGTTTTAACTTTATTTTTCTCGAAATCTATAGAAATAATATGCCATTTGTTGAAAAACCAATAACAAATATGTATGTTGACCAGTGTTAAAGGCGATGTATTGAGGCCTTCGTGAATTTTTTTCTTTTCGTAAGCCTGCTCACCTCTCGTATAATTGAAAGTAAAGCTTGCACCCACAGATCTTTAGCGGTAAACTGGAAAAAAACAAATCTCAATGTTCAAGAACAGCTGGTCCATAAAATTCAAAAGATCCCCGATCAGCGCCAGTTCCCATGCATCAAATGAGTCGATCGAGGCAAATTTCCTGTTTACTCGAAAAATCAGCCCAAATCCCATGAGCCACTCCATTCTGAGAAGTTAAACATCGTAAAATACCCCGAAATCGGCGGATTACACAATCCAGTGCTTCTCACTACTCTTCACAGCGTTACGCTGAAGAAGTCGCAGCCGCCGACGACGACGGCGCACTTAAAAATATCTTCGGAGAGCGCGCCATATCTTCGATCTTTCCGAACCGTTGCAGAGATCAATGCACCAGTTATCGACAAAATTCACATCTGGAATCAATTGAATAAGCTCCGCTTCGAGATGCCTTCTACGGGACCTTGATGCGGCCGGACAGAGGCGCAATTCCTCGCGCATTAATAATGACATAAAAGATATTGGTAACTGTTCAAAGTTTGAATTAAATAGACCAAAAAGTATACGGCCTGCAAAAAGTAACTCACAAAGTGCGAAATCACATGAAAGCCCTTTTTGGTAAACTTCATACATAAAAAGAAATTGTAATGTATTTTTAAATTTTAAGCTAACATTATTCCGGTTATTTTAAAAATAAAAAAACTATTGAGATAAAAAAGAAATTTTGCGACTTCAAAGTATTCTCTATAAAATTTGTTTTTTTATGTTTGGACGATAGCGAAACTTTTCATAAATATAACATTAAATATTATGGTACACAAAACTGCGAGAGTGAAATTGTTCTTATTTATTAATTTATATGTATAAGCGTTCCTGCACCCGAAATTATTATTGTCTTTATATAATGTGAAATCAGCGACCTTTAAAGCTCCAATAAGCTTGACCTTAGTTGGCTTAAGCTGGATTAAGTTAAACTCAAGTCGACATAAGCTTCATTCAACTGTTATGTTCATATACATATAGCTTCTTCCTTAAACAGTATACCCTATGTAGTATATGTATACATTTTTTATTAAAATCGGTTGAGTGGTTTGGACTAAATCTTGCTTAAGCCTACCTCAGACTTAACCTGATTCTAGCCGGCCTAAATTTAGCGCAATCCGAACTATGTACATAAGCTTAGCTCAAGCCGACCTAGGCTTGGTTCAAATCTGGCTTAAATCGGATTTGAAGGTTAATATCACTGTCATCTAAAAACTATGTTCTTAATTAGGCATTAACTAAATTAGTTGTCAGTTGGCAGTTATAATAACATTTTTCAACTAGAGTAGTTGTATGAGAAAACCAACAAAACATGCAGTTGCGCCCACAACTAAGAAACAATAGTTTAGTTGTAGTTTATCAAATAACAACTAACAGCATATGTATTTGGTTCCTAATTCTAAAACTCTTAGTTTAGTTGAATTGGTGTTGAATAATAACTGATTGTGTAGGTATGAATATTTCAATTTTAGCATCTCATTTCTACTGAAAACTTTAAATGAAAAAATACCGCAACGTGTTTTGGTGTCGAAAATTTACAAAATTTGTAAAAATACAATTAAATTTCTTTCTTTATTTTGATAAATTGTTTGAAAAAATAATTTCTTCTTATTTCATATACTATTAGTGATCTTTAGTATAAAAATAAAAAACTATTTATTTAAGGTAGGAAGCATCGAAATTATCTAGAGCATTATTGATACTTGATGTGGACAATCAATTTCTCGGTTTATAAAATTAGAAATAAAAGTTTTTCAGATCTTATTCCACACAGAATGCAGAACATACAAGTACTAAAAAAAAAACTTATAAGTTGGTATATTGATAAGAATTCAAAAGACAAGAAAATGGGGAAAACTATAATTATTCACAAAAAACCTTAACGTCCACATTTGTGGCCATTGTGCGTTAATACATAGTAATTTATAAGTGAAATGATTTCATACATTCCGGGCATACCAGTTCTTCACATTTCTCGCAAATGTTACGAGTTCCTCTAACACAATTTTTGTCGTGACATCTTGGAGGATTTTTCAGATCCTTCCTTTTTTTTTAGAATAATGATTTATACCGTCCAGTTTGATTGCAGGATCAACTTTAGTCCAGCTTTTGAATTTTTTAGATGTAATATTGACACTTTAAACTCTAGAAGAGACGTTTTTATGTTTTGTTGATTGAAAAGAATCCATGAATTAACTATGGATACATTTAAAAAGTGAAAAGCAATTTTGTGGTAATATTTTCGATTTTTGAAAGAGTGGGCATATGTAGTGTGTGACATATCTACACCGCCCATGTATTTATTATAACCTTTTACAGGAAAAGATCTTGTTATTGATATGTATTTCTTGTTTTTACGGTCTCACTCGTGTACATATATACATATATGTATATTATCCTTAGGTTCCACACCGACGTATGAAGAAATCATGTGAATGATATAGTCTTCATGCCACCTTAGAAGTGTAATATTTTCAGAGGATGTAACAACAGAAATTGATCCTCGTTCACGCTTTTGTATATCCTTTACTGTAAGAAGCGTTCCAGAAGCCTCAGATATTCCAAATTTTCTTATAGTAGGTACCACGACGAATATACTCTTTGATGTGCATAGATCCTCTATTTACACTTTTGGTCATTCAACTTTTTTTTTTTACTAATTCCACTTTTAATCTAAGATCGTACATAAATCTGTCATTAATTTAGATCAAAAGTGCCTAATTTCTTACTAATAGTAGCTTTATTTTTATTGTTCCAATCAAAAGGTGCTATTTCCGCTCGAAGAAGAGCTATTTCTATTGGTTTTGAACATTTTTCATGAAAACTTGGAAGATTTAGAAAAACTTCATATCAAAGAAGAAGGTTTGATTTCTGAACGTTTTTGTGTGTGTCAACTGTTATTGAATTTATGTTTTGTTTACTTACATATCCTAACCGTAATTGGTATAAATACTGATCAAAAGAGTGCTATTTCCAGTTTTGATTCTTTATTATTTTGTTTGTTAATAATACTATACTGAAAATCAAATTAGCTGCACAAAAAAGTATCGCCTTTATAAATAATGTTATTGAAAAAAAAAAACACCCGCGCCTATAAATAGTGACCAATAAACACATTTATCGGTTTTTGTAAAGTTTGCTTATGGTGTAAATAGCTTCTTTTGAACAGACACTCCTCAAATATGAGTATGGTGTTACACCAGCTATTTTTACTTCACGGGGACGTACAAAACGTGGTGGATTTTCGGCAAATTTTTTATACTTTTTAGCGTACCAAATTGCAGAACGTTGATGTTGCTTCATATTTTGCTGCAGCTTGTATTAAGCGAAATTAAATAAATAAATAAATATCTACATATATCAACTGGGCTTTCATCGTCACTTCCCAAAACACGTTTCAATTTTCTCGGACGACGATATTGAACGCTTTCATTAGAATCCGAACATTCTTCCGCAATTCTAAACGGTCTGGATAAGCCACTTGCACTTTCCGTGTCAGATAATATTTCCGAGCTTTCATTATTTTGCCTTTCTGTAATAATTTGGATCTCAGTTAAATTTCGTTTTTCCATTTTGCAACCTAAAATCATAAAAATTTATACATTTCGTTATACGCTTACACAAAATGTCAAATTATTATTCTTTCCCCGGAGTCCTATATGTACGAGTGTGTATAAAATTTCATTGAAACCAAACACGGGGCTTAGAAGTTATTGTTATGTCGCAACATAGAAAAAAATAACTAGAGTTTTAATAATAGTACCTAAGGATACTCTACTTTCAATGTATGATGCCGGATATCGCGATTCTCCAAAATTTAATATAACACCTCCGCAAGCCAAATTATTTTGATTGTAGGAAGTTGCCAAAAGTAAAACAAGTTACGAACTCCAATTGTTTGCATACGTTGTGCAGGCGGTGGTAGTGGCTTTAATGCAGCAACATACGCTAGAAACACTCAGGGGTAGGGGGATTTCGGTGTTCCACTGACCATGCAACGCACGTCCCCGGAAATAATTTATGCAGCGAAAATTGGGTAAAATTAATCCACCAAATGGAATGGAAGCAATGGCAGGTTGGTAATTAATTGCATGCCTGTGCATATTAGACGTGTTTGCAAATCGGAAGCTACCACGGAACGCAAATTTGCCCATTTGATTCCTGCAAAATTAGCTGGCCCGCTCCGAAACAAAGTTAGACGTGCCGAGGGCCGGCATTTGAGGTGATTACGAGGAGGACGTGACCTTTGTCGCAATCGTAGGCGCCATTTGGGGCACCTGGAGCCCCGCCACAATGCACCCATGACCCCCTTGTGCTGCTGCGGCGAAGAAGGCTGCAGATGGTGAGTGTCTCGAGCCCTATAATCGCACCGCGTACGCATGCGATAAATTTTTATTGTTTATTTATTTGAGCCCCAGTGCTGCGGACGGGTGTTCGCCGTGCTCCAGAAAGTGCTCACTCGTCAATAAAATCGACATTCGCCGGGGACCTTAATGGAGTGTGCTGTCAATTGGCAGATTATTATGATTGCTCCATACTCCCCGACATTCTGCGGCGTTGGACCACATTGCCATGCCGACTGGGTTCGGGCAGTAATTTTGGTGAACGTTTCAATCGGGCTTATTGGATGGATGCTTGGTTATTGTTGCGTGCTTTCAAATTTAGTATATGGCAATGAAAAATAGTCTTTTATATATATTTTAATTGCCCTCTTCCTCTCCAATGTCTGCCTTTAAAATTCAAACTCGTACCACTTGAAGCACATACATAGAAAAATAATACTCCAACAACAAGAAATCGAATATCTTGATTTTAAAAACGAAAGATAGTCAACATAAGCAAAATTTGATTGAATTCATCCTATAAGTGTATATTTTCGTAAAATATTCCACTTTCCCTGTTGTTAATTCGAGCAATTTTAATTAAAAAGATTAACTCAAGTCTTCTAGACCTCTCTCATTCTCTAGGTAACTATTTCATTCAAACGAAAATACTATCGATTGAAATAAAACTTTTAATTTATACTTACAACTATTTAATACCCTACCTATTCATTTTTCACCCAAATGAACCAAACTCGATTCTCACAAAGGAGCAAACCAAATATTATCAGTGAACAAAATCATCAAAGACACAAAAATACGAGTTCTCATTTGAGAAATTTCCTTTTGATCAATTTCCATGGAGTAATTCCGAAAGTCGAAAGTTATTTGTTTGCATTGTAATTTGCTTAGTGAATGGATGTATTGGATTCAACAATCGACATGATTATTTTATGTAGTTACATTAAATTTGTCCTTAATTAACTCCTAATTCACATTTAAATTAATTTAGATTGGTATCCAATTTCAACGAATTTTTGAAATCTGTTAAATATTGGTACATGTGAGGTAATAAGTAAAACCGTAGTCAAAAGATGCCAACTAATGAGTAGTTAGGTACTGGCAATTAGCACCGATAAATTTAGATTTATCTAAAGGTGTTTAATCCATCAACAAAATCATTGTGGGTGTGCGAGTTTAATTAATAAATAAACTTATCTTTAATCATATTAACGATTTCAATAAAATTGTGCATTCATATATGTATATTGTGGAGGCTACAGTAATTCACAAAGAAAATCGATAAGGCGAAATTTAAAAAAAATGTATATGGAGTCCTTGATTTTTGCCTTTTTTGATTAATTTTATTAATTAATTATTAAAAAGTCAGATTAATATTATTTCGTTTCTTTTTCTATAAAAATTTATTATAATTTAAAAGAGAAAGATTTTTAGATTTAATCCTAAATATGTATATATGTACAGTACATATGTAGAGGAAATCACCTCTATAATTGGTGACCCTGACGAATCTTGAAAAGGTCCATACAAACATCAAATTTTCAACCATCAGCTCCACAGATGTCATCCGCTAGTACAGCAGAAATCAAGATTTGACGACACGTAGTGTAAGTTAAATAAAAGAATTTAAAAAGGAGATTAAAACTTTTAATACGTTTTTTAAACTTAATATTTCGCTTATTAAATATTTTATATATGTATATTAAAAATTAAAAAATTATTAAAATATAGAGAGGAAGACTTTTCTATAAAGGCATTATCATATTGTCCCAACATTCCATTGTTTATGCTATTACTTCGTAGGTGTTCCCCTCGCGTAGCTTTTGAATAATATTTCTTTCTTCATTTGAACAATGTCTACCTCGTCCCACTGATTGATGATGATGTTTTCTTTATAAAACAAAAAGTTTTCATCCATTACTTATTTAAATATGTATATTAAGAAATTTACAAAATGCGAACTTACCATACATCTTCAGCATTATTTCATAAATAAATTGATAGTAATATTAATACACCTAATTTTACCACTTAAATCACTGATCTCCTGAAATTTCTGTACAAAGTAAACGAGATCCTCTCAAGCTACGAGTCATGGTGTAAAGCCAGAGGACATTTAAATTCATCAGGAATTTTAAACGAATGATTATTTATACTCAGGTTGTGTTCACACCTATTATTTTTTCCACCACTATATGTTTGTTATATTAAATGAGAAGACCTATTGAACTGATATTGATGAAACTTTCGTATAAGAGTTTTCTAGAAATCAATAAAAGTTATGCATTTTGTGAACTAATATTCTTTTTACGTGTAGGTGCATTGGGCTAGGGAATTCTAGTATCTGTGGTATTCGTGTTGAAATGTTCCCCCCCATTTAGAAACGGTGAGGCGAACTGAGATTCTAAACTAACAGCTAGTAAATACTTCTTTCTTTAGAACCCTCAATTATTTTTACGGGAAAGTTTGGGAACGATGTAAAATAAGGTAGAAAATTGAAATTTTTATATTTATTTAGCAGAAAGAACATACATATTCTATCTATTTGCACTTTACTCTAGATCAGGAAACAGAAAATCGATTATTTAACATGTATGGGAGAACGCATACGATCACGTTAAGTGCAATTTCAATCGGAAAAAATACATCATTCCATTATTTACTTCCATTATTTTCTTACATTTGAAGAATTGCAACCACATCGTCAGAGATGAGTTAAACGGACTTAGATTGCCAACCTGGCAGAAAATTTGGAATGGCACGATCACTTTTGAAAGGAACGAGCAGTGGAGAGCGCTCGACGTGCAGTACACGGCCCCGGCGAATAGACGTGTACCAACGGCCACGCTCCCCTTGGGGCTGATGACTTTTTACGATACTAACCTACATGCGCACGTCAGGCTATAAACTCCCTGGTGACTGCAAGACTTTACTATGAGGAAGGAAAAGCTGATGCATTTCTCCGCATGATCAATGCCACGGATAAGAAGTACAGCCGCGGCGATCGCCGGGCCTGCCATATAAAGTAAATATGTGCATACCTTCGAACGGCGCGTCGGCAGCTCTAACACCGGTCGCTTTTGGTCCGGCCAGGAGCAGCATACGCGGCCATGCGCCAACGGGGTGAGGAGAAACGCGAGTCAGGCAGGCACAGGCACAGGCACAGGCCCACACATGGAAATGGAAAGCCTTCCGAGGTATGCGCGACTCAAAACCAGTTCTGCTTAGTGCCCGCCTGATAATGGAGGAGCCCCAACTGGCAATTATTTTAGAGCAGCCCGAGCTTGTAGGTTGGCCGCTTTTGTTTTTCGATTGCCCTTTTTATTTTATTGGCTCCAGCAGATTTCGTTATTGATAGCGTTTTCAATTATTGCAGCCCGGCTAGGAAAGTTAAACGAGACTGAACTGAGATTTGGAAAGTCAAACGCATACTCTGGATTTTATGTTGACAACGGGTGCACTTTAAGACTGCTTACCGTGTTTTCGTCATGATTCTGGGGGGAAAAGTTTTATCACATCGCAGATTGTATTATGTCTAGCTTACAAAGAAATCATTATTTAAGATAAGATAAGACTTGAGATTTTGAGGTAACACTTTTATTCTGAAGGGTATCGCAATGGGCCGAATAAATATAATAATAATAATGCATTTTTTTCCGTAACAAGTTCCAAGATTTGAAAATCTTTGAGAGTACACATGTATGTAAAAAGACCAATAGAAAATCATTCATCAATGAAGTGGAGGAATTATGGTATAAGTTAAAAAAATTTAGGGGTAGCGACTTACAAACTACTTGTTTTTTTGTAGAATCAAATGGTACAATTAAGAACTTTTTTTTTTTTATAATAAATATCTTATTAAAAAAAAATTATGTAACTATTAGAAATAATCATTTTTTAAAAAAGTTTGCAGATTGGAACGAATTCTTTCACGTTTAAGCAAAAAATCGAACGAATAATTGCTTGTCAATCGTATATTCCGTACGTAGCTTCATTGAAAACGTAATTAAGAAGATACGTCTAAAATTTCAACTGAACGGCTTTTAGCAAAAAGATTTTTCAATATTCTGGAGTGACGATGGATTAAGGTAGTCCGTTGAAAAGTTGTATGAAGATATTTTCTTGCTTTGGAAAGATTTTAATTTCTTCTAACAATAATTAGTACCTAAATGAACGAATTTTGTACAATATAGTTTTTAAAATTTTAATATGGTAGGTATAGTTTTTCAAATACTAAGTTAAAAATAAATAATACATACATATATGTATATCCTGTTTTACGTCGCACTTGCGCCGTTCTCAAAAGAAACAATTCGATTTCCTTATAATATATAATTATTTTAGAAAGAATTTATTTATTGGAAATGGCTTCAATTTTTAATTCTAAAGAAGTAAAAATTGACACACAATAAAATATATAGTATATTGTGCCCCTAAGGAGAAAAAAGACGGACAAGTGCGAGTAGAACTCACACCTTGAGGGTTCCGTATCGTTATACTTTATTATCTATTAAATTTGAATTATAAAAAAATATGTGATGTAACTAAAAATTTAAGGTTTTCGGAATTTTTCCTTTAAATGTGCTATAAAACATTGCTTCATGCCAAATTTCAAGATTCTAGGTCGACTGGAAGTACCCTTTAGGTTTTGATTCCCTTGCGAGTAGTTGCGAGTTTGAGAATATGCGGCTTAAATTGCTGTTTCTTTTGATTGCGTTGACATAGAAGTTTGATTTTGTTACAGCTTAAAGGTATTATAGACCTGAGTATTTGATATGAACTTCAATTTAATACCTCTACGCGTTCATGAGGAAAGGGGTAATAAGTTTAAAATTATTAAAAATATTTTTATTATATGATGTAACTAAAAATTTACGGTTTTCGCAATTTTTCCTTTATGTGTGCTATAAGACGTTGCTTCGTACCAAATTTCGAGATTCTGAGTTCACGGGAAGTACCCTGTAGGTTTTGATTCCCTTGCGAGTGTCGAAAATTTGCGGAAATTTGCGGCATAAACGGCTGTATCTTTTGATTGCGTTGGCTTAGAAGTTTGAGTTTTTCACAGCTCCAAGGGACAGTAGACCTGAGTATTTGATATAAATTCCAGCTTGATACCTCCACGCGTTCCTGAGAAAAAGGGTCTTGACAGACAGACAGACGGACGGACGGACAACAAAGTGATCCTATAAGGGTTCCGTTTTTTCCTTTCGAGGTACGGAACCCTAAAAATTAGCACATTCCCGCCCAGGTGTGAGATTATTATTGTTGTGGTAAATACTCTGGCTGGGATGTCCTATCTTTACTCCCGTGTTGCACGTACTATTTTTTACTATACCACTGCTGAAAGTTCGAGTTATGCCCCTATTTTACGGGAGCAAACAATTGTACTTTTTAACCCTATACCTACAGTGTGTGCAACTAGGGAGAAAAATATGACATTCCAACACGCTTGCGAGATTGCCTTCCGAGTCGAAGTTTGGACCATCCGAAAAAGCATCGATTTGATGTCAGAACATTATCTCAATTAGTCTTCGAGCAATGTCTTAGAAATTTTTCGTAAGAGTCGAAAAGACTCTATGTGCTATTGGTGCTAAATCAGAAAATTTTTAAAAAATGCTTGTTTTTTAATTATTTTTGCAAATTTGTTTCGCCACCATTGGTAAATAAACATGTGCTTAATTTTGCTTGTAACAAAATACAATTGTTTATAATAATTAAATGATTATTTTTTTATGAAAACATGCTATAAAAATAGCACTTTTCGTAATTTTTTTACCAATTGTATAGGATTGTTTATTACAAAATCAAAAATGGCACAGAAATGTCTAAAGAAATTTACAACGATATATGTATGTATGTATTATATAATTTGCCTTGTTTTCCTTATACACTTTTCTTCATCCTTTCCCACTTTCATAATAATTATGGTTTTTAAAATATCGAAAAAAACGACTAATACCATCTTAAAGTACATACATACATATATTATGTACTTTCAGCTTCAAAAAGCCACATGATTTTTTTTTTCGCGCCAATCGAATTCGAGATATTCAATTTTCGAGAAAACATATCAGAAATCGCATTTGTCGGGCGTCGAAAGGGAATTAAAGTAATTGAGCTTTATTACAAAAAAAAAAAAAAATTAAATAAAAATGAAATCGATTAACAGCCAAGATATTAAAGAAGAAAATCAGCTTATACAGAACGGCTCTCAATGCCCTTAAAAAATATATATAGTGTGTCGCAAAGGTGTTAAGTGCAACTTCATAATTTCTTGGCAGGGGTCATTCTAGGCGCTGTTGCTTTATCTATTTTCAAATAATTCTTAAAGGTCTTTGAAGCCAATTTTTTGTCAAAAAATAGACTTTCCCTTAAGGAAGCTGCCGTAATTTTAGCGTATCTCCAATGCCCAGATGTTGCGAATTCACAACGGTCGTATTTGCGGCTGCTATGCGCGAAACTGCCGAGCACATCAAAACCCGCGAAAATGTCCCCATCGGTGGGGCCGGTTGTCGTTCCAGCACGAGTGAAGTAAGATGTGCTTCGCCGAGCACTCAGCCTGTCGCGCATGCTCCCAGCGCTGTTCCGATGGTGAAAACGCACGGCCCCAAAAAGACGCCGCCGTCGTCGCCAAAACAATGCAAAACGCGCAAAAAGGAGCGCTCACCGCGCGCTGTTTAGCTTCTTAAAATTCCGCGAAGTGAGCATTACCTCAACTGGGTGTCTGGTGCCCCCGTGATACTATTTGAGCAGCCCCAATGCGAGCTGTCTCCGCGCGAAAATTTTCCTTTCGTTTCGCCCGTGCATTTTGCTTGAATACTTTGCGTGCGTTCGCGGAATAAATCATTCCCGATGATGTCGAGTAACGAGCCCGCGAAATGGTGACGCAATTTCGGCCGGTGCCCGGGGGCAAGGATTAACGAGACAACCTTTCTGGGCTGATGGCCACAATAGCCGCTCTCATGTCCGAAGATTAATCAACTTCCGCTTGTGGGTAGAACAACTAAAAGGCCTATTAACTGCCACCCCGGAGATAGAATGAAGTCGTAACTCCCGCTGTGATTCGAGAGTGACTCATCACGCCCAGGCCCAACAAAAGAACTCCAGAAGCCCTCCTTGCGGGCTGCGACTAGGTCCCATCTCACGGCCTGAAATACGCCTGCTGCGTTCGGAGGTCATAAAATGACTCCATAAAATCGCCACACTACGCCGCCTCCGCCCGCCGGCCTATTTACGCAACGGCCGCTGCCTCGGGTGGCGGGGGCTGCGCGGGAGCGTCTGGGGCCAGCATGCGTGCAGCGTGTCCCCCCAACCCATATGTCACAAAAAAAATCTCATCTGCTCTGGATTTACACTCACCTGGAATTTACAAGGCTATTAAATTTTCAAATTGCCTCCGCTAGGATAAAAGGTGCTCTGTGGGGACACCCGCGCCGTGCAGCGGCCGAGGGATGTGTTCGGGCATAAATTATTAGACAAAACAAATTCCTGCTTATTGGCTGAGGTGGCTGGGAATAGCGTTCAGATTTTGTTGGCTAACCACCGGCATATATACATCATTACGAATTTATCGGGAGCACCAGCCATGGGGCATGCGGAGCCCTAAGTTATTGGGCCAGGATGAGATGGTTATTCAAATCTCTGGCTGATAATGAGGGCTCTGACTTTCTGGACCCAATGAAAAGTTAATGAAAGGGCACTTTGGGCACGACGACGAAAAGTAAGCGGTGCCCGTGGAGCCGAACACGATCTTATCTGTGGGAATCTGCAGACAGAACAGGGTGAAAACTGATCACAAACGAGCACTATAAAACTCGATTATTACACTCACAGGACCAGCTAGTTAGACGTAGATTATTTGGGAAGATTGCAGAAATTAATTTCCTGCTCATGGTCCCAGGTATGTATATCATCGAACGATTCAACCAAAATATATTGAAGCCAATATATCACGCGGCTGATTGATTTCTGAAAGAAGGTAGCATGCTGCCCAAACTGGTGCTGGTAGCAATTTGTTGAAAAGGCACATCACATAAAGATACATAACACAATAAATTTGTACATTTAAAGGAATAAAATTTCTACTCGTTAAATGAAAACAGATCTCTATAGTTTTGTTGTCATAAGAGAAAATTTTATAAATGTTGGTTGGTATGGTACATACATACTTAATTTTGACGATTAGATTCTTCAGTTTTAAAAGATAGTTTCTCTTAGATGTTTTGTCCATTGGAAAATGTTTAATAGCTTTCGAGATATAAGACTTTGAATGACTAAGAATGCGGGTTGCCCTCCATCCAGTCAAATTGATAGATTTACTTAAAATTAGTTCTCAGTATCGGCTTCACATTAGCGTTTTTCGATAAAATTGTTCCTTTACAAAACATTAATTAATGATTATTAAATTTATAGCACAAGAAATGATAAAGAAAAGTTAATTTTTTTTTTCTTTTTTGTAAACTTTAAAATTGATACATATTTATTAATATGTATTGTATATAAAATCGCAAAATAAATTAAATCTCGTAAGTAGTCTTTGAGGAAGAAATTATTTAAAAATTATAATTTCTTAATATCAACAAAGTGAGATAACCCTTTCTGCAGTCTTTAGGAATCAATAAATTATTTAAAAGCACATAAAACAATTAAATAACTCACCAATTGATTACGTATCTAATTTAAATCTTACGCAAATCTATTCAAAATTTATCAATATATTTGTACTCTGAAACTTTTCAAGAAGATTAATTTCGCCTATCAAATTAACACCTGATAGAATCTGTAAGCCGTAAATACATATGTATATCCGAGAAGATCGGAAGACTTACTAATATCTCTGGATAATTTTTAAAAATGAATAAGTTCGGCTACGCGAAACTATAACCTACTCTCCTTTTTTAATAATTTTTTAATAGTTATTATTGCCCTACAATTGACTTTTGCAATGACGCGCGCAAATGGTTATGGTTCCAATAAAAAAATTTAATTAAAATAATTCATAATTAACAAGATGCAACTTATCAAAAAGAATCTACACTTCATCGAAGGTAATGTTATTATTAAGATGCATTTAAATTTAGATCTAAATCGGCTAAATAGTTTTCAATATTTCTGCTCTCCCAGTGTGGAAAAGTATAGTTTCGAAAAAATCGTAAACAAATCTAACGTTGAAGTTTTTCAGCTCTGCTTTGCGTGTTTTTCGTAATTTCTATGATCGTCGCTATTTCTTTTTGCTATATATTACTAAGCAGATTTTATTATTATAGTTTCTACTCCTCATGTTCTCTTATAGGCAATTTTATGATTCTGACTTTTCTAAGTTTATATAAAGTATATTTGATCAATTCGTGGCAACAACCCTCCCCCTGAAAACTATTTTACATTTTCTGTGTACATGCTTGCAGATGAATGTATGTGCCAATATCTCTATTATTACTAATTAGTACTAGTATACTAATGTCATTTAGTTCAAAAATTATGTATCTAATGAAATTGAAAATGGTCTTCAAGTTGATGTAATTTATACCGATTTTGTAAAAGCATTTAATCGTGTTAATTTAGACGTTCTTATCTTAAAACTTTATTCGTTTGGTTTTCATTCTACTATACTATCTTGGTTGTCTTCTTATGTAATCGATATCAATGCGTAAAAATTAATCCATTAATCTCGTTTTCGTAGGTGTTCCCCAGGGTAGTCACTTGGGCCCATTTCTTTTCATTATTTTTATTAGTGATGTGGTTAGTACTTTCTTATTTTCTCACTGTTTGATGTATACGGATGATTTAAAACTTTTCTCTTTTATAAGGAGCCCAGCTGATGTTTCCTTGTTACAGTTAGATTTCGATGCCTGCAAGTGGACTAAATCTCTAACAGAGCCTTTAAAATGCTAGATTTTATAAAACGTAATTCTGCTGATTTTCAGAATACCTTCAATTTTAAAGTATTATTCGTTTTATTGGCTCGTTAGATCATTGAATACGCTTCGGTTGTGTGGAATCCCTTAAGAAAATTACCTTTACCTTATGGACTACCCGATTATTATGGGAGATGTAAACTTTTACTCTTTGTTATAAAAGTTGTTCGCCTGACTTATTAGCTTTATTTAATATTATGCATACCTGACATGTCTTTTAGATCCAAGTGTTTGTTATCTGTTCCTTATCATAGAACTTCTTATGGCCAGTATGAAACTATTATGTATTGTTTTAATGAGTTCAATTATGTTTATGATTTTAATGCTGATGTATCAATGAATCGTATCGAGTTTAAAAATTTCGTAATTTGGAAAATTTTACATAATTTTAGTAGTTTTAATCAATTAAATAGTCTGTAAGAATTGTTTTCTATAGACTGAATTAAATTAAATTAAATTAAATTAGTAAAATATGATACAATACAACATACTTTTATTATAGCGTTTGGGTTTTCTTTCAATGGGCGACAATTATATTTGTTTTCTCGAGACCCATAGGTAAAACAGTTTAGTAAATGGTGCTCTAACTCTAAAACTTTCCTGAATATCGCAAAATCGTTAAACAGACGCCACTTTATCAATTCTTGCCAGCTTCGTAAACATTGAGCTCGACTTTCGTTACTTTGTCACAGTCTTGAACTTGTCTTGTCGTCTTGGAAGCGATGGATCGCAAGAGCAAATGCAAATGTACACCAGCCCCTCAGCTGCCCTGCCCTCGTGGTTTGCTTCAAAATTCGGTCATCGTTCACCCAGCCCGGGATACCTCAGAAAATTGCGGAGTCGCGTCTAATGCCTGTCTTATCTTATCTCCATCCCGAGTACATCAACTAATAATCAACGGAGCTACTCCAGCAAATTAATTTCAAAGCCAAATAAATTGTTCAGACCACACCGCCTGGTGCTGCAGGCTCGACGCGCCCCGACCCGAGGTGTTCGTCCCCCAGAATAAGTCACTTAAACAGTCCCAATCAATTATAGAAATGCAGGCTCGCCGCACCACAGACGCTCGGGCGAAATGGGGCCAACTGTGGGAGCAGGGAGCTCCATGTGGGTCTGCCGTGGCATCGATCTAAGGACTGGATGCATGTGGGGCTCTGGCAGTGGCCTGCTTTTGGCGCTCTCGGCCTACTCCACTCTGCGTGGATTTGTCAAAGAGGATTAAAATTTGACGTCGCTGCCCGGTTAACAGCTCTGCGGTAGTCCTCCCATCGCACGGGGCTGCCTGATACCAGCTGAACTTTGCTGAAAGGCCTGATACCAGCCACCTCGGGGCTCCGGCATAAACAGCTTACGCGGGCCCCACAACTCGCTCCGGGGGGATGAGGTCATGCCCGCAAATAGGCTGTCGCACCGCAGCCGGGTGGAGCTGGAAGTGTTGATCGGGACTCGGGCGGCCGGGGGCTCAATCGAATCTTCGGAGTATCTCCGATTTGATTGCATGCGGAGTTGCCGTCTGACGGACGGTGGAGCCCTTCGTCCCGGCTCAAGTCGACTTAACATCTCACTTAGGGCTGCCGTGCAATCGACGTTAATCGATGACATCAACTGCTCCAGCGGGTGACACCAGAGCGACAGAACGCCACTCACACTGTTCTCCGCGCCGCCACCGAGTCAAGCAGCACGCGACGGAAGCATTTTGAGTCGGCCCCAACGCGACAACGCTCCCCCCGGGCTGCCTGGCGGCTGGGTGTGGCTCGGTGCGGTAATTAATGCTTAGTGCGACAATTAATGCCGCCGTCTCTAAAAATAGCTGAATCTGCAAAGTTGGAAGTCGCACTATCACGGCCAACGACTCAACCCTGCGGAATGTCTTTACGACAAGTCCCAGTGGCGTTGTAAGGCTGGCTTTTGAGTAGCACCTGCGCGAAATCACCGATTTACGAGCTGACAAGCTTAAAAATTGAACCCCCGGATTTTACAAAACGGGAGTAGGTAATTGACGAAGCTATACAGGGTGATACATAAAGAGGTGTTCTTAAATATATTTATTATTTTGCCTATTTCTAAAGTTAAAGCATTTAGGTAAATTTCATATAAAATACTGCCTATTGCAGCGTACCTGATGAAAAGATTTCGGAAAATGAATGATGCCAAAACTCGTTTTAGAGGTCGTAGACTTCAAAAATAAAATTTATTTCTGCATGTATAATGTATATATACATTATGCATGTATATATGGGATATAATGAAACTTGTGGACACGATAGAGGCCGTATTTCTTAACCGATTTTGACCAAACTTCGTCTATATGTTTATCCCGCCAATCTCGGCTATGTTTGTAAATGGGAGGAATCGGTCAAGGGGGTGGGGATATAGTGGCTATGTAAGTAATATAAAAATGGTTTAGACCCCAAATCTTTCGTATTTCTTAACCGCTATTGACCAAACTTAACACACACATTGATAAAATGTAGTTGTAAATCATGTTACAAAATAGTGGTGATCAGTCAGGGGCGAAAGGCTACATCAGTTTCTAAAAGTGATTTTGTTACCACGATAGCTGCCGCATTTCTAAATTAAACTTATCGACCGAGATATAAAGTAAAATATAATTTAAATTTAACATATTAAGCATTACAAGAAATTAAAATAGATTATGACAACTTCACGTACATTTAGAAATTCTCACGGCGTTATTCGCATATTTTGATTGCTTCCGATTTTCTTAATAAATTATAATCAAATTTGATTTAAACATCAATTAACCCATTGGTTAATATTAAAAATGAAGTGGATTGGTGAAGTGGGAAGATTTCTGCGATAATTATAAAATACATTCGATAGCAGTTTTTGAAGTGCCCATACTTGATCTTGTACAATATGGTATAGGAAAAACAAATTGTAGAATTCTATATCTGAAGATATAATTTGTTGTATATATTTAATATTGATACTACAATATTATTGATATGTTTTTTAAATAATTAACTTTATGAACCAGAGCATATTTGAATAATAATATTAATAGCTTTGTTATTTTAGTCTATCAAAATGGACTTCTTATTGATATGTTTTCCAATTTTTACACCATTATTTAAAATTACCAACTGTGATAATTTTACATTACTAATAATTTTTGTATGATTTCTTTGAAGGCAATTAATTTACAATTTTTAAATTTAATGTAAATTAAAACACTAAGGTGTCTCAGATATGCCAAGAAAAAAATCCGCGTAAAAGTTTGAATAGTGAGTAACGAGTTATTGCATAACATACTTATACAAGCAGATAGTCACAAATTTATTGAATTTTATCATGTGTAAAATTAAGGGTACTTTTCAGGATTTCTTCAAAAATTCGAAATAAAGATCCCAAACTTCAACTTAGACGGACTTTTCTTGATGTCAAAATCTAATTTTACTGGACTGGAAAAACCACGGGGAATAGTGAGATGCAAAAGGGGGAACATTGAGATACAAAAGGGGACCTTCAAGCTCCATTGGGCTCGGTGCGTTCCTGCTTTTGCGGTCGTCGTCGGCGCTGAGGCAGTTGCAAGGTCGGAGCCGTGCACTTTCCGATTATATCACACCACTGCGAGTGGATTGATGGGGACAAGTGCCAGCGGAGCGCCCGCAGGGAGTACCTACGGCTCGTGCGGTTTCACTAAGCACGGGGATCAGGTTTCGCACTCTCGCACTAGATCATGCCAATGGAATTTGCCGTTTTGCTGCGTTTTGCATTAAGAATTTTTGTCAAAACAAAACCGGCGGCAGACACTGAATCACTTTCTGGAGGATTTACCCATTTTGTTGCCGCTTTACATTAGAACTCGCGGAATCCGGTGATGTGAATGAGGAAATTCCGTGCCCAGTGCTCGCCTGCTGCTAATGACCGGTGGCGACTTTTATATGCGAAGATATAATTTAGCTGTGCACGGTGCGGGTCAATGAAAAATGATTTCGGGAAGTCGAGGGGTTTTTGCCAGCCGTCTTTAGAAATGAGTAATTGCAAAGAAACAGGTTTGCTTTCAGAGCAATTTTGAATATGCGGCAAATAGCAGTGGGCTGGTGGTTCTGGGGAATTATGGTGGCTAAGAGAATAAGAATTAAATATAGTCGGTTGACATGTATTTTAGCTTTACCACATGAATTAAGTACGATAATTTTTAAAGTAAACCATGGCTTGGTTAGAAAGATTTTGTATGAACAGTTTGCTAGAAAATCGGTGGAAATATTTCGTTTGGGCTTTGTTAATCAGATAACTTCGTTCAGGCAATTTTACAAAGATGACTTAACATACGGGCGTACAGAATAAAAATTAGTATGTGTACAAACTTGATAATAATATATTAGTAAATATGTCTTCAGCGTAGTCAAATCTTCAAAGATGTAATTAAGATAGTTAACCAATTAGCATAAAAATATAGGGTAAAGACAGGGTCTTGTAGAATGTTGATACGTGATACTTTTTTAACGAGAATAGGTACTCGTGACATGACATGTCTCCAAGGTATTTCTGACCTTTGCATCTATAAAGACGTTTTAGTTCTCCTTGGAGATTTTAATCTTCCTCATCTGAATTGGGAATAGTTACTCACATGATTCTACTTCTTTGATTGTGATAAATGCAAGACGTGATTTCGAGCAGGAATTTGTGGACAATACATATGTATGTGCAACCCTGGCCTCCATCAAATCAACGACATACTTAGCTTTAGACAACGTCTTCTCGATCTGGTGTTTACGACTCATTCTTCAATCAGTCATCAATCATGTTGATAAGTGCGTTGACCCGATTTTCAACGAGGTACCTGATCATCCGGTTTTAATATCCTCAATATTATATTGAAATCCACCATCTGATGATAGGGTTTTAGAATATTTTTGCAATTTTAGGAAAGCTGTTCTTGAAGCTATTAAATTATTTCTTGGTGTGTGCGACAGTTCCCCTGGTTTAGAAGTGCACTAATATTGAAAATGCCGTAGGTAAATTTTATGAGTTGGTTTTATCAGGTATCAATTGTTTTGTTCCTTTGGTCAAACGGAAAAATGTTTTACATAACCCAGTTTGGTTTGATGATCATCTGAGATCACTGAGGAAACGCAGGAATAATGCTTGGCGTCAGCTTAAAAACAGTGATAACCAAATTGACTATCTGAACGACTCTATCTTGCGGAGACAGTTCAATAGCTATTCAAAAGTCTTATATCATCAGCTAATCCTAAAAACTTTTTGGAATTTTGTTAATAGCAAACGAAAGATCAATAGATTTGTGACGATCCCTTTGCTATTTCTAATTAATTTGCTAAACATTTCAGTAACTTATACTGTGACGATGTCTGCGATATAGATTTAGATTATTGCACATTACTCACATTTTATTATAGATGATTGTTCTTGAGTACCTTAATAAGATTGACGAGGACTATGCGGACTCACCTGATAAAATTCCCAGTGTTGTCTTCCGTAGGTGTAGTGTCCCACTTGGTGAACCTCTTACCTTCCTATTTAACTTGTCTTTTCGTTCCTGTGCTTTTCCTGATATTTGGAAATTAGTCTATGTTATCCCCGTTTCTAAAGAAAGCGAAGAAGAACTCAGTGAGAAACTATAGGCCTATCGCTAAATTATCCACTATCCCCAAACTGTTTGAAGCGATTGTTAAAGAATGTTAGTTTTCTTCTTCAGCTCAATAATATCAGGTAATCAGCACGATTATATGAGGGGCAGATCAACTGTTACCAATCTTGGAGTGGAGTTTTTGAATTTCTGTATCACAAACTTAGAAAATTGTAAACAAGTAGACTGCATTTACACTAATTTCAGTAAAGCATTTAAGAAGCTCTCCCACGAGGCGCTTATTCTTAAACTTCAACGCCTTGGCTTTCCCAATCACCTTCTTTTTTGGATTAAGTCATATCTTACGAACTGTTTCTTCAAAGTTAAGTTTTATTTTACTTTTTCTGACCCTGTCTTGGTTTTGTCTGACGTTCTACAGGGCACCCACCTTGGACCTTTGCTGTTTACTCTTTTTCTCAACGACGTGTTTCCTCTAATTGAGAACGTGTACGTTCTGGCCTATGCTGTTAATTTAAAAATTGTTCGAGTCATCGAATCCTTTCAGGATGCTCATCGTCTCCAAAGCGATCTAAATATTTTTACTGAACGGTGCTCGAAGAATCACATGAAATTAAATATTTAAAAATTTAATTTCATTTCATTCAGTATAAAGTCCTCTATGCTGGAGTACCTCTACAGTATTTTGAACACACCTTCATGCCGGCAGGAGTTCGTTGTTGATTTTGGATTGACTATAGACACTAAATTTGAATTTCCATTAATGTTCAATCAATCAAAAATGCTTAATCTCTTACCTGTTTTATTATCGAAACCAACCAAACATGCTATTAAAGGTTTATGTATGCACTTGATGTAAACTATAATTAATCTCTCTGGGAATTTAATTAATAGGTGTCTGTGCATCACCGCAGTTCATGACCAAGAATCAATATGGAATCAATACACAATAGCTAAATTAGATCTTAGGTGTGCTAATTGCTAATCATCACCTGCTACTTTGATATAATTAATTAACCAGGGTGTAAATATAGTTTTTATTAATCTTATATCAGCACATCTGAGGAATCATTTTTTGTTAAGCAAGTCGTTATCCTTACTATAATAATAAAACTGTAGCTATTTTTCTGCTTCTATTATGCCACGAATTCTAATCCCTCAATTAATTTCAATGGTTGAAATGATCATGAATTTCAAATGTCCACATACATACATTAGCGAACTACTAGTTATATAATAGGATATAAATTTTTCGGTTTGTGTCAGGCTTATGCTGGCTTGAGGTTAACTTAATACTACCCAGGCTTACACCAAGCTTGAATTAATCTTGACATTCAGAAAGTGGATCGAATGCAACCAACCAAACTAAAAGAAAGGAATTTTCAAGGTGGCTAATTTCGAATATCAAGGTAAAAATTGTTATTGTCATTAATAAATAAATAAATGTGTTTTCCGGTCTCAAATTTGCAAAAGCCTCGTAAGTGAGTGTATAATTTCACACTGAGAAAAGTCAGAATGTTAAAATTACATTCAAATTCCGGCGTGTTTTATTCACTTCTCCATGTTTTGAGTAGTTTTTAAGAGTGTCCTATCGTACCAGACATTCTAACTTTGACCTCGAGACTTTACGTTGTAAGAAAATTTCTGTTCATTGCTACGTAATTTCGAATAGACTTTTTAACTTAAATTTAATGGAATTCGGAGTACTTTTAAAGGGAAACATTTAAAGTTGAGAAGATTTCCCTGTTCAAATTAGCAGGCAAACCTTTTAAAAACAATCGATTTATATTTTACCAAAATAGGAATCTCATTAAATTCGACAGTGTCTAAAATAAAATGCGAAACAATAGATCTTTATTTTTAAAGGTCGTATTTTATACTGTGTAATTAAAAGATAGCCTGGGCTACACGTGCAATTAATGATTGATTATAGTTATTACAATCAGATATTTTACAGAGCAATTTTTAACATTAAAATTAAAATTATTGTTTTGATTAGAGTGAAGAATTCAAATTCATACAAACCGTAGGTTAAATAAAAATTCAAATTTCGCTCAAAGCATCCGGATGGTCGTTATTGTTAATTGTATCTAATTAAAGTAACAAAATTGAATATAATATGAATATAAATCTGATAACCAGGTAACTATAATTTTACTGGATTATCAGTTTGCTATTCATTTATTTGATCCATGCACGTAAAATTTTGTGCATACATACATGAAAATATTTATTAATTACATTCTTGATATTTAACAAAAGGTACTGCATTTGCAGACTGGCTTATTGCAATGGGAGCAGGGTGTGGTGAATGTAAACAAACAACCTTTTAAATTTCCCCGTACTTTAAGATTTTAGTTACAAGTATGTAGTTTCCATATAGTAACCGATTGTTGTGTAATAAATTGTTTGGTGCGAGTAAATGGTTTTATCTTTGTGTAGTAAATAGACACTAGTGTCATGGCAAAGTAGGTATACAGTATAAAATAGTAATTTAAATTGTAGAAAGCTTTGAAAGTAATTGTTTCATTAAAAAAATGTAGTTCGTTTTTGCAAGTGTCTTAACATCAAAACATTGTATTCGTTTGATAAATAAAATAATAATTTTAGAAAAATAATCAAATAAATAACACTGGCTTACACTAATTTTGTTCCTCCCCTAAACAAGTAAAGTAAAAAAAGTAAAAAAAAAAGGTAAATTTTGATTTCCTTTATTGGTAATATGGAGGAGTGTCGTACAATCACATCACTTCAGTTATTAAACTTGCCAAATATCACTTGTTAAATATGCGAAATATCAGTTATTAAACTTGCTAAATATTGTTAAATTTACTGTATACATAAATTAATTAAGAAATTTAGTTACCTTTCAAAAAGCTTGTTTTCAGAGAGAAAAGGAATTATAGAAAAAGGTTTAGTTGCTAATGTGTTTCAAACTGGAGAATACCTTGAGGAATAATTATTATTTTTATCTACGTTGCAGATGAATTTAACTTTCATTTTGTTTTATTTAGAGAATACTGAACAAGATTTCTCTTCAAGGCAATCGTATTTTCTCTTCTCGATTGTCTGTTTATGACAAATTTAGCAGAAGCCGGTTGCTTTCTTTCTTATTTTGTACAAGCTAAAGGAGGACAATTAATTTGGAAAAGTCTGTGGTACTCACTATTGATGTTTATTAATTGAAATATACGTGCACGTACACTGAGAAAAAAAAGGGCAAATTTAACTACAAAAGGGATATGAAAATGCCCCAACAACGTTTGTGGTTATTTTAAAAAATGGATTGGGCATATTTAAAAACTAAGCGTTGTTGAATTAAACAACTTTAGTGAAGGATATCAGCAATAATTGTAAGCTCACAATTATTTTGGTAAAAATACCATTAATTGATTTACAACCTTTATTGTAAACTAACTATTTTCATGGTAGGCTAACCCCTTTAACAGTAACACCACCGGGCAAATTTGTTTGCTTAAAATTGTTTTAACCAGCAGCATAAATAGTACCCCATAAATTAGATGAGTGCTTCACCACACAAGAAGATGAATACTCTAAGCTGAACTTATTGGCTCCTGAAATCGAAATGCGTTTCTTAACTCATTGCGTGGTCAACTTCTATTTGTTATTAAATCGAACTATTTAAATGTTACTTGACAATTACCTGATTTAATTCCACCAACGTTCAATGTGCGTTCAATGCAGTAGATATTATTTAACTGCCAAAGTTGTTATTTTTAACCCAAATATTGATTTTTCTTTCATTACATCTACATTTTCCTTTTATTAAATTAACAGTTAGTGCATATGTATTATAGATATATATGTAACTATATATATACAGTGCTGCCGGAAATTTTAGGACCAAACGTTGATTCTGGTCATATTTTCTATTCCCTAGCCCTTCACTTGTTGATAAAGAGAAGAAGGATGGTGACAGCGGGAGTACATGAAATCTTTGTATGTCCTTAATTATTTCATAACATTTTGTTTTAATTCGTGTAAAAATTTAACGCAATTGTGTTTAAAATTATATTATAGAACCTAATTTTCTTGTATCTCTCTTTAAATGGGAAATACCATTTTTTCTCACGATACAAATTAGAAGTTTTTCACAGAATAGTTTATAGTTCAAGTATGTATCACTGTGTGATTCAAACCGTTGTTATTACATGGTGAATTTTTACTAAATAAATAAAAAATTCAAAGTCTTTCTTAAAATAATAAAAACATTGTTGAATTGTTTCAAAAATGGTAAAAAAATCAGTTGAGGTGTCTAAATTATGGCAGGTAGGGAAACTAATATTGAATTTTGAAAGATTTAACTTACATTTAGGCTATATTCCTATAGATCATAGCACTATGTGACAATTATGCACAGTGTCAGATGCTCAAAATCAACGTTGGTCCTGAGATTTCCGGCAGCACTGCAGAACTATAGAACTTTTCTTATTTTTAAAATAGTCAGCTTTTTCTTGTTTTTATTGGATACCCTTAGTAGGCTGATTAATCCGAACTTCGTATAACGCTGTTTACCTCATGTATTTAATTACTAATTTCAGTCTTAACCAAAAAGTGTCTGGTTTATATTTAAAGAAATAATTTTCTTAGTTGAACCGATTCATGAATAAATAAATGAAATGAAATTAAATCAAAATATTTTTCAACCTATTGCGAATTAAAAATAATAAATTTAATTATAAATTGTTGATTTTAACAACGCATAGTTGTTATTAACAAAACTGTTAGTTCTTTTGGACAATTTCAGCTGAATTACTTACTTATTTTGTTTAAAAATATCAATGACATTTTTCTCAGTGTAAAGGAAGCAATTTTAAGGTAAGGAGAGGTAAGGTTTTTCGTATTTTGCAAAACTGACTATTCATTTTCGATTGTAAGAAATATGAAAACTGTTCTCGTTCCCACAAATTCTCCTTTCACATACTGCACAGAAAATGCGACGAATTCCACTTTGATCCTGGAAGTATGTAATTCGGGGAATTCCCTTAAAATCGTCTATACATTTCCTGCTTTTTTGCTGACAGAAGCGCGATGGCGGGTAAACAGATTCCTAGAAGTCCCGGCAGATAATTGAGTTGCTGAACTTCCGGTGGTGCGGAGTGGTGCCTCAAAGCCGCTTAATAATGTTGCAGCAACCACTTTTAATTTGCCAAATAGCATTTACCTTGCGAGCGAATGTCGGGGAAAAGGATGCACTTGGGCGAGTAGGTGCCGGCTTAATTGCTCTCTAGTCAGATGCTTCTTTCGAGAGCCCGTGGCAATTAAGCTGAATAAATTGGAAGTTTTTGCTTCTGCAGAGGAGCCCATAAAGCACCTGAGCGAGAGCAGTTAATTAGTTAAATTGCATCACCTGTTCCGCCATTTAGAGTTCCCACATTTATCCGCCAGCGGGTGGATGCTCCTCAAATCTGTTCTAAAAATAGCTAGAATGACATCAATACTTTAAGAGTTGATGAAACACCCGAAGGACCCCTATGCATGCTTAAGCGTCCTTCGCCCGGCTCCGGGTCCCATTCAACCTCAAAAGGTGCGGGATTGGGATTCCGTCCATACTCCTTTTCTTTGGAAGTTTTTATCTCGCTGCGTGCATGCTTAATCTCTCCATCGAACGTCTTGTTGTGACAACAAAGCACCCGTTCCGACCGTAACTCCGGGACGGGCGGGTGTGTTTGCACTTCATGATCCTGGCGAAGTGCTCAAAAGGTACTCAGCCGGGGCCAACAATGGGAAGACGTTGTCAGCAGAATACCGAGCAATCAGCCCCAATTGCTCATCTCGTCTCAGCGCGTGGTGGTGTAATCTTATTAGGGCGAGTCCCGACTCCTGCTGAGGTGGTTAATAAGATATGAGCCTCCGCCCGAGAGTCGATGTAAAATTCATAGCCCGACCAGCCACCCATCAGCGCACCCGCCTATTTATTTGAAAATTGAATATGAACACATAAATTGGTTATGAGCAAATGATTTGCTGAGCCTGTGCCGAACGCCCGCACCCGGTCCCGGCCGGGAGTTATGAATAATAAGGTACCACTTGCAGGGATTTCCGACAGGGCCTGATACTTTATGGCAAACTACCTCGGGCCCTACACCGGAACCCTGTGGCATATTTTTATTGTTCCGGCGAGAGTGACGAAGAGCCTCATTTAATGGCCCTGTTTTCCATGCAATTACACCGCAAACATAATAAATGTTCGAATCCTTTTGGTCTTAATGACTCAGGAAACGATTCTGATGCGCCCGTCGTAAATGGAGTAATGAATGAAGTTATGGCGATGAATATGCATATGCCACCCAGCAACAATGTTCGGTAACGACAGATTTATGGGAAGACTTAACTTTATGCCGAGGTGCGGGAGTAATTAGGGAGGAAAGCTTACATTTAGGGGAGACGGCAGTTGATGTTTCTCGTCTCGGATGCGACGTTATCTAGAATTAAGGTTTTGTTTAAATTTGTATAAATGTGGGTCAGGAGGCAATTGTGCTACTTTGGTAACTTATATTATGTAAGTAGGCAGACGGAAAATTGGATAGTTATTGTTTTCCCAGTGGGACGGAATGAGATCAGGGATTCGAACAGAAATAGCTGGAAGGTAATTACTTCAAAGCGTAACAAAACCTTGGTACACTTTCGTCCTGAGTCAATTAAACCCTTAAAAAGCACAGGATCATATCAACCCCTCAACAAAAATTACTTTTTCCCTTTTTACACAATAATACTGTTAATAAAATGCCCAATATTTACGGCGACTTAGCAAGGTCCAACTTCTACTCCTTTTGACTGGAACAGTCCATTTTCGGTGAGAAATTGTGACATGGAGCGTCAAAGAGTAGACTGGTTCTCCATTGATTTCATATCTAATTCTAAACTTTTGTAAAAGAAATTAATCTCTGTCAGATAAGCTTTGTGGTTCCGGGTTCGAGCATGGTTCGGCGAAATCGCTGCGAACTTTTCGTTTTTTTTTCCGCTTATCAGCTAAAGTTGTAATAAATTATATGTTTTATATGTGTACAATGTACCTACATAAATATATGTAAAAAATTTGGTTTATGTTATGAGGGAAAATCTAAAATACTTTTCAAAATAAGAACCACTTTTCATCAATTTTTAACATCTGTGAGATTGTTTGTAGGAAGTAATCTCTGGAACTACTGAACCGATTTTAAAAATCCTTTCACCAGTAGAAAGCTACATTATTCCTGAGTGACATAGGCTATATTTGATTGTGATTAATAATATTCGAATTCAAGATGGCGGACTGTCAAATTTTGAAGTTTATGCGATTTCCACCAAAACAGGAACTGGGGGGTTTTCGGGGTCGCTGATTTCAACCCGACTGTCAGAAGTTACGAATTCAAGGTGGTGGACTGTCAAATTTTGAAGTTTATGCGATTTCCACCAAACTTGGTACTTGCGGGTTTTCGGATACACTGATTTCAACCCGACTGTCAAAATTTACGAATTCAAAATGGCGGACTGTCAATATTTTTATATATTTTATACATTTTACACGTGTATTGCGCATGAGCTCCTGAGTGCTATAGGTAATACTTTGTAATTGGAAAGTAGAGGGGAGATGAGAGGAGGGGGAAATGTTTATCTGTGATGTTTATAGTAAGCCACGCAAAAAGTACTTATCCGATTGAGATGAAATTTTAATGGGCATGTCGCGCATAACCTTCTGAGTGACATAGGCTATGCATCGCAATTGGAAAGTGGAGGGGAAAGGAGAGAGAGATGGGGGAAATGTTAAGCAGTGATAAGTTCATGGTGAGTCGCGCAATAAGCACTTATACGATTGAGATGAAATTTTATGGGAACGTTGCGCATTACCTCTTGAGTGACATAGGCTATGCATCGCAATTGGAAAGTGTGGTAGGGGAAGGAGAGAGAGGAAGAGGGAGAGGAGAAAATGTTGAGCTGGTGCGACACAGAGAAAGCACTTATACGATTGAGATGAAATTCTATGGGCATATTGCTCATAACGTCATGAGTGACATAGGCTATGCATTGCAATAGGAAAGTATGAGAAGGAGCAGAGGGGGGATTTTGAGCAGTGATATGTTTATGGTGAGTCACACATAAATCACTTATTCGATTGAGATGAAATTCTATGGGCATGCTGCGTTTAACCTAATGAATGACATTTGACAAATTTGAAATTGGCAAAGTTATGTCTTTATTAAAGTTTAGCTTTAATATAGGGATAGTTGTGGCCGAGCAACGCCGGGTACGGGTCAGCTAGTAATGTTTCTATTCCTTACATCTTTGCAAACTTATACAGGATGTTTTGTTAAGCCCTAAACAGGGGTATGCCAATTGATTCTATATGGTCTCTTGATCAAGGCACAGACAAATAACCCAGATGCCCAACGGCAATGCTGAAAAGTGATACACACAAGAAAAGAGCTCTAGCGGCCGGAGCTTTGGCTCTAGCGGCTCCGGCGACGCATTCGAAGCCGCTACAGTACAGCAACGCACTTCACAGCATAAATCAGCTAGCTGCGACGCATTCGAAGTCGCGTAGCGATGCTATTTGTATGTAGTAAGCCACTACAAGCAGGGAGCATGAGCCGGGCCGCTAGGCCCAGTGGGAATTCTTGGAAAGCTACATCGTGCAAATTGGGTTGGCCCGTTGAGTTCTTTTCCATGATAATGATTAATAATAAATTATGATTTTAGATTTTTCCGGTTTAATTTTAAAGAATTTGTTTAGCTGTTGTTATTATAAATAATTATTTTTAGATTATCAATATTTTATAAAATTGGTAGATATTATACGGTTGTGATTATTTCTAATTTTTAGTACTCAAAATCAAATGTTCATTTGTAATTGAATTTAAATTCTTAAAAATTATTACAAGTATAATGAAAAAATAGGACATTAAAAACTTTTTGAAATATTTTTTGAAGAAGTGGGATTAGTCAAAATATTTCAGAGTATCTTTGTTGAAACTCTGCGTTTAGAAAATTTTCATTATTTGATAGTGCTCCTATATTCCATATATTAAAGTTTTTACCAAACATTCTTGACATGTTTTAACTTTGAAAAATCGGCATCAAAAATACTATTATTACACTCCAAAGGAGGACCATTTTCATCATCCCTTAGAAATAAAGTAGGAACGGCATTTGTTTTCAAATACTTTTTACCTACAAAACTACTATTAAAATGAAGGCTGCGAATTAAAGGTGTCTTAAAAACAGAAACAATTCTACACAATTCGTTCCCTAATGCCTTCATCCAATCATTATATTTCTCTGTCCCTTTCTTCGGAAAACGGAAAAATTTTCTTCCCGGAAACAAATCAGTAACCCTTGCTTGACAGCAATGAATTACACATTTGGCCTTTTTCCACGGCATTTTATTTGTCTATAAATAAACAAAAAACCAGCCCTTCAATGCCAGTAATACAAAAAATAAGTAACAAAAATCTAGATATAAAATTAAAAAATTAGCAATTCTTCTCCCTTTCAATTTACCAAGTAGCTAAACGCAGTGAATCTTAAAAACGCAGATATATTCTTTCGAGCAAATCTCACATCAGAATGAAAATGAAATAAGCGACAAGCCTAGGCAAAACGACCGAGTACGAAAGAATACTATGAACTCTCTCCCCCCACACAACAAACAGCCAGCAGTCGTGCGTGCGTTGATAACGCGGCGCTTACCCTCTGGGAGAACTTCTGCTCACGCCGCATGATAGCTGGAAGTTGCGGTGCTGTGCGTCGCTGCTGACAATGTTCAAAAAGCTCTTCTGCAGTATGATTTCATTTCATACATCACGCTCGCTCGTAAGCATTGGACATCTGTATTGTCTGTGATCAAGGTTTGTTCGGAGACCTCCTCCTCTTCCCTAAATTCGGTAATCCACACCTAGAAATCGCAATTGAAAATTTGGAGGAGGTGAACATGTATAAGTTATTTTATCTAAAGATTAATTTTAATATTTTTATTTTAGCCAATTTGTAGTTTCATTTTAAGTGAACTTGCACACCCATTCCAATAGTGGTGCACCTCGCACCATATAATTTCAGTATCGTTTATTTTTAGATTTGATGTTAGTAGCCAGCATGATCTCCTTTTAGTTAAAAACATTTTATTCTGCATTTGTGGAAATATTTTGCAATGACATTGAGCTTCAGCATTGTCTGATCCTACATGTATAGACTTTGAAAAATCGATCACTTAAAAATATTTTAACAATAGTCATTATGTAGCAAGGAAAGTTAGATTTATTATTTTAAATGTAAGGGCCTCGTGCCAAGCTTCTATTATAATTGAATAGAGTAGCGTCCTTTGTTTTATATCAATATAGTTCTTTAAGTATTTATTGCTGACACAGTGGCGCGTGGAAAATTTAATTATTGCACCATTCATTGTAAAAATTATTTAAGTTTAATTGAACAGCTGACTATGAAAACTGAGCTCTAAATTGTATACTTAATGGGCCTTGTAATGAGATATGAAACGAATCACTTCGTTTTGTCGATTATAACTGAACTGCATGTAATAATGTTGTATGTAATTTAGCTATAACACACGAAATGTAGTAATTCTTTTGTTTTCATAATAAGGCTTAATTTGTATTATGTGTTGTTAATAATCCTAAGGAAATCGTTTAAGTGTTTTTATTATATTTATATGCAGAATTTATTATGATTTAATAAATAAAGAGCATAACTCTTGAAATCCGCATATTCCTCGAAAATATTCAAAAATCCTCCTGTTTTCTTTTTATAACTTGTATTTTAATAGCGAAGTATTATATTCTAAATAGTAATACTATTGTATTTTGTTGTTCTAATAAATACGGCTTTAAAATAAGTACTACATATTGTTATAATTTTGTAAGCCGAGCGACTGACTGACAAAAGTGCACGATCCGTCCTTCGCTGTAATTCGATGTAAGGACGGATTGACACTTTTTACAATTTGTTTTTGAGGCCGTCGAGGCAGACGAGCCCAAAAGTGGTCGGCGTTTCGATCCGGGGCGCTAGCCAGATCTCACCAGTGCCAGTGCCCCTGCCACAGACAGACGCCACGATGGTGCGGATCGAACGCCGGGGCCCATATACACTCGATTAAAACTCCGAGTGTAAATTACAGCGAAGGAAAATTTTGTATAATAACAATATGTTGCTCTTATCTATATTTCATATTATGATCATCTATTTTTGTGTTTGACTTCGATTTTTCGTTAAAATTGGCCGTCAGTGTTCATAAACTTTAGTCCAATAAAAGTAATGCATATGAGTGTTAATAGTTCATATTTTGTTTTTGGCATTTGGCACTAAAAAGCGTTCAAAATTACGATTTTGTGAATAAGTTGTACTCTGAGCTTCCTACTTGTTTAGTCAACCAATGATTTTATTTCTATAGTTTACTTGCAATCTTAAATTACATTAGAATAGTATTGCTTAACTTAGCACTATACATAAAATCACAATTTTTCATGATAATATCTTGAAATAGAAAATGTTCAGTCTCTATAAAACTGTCGCTTTATTTCCTTAGTACGCATTATCGATTGCCCATCGCACAGTCTTAGTTGTATACGAGTAGTTCAAGGTCATCGAAAGTTATAAATAGATCCGTCCTTCTCTCAATTTATACTCATGTCTGTTAAAATCATTTGTTTTAGAATTTTAGTAACATATAATTTCTTTACTGATTACGCTTATTAAAAACTACTTATGGTAAGAGCGATACGAAAAAATAATGACCTCTTCAGCGCTCATAAACAAGTATTCTATTGTGAAAATTAAACAATCTTTTTGTTAGCGATCTTTTCAAATTATTCTTACTAATAAATAACTCCAGGTTCCTATAAATTCATCTTACAAAAATGAACATTTTAGAACGGCAATGTGGTATTTAACTACGAAAGGAAAAGGTTTGATAAATTTTTGCGTTTATACATAAATTTTTTATCAGCCGGGTTAGTTGTGTAAGCAATCTCGTATCTGAGGGCGAACGTGATTTGATGATGAATTTTTTATCGCAATTCTTCTTCTAATTGACAGAAAGGAGGGTTTGTTATCGTTCGACTCGGTAACCTGAGTCATCTGCCGTGGTCACCTGATCAAACAAATTGCTCAGCTATAAAGTTTTTACTTAAAAGTGAAACTCTGTATAATTTCCGCACTGAGCGCTTTTAGCCAGCTTGGGTCGACAAATAGTGAAATTTTTCAGCTGCCCCTCCGTGTCCCGGCCTCCAAACCGACATTCATTAAATATCGATTCGCCGGGAGGAAATTCTAAACTGTTCCTGGGAACAATTATGGCTTTAACCTGAGGCAGGCAAAAGGTGTTAAATCGTGCCGTCAGGCCAGCCGGATGACTTTTTCGTTCAGCAGGTGTCTGCTGACGAGCTGAAAACGCGAAGTTGAATAAAACCGCCGCTTAACTCGCGGGGCGAATTAGAAAGGTTCAGATAAACCTTTGGACCGGCAAAAAACAAACGATTTGTGAGACGTTCGATGAATGGACGAATTATTGTTCTTCCGGACAGGGCCAGAGCTCTGATGGACGGACTAATGGAAGGTGAGGGAAGCGCTAGAGTTCGGTTATATTTCATGAGGGCTCGGTGACGCCATCGATGAGCCCCGTTTTGTGCGTCATCACATTAATTTTGGATGGATCCCATCCCCTGTGCAGCGAGCTGGGAATAATGGCTAAGCTCAAAGCAGGCACTCTGTCGGAATGGACTGGTGACCTCTTTTCGCTCCGCTTCCGATTTTTATCAATTAAATAGCGCAAGTTTGGGGATAGGACTGATAAGCGAAAATATCGCCGCATTCACGAATTATCTCGCTCAGCTGAACTTGAGCTAAGCCGGGATTTTTTCACAGCCACCGCGCACCCATGACGGATTTTATGCTCCTCAGCTGTGGCGAATTCGACTAATGACAGGGGGGCCCAGCGCGGTATGCTTCAGCTCCAGCCCCACATATGAGGGCTCGGGGGGCAACTTTTGCGCATTTCGCACAGTTGTCGACAACTCAATTAGGCGATGATTCTTCGTTTCGGCGATGAGGTAATCGCGTCGAGTTGTAATAATACTGCGGAATCTACCGTGGGGCTGCGGCTTGCGTTCAAATCGCCTCTATCGTATAATTGGGAAGGGGGAGAGGGCACAGGCATATGAAGGGGTTAATAACCGCCTGCCAGTCGAGCAACTCTCGATTATTTTACGTCGATTATCACTGTGACGTGCTTGTCTTTTCCCCCCAAAGATAACAAGTTCTAAACATTATTGTTTTCGATATCAATCGTTTGATCCCGGCCCGGTTTCTTGCAAAATAGCATGCCAGACAAACTTTTGAACGATTTATAAATTTATTAATAAAATCTTAATCCCTCAATTCTCTGATTGAACCGATAAATTTTTGTATGGTAGTACTCATAAAAATATAAACTTACACGTAACGGCTGTACCGTGTAAACACCCTGTACGTGAGCACCACGCTAAAGTAGCTGTCGTAGAGTACAGCAATAGTGTGCAAGAGGGACGCAGCATAAGCAAATTACCGGAGGGTGGCTTATCGCATGAATGGTGGCGTGCAATGCCAACATACGGGGGGCACAATGTTTATGCCAGGAACTTTAGAATTTATTTTTATAAGTATATGCTTAAATTTTCTATGATTTGGTTTCATTTTCTGTCGTTATTTAAGAATTGTCTTACAAAAGTTTTATTTTTATTAGTTTTTGAAATACGCCTCTTATAATTTCTATATAGGTATAGGGTGTTTTTTTTAGAGGTTTGGTTTTAAATTAGCAACACAGTTTCTAGTGACTGTCAATTTGACAGTTGACTGTTGATTTGTGGTGAATACATCTAGCCATATCACCGCGTGACCATTATGCGCGCCGTACTTTCGGTGAATGGTCCGAAAACAATATTCAGCTTGATCCTCTTTTTCAACGCAAAATTTTGTTCAGCGATGAGGTTCATTTTTCTTTGAACGGCTACGTCAATAAGCAGAATTGTCGATTTTGAAGTGGAGAAAACCCAGAAGCCTTTGTTGAGATGCCCTTACATTAGGGTGGAGTGAAATTATTTTTTTTATATATTTACCATGGCATACCCGCAAAAAGCTGCGTGATAGGCACAATAAGCAAAAGCAAAAATATTTTTGGTCTAGGTTTATATTTAGAGGTGCCGCCGTTGGGACAAAGTTTTGAAAAAATATCAGAAACTTGTCAATTTTCAATAGTGCAAAACAAAATGCTAAACTTCATAAAATGATGGTTTTATCAGGGCCAGACTGTCATCACGTCAGATGATACCTTTTTATAATACTAAACGCGTATTTTCTACTTAATTGGCTACTTTGTAACATTTTTCTCATAAATCTATATATATAAAAATGAATGTTTGTCTGTATGTCCTTTATAGAATCGGAAACTATGCATTTGATCATGTGATAATCTTTAGCAAAGTTGTTGTGCATGAGCCAAAGAAGATTACTGAGTTGGTACGACCAATTTTCGACAGATGGCGCGCCACTGTCAAATTTTGAAGTTTATGCGATTTCCACCAAAATTGGTACTTGGGGGTTTTCAGGGTCGCTGATTTCAACCCGACTGTCAGAATTTACGAATTCAAGATGGCGGACTGTCAAATTTTGAAGTTTTTGCGATTTCCACTAAAATTCGTACTTGGGGGTTTTCGGGGTCGCTGATTTCTACCCGACTGTCAGACTTTATAAATTCAGGATGGCGGACTGTCAAATTTTGAAGTTTATGCGATTTCCACAAAAATTTGTACTTTCGCATTTTCGGGGTCGCTGATTTCAACCCGACTGTCAGAATTTACGAATTCAAGATGGCGGACTGCCAGATTTATGCAATTTATAATGTTAACTGCGTTTAGTATAATATTAATTTATCGTATTACAACTGAGCCACAGCAAAGCGTGGCCGGGTACAGCTAGTGTTTCATAAATATGAATCGCAGTTTTATTGCAAAATTCTTGATTTATTTTTGTTTTAAGAGATTTTGGGGCACCATAAATTCCAAACTTCTATATATATTTTTATTATTATATAAAAATATAGGTTTTAAACAACATGAAAAATACTACTCCGATACATTATTACGGTTTATATACATCTGAATGAGGCTGTCAAAAGAGAATGAAATTATACTTTTTTCAAAATTCTTTCGTTTTGGGGCACCTCAAAGCATTATAATACATAAATGATATTTAACATACTTCATTTGCTCATCCATAGGCAGCTTTTTACCACTATGCTATTACGAAATAATAAAAAAAATTATTCTCCATACATTTTCACTCCACCCTACCTTACATCCATTAAAAGTCACTGTTTGGTGTGCTTTATAGGCATCTTTAAAGATGATGCCGGCCAGAATTTTACCGTCAATGAAGAGTGCTATAGTGCCATGATTGCTGACTTCTTTCTACCTCAGTTGAATTGTATTAATGTGGCAGAGCTTTGGTATCAATAAGATGGCGCAACATGCCACACAGCGCGCGACACCATCAATTAATTGCGGGAAACACTCGATGAACGCATAATTTCGCGTAATCGACCTGTAAACTGGCCTCCACGATCGTGTGATCGCATACCTATGGATTACTTTCTTTGGGGATATGTGAAGTCGCTCGTCTAAGCTGATAAACCACAGACGTTGAACCACTTGAAAGTTAACATTCGTCGCATTATTGCCGATATACGACCCCAGTTGCTCGATAAAGTGGTCGAAAATTGGACTTCCCGATTACGCTTCATTCGAGTCGCTTATATGCCCGAAATCATGTTTAAAGACTAATGGCATAAAAATATTTTTTAAATAAAGCCAACACCATGGCCATTAACATTATTTTTACGTGTTTTGTTTTTTGTTTAAATGTGTATACCTCTAAAAACACCCTATATTTACGCCTGCACTGCAGACCACTACTAAGATAGCGATTTCAAACAGATCAGCAAATGTGGTACGGTCAATATTCAAATATTAATTTTTTTCCCCTTAAGGAAAACATTTTGTTCAGGAAAATTTTAATATTGATTGAACTTGTACTATGTAAACACTTCATCCGCCCTATCCTCCCCTTCTGTCACTCATGAGGTTGGTTATGCGCAAAATGACCATAACATTTCTTCTCAATCGGATAAATACTTTTTGCGTGAAAGCGCGACAAATGAACAAACTTTAGTATACATAGATAAGCCCTGTTTATGTGCACAAGTTTGGTGGAACTAAAGTAACAGGGTGTGCTAAATTTGTACATATAAACGTTGATGAAAGTAGCAGAGCAGGCTTCGAAATCGAATTGAAATCGAACATAGAAACTATACATTTTTCCGAGATGAAAAGTAGGTACCCTATTTCCTATCCCAGGACCTAAAGTGATTATGTATATACCAAATTTCACGAAAATCCGTTCAGCCGTTACGGAGCTGAGTGGTAACAAACACACAAACTTTCGCATTTATAATATTAATAGTATTATTTATTTGTATTTATACCAAAGTTTGTGCAAATGACCGAGAAATAGTTGCTGGAGCACAAACAGGCAAAGAATATCTTTATTTTTATGATGTATATTAAAGTCTATGTATACATGAATAACATTTTCCTTCAGTAGTAATGCCACATCACTGATCAACGATAACATTAATTCATTATCTATCCTGGCTCAATTTTCGCAGACCGAATCGGACTTGAAAGTTGAGGATACTGATCCATCCTACGTATTAGCTTCGTTGATTGAATAATAGTTAAGTGTAATTAACTCTCGCATATTATTAAGATACCTTAATACCAAATTGTGTGCAAAAGTATAGCCTCTTACAAATTATTTCCGTCTTGAATGTCTATTATTCTTTTGGAAAGTTTCTGTTCTTTTGTTCAAGTATTGAAATATCCTGGCAATAAAAAGTGCTATGTCTAACTATCCGTAGATGCATTTGTAGTGGGCATATCGCACTTTAAAAATTGTATTTTGTTTTGACAAAGATTTATTTTATTTAATGGTGATGGTATGCTTTATAACAATTAACCAATATTAATGAAAAGAAACTGATGAACGAAACTGACTTTGCTTTCATAATTAAAAATATGTAATGTAATATACCTCGATATCGATATATGAGTTTTTACTGTAATACCCAATACCCCCCACTGTTTTCATCACCGATTTCGACCCAAGTAAACATTTTCAAACTAATTTGCATTTGTCAATAATTCAAATTTCTGCTCGTTGTAGGAATTCGCACTTTGCATTTGTCATTCATTCATGGCCATAATTTCAAAAAATTCTTACTTTGCACCAAACATACGATTTAACAAATACCAGTTAATACTAAATTGCTGTCCGTCACCATGCGCAGCATTGACAATACCATCTTATCCGAATTATGGCATCGATACTCAGCTGTGTGTCAACGGTATAAGTAGTTAAATTATAAAAGCGTTTTATAGCATATTAGAAAAACATTAAATTATTATCAGTAATACCGAAAATACATATGTATAACATTGGTTGCTTGATTTTTGTAGTGATTGTATCTGGGAACTGCCGTTTGAATCTTTTTTGAGTGATAGATTTTAAGAATTAGTAAAGGTTTCCATATAATTATGTTGCAATAAAATTAAGTAACGTCAGTGCATTCTGATAAACTTGCGAAAATATGAATATGGAGTCTGGTTCTGGTATTGAACAAAATTTAGTGTATACAAAATATTTTATGTAGTATCATATAAAATCATCACTTTTCCCAAAGTAGGTTAAAACATTTTCATTGAATAATATGACTCAGAAAATACGCAATGTTTATTACGCACGCACTGCGCAATTTGCACACTGATTAATTGAATACACAAATTGTGTATACATTTTTGTGTTTTTTTGCACACATAGTTTTTAATCAACAAACATTTTTTAGAATGTTTCTCTAATTTAATAATTCAGATAATTATAATAATAGTTTATTTTAAATAGTTAAAATGAGATGACATCAACTTACCCAATTAATGTGGGTTCACCCATCTTGGAGTCCGGTTGGTCATTATAGAAAAAAACCAGGGGGTGTTGTAAACATTACTCACACCACTGCTTGTGACAATCAACATTTCAAATTGAATTATTATACTTAAGGTTTTTTTTTTGCAGTTTTACTCCCCCTCCGGGCCATTTGAATAATTAAATGAACTCGAAAAAGTTCATCAATCTTGATTAAGTCGCTCAGTGCATAAATCTGGGCGAAGTTCGCATATGCAGAAATACAGCTTGATCCCAAGGTAAATCGCTCATAATTCTTACACAAAATTTCCGGGGTAGGATTAGATGGAGCTGCCTCTTCTTCGTGCCGACTGGAGCAGGACGGGTGGCGCAAAATTTAATCAGAACCCGTCGTCTGTCGGTTTTGTGCTCGCAATTATGAGCTCTCGTCTGTTTTCATTTCACTCAACAGCCCTATAAGCGAGTAATTAGCATTCACATAGATTGGGGATCCTCCACCCGGGCCCTAATCCCTTCTAGCCCTACGTCCTCAAATCGGCAGGAAGTCACTGTGACGCAACCACAAGTTACTCCGGAGCCAAGTGGGTGCTTCACTCTCCTCCAGATGTCTGCCCCACGGGCTTCAAGCCCTGGTGACCAAGGAAACTTGACCAGAGTGAGATTGTTTATATGACAGAAATTGGAGTCCCATTCATGAATTGACCATGCACTAGGACACAATGGACCTCGACGTACCGCAGAGCAAAACGGCTAATGGAGTGCGTCCGACAAGCTCCGCAGCGCACTGCGGGACGCAGGACTCTGTGCAGGCTGTCTGCCGAGGTTCCTGGAGCAGCACTTAGACGGGACACATTACGACGCTATGAATTTTAATTAGGAGAGGCATCTGCAGGCTCCGGCTGCAGCCTATCCTATCCTGGTCTTGTGTCTTGTCTGCCACCCGAATTGAACTCCGGCTTTGACTCGCCTAAAACGCAAATATATGCCCACGGGAAGGTCAAGGATAGAAAGGTCGTGTGTTCGAGGCTCCGCATAATTCGCGAGGAACTATCAAGGCGGAGGAGACATAAAGCACACTCGTAAAGTTTCTTTTTTCATTGCTCCCCGCATACACAAAGAAGCATATTTTGGCGACTATTCAAATTCGTAGCTTTGATATGGCATAACTGGGGCACCCCAGAGGCTGGGGTCCACAATCCTCTGCTCCTCATTTTCCCTTTTCCGCTCCTGGGGAGGACTTTTGTAAATTCATAAAGAAAGAAACCCTCCAGCCCATAGCGATTCATGATGTAACAGACCTTGGCGCGGGTCCCCCCAGTCCTAGATTTATTAATGTGCCGACTGACGGTGATGTGATGGCTCAATTGGGATGCAGTGATTGAATGGCGGAGATGGCTACTGCTTTCGGACGATTTGGTATCGATCCTTTTTGGTACATCAACTCCTGAACAGACGACGCGACGTCCAGCGCCGATTGGATACATCACTCCTCAACTGCGCCATTCGTCCTCTCATCTGTTGTTCGTCGATTTCAAAGCGAGCCTACTCCACTTTTTAAAGGAAATTAGTCGACTATCGATTTTGTTTCATTGATGGGATGTACAACTTCCGGAAACAAAGCAACGAGGAGGGATCCTACAAGGCTATGAATGATTTTTAGTATGATAATATTTAGAAAAAAACATTATACTGTCCAAACTTCTATAATAGGATATTTAATTTAACAACAATAACCCTGGAGATTTGTTGTATTTTATATTTCCTTATAAAAGATGTAAACAATTTTATTGCTACAGAAAAAACTATAAACAATTTTACACTCTATACAAGGACACAAAAATAGGAAACACAACAAATTGTGAATACTCTAAACAAATTATAAACGTCCTTCTATATGACCCAAAATAAATTTAATTTAATTTATGGGGTGACTATAGATATGGTTACAGAGGTAAAATAAAGGAGTAAATAATAAGTTATATTTTATTTTTGTTTATTTATATATTTATTGAGTCTACCACCGATTTACAAAATATTGAAAACTTAAAATTCCTTAAAGTATTGTAATAACAACTATATTGATTCACTTATAAACTAGTGTTCTAATTTCTGTAAACAACCATCTGATTTTATCCTTAAAACTATTTCATTTACGAATTTAGTTCTTAAGATCTTTTGGGTAAGAAATTTAATACTATCTGCTATAAGATTTTTTTTTTAAATTTTTTGGGATACTAAGCTTTGCTTGCGCCTTTTACAAGTTTAAAATTTAGAGGAGATTTGTGTTAGAGTTAGTGCTAAAACATTAGCCTATGGGACCGAAAAAAATCAAAAAGAAAAGAAACTTTTTTGACTAAAAAATCGAGGATTTTTCTTTTATTTTAGTAATTTTTCAGTCACTTTTCAGCTATTGTCTTCAGGGTATAAACAAGGATATGAGACGGACAGACAGTCGAAAAAAAAATTCTTAAAAACCATTTTTTGAACTCTGAAAGTCTTAAAATGTATAACTAAGTCGGCGGAATTCTATCACTATAAATTTTTACAATAATGTTCAAATTAAGATATCCTTGAAACTACTGGATTCACGAATTTAGTCGTTAAGACCTTTTTGGTAGTAAATATAATTCTTAATAAAATGCTGGTATGAAATATTGTTTTAAATTTGTGTTTTAACGAGTAATTGACTTTTTTAAAGAGTAACTTTTCCCATATAAGCTGTATGAGAAACTTAACTCTGTTTGCGCCGTTCACAGGTTTGATTCAGGCGTCTGATATTTCGGCAGAATTACTTTCAGCGCTAAAACTTTGTCCTATGGGACCGAACATGAAAAACAAACACCCTAACATATCATGCATATAGGGAAGGTGAGAGGTTCTGTTCTAATGAATGTTATTTTACCTTTCTCTGCTTTATAATTGAACTATTTTCGTTTCGTTGTTGTAGACTTGTGACTTTAATTTAAAAAATTAATCTTAAGTTAATCTCAATATGTATGAAATATACCAATTTGCTACTTTTGTATGCAAACTTCCGCATACATTTTATATTATAAGTAGTGAAATCAAAGTTTTAGACCCTACATATGTGAAATTTTTTGCAGTAGGACTTCAGGTTTAATGTATAGAAATTATATGTAGGCACATCCATTTAATTAAGCTGTCATAGATTATTAGATTTGATATAGAAAATCAACGATTTTGGAAACACCGCCTTAAATTCGTACTTTTTAATTTTTCTCCGATGTCTAATAAATACGATTGTAAAACTAACTGCATTAGCATATCCGTACATGTCCGTATAAAGTAAATAAAACATTGGAAAAAGAAATACCATTTATAATAAAACTTTCAAATAATTAAATTGGAACACATATTAACAAAGACAAGAAAATAGTATGTTCTTTTCTTGAAACAGAGAAGCAATTCTTAAAAAACCGGTCAAATTCAATATCTTACTTAATTGAAGAAAGCAAATGATTAACAAGATCAAGAAGGAAATTATCCTACATTTGTGTTAATATTAGAACGATTTTACTGGAATTATGAATATTTACTCACAGCATATTGTGTAAAATTTGTGTTTTATCTTTATAAGAAATAAGTGTCTCTTAAAATTATACTTAAGGTTTGTACATCTTGAGAATATTTTACATTATATAATGAAAGTGAAGAAAAAATAATTGTTTGCTTTATTACTATTACCTACTCTTACTCAGTCTAAAAATAAGAAACTAATTTTCTTAGCATAATAAAATCATCTTTTTCCGCGTAAAATTGTTCTTTAAAAATGTTGATTGAAATCTGTGCAAGGAGTGCAACTATGTTTTAAGGATTGTTGCTTTTCAATTTAATTTTCAATGTTCGTTGTATAACATCACAATCTACAATCCGCGCAAAAACGGTATATTTAGTATTAACACTTAACGGACAGGTCGAATCTGCTTTGTCTTTGCCGGTTTCCGGGCATTTTTTAGGAGAATTAAATAAACATGCATGTATGGCTTTGCGTTGTAGTTTTATTAAATCAACATCGTTTCTTATAATATTTTACAAAGTTAGCGGCGTACTAAAACTTCAAGCAAACACGTAAATTGACGTGGCCCGTCCTAGAAAGTCACAATGGAAAAACGTAAATTTACGTGGCCCGTCCGTTAAGTGTTAGGAAGAAAGAAATTTCTGGTTCCAAAGGAGACGGGTCAAATGTGACCCAGGCCCGACGCAAAAAAAAACCTATTTCAGGTTATCAGCAGTCATGAGTATTGAAATTCTAAATAGCTTTTATATCCGATATCACTGCCTAACGTGTAATATTGCTATTTGATTTTATTCGGACTGTGTAATATTGCTATTAATTTTATTGTATTCTATGTGTATTTATTTCTTTTTTTGGTAAAAGTAGAAAAGCTTATCACAGATTCATGTTTCCCATTGTTTAAAAACAACCAGTTCTCCATAAAATAACAAATATAATTTTAACAATAAACCTGCCGACCACATTTTTAAGGATTTTAAATGAAAGTTGAATTTTTTCCATTTGAAGGTAAGAAATAGTGACTAGTCAAGTAAACGGAGGGAAAAGAAGAAAAATTATCATATGTACCTGGTGAAAACAAGTAATGTAGAAAATAGTAATTGAATTAAATATAAACAGTCGTAGCAAATGTTCACAGCTGTCAATTTAAACAGCTGTGGTACGTTTAGTGTTAATGGAACCCTGATAAAGTTGGTTATTATACTTTTTTCAGTTGGGCTAGGTACTAATATGTCTCTCACAACCCTGAACGGGAACAAGATGATGTTTTAATCGATATATAATATAAATTCAATAGTGGATTAATTACAAATAAAAAGCATTTCAACATTTTTTTGTTCTTTTCTCTATCTTTTACCATTTTTTTAATTTTTATTTCTACACTTCCTGGATGATTTTGATAATGAAGTCTTTTAATTATTGATTTTAAATAATGGAAACAAAAATCAATGGTAGGCATACCATTTTTGCGAACAAAATTAATAAAAGATATTTCGTCTGAATAACAACAAATAGCAATATTATCACGTTAGCCACTGATATCGAACATAGAAACTATTTAAAATTTCAATACTCATTACCACTGATAATCTCATAATCGATAATCTTCTTTTTTGCGCCGGGTCTGGGTTAATTTTTGTTCTTTGGAACACAATTTGAAAATTTCCAAAGTGGCAACCTCGTTTTACTAAATATCATTGAATATGCAATAGAATTAACACATGGGATTTTGTTGGGACCACTATTTTAAAATTCGATTAAAATAATGATAACCTAAGTGATGTAAATACCATTTTACTAATCATAGGCCCTGTTTATCTGCTTGCTACACAGCACAGCTAATTTAGCAGAGCTACTTTAGCAAGTGTTTTTGTCTGCACTTAAGAAAAGTTGTCCAATTGCTTGACAATTGACGTCTGATTCAAAACGTGGATGTATTTTTCCTTGATTCTTCTATACCACTTTATTACACCTGATGTACTGATGTGTAAAAATAATAATAATAAAGTAGTTAATAATACTCTTGAAGGCTATGTCAAGGCACTGTAATGCAAAACACTGTGTATGTGCTGGCTAAATTGATATTTCTGTGGTAAAGTGGCATTGACAAGACAGCGGCGCTTTATGTGCTGGCCAAATTCGCATTTCTGTGCTAAAGTGGCATTCACAAAATAGCAGGCAATGGCAATTTATTTCACGTTTATTTGCGCATATTTAACAAAGCTTGCTATTTCAACTCCGTTAAATGTGCGCACATAAACAGGGAATAAATATTGGAACGTTAATTGTCAGTGACAAGGAATATTCCAAAATAGAAAGTTTATCTAATGCATCAACACCAACGATTGGTTTGGAAGCCCTTATTTTCTAATGGGCTCCTTAGCTTCCGTTGCAGCGACTTCAACGTCAATAAATTACAAAAGTATTTCAGGAAATATACTTAACATGCCAACCCAATCGAATCCCAATTAGGTACTATATGTATGTAAATATTTGGTCAAAATTTTAAGTGCGAATATCCTTTCCAACTGGACAAATTGCATCGTGGAAGACGACGAATATTTTCGTGTGCCAAGAAATGTCGAGTTAACAGAAACGCTCCACAGAACCTAGCAAAGGAAATGTTTGTGGGGTGTAAACCGCTTTCAGGAATTGTGATTCCTCCTGAGCAATTAGCGAAGCAAAACTATTGATTTAGAAAACGAAAAGTGGCAGAAAAGTCTGCAATTTTATGAGAAAATCTATGCCGTCATATCGTCGATAAAGCATAATTTGTGTTCGCGAGTCGTCTAAATGGTGGCTATTGGGAAAATGCTGCGGACTGATGCAACTGGCAATTTGTGAACGTTTGAAAAATGGTGGCGGTTGGAGCCGTCCTTTGTAAAATTTTTGAGGAAACTCAAAAACTAGCAATGACCTGAATGCTCACTTAAGTGTGCACTGCTGCATTTCGAGCTCTGATGCGTTAAGGGAGTCTGGGATGAAAAAGGGAGCATTAATCGCATTACAAAGAAAGCACTTTGTGAAAACGAACTAATTTGAAATGAAAGTGGTTTTGCTCAGACATTATTTTGATTATTTGGACATTGACTCTTAAGCAATTATAAGATTCCTCACTGACATCCCAGAATAATTTTATCTGATTGAATCAACTTAGAATTGTAGAAAATTGCATATTTCTGACAAATCTTAATCCTCTCAATCGTGTTTCTTTTTTCAAAATTATGAATAATTTCCATTCCAAATAAAATTTTATCGGCTTCACATCTTAACTGCTACAAATACCTTCACAAAATTAATTATTGGAAATGTTGTAATTCAACATCTTCATGTGCATGTTGCAACAATTTGGTGTAAAATCATAGAAATTTTAGAAAATTAAATTATTATCATGCCAAAGCTTAGAATTTTACACTGTGTTGCTGAATTGCACCCAAAATGTATCATAAAAATATCGTGATTAATTTTTCCACGGAAAAAAAAGTTAACTTACCTTAAGTTGAATTCACACTAGTTTTTAGAGTGTGTGAACGGCACAAGTTGTTTAAAGGTTATTGTTTGGTACAGTAACGAATATTATTCAGGAATCACTAAATCGAGTTAATCTTTAATTTCTTCTCATTACTAATTACTATTATAGTTTAAATCAACTACATTTCAAAATGTTATTTTGTATGCTAACATTTTTTAATCTTATGTATAGGATAGGTCGAAAAGAAAAAATAAATTAGATAATGTAACAATGACCAACATTTCATAGTGGCGTCTAAAATGACTTTGAAATAAACTATTTTATTAACTCAAAGTAACATTTCCTTGTTACTAGCATGAATAAATTTTTTCTTTTTCCAAATAGAAGGCACATAACTTACTTATAAAGAAAAATGATTTCATTTCAATGTCATTTCTGGTTATGCATCATCATCATCATTTATGTATCAATTAAAAGAAACGTTTTTGAAGAGAAACCGCCATTGCTTCGGCAGCCTTTGTGTATCTCATCATTTGGATGATTTTTCAAAAACACCATGAAATTGATGATAAAGAATTAGTGCCTAAATAGTCGATTAATCAGAATCTTAATGCATATGCAAGGTATGTACAAGTAAGAAAAAAACTAACGATAAATAGCCAGTACAAAGTCTAAAAATGAAAAGTATTTGTGTTTGCAAAATTGTAAATACAGGAGTAAAAAACCGATGCAGCAACTGCGAAACATTTAATGCTTTAATATAAAAAATTAAACTACTATTGGTTACTTAATATCATTGGCCAAAAAACCCAGTTTTTCCAATCAACTGACATCATCTCCAAAATAACACCTTTATTTGCCATAAACAAGTAATGGTGCTAGTTCTCAAAGAAGCAGTGGGAGCAACCACAGAATTTGAGAATGTTTAAAAGCTTTTTAAAAGCCGTCTGAGCTCTGCGCAGCTGAATAAAAATTAATGAAATATAATCCACCGCCAATATGATGTCACTTTTCTTCTTAGACGCTTTCCTACTTTTACTCGGAAGCCACGATCACATTTTCAAGCAGAACCAAAGCGAAAGGTCTTCAAATAGCGACCTTGTCGAGTTGCTCTCAGCTGTTTGTTGATCCCACACCTGGGGAAACACACACCGGGTGAATTCGATATTTCTTCTACCTCCAGGGCAACTTTTTGCAGCGGCCTTCCAAAAATAGGCAAGTTAACCAAACAGCACAGACATATGGTAGTGCCAGTCTGGGGCCTTTTCTTATATTTCGTTTTTGTGATCATTTGCATATCTCCTACGCAACTTACCATTTCGAGGCAAGTTTGTGATTCGTATATTTTCTTAAAGCACTTACTCGATTTACTACAATTTATCGACTTCTGAGAACTTGCCTAAGAAATGTTGAAAACTCGATAAGATTAGATAGGATGTAATTAGACTTCATCTTAAAAGTAATAGTACCATTTCATGTGTGAAAGATTGGTACAAGATCCTAATTGCAGTCAGGTAAATGAACCATTGGGCCAGAATCGACTCTGAATTAAGTCAGACTTGAGGAGGTGGATAACGTTCTCTTTCCTTTTTTGCGAATTTATTTGCCGGCTGGTCGGGTAGCAGCGCGATCACAGTTCAGTTAGTGATGCAGAGCCGGTTGAAATGAATTCGCGTAATATTTAATGACGCCTTCTCATCTGAAGCTGTCTTCATTCGAAGTATAATTGCAATTAAACGTTAAAAAGCTTTAGTTTTTCTCAATCTCTGCTTGCGTCCGCAAGACCCTTGAAACTGAAATATTTATTGTAGGCGTAAAAAACTCGTGGTGCGATCATGTCTTTCCTTAAAAATCTTCGCAGCTCAGTTTCACGTAAACAGAACGAAACTAGTTCCGCGAGAAGAAGCGAGTTAAACGGTGATAATACACGGAGAAGTACGCGAAGTTTGTTTAGTTCGCGAAAAATCGAAGATCAGCAGTGTGACGGTCTAATTCGGAGTGAGACGTTTACTGTAGATCAACAAGAATCAATTTTTGTTAGAGGCCAAAACGTCCAGAGGCAAAGCATGTTCGGAAGGTTTAGTACCTTCACCAAGAAAAAAAAGGGCAAGGAGAGTAAGCAAAAGATCGATGAGCTCAAAAACGAGAATCTTTCGAGCTCCTACAAGCGGTATCCAACACCTAGTGACGTTGTTTCTAGTGGAAATGATCCGTTTCACTATTTGTACGACCGTGGGAGTCCTACAGCTGTAACGAAAACCGGTCATTCGAAGAAAACTTCACAAAGATCTTCAGTTGACTGTGGCACATATAGGAAGGGAAATTTGCCAATTCAGGTTTTGGATAAGTTGGAAGAAGGTAGGAGTATTTCTGAACCACCAAAATCGAAGCATGAAACTGCGCGCTCTAAAGAAAAGAGGTCGGATTCTGAAGATAAATACAAAACGGTGACGATAAATAGTTTTAGGAAGTCCTTTCGAGAACGATTTCTCAAAGGTCAGAAGGATGTTCCCTACAACCCGGCCTGGTTCGTCGAGGTAGAGGCTCCGAAGACAAATGAGAAAGACATGGAGGATGGTCACAACCAACGACGGGACCTTCTTGTTTTTGAGAATGATCAATATCGGCCCACGGCTCAATCACCTATCCGAAAAGAGTATAAATCCCCTACCAGACAGACGGATCGGTCACCAACGCATCATACAGCCAGATCGCCTACGCGACGTTCCCGATCCCCTGGAAGATCAAATCACACAAATAGGGGTCAATCGCCAAAGCTTTCTCCTATTCGATCTTCCACACAATCTCCGGTTGCCGACTTATATGACCGGCCAAAAGCGCAGCCGGTCAAGAGGAATGAGACTTTTAGGATCGAAAGAGAAATCAATGAACCCGCAATTCGGATTGAGATCAAGAACTCCATTGTACCAAGTGATCCAGGTAGAATTGTTCCCGTAGGAGTGGCCAGGCCTATGCCCTCACCTGTAAATGGGAGGGATCCTAAAATTATCCAGAAACGGTGGACTGATCCCGATCGTCAAAATTTATACCAAACTTGCATTCAAATCACAGATGCACGAGATGATTCGAATCGATATCGTCGTGACAGGAACCCTAACAGCGAGATTTACCAACAAGTGAAGTCTAGGAAACCTCCAGCTTCTTCGGGACCAATAATTACAAACTATTCACCCCTAAAAAGCTACGAACTTCTATCTAAGATCAATCGGAGAGATGAGGTTATATCAAGGGAACGACCTCGGGCCCCTCAACCTCCACAAAATTCACAACTCTACGACAAGCGGTGGCCAGCGGCTCCAACTTACTCCAGTCAGCAGAAGATTTCGGCAGCATACACCACAGACAAAATGGTACGTAGGGAACCAGCCACTAACAACATCCGGAACGGTGTCGCTAACACGAGACGACAAGCTCCAATAAAAACTCCGTGGAGATGAACTAACTCCCCCAGCTGCCGGGATGCTGTCTACTCTGCTGACTACCAGCCACAATCGCCACCATGACTGCTTTTTCTGCTGCTTTCTATAACTTCGCCGCATTCCTTTTCAATTTTGTTAATAATACCACTGGAGTTATGCAATCCAATAAAAAAAGATCAAAAATAACAGAGTTCGTTATTTTCTGACGTCCTCATTTCCCAAGCTTTTATCACACCAAACACTCACCCTTTTTCCTTGTTTTGCCATTCTTCTGCTACGCCTTTGGTTAAAATTGCAAAACTTGATATTTGTGGAACGTTTATTGCAAAAATAAATTAAACTCCCTTCAGCTAACAGAATATTATACTACATATGTATGTACAGTACATGTAAAATTGGTCGACAAAAATGTTTACTCCAAATTTTATAGCGCTTACATAACTTATTACTTGTTAGTTATAAAGTCTGAAAGATTAGAATGATACTGCAAAGAGAAAATATCCACCTAGAAATAAAATAAAATTATTAGAAAAAACGTAAATACCTGCCCTAACCTTGCAAAATTCATACCTGTGCGACACGAATTACCCCTTCTCCGTTCCCGATCAAATAGGTCATCTAGAGCCATAATTTTAGTTTAGTACACTACTTGAATAATGTCGCTAATTATTTTGTAAAAATAAAAATTAATATCGCGCTTCGTTAGATCAAATCGTTGCTAAAAGTAAAATTACTAAAAAAAGGTAGTCAACTTTGGCAAAAAATCTACCAATATGTATAATGGTTGGAGTGAAAAGTTCATTTGAGAAAATACCAAAAAATAACAATTTTATTTTTTAATGTTGTTATATGTACATACTTATATCGGACTACTGTGGAATTTTAACAATATGTACTTTAAACCTAAAAATTAAGTGATTTCTGCCAGTTTATTTTTGATTGGTCATGTGTCAGGTTCTATGAAATGACCCTTATATCGAGACATAAAAATCGTTAGAACTCCCTTCGATTTCTAAAAAAAAAAACAATAGGAAAAAATTAACAACAACAACTTCAAACAACTGCCACTTTAAATTAAAGGTGTGATTGATTTATTTGTGAAATAAATTATTGATTGACATTTACGAGAAAAATTGCTTCGCTTCTATCTTTTGAAGTTATTAATTGCCCAATATGTCCTTTTAATTCATAAGGAAGCATATTTAATTTCAATTAAGGAGATCTATTAAAGACGATCTATTAAAAAGTTGAAAGAAAATCAATTCTCGAATTCTATACATACAACAAGTTATTCTAAGCAATCACTTGGTGGTTGTACTAAAATTAATTATTAACGTCTTTAAGAGCCGGCCGTTATCACTAAAGCGTGTTATAAAATATAATTATTGACGACGTAATTTGTATAAATTTATATATTATATGTATATTTAGCGCTATTTTTGCCATTTTATTCTTAGGAAAGGAAGAAAATAAGGAATCAAATTTTTGTTTCATAAGAGGAATAATACCTACATTTTTTTATTATTGAAATGTTTTCCAGGTTTTTTAAACTATTTCATATAATTTCAATTCATTAATTTAGCGTATTTATACGTCTTTTTTATAGCAGAAATACTCGTATAAAAATTGAAAACAAAATTATTGAGAACAATTTTAAAAAGGTTTCAAGAATAAATAAAACTTAGACTAAAGTTGACAAATAGTACTTAACTATCAAAACAAGTATAATATAAGATACTTAGTGCTACGTTTAATCATTTTGTAATCTATTCGTGTTTATAGTGCAGGTTTCCTCAACTAGTTTTGTATTAGTGCAGTAGTTTTGCCCAGCAATAACAGGGGAGACTTGTAAAATCATTTTAAAGACTTTTATTAAGCTCACTTTATTGTCTGTTTGCTTGGAATTTTGCAAGTCAATTTTGATCAATTTCCTATTATCCAAACAGGCTAAAATTTTGCACACATATAAGTCCCTTAACAACGCAATATAGTATATGTAACATATTTTTAAATCCAATATGGCGGACACTTCCAAGATAGCGGAGTACCTTTTTTTATACAACCCCCTTGATATGGGAATCAAATGAAAGGGTTTGACGAGTAGAATACGAACCCTAATATAGCAGACGTCCCCTTATAATTAAGAGATTTTCTTAAAAAATATTTTTTTTTTCGTTAACTCGTTTAATATTTTAGATTGTTGTACTTGCAGTTTCTTTTTCTAAGTTTTTGCATAGTTTGACGTTACTGGAGAAGTATACGTTAGAATAGGTTGAAATTTCATTTTATAAATTAGTAGCTTATCGATGTTTATGGGTATGCGGCGTTTTTCATATAATTTTAGTTGAATAATATTTAACAGTATGGAAGTTATGCTTCATTATATACGAAATATGTCTATATTTATGGGTGAAATATTTCTATCACGGTATACAGTACATGTATGTATATGATATCCTGATGGTCACAAAGGTGTTTTTATAATCTACAAATGTCTTTATGGTACGAACTATAATATTTATTAAAAAATAAGGAATGGAAGCTGTTTAGAAAAATTTCTTATATTCTTAATTTTTTAAAACTTTAATCAGTATTTTAAGTTAAGAATGAATTTTAATATTCTTAGTTCCGACTTTTGATAATAAACTAAAGCTGAATTAGTTTTGGACTTTGAGTGTTACGCACTCGGCTATAAATGTGGATAAGTTTGGGTATTTATGAAAATTTCCAAAAATTCTTCCACAGACTTATTCCAGAAAGTCTATCGATTAATAAATTGTTAAAAACAAAAAATAATTTTCTAATCCGGAAAATTAAGAATATCCCCTTAACTCCAGTAAAAAAAAAACCGAATGGAATAATATGTAGTTGGTGCTTCGAACCATATAATAAATATATAATAGAAATTAAGTAATTTTTGCTTCATAAAATTTGGTTTTTTGTTTAATTATAACAGCCGTACTGAAAACAAAATCATTTGAGCTTAAATTCAAAATTTTTAGCTATAATTGTGACAGAGATACCTACACAATCTATCAAAAATTGTCAAACCATCACCCAAGTATCAAGTGAAAAAAAACTACCATGCCATAGACAGAATGATCACAAAATCGAAGTTAGGGGCCGTCCTTAAATTACGTAACGCTAAATTCGATGATTTTTGATACCCCCCCACCCCCCTGTAACGGATCCGTAACGGGAAACCAAACCCCCTCTGAAAAATTACGTAACACGCTAAACCCCCCCCCCCCCCCCCATCTTATATTAAGACTGTCAAATTTTCTAAAAGCGATTAAACATAGAACAATAGAAAGTTCTTTTATGATAATGGTTAGAAATAGATACAAATATTTTTACACAGAACATTCGAATTTCATAGATCCCACATAATTATCCTTTTTGTGTAGAATTCTTTGTATCTATTTTTAACCATTTATCATTTACAAATGACCATTTTCTGGAAAATTCTGTTCTTTCCACGGTAAAAATTTTTACAATGCGATTATACTAAAATATATTTTTTCCTTATGAGCTGAAAAAATATTTTTGGCGTTACGTAACTTTTAAAAAGACACCCCCTCACCCCCCTGTAACGCTTCATAACGCTGCTACAGACCCCCTCCCCCCCCTCCGAGCGTTACGTAATTTAAGGACGGTCCCTTAAGAATTTTGGTCAGCTTCTTAGTTACTTGGAATACTGCGGCTTTTTAATAAAATGTTAAACAACATTTATAAGGCATACTTGTTCTATAAAAAGTGGTTTTTATTATTTAATGGAATTTATCTTAAATCTTTTAAACCTTTTCACGAAAATAATCAAGTGGAATGCAATAGAATTTATTGACTTCTAATGAACGCAAGTGAATGCATGAGAATTCAGTTAACAGCATGTACATTTTTCTTTCATTTATAATTCTTAAGAACAATGAAAGAATAAAAAATGTAAATGTTTCTTTTCTTAATTAAAATCAAAATAAGCTGTATTCTTTAATAACTTTCGGTCCACAAAAACATTTAACGACATTTTAAAGGGGTAAAGGATTTGGAATACCCAAATTAGGGATTTCCATTTAAAAAAAAATAAAAGATTGATCTTCGAATTTAGCAGGACTTCCAATTTCTGTAAATAAATAGTAGATAATGCAAACGACTGCTATCAGCAAAGCCATCAGTTAATTTTCTTAGAGTACCATTGAAATTGAATTTAATGAAACAATAAACAAAGATCAGAAATAACAGAGTTTGCTGTTTGTTCACCTCCTCACTAGGAGACATCCTCCCACACAGTTGTTAAAATAAGAGTTTTGGGAACTTTGGTATTTTCAGCATCGTTTGTCATTCCGCGATTACACCAAGGACACACCCTCGAGGCAGCGCAAAGTGCAGGGTGCTGCAGCTTCCCGCAGCGGTTTCGGAGCAATTTAGAAAGTTTGGACAGGTCATCATCATCAAGTAGCTCTTCCGCTGCAATTCCGAGAGCCCTGCAAAATTTATGCTATCGTTCGCCACCATCGCGGTCTAGGCGGCGGCGATGAGCTCTAATTCCAGAAAGTCCTGAGCGCTGACACTGACTGGTGGTGATTATGGTCGTGTTCGGCGGGAAGACACCAATTTTTTAGTTCCACCAAAGTTAGGGACGTTCTGCATATTGGGCAGGAGCAAAACGCCCTATTTAAAATTCTCCTATGGGCTGGGGGCTTACACTTTCAAAGTTGGATTACGGTGCACCGCAGCGTCAAGGAAGGAACGACGGAAATGAACGTAGTAACGCCGAAGCAGAAGTTTCCTTTTGCGGGTAGTTCTTGCAACAGTCTTTGCACCTTCAGGCAATGCCACAGTGGACGACGGAAACCACAAAGTTTTCCACATTTGTCTCCCGCATATTATTACAACTTTCTCAGAAGATTCCCTTTTCTGGTAAATGATTTTAACTTCATGTTGTATTTTTATTAGGAGTGAAAAGCTCTCTTATATTGAGAAAATAAAACACAAATGTAAGCGTAATTGAAATGAAAAGACTATTTTTAAAATCAAATGGACAACAAAAAACCATAAATTTGGATGAACAAAAATTCACTTAGAGAAAACTCCCCATCTTTATTGGTCCGTTCTCCAATGCAGAGGTTAACTAACGACGAACCAGGCAAAATTGCGCCATTCCGTTCCATTTTCTTATTTGCGTCATTTTCTCTCTTGCTCGTGTTTTGGTCAACCTGGCTAACTTTTTTCATGTGTGCGTTTTAACCAAAAGTAATAGTCACACATTCAGCAACTATTTTGTACAAGAATAAGTGACAGCGTCACAGCTATCCCACCGGTTGTCAAAACATCATTGCACTAATTATAACACTTTGAAAAATGTATGCGGTAATTCCAGCCCAGCACTAAAAGTAAAATTGAGCAGTTTTTCCGCTCAAAAAGTGGTAAAAACTCTTCCAGATTAGACTTTTGCCCGAAGATGTTTTGTCAGCCGGGAGGCACAACTACAGGCAAAGATTTGTACTTTCCGCAGTCTAGTCGAAATAGGATTTTTTGATTAAATGAAAATTTTGAAATTTTCCATAGGTGTTTATTGATATCAAAACTTCAAAATGGATGTTTTTTGTTTTTAATTTTTCATCAATATTCAAAAACGGTTATGCGAATACCAAAAATAGTTATCACAAAATTTCACGAATTTCCGTCCTATTTATTAACAGGGTCCGAACTTTGAACTTTTTCACTGCTCGCTACATTATCGCTACTTTCTTCATTGAAATAATCTCAACTTCTGAGCCGATAGTTTAAAATCTAATATCTAAATATTTTATATTTATACTCGTTTCAATCAAAACTTTCCCAGAAATATATGTATTTTAGTATAAAATTTACCGAGTCTTTGAATTTTGAGTTTTGCACTTAGTCAAAATTTCAATAGTATCACGAATTTTGTCGTTATCGAGATAAAGATTAATTTTTGGTCAATAATATATATCCGGAAAAAAAAGTTGAATAGTTTAAAATGATTTTCAGTCCGTCCGAGATACATCGATACTGTCAAACAGATAGGCCTTCCTAAGTATTCCGCATATCATACGGTTGAATAGGCTTTCAAGTGAAGTTCAAGAAAAATTCAATTTTTGTTAGACGTATCCTAAAGGTACGGAAAAATCGGAAGCTATACAGGTTCCTTTTTTCCGTATACGAATATTACATATCCAAAAAAAATATATCTCAAGTTTAATAACCAAATTTCTTTTTAAAATGTGACATTAATAATTGGAATTGTAAATAACAAGTGGACTAAGGTGTAAACCGTTGAAACTTTGATAATTTGATAGAGTATTATACAAGAAATCTGTATAAGAAATAACTATAATCTCTTTAACGACGCTGTTTAATACTTATAGATAAATTTTTCAGCTCTTCAACAACACTTTAACGATACTAGTTTTCATTTTTCTTTGAAAGCGTGCTAGCGTCATTTTTGCCATATTTGATCGGCGGGGTGTAGTATACATATATTTTTATAATACCAAGTAAGTATAAACTACTATTATTATTATTATTTAGGGGGTGCAATCCATATAATGGGCACTGCGATCAGTCTTTTGTACCAAAACCCCGTAAGTGGAGGAGACCCTCCGCTACCCTAACGATATCCAAAAGATAACCTATACCCATCGACGAATTATGGACCTCAGCCGAACTCAAGAGCTCTTTACTGAAGTTCTAACCCGCACTAGAGCCGGACAATCACACAGGATATTAACTGCGCTTTCCTCGCCTTCTTGACATACGTAGTCGATATTTCGTCTCAACTGAAAAACCTATTTTATATAGGTGATGTCTAATCCTATGATGACCAGATAAGTAGCCCACTAGCAACCTGAGGTCCGCTTTTTTCAAGATGGTGGTGTCGGTGAATACGTAGCGTTTAATAAGCTCCTTAGTTTGACATAATTCTGGAGCATTATCGCAGATAGAATTTCACCCATCTGTCTACCAGTTTTGGCTGAATACTATTATATTTTGTATTATTTATTATTATTTTATATTATGTCTATGCCCCGCCCCCTAGGTCTATTTACGCTATTTTCCATGAAAGAATTGGTTAAAAAATTTAGCAATGCATAAACATTTTCGCCTTTCTGAAATTTCGAAAATTTTTGAATACTAAAAAAAAAAAACAAAAACAAAAAAAAGTTGGTCTTATAATACATTTCATAATTTCATATGCTACATATATACCCAGATACATATCTTTTGAATGATTAAAGGGATGATAATATTTAAGCTTTAATGGAAACGTAAAATCATCCTTTCGATTATATGGTGCCATCCAAATCGAATCCCTACAAGCTGTTAAGAAGTGGATGCTCGATTAAAGGTAATTTCAAAACAAGAGCAACGATAGTTGAAAAACAAAAAACGGCTACGTACAACGATAGCTAGATTCATTATAGATATTGATCATATATTATTTGAGAGCAATGAAGAGGAAAGTATTTTATTTATTAATTAGTACTGAATATATTTATCTGATCCTTAAAGAATTAGATATACATACCTGTGTAAAAAATTTCCAAAGATCCCAATTTTTTGACCGGCCATATAGTGATATGTGAGGTTCCCTACACTTTCTCGGTTGAAAATTTAACGATTTTTATGGTACTGATAAATTAATAAAGAAAACCTTTTTTAAGTCCATAATTGTTCTGTCATATACTTTAAATCTTCAAAAAATGTTTATATAATTTTTTAAATTATTTTTATAGGGTTTCTGTGCAACCTCTCATAGAAGCCATTTTGAACATTTTGATCTGCTGAAGTGCAGGATTGCGACTCACTGGAACGTTAGAAAAAGAAACCAAAATATATCCTTAGAAAAGGTATGACTTTGGCAAAAATTCACGAAATGGAGGACCTTCAAAGCTGGGGTCTCAAAAATAGCATGTTTTTTTCGTAAAAAAATACGTTTACAGTTTTGACAAACGAATTTTCATATATAAAATTTATTTTCGTTCAATCACCTATAGTCTATAACTTCGAGAGTATTTAAAATTTTCATCTGAAATTTTCAGAGAATATACATATTACTTAAATATGATTACTTTCCTTTCTAAAAAGTCGATTTTTCCGATCCAAGAAAGTTTAAGGTCCCCTTAAACAAATTACATTTTCCCGTGGGCTCAAATCGTGAATCTATTTCGAGAAAATATTCCTAGGTCAGTAATTTTTCCGAAGATGATGGATTTACATATTTTGCTCATTTTGTTATTGATCAATAACTTTAACTTCTATAAGTATATGCTTACTTTCTATAAGTCGACTCTCTATTTTGCTTCGTGGGGAAAGGCCCTAAATATCAACATGTAGACTAAATATAGACACTTATATGAAGCTCCGTGAATCAATGACAGAATTCTAGGAAGAAATTGCAAACTTGTTGAAAATCCCAATTCCGACAGGAATATCCAGTGTCGTGAAGATCTTTAAGCATTACTTATCTTTTAATATTTTCATCTTAGGTACTTTCTCATTGAGAACATGTCAGTAATCCCTTTTATCTGGGAGGAATTTCCCAACAATTCCACCAATACCACTTTGAGACTCTACCAGTGGCTTCAGTGATTTTCAGGGAAAGTAGCTTAGAAGTGCACCCATAACTAGAACATAAAGAGCCCGGAGCCGTTTGTTAGAGTGTCACTCGAGCGGACATGAAAGCGCCGGAAAAAACCTCAAACACTTCCAGGATAGACTGGAGACTGGAGAGCATCCCGGCGCTCCGTTGCATGCGCCCCGGCAATGCGAGTTATTGTCCCCATCAATTTGAATCTAACAAAGTCTGACATGAGTGGGGCTCCGGGAGCGAAGATACGTCACCGTAAACAAGTGGGTGACAGGGTTCAAATCCAGGGGATGCCTCCATTCAGACTCGAACTGCCCCAATGGAGCGTAAAAATCCCTTTCATTCCGAGGCACTCTGGCCGCGACGTAGGGAAGGAGCACCCTGGGACTTGGCTAGCGCTTTCAAACGCATTGCAATTTTAAACGGCTTTTTAAAAGTCCACCCATCCTTTCACACTTAGCCCCTGTGCTGCGCTCAGAATCTGCTTTTGGCTCGGAAAAGCGATTTTCTTACAAGAATAGGAAAAAAAACCTCATCTGGATAAGTGCAAACTCATCTCGCCTGAGCCGCAGCGCAATTTATCAGATTGCCAACTGTATGGCAAGCGTGATCTTCAGATTCGCTTTAATTTTCACCACAAGGACTTCTGCTTCAGAGATTGATTCGAGTCGATTGTTTTCTCGAATTATTTGCCAAAAAATAGAAAAAAAAAAGTGCCAAGACGATATCTGAGCCACAACCTGGCTGCCCTCGGCTGATGGGCCGCAAGTAACCTACTTTACGTGTAAACAAGCGAAGTCATCATACAATTTTCGTCTCGCCCCCGCGCTCGCTTCAGCATATTTGCTCAAATCGAAAGGGCTGGCATCCTTCCAGATGAATCTCGTCTGAATCTCAGAATTCCTCTCACCCTCGGCTCTTTTGCACTATGCTTTTTTTTTATTCCTCTCCGCAGCATCCCTGCAGCCGGGTGAAATGAGTTCGCTTGGTGGTGTATAAAATTTAGGCCACGGTACCTGCCGCGATGATGAGCATTATGCAAAACGGTGGAAAACCGAAAAAAATTAGGTAGAAAACAAAATTGACAAGATTCGCGCTCCAGGCCCTTTTTTTTAATTTTCTAATCATTGCCGGAGGTCAGCATCGGAAATAATGTTTTACGCTAAGACGGCGGGGGCGGGCGGGAGCTACAGCTGCAATGCAGCAAGATGAAAGGGGTGCACATCGTTGGGATGCTGCGGAGAAATGCTTCCGCATTCAGATGCTGAAGCATAAACAGACATAAAAAGTTCAATGAAATATGTACTTGAGGAAAAAATCTTACGATTCCTCCTCAGCCGGAGTTGTTAAAAAAAGTAGTGATGAGCAAAACAAAACTAAGACCAATACTTTGATAATTTTGGTATTGGTCTTGGTCTTACAACAATGGACTTAGTCTTGGTCTCGTTTGCAAGACTCTTGCAGTCTTGTATTTTCATACCCAATTATTTTGTATAATTAATTTACTCGTAGTTGGGAAGTATTTTGTAAATAAAACGATGAAATGATTTAAAGCTTCTTACACAGTTTAAGTAGTCAACAAATAAACAAGAAAAATAAAAAATATAGAGGAAAATGATAAAGTTTGACTGAACGAATTATTGAAGTAATTTCCTTATTTCTTATTTTATCGAACTATTGATCGATGTGAAATTTAATTCATTGAAACTGTTTATCAATTTAAACTGCAACAAATTGCTTCTTTTTCTTTTGCGCACCCACTCTTCCACACAACGGGGTTCGTGCGTTATGTTTTCGCATATTTTAGACTATATCTTTATAACCAATTCACCAACCATTTTGGAATCCTTGAAAGTAGACCTTTTAAACTAATACCTAATATATAAGTATTTCATAATTTTTGATTGTCGAAATATGTGCGCGTCACAAAGACCTAATATTCTGCCAAATTTCAAATTCCTACGTTACTTCGTTTTCGAAAAAAAATTCTATTACAAACCGACGCGACGGACGCTGATACGGAATCTTAAAAAACTATATAATAATCATATTATGTTTCTGGAATGTCTTCTTCAAGTAGAAAAATAATAAAAAAATATGTAAAATTGATTTTTTTTTTTAATTAAATTGTTGGTTTTTAGAATTTGTTTTGTATAATTAAAAACGCTTCCAAAATTCTGAAATTTAAGTTGAATGTAGAAAATCGTCATAGAATGGAACGGGCCGATATTTTTTTAATTGTTCATTATTTTTGGCTTAACAACTGATTTCATTCAAATGTAAGACGTGCTTACTAAAAGTGGAAATGTTAGTAGCAATACCGTGACCAAGACTGATTTTCCTCATCACTAGTTGGAGGAGGCTGCTGTTGGCCTGTCCCCCTGCCAGACGTTATGTGCTCCTTTAACCTGGCCTGGGCTGGATCTTAATTCTGTTCTCAGACCGATCGATTTTTTGCTTTTTGTTTGATTTGCTCAGAGGAGGATGTGCATGAAAAATTAAGGAAATTGCCGGGAAGTACCGAAACAACAACTCTTCTCTATCCCCCCACACACAGCTTTGAATCGGGATCGGGATAAACAGCGAAATTTGTCTGCACAAGATAACAAAGGATACATCTAAGGATCTGGGTAATTGGAGTAGACTAACTATGGAATCATTCCTGCAACGCAAGCAGAATTTTTTATGTGACGGAAATCTTACTGTTTCCTTATTTAACAGAGGAGCTTTGCTCTTCGGCAAAATCCCTCGTACGCGACCCCGTTTTATATTAGCTACAAAGGCATCTCCTCGCATAAGTTCACATTCTCCTCCTTCGGAAATACTTTTCCCTGATAGCTTATTACCAATGCCGAAAAGGCTGCACATACCAGAACAGAGCCATTCCCGAGATTAGATATTATTATATTATACCATTAGCAACTAGTGGTCTATGAATAGATTGAACGCTGATATTACAGAATTATACCGATTTCAATTGGTACTCATTGTGTTACTGAAAAATACCATATATTATACATAAATATTATATATTGACACATCAAGGAAGGTCAACAGCGGTTAAAATTGCTCGACAGATAGATAATGTAGAATGTAGATAGTGTGGGACAATATTATTGAACTGATAGTAAAGATGAAATATTTAATTCATAAAATGATAATCTATTTTGTAGAATGTCTATACATATAATGACGAACGTCAACATTTAGAAATTATAAAATCTTTTAAATCTTCTCTTGCAATGAAAATTATAGTTTCTGAGTAATAGAGATAATGTAATTTTTATGCAAGATAACTAGTGGAAAGTTGTTTGGCGTAAAAAATGAAAATCCTCGGACGAGATCACCATGCAAATAAATACATTTTCATGGCACTTTTTAGACCTTTAAGACCTGATACTAAAATGTTTATTCATTAGAATTTACCGATCTTTATTTGTTTAATGGTTTATTGCGTTATTTATGTTTTTGGGTTTGGTAAATACGTATGCAAGGTTGAAAATACATATAAGGAATATAGTTTTCTAACGTCAAACAATTGAAAAAATTTGCTTCAGAACATACATACATATATATAAATAAATTTCTACACTTAGAAGAAAATACATAAGCATTAAGCCCGCGACTTCGTACGCATGGATTACAATAAATTAAGTAGCAACCAAATTAATACAGCCTAATGCCAAGCCTACTAAAGGTTTTAAATTACAAATATTTACAAATTCAAATTTTAAATACATTGAGGAAATACTTAAGTAAGCTTCATAAGTACATTTATTAAAATTTAGATATGTAAACGTGTAAATTATGATTTTTATGGTGATTTTTTTTGCTGATTCCACTTCAAATCGACAATCGGCTGGCATCGACTATTTTTAATTTGGATGAAATTTATTTGAAATGTTTGTTATAGTATTAAATGAAATTCCACCAAAAGATATTGGAAAACAATATCTTTTTTGTTTAAATTTATTAGAAAATGAAATTTTGTAGATTTGTTGCGTTTTTCAAGTTGTTTTTTTAAATATCACTAAAACGATTGAAGATAAAAATTTAGTTTTGGATTCATTTTAAGATAATATAGATACATATATAATAATTATACTGTTCCAGAAAATGATAGGAACACCTGTACTAAGTGTTATTGAAGATATTTGGATTTTTCTGAAAATTGCTTCCAGGGAACAGTACAAATATTTTTTATTATCATTGAATTGAATAATATAATAATAATTATACAGTTTCAGATGCAAATGAAAGAATTACTTAAATCGGCTCAATAGTTTTCGAGACTCTAAAAAACTTAAAAAAAACACGATTTCTGTCACAAAAAACTACTGGTGTAAATTAATGCAAAAATGTTAATTAGTGTAAATTTATAGCCTATAAAACTGTGGCGTTATAAGCTTTCTATCAGTAAAAGAACTATCCTCTTACATATAAACAAACACTCTCTCAAAGAACTTATAAAGTGTTTTCTACGTTCACCTCCTCCAAATTTTCGATTGCGATTTTAAGGATGAAGGACTGATTTTATGGGGAAGTCTCCAAACAAACGTTGAGACCATGTATTATAGAATCTATTGAAATACCCCTATTGAGACCTTAACGAAAATAAACTATAACAACGAAATTAAAAAAAATCATATCACGATATCTTCAGTAGTTTTTCCATGATGTGCGCACAGACACGAAGCGAGTTACGATTTTATTCATTTAGCTACAGATTTGTCAAAAGAGATTAATAAGATTTATTTTCTAAATTTTAATAATTTCATTTTTTCAATTTTATATTAATTGAAATTTTTGTATCTGTATTTAAATACGTATATGCGTCTTTCTCACAAATTTTGAAGAATTTGAGATAAATAAAACTGCTTAAAACGTTAAAACGTGTTAAAGATTTCTTTCCCAAAAGTGAAGACCTTCAGATAGAAAAGTAGAAAGCCTCGCTTCTAAAATAATTTAATTTAAGAAATTGAAAACTTAAATTTACAGTTAATTTGCATACTTCGTTTAAAAAAATATTATAATTTAAAAAAAAAAAATAAATCAAAAACTTAAAAAGCAACGTATAACCATTTTAGTATGTAGTGTAAAAATCCATTTCAAAAGTAATAATAATAATCTGATTACTGGCGAATTCGTTCGGGGTATAAACCTAACGACTCTCCACTAAACGCGCTCGTGAAAAATTTTATTTCTTCAATGAATTTATCTGAGCACTTAACAGCAAATGTTTAAAATATAAAATTGATAATTTATATATGGCGAAAATATCGAATATTTTATTAAAGTATGTAATTGTGAATGACTTTGCTTTTATGTATTGTAGAGTTGAAGGTTGCTCTCTTTATGACTCTTTTTGAACTTTATCTACATATAAAATACAGTGGTTTTCTTTTATTTCTTTAGTTAATAAAATATTTTTTTTTATTATTTCAATGAAAGGATTTATTTAAAATTTAAATAATTATTTATAAACTGGACTGTATGTTGGATGATTTCAAGTCAAAACTCAATTTTTTAAAACAAAATCAACTGAGATGAAAATCAAAAGGTTGCTTTTAAATAGCTAAAAAATAGTTAAAACTGACTGAGTAGTTGAAACTTGTGAAATTGAAACCCCGGCAGTATAATCCAACTGCAATTATTATGTTTCTTAAGGTCGTTTATGACTACTTGCATTACAAATTTGCAAATGCCTGTTTGAAATTCCAATGTAATTTTATATCTAAAAGTTTACCTTTCGGATGTAAAATTGGATCGTTGCGTTGCTAAAATTTCTCACAAACTATCATTCAAAATTTACGAAATCACAAATGGGTTTCTATTATGCAAGCGAATTCATTTAACTTTAAATTTGAAGATGTAAAATTGCATTGAAATTTTACACCCTCAACGGAATTATTTTACGTACTGGTCTAACTTTTCAAATAACGGGCTGAACTAATTTAACGCAAAGTTTTAATTTTGCATCAATGAATTTTGATTAAATTACATTTTGTCGCCATTTTCCATTTAAAATTTAATTTAATGATACATAATGTATGTACTTAGATGATTCTCTTGAAGACTCCTATCGGTTTCGAAAGTTATACATATGTATATTATATTCGAAACTATTATTTCTAACTCTGACCCTTATAATTTGTACTGGGCAATACAATAACAGTTATTATTTTTTGGTATATATCCTTTTGCTTATATTATTTAAAGCTTTCTACCACGAATTACGAATCAAAGTTTCTCGAAATAAATCAAAATGCCATTATTTCGAAAAATATTATATCTAATTAAATCCGAGGAGGTTCTGAAATTAAATAGTTACATCTAATACAAGTTTTTACTTAGCTTTCATCTAGTATTGAAATTAAAAAGAAACATTATTTTTGAAATATAAATGTCAGTATTAAAGTTAGAACTCCTAATTTAATTTCATATACTATAACTACCACTATACAACTCCTTGGTTGGTAATTCGAAAGACTAATATTAATTCAAAGTTCTTTTATAGTTTGTTAATTCTTTTATGTATGTGTTCCGATAACGCGAGAGATTTTTCGAATGAGAGTAGAATTAAAATATTTTTACTAATTCTAAAAGGATCGAAAAACAAAAAATTAAATAATTTCAACGTTCGGATATTATTTCATTTGAAAGCTAACAAATTGATTTCCCTAATTGCATATGCTATGTATGGCATTGTTATATTTCTTGTGGTTTAGCTTTTGATATATTGCCAAAACATTTGGATTTATGTGAAACTATTTCAGAAAAAAAGCTGTTTATTTTTAGCTGGTATTCGGAATTCAATTGAGATATTACTCGTATCGTAGCAATTTATTGTTATTGTATAAATTAATATTCAGAAAGAACTTAATTTCAATTAACCCTTAATTACATTTTGTGCATTGTGTAAATATAAACTTTAGAGTGTATGTAAATACACGGCATAAATTAACACACAATTTCAGAGCTGGAAGCTGTTGTTTTTTCAACAGAGAGGAATTTGCTAAAATGACATCTAGAAAAAAATTCAAAAGGTCGTCACAAGATATACAATCCCGCACTTTAAGAAGAACAATTTTGGTGAACTGCAGAGAAAAATAATGCGTAATAAGGTTAAGTTAAAGAACATATTCCGAAACTTCATTTAATTGTCTTCGGAATGCAAAAGAATAAAAAAAGAATAAAAGCATTTAATTACTATGAGATAGGAATGTTATCGGTAAGTTATAACATCTTAAAATTAAGTCTTGTTTTAGCATATTGTTAAGAGAAACCAAATGGAAATGGATTTGTTTTCCCCACAAAACATGTTTGCGTTCGATAATTTTTAAATAACTTCCTCCTTTAGCTAAATTTCTTCAACCCTAAGGCCCGTTTCATACGAAAGAGAAATTTCTCGACGGCACCTTCGGGGTTATTCCTGCGCGAAAACCTTGTCGTAAATGAGGCACTACACACCACTACATAGAATTTTACAACTTTTGCGTAGTTTAGTGTCTCATTCAAAACAAAGTTTTGGTTAATCGCGCGGTGCCGCATGCTTGTATTTTGCCCAGAAGCATTGGTTTTATTTAACCAATATTCTAAAATAAGTGGTTAATTTAGGGACGTTTTTCTGATGGTAAATTCATGCTTTTCTTTCAATTCCGATGAAAATTAAAAGGATTTTCGTAATATGTTCTCTAATTTGTCATTTATTACGCGTTATTTGTTTGCGAAGGTCACCAAACTTTTTCGATTTTAAAAAGTGCTACATAGGTTCAGGGAAGCGTATATTTTAAGGGGCTCACGAAGGAAAGTTGCATAGTGCGATTTCTAAAAGTACAAGATTATATCGCGGGTTTACCTTTTGGATTTTGTTTGCTAGATTGCAGTTAATTAACACACTCTGCTTAAAAAACTTCAATTTTCACTTCTGTAAAAGCGTACTGTTTTTACAAGATTTTATTTACCTTCACTTTTCCGCATGTTTTAAAATCTTGCTATTTGACTTTAAGCTACTTTCCCATGTTTGATTGAGCTGGAATTTTGCATACATACTCTTTTGTATGTATAAATCTGATAACAATTCAATTTTATTGTACCATTGAGCTGGTTCTTCAATGTAAATATAAAAATTTGCTTTACTTGCTATGTGGATAGTACTTGCGAATATTTTACTAACAAATTTGTTATTCAGCTAATTACAAAACACATTGGCTTTGCGAATGTCGGTAGTTCGACTTAATAAAATTGAAGCTGGATCCAATTATCCTACATCAACCGGGGGCAATCTGCCTTGACATAGAGCGGTCTATTATTCATACTATTAGCAAATATCGACTGACGTGATCACAAAACACAATCACTGGCTGGTGTCAGTTAAATTAGCAATCAGAAGGCATCCCTAGGGAATGTTTCTGCTGCCCATCGATTCCGTCCCAAAGGTGCACAAAATCATGGTGCCCGGGCGGACAATCAAATTAAATCAGACCGCACTGGCTGCCGTGTCATCTGCCGGAAGCAATTGTAGTTACCCACATCCCAAATAAAGTGCAGCACATGTGTAAAGTGTAAATAAAACCCCGGCGGCCGCATCCCCAAATGAATTCGGAAGCAGTGGCGGTCCTTTTTCTGGAAGCATTCTCCACTGGGGGAGCCATTGTTATCGCCGGCGTCTATCTGACTTTTCCCGGAGCACTTAAGAGTTGGCTCCCTGCAGTGATTTATCGAGCACAGCGCTATCGGATTTCCAATTAAATGCGGTTACCGCACCGAACTAACCCGACCGCCCCTCGCCCCCGCTGCTGTTAGTAGCTTTTATCGTGTGAAATTTCCTTCACAAAACCCACAAAATGCCCATCCCCCCGATCTGCCAAAGAACTGACCTCGGAGCCCGAGCGCTCTGTGGGGCTCCCTGCCCCACTGACTGCAAATCACTTGGAGCACCCCAACAAATTTTTGGTGGAGCAGGTCTAAGGATCCGGGGGACCCGTGCATGGAGCCACTCCAGCGTGCCAAATCGATAAACACCTGCGGTAAGCTCGGCGGTGAGATGAATGTGGGACGTATTTTGATCTCGTCGCTGTTTTTCATTCAATTCAGAACAAATTCCTTTTCCGGCACACTTGGAACGGTCCCGAATTGCTTATCTGGCACGACAATTTATCCTTTGAGTTTTTGATAAATGTGACGCCCTGCTTGCGACTGTGTGCATCGCACCAGGCGCTAAAATCACTGCAATCGAAATAATGGAAAAAAATCGTAGTTTTCACACTATCGTTGCACCATCATTGAATTCGACAGGAACAAATTTCGGGATGATTCATTCCGCGGTTTGCTATCGATTGAGGTTATTTAGGTCCCCGAATGCGTTTATAGAAGGTCATAATTATTTAAATATTAAAATAGCCGGAAAACCTGCTAACTTCGAAAAAACACAAAACCCCTTAAATCACTGTCATATGATTTATAATACGGATGTGCTGCATCATCCTACAAAAAAAAATCAATATTTTGTATTATTTTATTCGTGGTGCATAGTATTTTTTGGAATTTCATAGATAATTTTCTTCTTTCCAGGGTGTGGTTATTAGAGAAGTTGAAGAAGGAACACGTTGCGAACAGTGCAACAATATTTGTGCTGGGTTTTCACCACACGAGTGGAGGTAAGTTTCCATTGGTTTTTATATTTATTTAGTCTCGAAACTTATATTTTCTAAAATGTTTAATTATTACAAGTTTACGTATGGCCGATTTCACTGTGCGAGCTTAAGCTAAGTTCGAGGTGAAACTTAAGTGACGGCAATATTTTTGTCAGAAATTTGTCAGCAGCGCACTGTCTAGACATCCTAAACCGCGAAAAAGAATTAACGTCATTAAAATGATCAAAACATTTTTTTGTATGGAATCTTTTGATGCATGTAACTTGAACAATCACTTCATAATATTCTTCATTACTTACATCAATTAAATCTTTTGTATTACTATTAATTTTTTAAATAAAAATACAATTTTCGAATCCACTTTCTTTATTTAGAGATATTTTTTGAAATATCATGTGAAAAATTCAACAAGTAAACAGTGAAATCGCGCATTAGAAATTTATAACTCAATAAAAACTTTTTAACAAAAAAATTAAACCGCCGAAAAATCTGAAAAGCAAAAAATAATAAACCTTTTTTATTTAACCTTCATAACTAAGTTCTTAAACTAATGTAAGTACATATACCTAAGTAATTTTGAGTCGGCGCCAAACATCGTCGGGTTGCTGTCTCGCTGACATTAACTTCGTGAACGCTCGGCATTTTCCGGCCGCGTCGCCGCCGCGCATCACGCTTTACGTAATTATTAATTAATGTGCTTGGCGCCGACTCAAAATTACTTAGGTATATGTACTTACATTAGTTTAAGAACTTAGTTATTAAGGTTAAATAAAAAAGGTTTATTATTTTTTGCTTTTCAGTTTTTTCGGCGGTTTAATTTTTTTGTTAAAAAGTTTTTATTTTATAATTTTTTGTGGCTATAATACAGAGACTGAGAGGTCTACACATAAGAGATTGACAGGTCTAAAGCTCATTCATCGTGAGGTTTTTTTACACGCTTTATATTAGCTTCACTTGTAACTAACTATGTATGTAAGAAAATCTTGGAATGTTAATTTGACCCACTTCCCGGTCTTCGATTAGGATGAAATTTTGCACACGCTCTGAGTTCTGATGACAATACATGACTAGCTAAGAAACATCATTACAAATCCAATATGGCGGCCTCCCCAAGATATGAGATGAGAAACTACATTTTTCAGTGAAGTAAGCATGGAGAAAGCTGTCTTATTTCCCTGACGATATTCGACTTCAAAATCATAATGCTGAAGGAAGGCCCTTTTGTAATTTTTAGTGCGTGCTAAAAGCGTGTTTTTTAGTTTTTTAAACTATTATATTATTTTATTTTTAAATTAATTGTAATACACAACTCAGCATTAAAATCTGCGAGTGAACAATAAATCACCCCTATTTTCCCACCTTTAAGGTAGGACTTTTTTTTCCAAATTTATATGGGACCAACTTCGAGTTATATCCTATACAAAAAAACTTTTTAACAAAAAAATTAAACCGCCGAAAAAACTGAAAAGCAAAAAATAATAAACCTTTTTTATTTAACCTTAATAACTAAGTTCTTAAACTAATGTAAGTACATATACCTAAGTAATTTTGAGTCGGCGTCAAACATCGTCGGGTTGCTGTCTCGCTGACATTAACTTCGTGAACGCTCGGCATTTTCCGGCCGCGTCGCCGCCGCGCATCACGCTTTACGTAATTATTAATTAATGTGCTTGGCGCCGACTCAAAATTACTTAGGTATATGTACTTACATTAGTTTAAGAACTTAGTTATTAAGGTTAAATAAAAAAGGTTTATTATTTTTTGCTTTTCAGTTTTTTCGGCGGTTTAATTTTTTTGTTAAAAAGTTTTTATTTTATAATTTTTTGTGGCTATAATACAGAGACTGAGAGGTCTACACATAAGAGATTGACAGGTCTAAAGCTCATTCATCGTGAGGTTTTTTTACACGCTTTATATTAGCTTCACTTGTAACTAACTATGTATGTAAGAAAATCTTGGAATGTTAATTTGACCCACTTCCCGGTCTTCGATTAGGATGAAATTTTGCACACGCTCTGAGTTCTGATGACAATACATGACTAGCTAAGAAACATCATTACAAATCCAATATGGCGGCCTCCCCAAGATATGAGATGAGAAACTACATTTTTCAGTGAAGTAAGCATGGAGAAAGCTGTCTTATTTCCCTGACGATATTCGACTTCAAAATCATAATGCTGAAGGAAGGCCCTTTTGTAATTTTTAGTGCGTGCTAAAAGCGTGTTTTTTAGTTTTTTAAACTATTATATTATTTTATTTTTAAATTAATTGTAATACACAACTCAGCATTAAAATCTGCGAGTGAACAATAAATCACCCCTATTTTCCCACCTTTAAGGTAGGACTTTTTTTTCCAAATTTATATGGGACCAACTTCGAGTTATATCCTATACAAAAAAACTTTTTAACAAAAAAATTAAACCGCCGAAAAAACTGAAAAGCAAAAAATAATAAACCTTTTTTATTTAACCTTAATAACTAAGTTCTTAAACTAATGTAAGTACATATACCTAAGTAATTTTGAGTCGGCGTCAAACATCGTCGGGTTGCTGTCTCGCTGACATTAACTTCGTGAACGCTCGGCATTTTCCGGCCGCGTCGCCGCCGCGCATCACGCTTTACGTAATTATTAATTAATGTGCTTATTTGGCGCCGACTCAAAATTACTTAGGTATATGTACTTACATTAGTTTAAGAACTTAGTTATTAAGGTTAAATAAAAAAGGTTTATTATTTTTTGCTTTTCAGTTTTTTCGGCGGTTTAATTTTTTTGTTAAAAAGTTTTTATTTTATAATTTTTTGTGGCTATAATACAGAGACTGAGAGGTCTACACATAAGAGATTGACAGGTCTAAAGCTCATTCATCGTGAGGTTTTTTTTTTAAATTAATTGTAATACACAACTCAGCATTAAAATCTGTGAGTGAACAATAAATCACCCCTATTTTCCCACCTTTAAGGTAGGACTTTTTTTTCCAAATTTATATGGGACCAACTTCGAAGTATATCCTATCCAATAAAAAAAGAATTATCAAAATCGGACTACTCTGTAAAAAGTTATGCGTGGTCATACATTACAATTAGTGAGTGAATAATCAATCATCCCCTGTTTTCCTACCCTTATAGGGTTGGAATTTTTTTTCAAAATTTATATGGGACCAACTTCAGGGTATACCCTTTCCCATAAAAAAAGAATTATCAAAATCGGACTACTCTATAAAAAGTTATGCGTGGTCATACATAAAAAAAAAAAAAAAAAAAAAAAAAAAAAAAAAAAAAAAAAAATATACGCATTGAATTGATAACCTCCTCCGTTTTTTTCGTCGGTTAATAAAAAAAGAATTATCAAAATCGGACTACTCTGTAAAAAGTTATGCGTGGTCATACATTACAATTAGTGAGTGAATAATCAATCATCCCCTGTTTTCCTACCCTTAGGGTTGGAATTTTTTTTCCAAATTTATATGGGACCAACTTCAGGGTATACCCTTTCCCATAAAAAAAGAATTATCAAAATCGGACTACTCTGTAAAAAGTTATGCGTGGTCATACATAAAAAAAAAAAAAAAAAAAAAAAATATACGCATTGAATTGATAACCTCCTCCGTTTTTTTCGTCGGTTAAAAAGTTAGAATCATCGAGGAAAAAAATTTCCTAATTTTGGAGATTGTAGGTATAGATTACAGAAATTGAAAAAGTTACCAAAATTTTAAGTCTTAAGGGGACCCTCTCTGAAAACCTCTGAAAAGTCATAAAATACCTCCCCCTCCCTTTCTAAATTCGGGTAAATTACCACAAAAAAAAGTTTTTTTCTTACTTTTTTGGAAAAAAATTTATAATATAAGGAAAGTATAAAAAATAAAATATTTTAAAGGTTTATTGTCTAGTTTTGAATCTCAGGAATAGAACCTCGTTTGAATTTTTACTCTATCTGTTACAGGAAGCCCAGAAAGTGTCGCACCAGTTAAAATGAGCCTTTTGCAAGACGCCCTCTACAGTGGTAGTGGTGAACTAAAATGGCCAATACAAATTTTTTTTTTATGTATTTCAAACTATACCCTACAATATACAAAAAGAATTATGTATCTAAATAAAGTAGTTTTTCCACAAAAAAAAATTTAAGAAGAGTAATTTTTTTCAATTTAGCATGAGAGGGTCCCCTTAATATTTAATTTTGCATTTGTGAGAATTTTCACCATTTCTTCCTTTTGTAACAAATCAGTATTTTATTAATTTGTTTGAGGAGGTAACACTACTTTGAAGCGAGGACATTTTGATAGTATTTACATATTAACTTAAGATCGTTAAGCTTTATTTTATAATATTTCTTGATTGAAAATACTCATTTTCGATTGTGAAAAATTTGTATATAAAACAACTACGTAATATTTGGTTCCCAATACTTTTTATGAAAAAGAGCGGAGTGTTCAAAAAAATATATCTCTTTTTTACTTTTATAGTGTATTAATAAATTATGTTTTAACTCACACTAATTTAAACCAAGATCATGTGATTCGTAAACAAATTATGGAAGCGTGGTGCGAAAATTCCAAAAATTCACCCTACAGATAACAAATTTTTGATTTGTTTTACGTTTTTGTAAAACATTTTTTCCTGCAATTTTGTTCGCACCTAATAAAGCTCTTTTCTAAGATCGACTACAACCATTATTATTATTAAAAAAGTATTTTTAATAATTTCTGTATTTTCTAAGACTGTGCTATGACGACCTTCCATATGATGTTCTTTGATACGACATCAAATGATAGAGAGTGTGGCTGCGACGAACTTGTTTTTACCAAAGGCTGCAATATTTAAATAGATTCTTAATTTCATAAAAGCGATTATATGTATTTTTAGATTCCTTGATTTTAAATTCAGTACGCAATTGTGGAAAATCTAAATTTCGTATATAAAAAACTTAATATCTTTTTAATTTCATATTTTAAAAAAATCGATAAAATCTGGTTTGTGACGGTTCCTGGTTTAAAATTTGGATAGAATATAAAAGATTGAATATGCCAGATCCTTTTAATGTTACTAAGATACCTTAATTTTCATTTCCTACCTAAACTAAACAAAAGATAAATTTAAAACTATACTATCATATTTTTTCGAAATAGTTCACAACTTTAGTGAAAATGACAAAGCATAAATTGTGGAAGTATGACTTTTATTTAAATAGAAGATTATTTTCATTCACATCAATGTGAGTTTAATAGATCTACAGATACATAAATAAATATCTTAACGTTTTCTGAAAAGAAAATGTGCGATTATACAATCGGGAAACTCTGATATTCTTTTTAAAAGTGTCATTATACCTAAAATGTAATGTTATAATAGTCATTGCATCATTTTTATGAAAAAAAATTATCTTACACCTTTCTTTTTATTTTGATATTACGATATTTCAAATGAAGAATTGAGTTCTTCAATTCTTACAATTATCATATAATACGAGTAGTTTAGTAGTGTATCAAAGTAACTTTTTAGTTATATCAAATTTTAGATATATTTATATGATTTAGATATATGCTGTAAAATATCTGCCGCAAATTCCCGAACTCGCTTTTTTTTAGCAACATAATCCTCGTTAAGCGGATTTTGAAACTGGCTGGGCCCCATAAACAAGGCGCAAAGAGCCTCCTCCTTCCGGTGAAATCCAATATCGGCCGCAAGCGACTCCTTTGTCGATTTAATAACCCCGGACTTATCCACTCACAGCCGGCGGCAGCAGGGTGAGATAACGCATTGAGACTTCTTGTACACCCTGTAGTTCCACGTTTTCTCAGATGGCCCCGGGCTTTCTGAGCCATTTAACCCAACTGCAGCACGCCATTCAAAATTAATCAGACTGCGCGACATAAAAGGAGGCACTGGGGAATCTCCAGTTCTTCGCCAACAAAATCGAAACATTTAAAAATACCCTCCCTTTGGACGGCGAAGACGTTGGGTCCCGCTGGGGAGCAATGCCGGCGGCTGTCGTCGTGCAGTCAGCGCCAGGATAAATGGGGAGCCAAATCGATTTCGGCAGCAGCCTCTGCACGGCAGGCGGATGGTGCATCTTTTTTGCAATAAAAATTGCAATAAATCGACAATCCAGGCTCAATAATGGCCAAAAATGCTTTATGGGGTAATGACCATCCCGTCCCAAGAAGATTGGTGCCTCTTCGTGTCCATTTAAAGATCTTGTCACCGGAATTTTAAATTTAAAGCATACTGAGAAATAATATAAAAAATGATAAAAAGATGAAAAAAAAGCAGAAAAGAAAAAATGTAAGGAGGGAAATTTCCTCCTCAAGACAGGAAATGGTGAACATGTGTACTTGCGGCGGATGCGACCATAAAAAGTTTTAAAGGCACACCGGACAAAAGTTGCATTTCGAAGTTTAGCAGCGAATATTTTTGTTTTGAGGACTATGCTAACTTTAGACATTTCCAAAATTAATCGAATTGGTCTGAGGAATTGTGACTGCAAGAAATAGTCAAATTACAGGAGTGCTAGCTAATTGCGCAATAATTCTTAAGTCGTTTACGTAAACTTAAGCCAATGTAATGGGTGTAGCTTGAAGCAAGTGATTTACTGCTAAACTTTGAAGAAAGTTCGCTCAGCTCAACTTCCTTCTGAATTTAAAAGTTTTTGGCAATAACTAAATTACTTTCAAAAAGTATTCGTCAGGTTTTAGCATTTAGATGAAAGAGACATTCATGTTACAGCAAAGCGATCAGTTTTTAAATAAATTATTAGTTTTTTTTTAATTCTATGAAAATCTTTATGTAAACTGATTGTAGGTAATACGTTACGGATTACGCAAAGATTTATTGAAGAAAAACCCGATTAAAGCGAATGAAATAAGATTACTTATATTTATCTAATACCGACAAATAAAACTATACCAAATTTTATAAAATGTAAAATATGCTCATAGTGGTTATTATAATATAATAATTACTGGGTAACAAATTAAATCTTGTTTTTTGAAAAACTTCATTTTGGGCATTTTTAAAAATTTCTGCAATAATAGAACGTGGAAAGAACTTTTAACATGCATAGCTCAAATGAAAGTCTGAATTTTTATCTGGATGTATCAAAAACCTATCATAGCTCTACAAATGTTGACTCATGATTAAAATTAATTAAACTTGACATTAAATGGAAATCACCCAAAATGTTCCCTATTTTATTCTCCATAAAAATTTAGCAGACATTAGTATTTATTTATTTATTTTTAGTAGATAAATGGTTCTAAGTCGTGGATAAATAAATTAATATTAATAATCTTCTTTTGGACGAAGAATAACAAGAAATAAATCGAAGAGAAACAGCTTGTAAGCTTTTTTCGCTAGTAAAATTGTCATAGGTTTCGTGATAGTATTTTGTGCTTCCTGCTATTAAAAGTTACGCAAAATACTTTTGTTTTTACTGTGGTTTTTACAGAATAAAGTTTTTTTTCGAAATTTTTAGTTCTCTTGAATTTCCATTGCTCAATTTAAGTGATTATACTGAAAAACAAAATGTACTAAGTTTTATTAGCAACGTGTCTTAAAAAACCTGGCAAAAAGTGCGTCAGACATACAGACACGATAAGCTTACATAGCTGACTACAAATTTCAACCTAATTAAACAAATAAGAACAATTTCAATACATTTGTATTAATTTTTATACTTCTTTTAAAAGTCATAAGCAAGCTAGTTGTTTAATAATTTCCATCCATGTTTGTTATTTTCTTGTGTTCCATAGTTCTTCCCTAACTATTCCATAACGAAAAAAATTAGGTTAATTGAGGTTGAGTAAAATTAAAAGTACTTATCAAAACCCTACCTACCTAGAAACGGTACGAAAGCACTTTGGAGACGATTTTTAAACTTAACATTACGGAAAGGGTACTTAAAAAAAATAGGATGTGGTAAGTTGAAACCTTTCATTCAATACTGAAAATCTTTCTAACGATACCCCACAACCTGGAGCACGTGACAAAAACAAAATAGAATTAGATCACTATATGAAGCATATGCATGTAAAATTTCGTTTACATAAGTCTAAACCTGTAGAAACAATTACGGTGTGATTTACAACGACACAAGGGGTTTCGTTTATACCATTTGGCTACAGAACCTTAAAAATTGTCCATTCAGTCTAGATTTTTTGTGCTAAAATACTTTTAAATATTTTTTCTAATTTAGAAAGAATGTGTTACCATTTTATTGCAAAAGAGCTCATTGTGAAATAATCCCTTAACTTAATTTTTCGATGTAAATATGTTTTTTTAAGGTTTTCAGGTGAGAAAATATTGTAACACACTGTATTTTAAAAGCTTTTATTTAACTTGCAATGTATGTATATGTATGTATGTATGTAACTATGTTTGGTCGGGTGGCATCTTGCTACTCAATTTTGAAGCAGATATCTTCAACCGATTGGGCTGAAATTTTGTATACACGGTTAGTTTGGATGACAATGCATGGTTAGCTGTGTGACGTCATACTAAATCCAACATGGCGGAACACCCAAGATGGCGGACTAGTTTTAAATGCACTCTTACAATATGGGTATCAAATAAAAGGGCTTGCTGAGAATAACTCGAAAAATAAAGTGACGTAACTCTAAATCCAATATGGCGAACTTATAAAGATGGCGGACTAAGTTTTTTTGCTTTCCTACAATATGAGTATCAAATGAAAGGACTTGCTGAGAATACGAATGCGAGTTAAAAAAAAAAAATAAGATGGTGATAATAAACTCCGTTGCTCCAATCCGTCTGAAATTATGGTGTACTGAGGTTTTTGGAGTCCTCGATTATGATATTTAGGTCGAATTCCGTCCGTATAGACTTCGGTAAAGACGGTGTTCATCTCATTCAACCCAAGACTGTGCAATTTCCAGCAAAATATAGTCACGGCACTGCAGAACGAAGAATGCTGCCAATTATATTATGTTGGGCTTGCACAGTACACAAAATGAAGGGTAGTACTGTCGACCATGCCGTTGTATACTTAGGCTCGAAGCTCTTTGCTGCTGGTCAAGCATACGTGGCCTTAAGTAGGGTAAAATCATTAGAAGGTCTCCTTATTGAAGAGCTAGACTATTCGAAATTAACCGGCGAACGAACTTGCAACAATGATGCGTTGAATGAGATGGACAGACTGAGAAACCTATCCAGCGATAACTAAAAAGTAAAAAATAAATTAAAAGTAAAAAAACTTTTTTATAAACAAGCTTTTATTTAAATGCGCTAAAAAGAATAAAAGAAACTTTTCCTTTAAAACTTTTACTATCAACTTATAACGTCATTACACAATTTACTTAAAAAAGTTTTTTTACTTTTAATTTATTTTTTACAGTTGATATCGGAAGTGTGCTTTTCAATAAAATTATGAAAGCAAATACGTCACTTTGGTAATAACAGTTGTGGTTTTTTCATCCGGATCAAGATCAAGAGTATCCTAAGATGGAGTTACAACAGAAACACGTGATCCACACTTTTATCTGGATCTGGATCAAAATCTCAAACGTGTTGGTTACAAAATATTCCGCAAGAGGCACTTGTACTCTTGTGCTTTGAGAAATGCATACCTCAATAAACAAATCCGTTTACTACATTTTTATTTATTCAATTGTTAAAATTCACACAAATTAAGTAATTGCGGCAAAATAAACATAAACACGAATATATTCTGCCATTTACTTTGGTGTTGACACTTCGCAAAGGCGCAAACCTGCCTTTTTCTCAAACTAAACAAATGCTGATCCGTATTGCTTTTTTCATTTCTTGTTGATCCAGAGCGTGATTCGGATGGAAAAAACACAACTAACTATAGGAGGATAGGATTACAAAAATAATATGTACATATTACATACCTACATATATGACTTCTTATATAAAACACAATCATTTAGTCACATCAATGCTGTACAATCATATGTTATAACTTTAAAGCTTCATAACTCACAAATGTAGTCACAAAACAAAAAGTAGTAATTGGAATCTTAATTTAATTTTGTAAAACCTATGCAATTGCGTCTCCACACAGAATGGGATGCGCGGAAAAAAACTTTTGCATATGTACTTCATATTTGGTAAAGAACGATATGCAGAGTGAACCAGAAATACGGGTTCCAAAATATACCAATCGATTCTATAAAGTGCCCTGATTGATTATCGTTTGTGCCCCATCTAAAATTATCCCTTTACCCCTTTTTTTAAAGTTGAAGTTTTTCTGAAGTGTACTTAAGTCCTGTCAAGGAAATTGCAGGATTATAAAATTTCGTTCGAAAGTGTACCTCTATTACTCCTAAATAGAGCCGGATTTATGGCCACAAATCACGAATACAAAAATTGAATATGTATCTATAAAAATTTGTCATTTGTAATTTATGATTATGGAAGTAATAAAATATATTGAACTGAAAGATGATTTCATCCTATGTAAAATCTCATATTTAATTAAGTTCTGATTTACATATTTAAGGAAGCTCTAGGGATACAATCCGGAGACAAAAGTGAATATTTATTGAGAAACTAATGAAAAATATGATTAATATGCAAACTTAAAAAAGTTATCACATAATAAGTTAAGTTAAATTTAAAATCTAAACAATTACTTTTGTCCAAACATTAGGATAAAAGAAAATTTTAGTGAAAAATGTTTAAACTTTGAAAATATATTTAAGAGAATTTATAATTACCAAGTTTAAACTATTTCTCATTGTTTCTTCACTTTACGAGTACTCGTATTTACACCCTGTTAAAACTACTTTGGCGACTTTTTATTTATACCTCATAAACTACAAATCAGAAATTCCTAAACTTGACACAAAAATAGATTTGGATAAAGTCTTGGCTGCGTTCGTAATTGGGCCATATCGGACAATTATTTTTGAATTGTAAAAAGAGGTATTCTTCAAAACCCTGCATTATTCAATCCATTTACCGCTGTGAAAACTACGCAGTCAGTGTGAAAATTTGCAAACATTTTTGACAACAACAACCACAACAATTTTAATCCCTGAAGGAGAAATATTTTGTAAAAAAAAAGTTGCTTGCTTTAATGATCTTTCAAACAAAAACAGTTCCACGTCAATATGTTGTCGTTTTTTTGTACAATTGTTAACATTAACATTTTGGAAGATTGTTAATACAATAAAAATATTAAAAACAGATTGTGTGCTTTAAAGCCTAAATACTATAATAAACCCAAAAAGTATGGTAATTGCGTATTGCAGATGGCAACTTCTCAGAAGACGGATGCTGAGATTGCAACTTGCAAATGTTAGATTTCTGAAATTAATGAAATGTTGAATTGGTCATTTCAAAAACCACATAAAGTCATGAACTCAAAATTTTTTAAGAATCAATAAAAACTCTACAATAAACAAATACTATAATAAACCCAAAAAGCCCTTCAATTCGCGTATTTGTTTGTTGCAGTGTTTTTATTGATTCCTGAAAAATGTTTAGTTCATGAGTTATGTAGTTTTTGTAGTGACCAATTCAATTGCCTTTCATTAATTTAAAAAATCTAACATCTGCAACTTGTGCTTCTGGCAATCTCAGCATCCGTCTTCTGAGAAGCTGCCATCTGCAACACGCAATTACCAAAGGCCACTTCTCTTCGCTGCGCTGAAAGAGTGGGTGCAAAGCCTCGTATAACAGTTTTCTCGCGCTCGTTTCCTGCTGGCGCTCCCCTTCGCAACTAAAAAGTTCAACCCAAGACAATTACTTTGGAGATTTCAGCGGCTGACTGCAAGATGGCAGATAGTCGCCTTAGTGACCAAGTGGCACGAAAGCTCGCGTTTCTAGAAATAAGGAACTTTTGTTGCCGCAACATGCGCCTCAGTGCCCCATCACAAAACGAAGGCGGAGTGGAGCATAATTTGAAAAGTGTTTCGATTTTCCAGTGGAAATGTGAAGGCCACCGTAAATCAGAGGTGCGAGAAGAAGCGCAGGTGGGCGGCAGTTGGCCGCACGCAACTTTGCCTTTTTGCGATCTCATACTTAGCCTAATTGGTGAGACATTTCCGCCGATTTCGACTAATCGTGATCGGCCTGAGAATTTGCTGATTGAACGGCTGAGTGGACCATTGGCCTCAACGGCTGATGGCTTTGCTGATAGCCGTCGTTTGCATTAGTGCTAATTTACGGAAATTGGAAGTTAATTCTTATGAGCGCCTCGCACGCATTTCGCTGAATTTTGTACGCAATAAATAGCAATCACTTTGCTGTGATTTAATCAATCAATCAATGGCAAAGATCTACAGTGGTGGAAGAAATAATATCGGAGATTCGGAATAGATTCATTTTTATCATCATCTAAAGGTCAAGAACGCAGCCAGTTCTTACCATTTTAATAAAAAGACAGATTTTATCCTTAATTGTCTCGGTGGTATCTAATTGACGAATTTACTAGACTTTTAAAACAAAAATAACTTGAACATGTACCTATTTAATTTGTTTTGTTATCCGATTGCGACAAAGTTCTATATAGCGAAGTATGGAAATAACAAAATATTCGCTTACCAGTTGGGTGTTATTGAATACATCTTACAAAATTCAATTAATTTAGTTAATGTAATTGCTTTGGCACTTTTTTAATTTTAACTCCTTAGTAGCAATACTTTTAGATTTAATTTAAATTATTTAATCTTGCTGTGATTTCAGTTTTTATTTAAGTTTTCATTGTTATAAATATTTACTTCCACCTAATTTTCTGTCGTCTTATACACGAAAATTACAAAAAAAAAGACATTTCAGTCAGCGACAGCCAGAAGGAAGTGTTATAACCGGTTTCACAGTGCGAGCTTAAGTACTCACTCAGTTAAGCTCGAGGCGAAACTTAAGTGACAGCTTAAGTATTTTCGGTTTCATAGTCCTTTTTTATTTCACGCTTAAGGGGGTATTCTGGTCTAGAGGCATGAATTTCATGTAATTTTTGAAGTGTCATAAAAACAAAAACTATTAATATTTTTACTATCCATTTTTTTATTAGTCATTTATTAACATTAGAAGAATGCAGAAAAAAATCAAAAAAAAAAAAAAGTTGAAAATTTCACAAATTAGCAGGTGGATGAAGTGGGGGGTCGCCAAAAATTGGCGCGTGACCATACCCACGATTTCAACCCTCCTAGCAATCTGAAACTAAAAAGAAAAAAAGATTATTAATCTAGAATAATGTCGCAATGGCTGGAACTAGGGAAAAGTTGGACAAACATTTTTTCACAAAATGGCGACTGCCTGAAAAAAAAAAATGTTTTACCCCTGTTTTTGACTGTTTCGAATTTTTTTAAAAATAGTAAAAATTGAAATTTGGGGATGAGGTTAGTTCCGGCCATAGACAAGTCTATAAAGAAGACTCTCTAAAAATTTCAGGTAAATCGGTCCAGTAGAACCTGAGAAATCGTGGGTATGGTATTGAAAAAGATAGTTTCGAGAAAAACGCGTTTAAAGTTTCGCGTAAAGTTTTTCGCAGTCTAAATCATGAAATGCCGGGTCAGCAAAATACCTATATCTCCGAAAATAATTTGAATTTTGAAAAATCCTCTTGTAGACATATTCTTAAATAGTTAAACTTTGAAAATATAAAAAAAAAAAAGGATTTTTTTTTATTTCTAGACCAGAATACCCCCTTAACTGAGTGTGAGCTTATGCATTTTGCTCTTTTATGTAGGACACTATGTCTTGTTGCCTTTAATTTCTATTAGATTTTCTGCACATAACATCAAAATAATTCGATTGGATTTTTCTATCGAATTATTAAATCACCTTGAATGAAAAATTAATTGAAATCAAAGGTATAAAATGAATTTGTTACAGATTTAGGAATTCTATTATGGACTTTTTAATCAAAAAGGGCTTAGAAATGTTAAAAAATAGTGCAGGTTAAGTGGCGAATTTTGGCGGGTTGAGTATAACGACCACTTAACCCCTAATCTTCACTTAAACTCACACCGTGAAACCAAAAAATGACGAAACGAGAGCTTAAGTAATGATCGCACTGTGAAATCAGGGATTAGATTTCAATGTTCCGATTTAATCATTGGGTAAATATGGGAAGACTGGGTCAAGGGGGTGGGGATATAGGGGCTACGTAAGTTATATAAAAATGGTTTGGACCCCAAATCCTTCGTATTTCTTAACCGCTATTAAACAAATTTAACATACACATTAACAACGTATAGTCGTGTTATAAAATGGTGGAGATCGGTCAAAGGAGTGAGGGGCTACATTAGATTAGTAGAAAAATTTGGAAAAACAATTAGTATAAAAAAGAAAACTGAGTTCAAATATTTGACAGTAAAGTGGTACATATCAGTAAAAAAATAAAACACCAAATTTTGCAGATTATTTTTTCAAAATAAAACACTTATTTAAACTAACCAAATGTTATACATTGGATAGTTTATTTATCAGAGATTTAGGATGTTTTTCCAATAAACTAAAAAGAAACCACGCGGTAATCAGAGGCAACTTTGAAATATTTTGAAAGCAGTTAATTTCAAGTAGAATAAAATGCTATCCATGCTGCCATACTACAAATTGTTTAGTTTTATTGTTAAAATATAATCTAACTAGCTGACCCGTACCCGGCGTTGCCCGGCCACAACTATCCCTATAATACAGCTAAACTTTAATAAAAACATGACTTTGCCAATTTCAAATTTATCAAATGTCATTCTGGAGGTTAAACGCAGCAAGCCCATAGAATTTCATCTCAATCGAATAAATGATTTATGTGTGACTCACCATAAACATATCACTGCTCAAAATGCCCCCCCTCTGCTCCTTCTCATACTTTCCAATTGGAATGCATAGCCTATGTCACTCAGAAGGTTATGCGCGACATGCCCATAAAATTTCATCTCAATCGGATAAGTACTTTTTGCGTGGCTTACTATAAGCATCACAGATAAACATATCCCCCTCCTCTCATCTCCCCTCTACTTTCCAATTACAAAGTATTACCTATAGCACTCAGGAGCTCTTGCGCAATACACGTGTAAAATGTATAAAATATATAAAAATATTGATAGTCCGCCGTCTTGAATTCGTAAATTCTGACAGTCGGGTTGAAATCAGCGACCCTGGAAACCCCCAAGTACCAATTTTGGTGGAAATCGTATAAACTTCAAAATTTGACAGTGGCGCGCCATCTGTCGAAAAATTGTAGTATCTTCTAAGATGTTAATTGAAATTAAGTGATGTCAAGGACAATTTTGTTCACAATTGAATACTCTCAATCAACAACACATTTATTTGGATATGGATTAATAATAATGTTATGTTGATAAAACTCTTTGGCAAATAATTGGCAATAATGCATTAATTTCGACCAAATTTGATTACCATAAAAAAGGTTATAATGAGTCAATCTTAAAAGATAGACATATACTGTCGCGGACATTTTTTTAGATAATTTAAAGAGTAATAATTCTTTCATACATATTTTTTGGGTAACTTGAAACGTTTACGCAGCGCACGCAACGGAAGCCCTCAAATATGGATAATTTTCCCCGTTTTTGCAACATTTTTCACTGATGCTTCGCTCCTATTGGTCGCAGCGTGATGTTATATAGCCTAAAGCCTTCTTCGACAAATGGACTATCCAACACAAAAATAATTATTCAATTCGAACCAGTAGTTCCTGAGATTAGCGCGTTCAAACAAACAAACTCTTCAGCTTTATAATATTAGTATAGATGAGTAGTTATTTAACAGATTATAATTTGGTTTTCAGTTAAAATAATTTTAATTTCTAAAAAACTAAACGTACACATATGTGGCCAAGGGCGTCAAGAAATTAATTTTAATTTAATTAACTCATTACTTTTATTTTTTTACGTAAACACATTAAGCAAGTTCCCTCTCCTAATTTCGATACTACGAAACTACCAAAAGCGTAAATCATTTTTTATAAGTCGCGTACGTGCTCCAAATCGAACAGTACGAAAACATGTGAAGCCATAAAGTTACGTTAAATCAACTTCACATTCAAAAGTGGGCACTCTATTTTTGTAAATTTCGTTTTTATGCTGCATGCTGTTTTTTATACTTGCCTTTTTCTAGAGTCTTTGCGGCGACATATAAAAGAAATGTTGGCCGTTTACCATTTCTGCCCACGACGATCACAGAAAATAGAAAAAAATAAGCTCACCATATATCAGGTATGGTCCAGCCAGCGCTGTGGTATTCATGGCTTTGTTAATTACTGCACGGTTTATTGAACACCTGATTAATGCCGATGTTGGCATAAATGTCAGCGAGGTGATGCACAAAAGCACGTTTAATTAAAGAAAACAGAATAATGCTTATATATAATTTTATGTATAGTTAAAAGAGAATGGGCACTTTAGTTCTCATGTGTGCAGTGCAAGTGATGTTGTATTACATATATGTATGTCAAAATGAAATGCATTTTTTTGTTTTTGTTATGGAGTTTAAAAGCGGTCCTAAATACATATGTGCAAAGTCTGATTTTTGTCAGACTACGAAAACATGCCATCAGACTTAAACCAATTTTAGTATCATTTGATTCGCGGTAAAGAAACCTTACGGCTTTACCAAAAGCTCAATTTGGCTATAATATTGTTAAATTTTATAGAAAAAGAATTTAAAAGTCAGCAAAGCCCACCGAGTTGGGTAATCAAGTAAAAAGTCTTAAAAGTACGATTTACCCTCCAAACTTTTCAAGCGTATGGACCCCCGGCACTATGAAACCGCAATATTTTATAAACTATTGAGCTCAGGAGAAAATTTGTAATGAGATTTTGTTAAAATTCATATTTAAAGATAGTACGAAAAACTACTTTTTGCTGGCAAATTCTCACGACCCTTAATTTTTAATATGAAGAAAAGATATTGTAGAGATTTACAAAAAATACTATGGAAAATGAGTTCCGTATGGTATGTTTAGTTTTAATGCCAAACAATTTATTAAATCCAGATGTAAAACAACATTGAAGTTTCAAATTCAAATAGCCATTCGCTATATATATGGAGTAGAAAAATATAAGCGCATTTAGATTATACCTAAAGAGCAAAATTATCCATAACTATTTCAAACTCTTAAAATACATATTAGCGAATTCGTGAATTGTTATATTTCCTATTGTATCAATGTGCTAACCGTAACATGTTGACATTTTCATAGTTTCATTATTTTACAACGATACAATATGAAATACAACAAATCTTGAATTCCCCTATTATGTTTCAAACCTAACAACATAGAGAAACTTTGAAAACTTAAGGAAAAAGGATAATTTATTAATTACTCAAATTAAAATTATATTGTATTGCATTAATTAAACACTGTTTTGCGCAGCCAATTTTTATTTTTCACAAGAAATAGGTATACATTTAATTTTTCACAAAAAACAAAAAACATAAAACAATTTTCATTTTAATTGCATAAAGGTACATAACTTCACTTCAAAAATTAATAGGTATACCATTTTTCAGTTTTATTTACAGAAAGAAATAAAAAACATTTGCAGAAACAAAGAAGACAAACTTTAAATATTTATATCATTATGCTATGATCTCGCGCATTTTATTTATAAAACCAATACTTAACTGATAACTAATGACTGACTAATCGCTGAAAATATGATGAAACCTAGAACAAGAATAAACAGTCGCGGCTCTTGTGAAATGGATAAAAAGGGATAAATTGTTTTTATGTGAATTTTGTATATTTAAATTTCGCAGCGTGAAATTTTAATCTTAATTACGAATTTTAAATGTTTTAATTATTATTAAACATTCCTACTACCAACAATATCATATGTCAATTGTTTTTCGTATATTTTTAGATAAATGTGTAGTTTTAATATGTAACAATTTAAAATTTTATCATAAAAATTTTGACCCTGAGTTAATTATAATAGTTAGTTAGTTTATTATGACAAGTCGTTTAAAATAATTTCATTCTTTCGTTGGTATTTTAATTTTGAAATAAGTTAATTAAAAGGGGCGAAGGCGCAGTTTTATAGCCTACTTTTAATAGTCTTGTCTCCAATTTCTTACTTTTATTGCAATCACCTCATATCTTTATAAATACTAATTAATCAATGAATACACCTAAATCGTTTTATTGCAACATCTATTAGATACCAAAGTAATTTAATCGAAGTATTTTTTACGATTTAAAAACGAATTTTCAACGAAGCCATCTCAATTTTAAGAATTCGTATAACGAAATCGAAAATATGCCAGATCTTAGATCAATTGATTGAATGAATCTACCAATTTTTTCTGTAAAAATTAAACGGAAGTTGAAAGTGTTAGGTGGTAAACAAAAGCAATTCTCCTAAAAAAGACGGACAAGTGCGAGTAGGACTCGCGCTCGCAGGGTTCCGTACTACGATATAGAGTGTAGAATTAGAAATTAATGATTTTTGGATATTTTCCATTACTTACTTACTTTCAGATTCTAGATCAACAATAAATACATACCTTATGGCTTTTAATGTGTCAGACAGTCAGTGAGTTAGTAATACTAACTCCAGTCAGTTTGAAAATATATTTTGAAAGACTATCTTTTATGACTATGAGGCTATAGAATTTAGTATTTGGTATGAATTTCAATTCGATACCTCTAACAGACGACAAAGTGATCCTATATGGGGTATGTTTTTTTCATTTCGAGGTACTTTAAAACTAAATACACATTACATTACTCTCATTTTGACTTTCCCCTAATCGACTAAAAGCTCGACATATAGGAGAGAACCATAAAAAGCTCCCTTAATTTTGTCTTAACAATCTATCATCACTTCATTTCCATTAAAGTTGTTGTCACACCTACGGAATGTGCATACGTAATAGGTTGTAAAGACTCTGCTGACCTTTTAATTAATTCCTCTTAATCCATTACTTCACAGCAAAAAAAAAAGAACAACCTTAGCAAGTGAATTGTTGCTCAGCTCTAGAGCAACATGTAGAGGGTGAAGCATCGCCGTCGCATTGGTGGTCAGTATAAATCCCACCCGCCGGATTCGTAGATTCATTCACCGCCCCAGCTCAACTTGCGATACCGCCAGAAGAAAATTTTCTTGTGAAAACGTAGCCGAGGAAAACTCACGCTGGCTTTGCTCATACGCAAGTTTTTCAGTATTTTCCCGACCGCTCAACGACGGTTTTAGCCGTAGTGCGACAGTAAGCGAAAATCGTTTCGACTTTGGCGCGCTTTTTCCAGCCGTTTGCAAAAGTTCAAGTCATTTTCTGTCCCATTTTAAATTTAAAGTGCAACGAAACAAAGGTTGAAAATATATTTTTCTTATAGAAGATACATAATTTTTACGAAAATTTGTGTTGTGATGTTTTGTCAAATTTTGAATGAAATATTTGGCAACTGTATAGTTTAGTGTGATTGTTTTCTTTTAAATTAGGAAAAAATCATAGATTTGCAGCAAATCGCTTAGTTTCGACGAACATCGTTGATCCGTAAAAGGAGGACAGCAAATCTGACATAAAACTACAAAATCTAAAATAGTACAGGTACCGCTGAATCACGCTAATTAGTTTTCCAAGTGACACACAGTCGCGAGGAAAGCGTTTCTTTTGTCGTCATAGTCGCCATTTGCGCAAAATTTATAATATTTTGCTCTGCGATTAAATTAAGAAAATTTATGAAGTCTCCCGTCTAAGTCCAACAGGTGGTTAAATGTTATGGTTCTGAACGGCTGACGAGAAGAGCAGCATCTGCTCGGGGCTTTTCATTTTTTCAATAAATTTCGTCTGAGAGTTTTTGAGGCAGCGCGCTTTGTCGGTGGATGCGACACGCGTGTGATTAATTGCTGCGGCATTTCGCAAAGATGCAAACGGAGCGCATAGTCCAGGTGAAGTTGAGCTGATCGCATTCCTCTCGTGCCTTTCACTAGGTGCTCATTGATATATTTTTAATTATTTCTTAAATCCAGGGTTGCACGAGCTCCCGATTTTCCCACACCCCCGCACTGTTTCGACGTGATTCCACAAGGCAATTTGGGCGTAATATGCGATTTATTTTTAAAATTTATCACTTCTGCAATAAAGTTTGGGAATAGCTCGCCGAGTGTTTGTTTACTAAACTGCGGTGTGTAGCCGTTTGCAATTTGAGAAATCATTTCAAATGGAATTAAAAATTTTCTTTGATGTATTTCTGTATCTATGAGGAAAGCATTATTTGGTTATTTGTAAGAATTTTTTCAAAGAAGTCGTAAAGTGTAAACCACCACTAACTTTTCATTTTCCACAATTCTAAACTTCAAAATGAATTATACAATTTCATTCCTTCCCAACAATAACATTACGAGATTTTAACTACCTATAAAAATATACGACAACTGCACATTCTAAAAATAAATTTGAAAAATAGAGCTTAAACCTAGCACGCTCACTCAACTAATGTATGAAGAAAATTAAGCGAATAGCAAATTATTAAAAACAATTCAAGTCCATTTATTTATAATTTGTGTTTAAATTTAAAAAACAGCAAAGTAATTAAATCTCAAACTAAGGCAATAAAATCAGTAATTGTGTTAGAGTGAATTCCACCAATTTTGCACTCAGTGGTCTGTTCATAATTTCTTCAGCTCTTGTGCGCTCTTTAACATTATTTAATATAAATTATTAATTATATTTTGGAGTATTATTCCACTCCTGATCTAAATGCTTTGCCGAACCACATGGTGAAATTAATGAACCAAATAATGATTTTGTTGCTTTATGTTTTATTTGAAATTGAATTGTTTTGTTGTTTTTCTCAATTTAATTTTAAACATGATTAAATAAAACATTTGCAACCTTACAAGAACAATGTTAAAGAAAAAAAGTTTGCAATACTTTTGCATTTAAAACCATTGCAAATATGCAAAACTGAAGTTTCAAACAATTTACAAATCTTATTTTAGCTCTGTTTCTGGTTTTGAGAAAAGCTTTTGTTCCAATTGTGAATTCATTAAAATTCCAGGTTTACGAATCAAAGGACTCCTTACATATTGGAGTAGGCTTACGTCCCAACTTTTGATATGTTGTACATTTCGGTGTCCTGATCAAAATCGTTCACCAGCATAGAGCTCGAAAACCCTTTCTTGGACCTGCACCAGCGTAAGAAGGACTCAAATTCGTATTCCTGATCCAAGCTGCAATTGTCACCATTCTTGGCGCTTTTCTCTTCTGATTTATTACGCGAGGTCAAAGAATTGATGAATTTTTTCTTCATACCCTAGCAGACACACACACACACATGTTATATACATATATACATTATAAACATTGTATGTATATAATAAAAGGCTTATGGCTAGAGCTGGAATCTGAATTCATTCATCTATGACGATTTTTGTAGTCTAGCAGAAATTATTTTCGGTTTTAATATGTATGCATGTAAAAAAAACCCAATGAGTATTACACCAATTAAAATCTTTTATCATTCACATTTCATAAACAGCTGTTAATCAAATGTTTTGTGTTTAGATAACTTCCATTCAATCAATATTCAAAATTCTCCGAACATTTCAAGAGAATGTTTCTCTTAACCCATTAACGACCAAAATCACGGAATTTTCAGCTCATTTTCGAGCCTCGCTGACAACTCGAAAAATGGAAAATAAAATGATCAAACCTCCTTTACTTACAATTTTGGGTGTTCTCTTTCGATTTACAGGGTCAAAATTACGTTTCCATGCCTTACAAAAACAATATGGCGGATTTTATTTGGAAAAGTACAAAATAATTTGAAACTTTTTTTTTGTCTATTTTTTTCAAATCGATAAGGATTGTCTATTCATTCCAAACTGTGGACAAACGTGGACAAAATGGTTGTAGTTTATGGAAAAAATTATTTTGTCCAGCTCCGATTTGGCAACGTCATATAATTATTAAAACTTAGCTTTACCTATTATAGGGATAGTTGTGCCTGGGCAACGCCGGGTATACGGGTCAGGTAGTTTTCAATATTTTTAATTATTGAAGTAGTGAACAATTTCTTAATGTTCAAAACTAAATTTGACAGCAGACCTCTATTATAAAAAATTCTACACGAGTGCTGAAAATAAGGAAAATTTTTAAAATCTTGGCGGCAAAATGTCAATTTTCGCAAATTTAAAGCTAAATATCTGGCGAAGTACAAATGACGGACACATATCTTTTTGCGCATATTTATCACTTTTGATTCCAAATGAACCCTTCTAAACAGTTTTATCGAAATTCGTGAGGAGACATCAAATTCAATCTGTTCCAAATTCTTCAATAATCCTTTAAATGAAAAAATTAAAGGCATTTGTATTGTGAAATGGCAAATTGAAGTAATGTAAAATTGTTGCATGTTAGTCACTTTTACAAGGTTTCATCAAAATATATAAGGATACCTCAATTTATCGGTTACTCCAAAATAAAACGCTGTAGATTTAACTCGGATGTACGTGCCTGCATTACGTATGAATGTGGTATGAAATACTCATACGCATGTGTTTGGAGGTGTTTACTTCTATATTTGTGTAGGTAGATGAAAGTGTCTTATAGTAAGTACTATATTTAAACTAAATTCAAAACTTCATTATATTTCCAATACATTCCACACTTTAATAAAATTAAACTAAATCGAAAGTCTTTCGAGACATTTTCACTGTTCATATCTATCTAGAGAAATAAAGCTAAAAAGTGTATATTTACAAAATTTGTAGATGTATATTTATCCCGAAATTGCATATTTACACAAAGTCAAAATTTTAAGCAGTGCTCTTTCTTGTTACTCCAAACTTTAGTAATTATAAAATACCTAATGAGATAATTACATTTTACTTTACAAATATGTTCGGTCCATTCTTCGTAACTTTTTCATAATACAAATTAATATACCTGCAAATATCAATCCCTTGATAAGTATATAGTCGAAACGCAAGACATTATTCCTAAAAGTTCACAAACTTGCTGCCGAAATCGCTTGAAGGTTTTTTTTCAACATTAAGTTTCAGAAAAATTGTAAATAATTCTGGTAAGCATAAAAAGCCTCCGATTCAAATAATTCACTTACGATGACCTCTACATTCATATGTATGTACAGTACATATCTAGGCCGAAAAAAAGTGTGGTTATGAAGAGTACATAATTCATTCTTGATTATTTTCATGAAGCATTTTTGTGCTATTGAATTTACTGGGTAATATCTTTTAAAGAGAAAATAAATATAAATAAAAAAATACACTTCAAAGCCATTGCTTGGCCGTCCGTAAGTATTTTTATAGGAAAGTCCAACTGTGTTTGCTGTTCGCAGCCGTTTTCTCCAACACTTGGAACAATAAAAAGAGGGAAAACGTAAGCAAAAAGCAATTCATTCAAGAGTAAATCTAAACAGGATTTCATTGAGGGAAAAATGAATTGAAAAAATCACTCATTCCCTCTTTTCCGACTGGTGCTTTGTTTTCTGTCTGATTTTTACCGAAAAAAATCACAAAAAATTCGATGTTGGGTGCAAAAATTGGAAAGCGCCAAAAGAAAATTTCCGCAGCCGACAAATGTTTTGCTAACAGACATTGCCGCCTGAAATCGACCGGATGAGGCAGAAAAATTGGAGCGAGATGAACTCTTTCGACAATTGAACCCTGTCGAATGCATGAAAGCGTCGAATACCAATCACTGAAATTGATAACACCACTAAGAGATTTATGTACTCCCGCCCACGCTCATTCGGCTGAAATGTGTCCAGGTCTAGTGTCGAATTGCGTTCAAAAAATTCAACAAATCCGTCGCATGGCGGACTTGCTTCAATTCGCGGTTTAACAGACACGCCGCGACTAGGCTATGCTCCGGGTTCGAGTAATTTCTGGCGCTGTCGAGCACTCCGACTTATGGGAGCGCACTAGGGCAGATTTATTTTGGGCCGGTATTTATCAAACGGCGCGAAGATATGCAATCCCGGGAATGCACGGAATGCTTCAAAATATTAATTCATGTTTTGCCGACACTCAAGGCTTTACACGCCATGGCTATTTCGGGAGATAAATTCGAGAAATGCGAATGCGGTGGATTTTTGCCCTTGAACTATGAGCCATGAAGCATATTGTTATGAAAATGCTTAAATATCGCAATTCAAATATAAGGGTGTTTCGTTAAGGTCTAAACAGGGGTATGCCAATCGATTCTACATGGTCTACTGATCAATATTTGCTCAGAGACCCCCTTAAAATCGGTCTATCAACCCTAAAATTTCAACTGCAAATTTAAAGGGGTGAAACCACAAAATGCTTTATGAGGTCTTTCAGAGTAATCGTAGAATTTTGATTGATAGAGTCTTAGAAAGCTGAGTCTTCAAGTTTTCTAAGAATACCTCTTACGGCCCAATCCGTCCACAAATAAGCAAGAGAAAGCGCATTAAACTTCTAGAATGGCAATTTCAATGCCGAAAATTTGAATTTGGCTCTTCCTTGTGTTCTGGCCTTTCTCAGAAAAACCACTTCATTCGAATCCGACAACGCGTTCTGAAGTTATTCGTGCTAGAGTGGGTCAGCAGCATAGACCAGGTGTAAAAAACAATTCCCAATTCACTCGGAATCTCCTAAGCCAACCTAACGCAAAATGAGAAATTCGTATTAATTTTGTACCTAGAAAACCCAACGCGGCTAGGTCCAGGCTCCAGCGACACACCCGGACCATGGTGGTGAACCACTCTGGCACGAATAACTTTAGAAATTAAAGGGATTTGAATATACATTAGTGTAAAAATAAACCGGTAGCACTAATTTCGAACCAACTATCAAATTTTGGCATTCAACAACCATAATTTTACGAATTTGACGGATTTAAGTTAAATTATAATATATCCATAGTAAGGGTATTTCAGGGGAATTATTTACGAATTTACTATTCAAATTTTGTTATTTACAACGGTAGATGACGAACCATTTTGTCGATTTCTAATTGAAAATATTTCCACGAAAATTAAATATATAGGGTTTTCATGGTTGATATAAAAATTTGAAAATTATTATTTGGAAATACAATACGGCGACCAAATTTGGCACGATTAAGAGTAAATATAAATTTTATGATAAAATACACACATACATATATTATAATTAATTATCTTAATATTGAGCATCTATTTAAATGTGTGGCAAAATGATTAGGTAAACCATAACTTCTATCACAAGTGGCAATTAACATAAGATCTTCAGCTTTAATATCCTCAACTTCATTGTTTTGGAAGTCTTTAACTAAATAGTATTTAAAATAAACCAGGTGAAACCGGATTACTCAGCTAGTTGCTATATAATAATATGTATGTTAAATTGGAATTGGGATTCCGCGGAATATAAGCTATGTACATATTTGTTATGGGGTTCATGAACGTCTAAGTTTGGGAACGACTGCTCTAGTAAATAAAATACTCAAAATCAACTTCTCCACCGCTAAAGCACCAAATTTAAATGTTAAAGTACAGATGAACTTACATATCTATCTATGTATGTAGCAAAATATCGAGTTGAAATAGAAGATATGTGCAGCGCCTGGCTGACACTATCAAAATCTTGCGATTCAAATTCATGTCACACGAAAGTCGCTTCGCTTTCGTTTAACCATCTTAGGTCTACAATCTGTCGCAATAGCGCGGCGGGAGCAAAGTGCCAGTAAATCAGTCAACGTCTTATCTTAAGAATCTTTGGTTGAAGTATCGGGGGCCTGTCTGCATTGGTCTCAGCTCCGCCCGCGAAGACGCAACATAGCAAGCCACCAGGATTTGCATATCTATCACGAAACAGCCGCGAGGAAATCAATTTCCATTATGACAAGCTCCCACGAGGACGGCTATTGAAATTCAGATGAGCTCCGCCTGATCCGGGATCATTCGTATTTCTAGCAGATTCCTTCTTGGGTTTTATTCCACTGGTTTCACCCAGGATGTCGGCATGTCGTGCTCCTTAGCGCTGGTGACAATAAGAACGAGAACTGCTCGAGGTCGTGGCAAATTGGCCTCAGGAAGTCTTCGATTGCAGTTTAACTGCCTTACAAATTGGAAGTGGCAGAAACAAACGAGTCCCAGAGGCAGATGCCGGAGTATCCCGTGTCGAAGTTGGCGTGCAATGGGCCAGTGGTAAATGACACTTAATGAAATGCAAATTGAACAGCTAGTGAGAAGCAATCAATCGGGCAAAGGTGGACGACCGATTGATTGCGCGATGGCACGAAAGCAAAACAGGTCCAGCACAACGCCGCCGCCACCGCCGCCTCAGGTTCTTTTGATTGAGAAGATCCGGCTAAAGAACGCAGCGGCGCTGGCGTCACAATTAAATCTAACTAAGGAGGTCAGATGCGAGCCAGAACACGACTCAACCGGGGAGCAGTTTCGATCTGGGCGGAGTTTTTGCACCTTTTTTCCCTATATTTTCTACTTTTTCGACATTTGCACACCTTTTTAAAGTTCACCTAGCGTGGCGCAAGGTTGTGTGGCGGTTGATTGCTGCAGAATTTATTTGTTTACCTTGCCAAATTGGCTTATCGCGCTTTTTATAGGCCACCGGTTTTTGCCTGCAACGTGACTGGGTTTGATAGCAGGTTTTGGCGGTTCCAATGGAATGTTCGTTATTTCCAGAAATTTCGACAAAAAGGCGTAGGCTTCAGTGATAAATTTAAACGTAATTTAACGGCAGCTGCTAAAGCAAATTGATTTCAACAGCGATTTTAAAGGACAATTTATTTTGGATTTTGGATTGATTTATGAAGATTTATATAGCAATTTCAACCCTGCACTGACAGAAGAACGTCATGAAGTGTCACATAATATTAAGGCTCGGATAAGAATACGAATTTAAAATGTACTTGGTCCAAAAGTAAGGTTTTCTCTTTAAGGAATAGAATAGAATAAAAAAAAAATACATCTAAATAATTTCTATAGAATTTTTTCCGTAGATTAAAAAGTCGTAAATGAAAATGCTCAATCAGCTCCCATTTGCGAGCAAATAAGTTTAAAAATAACAGAAACTCATATTTTGATCATTTCTGAAAAATAACACTAATTAATAATAGTATTTGATATTTATAGACTAAGACTCATGCTTTCATTTAAGCCAAATCACGTCACGCTACAAACTTCTATGATAAACTTTTACTTTTTTGTGATTTTTCAGAAATGCCCAAAATATGGTCTTCTGTTTTATTTAACTCTAATTTTATTTATTTAGTCTGAAGATCAAAAATATCCTTACAGATTTGAATAGGTATGACCAAAGAATTACAAAAGTCAAATAATTCAACGCAAAACAGACACTGATATCAAACATATAATCATTCTTTTCCCGAAGTATAAGAATATATTAGATTTAAAAGTTGTCAGAAGGAAAAGTCAAAGTAAAATGATTGAAACAGGTAAATTTCATAACGCATTTTGGAATAACTTAATGAACTGTAGTGTAGAAGGAGCAATTTATGTCATTGCATAATAAATCCTTGATAAAGATGGCATAACTACTCAAAAGACAGACCAAATAAAAGACGCCGAGATTTGTAGGATGGAGGAACATTTCCAAAAAGATTACATTTGAAACACGGAAATTCCTTTTATGCATTTTTCGTCTTTGTTGAACTTCTGTCTGCTAAAATGAAATTGTAATTGGGCAAAAAAATAGAATTTGTTTCGAAATAAGTCCGAGAATGTTTTAAGTGGTCGGACTTTCAGCCATGAGACTAGGAAAGCAGAAGCTTGTTTAATTTTTAACATATAACTACGTACATACATACATATATTGCACATTCTCGTATAATAAAACAGTTATTTTTAAATATTATATTATTATTTCGCATATTCTTTTACATATAAATTATTATAATCATATCGTCTTAAATTTGTTTTACCCACAATTTCAAAAACTTGAATAGCCTGAGTTTTATTTTAATTTGATTTTAATTTAATTAAATGAAGCACAACAAACTTCTTCCTTTAATATCTTAAAATTTAGGGGGGTATCATCCCTATAATGCTGCATGTAAAATAGAGGCATTTATAGGATTTTATAATAGTTTTCTCAAATAAATAGCAATTTTACTATTGCATATTTTCTAAAGCTTGTGACGACGTATCACAGATAGCTATGCATCACTTTAGTATGCTTTGCTAAAAAATATTCAGTTTGTGATTTATCTTTTGTTAGTTGTCATTGTGTATTAAATATTTTTAAAATTAAAAAATTAAATAAATTGTTTTATAACTTCTAAAATGTGGCCACTCCGACCACAAGCTGTTTAAAAAAAATTAAAAATAGCTTTTTCTTGCAAAATGTCGTCTTTCCAATTGGCGGCTCGCAATATGCGAAAAAGGTTGCGCATTTTATTACTCCACTTTGGTTTATCTCATATTAGCCTATTTTTTACAAGAATATTATTGTTTGTAATTAAATTATTTAGATCTTTGTTTTTAACATAATTATATTTACTCTTTGGATTGCCTATATTTTAGGGTTCCATACCAAGACATGGCAACACGTAACCCTTAAGAAATCATTTTGTTGTCCGCCAACACCCCTTTTCTCAAGATTGGCTACTACATTCTCCTGTAATTCAAGTTTCTAACTCAATGCAGTAAAAATATACGGCGTTTCAAAGCGTACTTTAATACTGCCAAATTGACTCACTGACTGATCATCAAAATCTATAGAATACTTACCCTTGATCTAGAATCTTGAAATTTGACACGAAAGGTCTCATTGGAGATGAGGCATAATAGACAATGTTTTTTTACTTTAACTTTGGACTACAATGTGGTGTTATTCATTCTTTTTTCAGCCATCACAAGCAAATGTGGTTCAAATCTGATACATATGTATATTATTACAAAGTAACTGTAACTACTTACTAAGTTTTACGGTAATATAACAGTACGGAACTTTGTCTGATTTTTTTAGGTAGATTTCATGACCGATGAACTAACTTCTCAAGTAGAATAGAGTGCCCTATTCTACAAATTATTTCAATAAAAATACAACTTTCGTTTTGTTTTGTATTAGTTTTCTTCCAGTTTGTTTTATATTACTACTTTTCGTGCAGGAAAACTCATCCATATTTTTTAAGCAGTAAAATTGAGTTGCTATTTAGCAAAACTTAAATGCTTTGTGCAAGAAACTGCACAAGCAAAATTATGTTTTATTTTCTGTCTTAACGGAACCTGTTTAGGCGAGAAAGGTCTCCCACCCCTGGAAGATTACGCGATACATTAAGTTACACAATGAGAAGAAAAAGCCGCCGCTACATAACGCGGCGATCACTCACGGCTTCGTTGGAAGAGATCGCGAGCTGTTCGTTAGAGCCGTAAGGTCGAAGTACAACTTATCTTGTGGCAAGTAAAAACGATAACTCGCTGGAGGGAACTGAACTGAACCCTCCCCCCGGGCAGTCCAGCGAACACGGAAAAAAACTCGTACCGCGATCTTTTCTTTTACCTCATTCCCGCGGTGTTCTTTTCGCGATTTTTTATCCATTAACTGCTGCCGTGTGGTAAACAGAAAATTCGAAGTTAACTCCAGTCGTTAGTGGACACTTGTTGTGATCGTTGCGGATTTGCTTGTGACGGGGCGCCTATCGATCAGACGCCACTAGCACGTGCATAGCCCCGCCTAAAAGAACTCCAATTCCGGCTTTGGAGATTGTCGGAAACCGCGTTGAGGAACTCGGTGAACCACGTTCGGTGCAATCGCGGTTAGTCGACTTTTTGCTTATCAACTTACGAAGAAGATCGCGCGTTCCCCCCAAAAAGCCTTGGACTCGATAGAGAAATTGCAAAAATTTTAACTATCTTTTCGGCTGTTATTATTGCGCGAAGTTGTTCCCTCCCTCCCCGGGGCGTCTTTGTTTTGTAACGTTTAAAAAGCGTGAACTAGCGCTTTACCTTGAGGCGTTTGTATGTGACACGTTCAAATACTCGTCGGAAGACCTCGCGGAGAATCGCAGTCTCAAATTGGATTAAAGGTTATCCGCCGTTGGTTTGACCGTGTTGCGCCCGGTCGCGGAATGTGTGTCAGCGGGGTTAATACCTCCCGAGCGTGAACAGTGCGCACTAAGCTCATTTAACGCTTGGGTGCTTGCAGCCGCCCGCTGAGGACAAATCGATTGTCACGTTTTCCACCGATTATCGTTGATTTCCGAACAAGCCAATTTGCCGCATTTCCCTTCCACTTTTGGCGACTAGTCGCAAGTGGAAAATTCAACTTAGCCCGCGGCGGCCAGTGACAGTGCACCGCTGCATCTTCCTGCTTCCCGGTCGCATGTGCATCGCGCGTCGTTTTATGTTCTTCGTATAGTGCGCCCCCGGCAGCGAGGCGACTTTAAGGTCTAGCAAGATAAGAAATTGATCGCGGCGGCCGTCTGGCTGCAAGTTGAGTGCATTCGATTAGGTCTTATCACTGCGACGTGAAAAGGAATATAGTTCTTGTGCGGGTGGAACGAGTAAAAGTCGATTTTGGAAAATGCGCCTAATCGACGAGTTCGACGAGAAGCTGTGGCTGGCCCACAAGGAGCACCTTCTCAAGAGGTCCGATGTGGCAACATCCAGCGATGACGAGTTTCTCGTAACGCCAGTTTTCATCCGGAAGACACCAAAGTTTCCATCGCGAGAACGGCATATGGCCATCAGGCGGAAGAAACCTTCGCAATCTTCGACACCATCGCTGTCCCCTCAGTCGAGCGTGGAGTGCTCATGTTTGGACACGTAAGACATGTCTTGTTAACTTCTGACCTCGTTTCAGTTTCCAATTTACAAGATAGAAGAATGCACATATCTTGAGAATATACAATAGTCAAGAAGTTATAGAACGATCCTCGCCAAAGATCAATTAATGCGATGAGAATTAGGTTCAAAAGATCTATCTGCAATTATTTTATTTTTGATTTGGGAGCATCGCGCCCAAATCTAACAAATAAATCTCTTTCAATAAGAATACAAAAGGATCATATTGAAATTTTTAACATTGTCGGTTTATTCTTAACTTATTTTTCTTTTAAACGTGCCATTACATCTGACATCGTAGAACTTCTTTTGTGATTTCCCTTCATCCTTCATCGGTTGAAAAGTTACGTAGTTTCTTAGTTTTTTGGCAAATGTTAGTACTAAAGTAAAGTTAACTCTTTGCATTTTTTCTGTTTGTTATTGCATAAAAAAATCTCAGTAAATATGGATGTAGATAAAATGAATAACATTTTAAAATCCAATTTAATTTTGTTGTCACAATTTTTGTTTTTTAATGCATCTGAAAATGAAAATTATAAAAGTTGTAACTTCTACTTCGATCACCAAGTATTTAAAAAAAAAAAAATAACACGTACTTTTCGATCTTTACTAATCCATTAAATGGTACGAAGGCAACAATGTGTAATTGGCCAATCAGCTCCTATTTTAATAAAATACCAACCCGAATTTTTGAGTTTGTGACAGCCCTTCTTTAAACTAGGGTTCAGTAAACATTATCGAAAAGTTATAAATGATTCAACGGACAATATGGAAATACGGCTGGAAAAAAGTATAAGGAAGTCCTACTCAATGTCGAACTGAAAGCAGTGTTGAAATATCTTGATATAACTACGTAATAAGGGTTCACCGATGGTATGTATAAATATGACTCACTTGCTATCAACAGTTTCAGATCTTAGGACACTCTGAAATAGGTTGTTCCCAAAGAATAAAAACAAATAAAATGTTATAAATACACTTTGCTTTTAAGAAAGAGTTCAGGCAGTGACTTTAAAATTATAAATTAATGAAAAAAGATAAGAATATAACAAAACTAATTAAAATTTCGTTAGTTTTTGAAAGAAACTAAATTTTGTCTAGCCGTTTTTAAAAAGTTTTATTTAACTTCACATTCCATATACATGTTTCAAATCAATATGGCTACAAATCTTGCAAATCGATTGTTAACCAGTTCACGTTATCAGAATAAGCTGAAATTGTACTTACACATGCATTCGACGATATTGACTGAACTAAATTTGTAATCACCTACTAGTTTCAATAAATTTGACTAAGAAGATTGATATGTGCAAAATTATATCTACACAATCTGGTTGGTATAAAATGTACAAACCTAATGGCTAAAATATCAGAACAAATAGCTAAATAAAAATGTTAAAGTTAAACACCGTAGAGCGCATTTCTAAGTTCGAAAAAAGAAGCTTTTCTACTAAATGCGCCCCTGGTGTTATGTTAGTGTGATCAAAGACTCAAATTAGTGACTTATAATTTTTTTCTAGCTTTTAGTACAACGCCGATTGTGCAATAAAACAGTTTAACTTAAAAAAATTTGTTTACCTACATATTTTGGTTTTTAGCTGTATGACAGTACTTAAATAAAGTTTTCGAAAATAATTGAATAAATGTCCACTAGTCAACACCTGATCCTTGGACGTTTTGCATTAGATGATCACAAAAAAAAAAAGGTATAAAATCATTATAAAAATGAAAGCAAAATTAAATGTAGGCACTTTACTGACCGATTTAACATTAAAAATAAAAACAGTGATCAGCAATCTATGGATCCAGCAGCTAAAACAGTAGCAATCTCTGGTGGATACACAAGCACGAACTATGTATGTAAAATGACTATGTGGCTATCAACGTGTTAATTAAATGTTTAAGGGGGTATTCTCATCTGAATAATTTCCCCAAAGGAAATTTGCAAAAATCTTGAAAATTGGAGAAGTTATACGGATTTATAGGCAAGCTTTCTTTGGCCAAACCATGGCGCACTGCAACTAACGCGATTTTCTCGAAACCATATTTTTGGAAATTATGTCAGCTATGTATAACTTTTGAACAAAATAAGATATCGACTCAATTTTAGTTTTATTTGAAAATATGCTTAATTTATTCTGAACTTATGTACCTAAAAAATAATAATTTTTTCATTATAGATCTTTCTTACAGTTATTTTAAAAGCAAAATAATGAAAAAAAACTGTGACGTAAACTTTACTTGTCCGTCATTTTGTTAATTTTTGATTTTTTTCCCAACTGCGGCGCAGCCCAAAAGGAGGGTAATGTTTTTGGTTGATATGTATGCGGGTTTCTGTGTCATCCCGTAACACTGAAACTAGTCGGCGGATTTTGTGAAATGAGACATCATTCGATTCGTCATAATGGCGCGGGTAACATAGGCTATGTGACGTCAGCATAAAGTAAATATGGCGAATTTTGAAGTTTATCCGATTTCCACCAAAACAGGAACTGGGGGGTTTTCGGATTCACTGATTTCAACCCCACTGTCAAAATTTACGAATTTAAAATGGCGGACTGTCAATATTTTTATATATTTTATACATTTTACACGTGCATTACGCATGAGCTCCTGAGTGCTATAGGTAATACTTTGTAATTGGAAAGTAGAGGGGAGATGAGAGGAGGGGGAAATGTTTATCTGTGATGTTTATAGTAAGCCACGCAAAAAGTACTTATCCGATTGAGATGAAATTTTATGGGCATGTCGCGCATAATCTTCTGAGTGACATAGGCTATGCATCGCAATTGGAAAGTGGAGGGGAAAGGAGAGAGAGGGGGAAATGTTAAGCAGTGATAAGTTCATGGTGAGTCGCGCAATAAGCACTTATACTATTGAGACGAAATTTTATGGGCATGTTGCGCATTACCTCTTGAGTGACATAGGCTATGCATCGCAATTGGAAAGTGTGGTAGGGGAAGGAGAGATAGGAAGAGGGAGAGGAGAAAATGTTGAGCTGGTGCAACACACAGAAAGCACTTATACGATTGAGATGAAATTCTATGGGCATATTGCTCATAACGTCATGAGTGACATAGGCTATGCATTGCAATAGGAAAGTATGAGAAGGAGCAGAGGGGGGATTTTGAGCAGTGATATGTTTATGGTGAGTCACACATAAATCACTTATTCTATTGAGATGAAATTCTATGGGCATGTTGCGTTTAACCTCCTGAATGACATTTGACAAATTTGAAATTGGCAAAGTCATGTCTTTATTAAAGTTTAGCTTTATTATAGGGATAGTTGCGGCCGGGCAACGCCGGGTACGGGTCAGCTAGTAATAAATATATAGCAAAAAACCTGAGAATTTCTAACAATTACGTCATTTTTTGGGTAGTTAGATGAGAATAACTACCTAGAATTTTTTCTAAAACATAATTCCGTCATATCCCTTGTTACTTGCCAGCATACATCTCAATTAGAGATATACCTGAAAATAATTAACTTATCCTATCAACTTGGGCACATTAAATAAGTTCGCTAAACTGCATATAAAAATCACTCAGGTTTATTGAAGTTAAATTTGTATAGCCTATGTTTATTAAAATTATGTATGAATAAGAATATAAGAAACTAAAAAAATTCAAATCGGAACAATACTTTTTTTGCGCATAGACAATTTCTACGTGTTGAATTTTTTTGCAGAAACTGTCTATAAGAATAGCAGAGCAATCCACAAATTTCTCAAGCTTTTGTCGTTCTGAAGTAATAAAGAAACTTCCGCAGAACACCACTCAAGAACAAGATAAATTCCTTAAGAAGGTAAATTTTGCCTTCAGGTACTTAGAATCTTTCAGCAGATTTTTTTTTCTTCCAGGAACTTAACCTTGATGTGAATCACCTTCTGTAATTAATTGCTGTTGAGGGCTATTGTGGATTTTCTTGTTAATTGATTTCCCGTCACGATTTTACTCTTTTCCGTTACCCTAAGGAATAATGGCTTGCGTATTTACGAACCATTTCTAAGGTATTCGTACTCTTGAAAGAAAAGTGTATAGATTTCAAAAATTTCATTTATTCAAGAATAAGGTGTACCTATAGATGCAGCTATTTACCAAGAGATAATCAAGCATTCAGCTTTTCAATTTCCATTTCCTGAAACTGTTGTTACGCAATATTTCATCGCATGCGATGCAGTGCGAATGGAAGAGAGTTATTGGAATGCTATGTAAATTGTAGATACGTGTGCTTGACTGATGAAAGAAGCACTGCTACTTTTTACCAAAGAAAAAGGAAATTGATCATGAGATCACTAATTCATGGAAGCAATAGGTAGATTTCCGGATTATAATTTTAATATATCAACACATTATTTTTATATAATCGTTGGTGCGTCTGTTAGTGATCGTGCAACTTCTGAATGACTTGACCGATTGAGGTCATATTCCCACAATATATTTGTTTTGTCAAGACGATAGTTCATACATAGCTATGCCAAGATCCGATAGGTGGCGCTATAGTCAAGTTAAGATGGTGTACTGTCAAATGCGATTTGCGCCAAAATTTTTATTTGGGGGTTTTCGGGGTACTGATTTCAAACTAATTGTCAGAATTTATGAATTCAAGATGGCGAACTGTCAAATTTTAAAGCTTCTGTGATTTCAATCAGGGGGCGGACATTTTTCGGTCCCCTTGTCTATGCTCCAATCGCGCCAACGACCTCTTCTGTTCAGACTTTCTTATACAGGGACTTAACCCAAATCAAACTCACCGCGCCATCTACCGGAGAGGGCAGAACAACGTCTGCCGGGCCAGCTAGTAATTATATAATATTTATATTGTTCTTGTGCATGTTAAGAGAAAGGTTTTATATGACGCTTCAAAATAAGTTCACACTGGATGCCTGGGAGTTTCGTTAAGGTCTGAACAGGGGTATGCCAATTAATTCTATATGGTCTCCTGATCAACGTTTTTTCGGATCAAATCTAAGAAATATCAAGTTGGTAGCAATGAATATTTAAAAATTAAAATTATATCTATATGTATCGGTTTTTTGTTTTAAAAGTTAACTTTAAAAAATTAAAGATACTTGAGAGAAAAACCATTGACATTCACCACAATGTTTCAAAGACGCCTAGGCATGGATTCTACGTATCGTTTCAACATTTTTGGGATTAGGATTAGTCAAGTTGCTTCAATTTTCAAGCTCATTGATGGTGCTATATTATTAACTGTTTGAACTAGCCATCTATAAATGCTTTCTATAGGATTTACATCAGGATAACAATCGAATGTTGATGTCACAAATAGCTCAAGAATCAGCTTTTTGTAGAGTTACTTAAGCTTATCATGGCGTTGTCCTGTTGAAAATTTAAATTATCCTCAGAGGATATTTTGTTGAATGACCTTCTGATATTTGGGGCTATTCATGCGAGAGAAAGAGAAATCCATCTAAGTGCGAGTCAGACTCGCGCACCAAGAGTTCCGTACAATATTTAAAAAAAAAAAATGTTCAAAAATTACTAAAATAATACTCTGGAATTTCGTTTTATTTTTCCTGTAAATATATTACAGGCCTTTTATTTATCAGATTTTCTATTAGTACGAATTATTTTAGTTTTTTTGGCTTGCAAACTTCGGGCATAAAGGGGAGGAGGGAGGAGGAAACTATTTTGTCGCACAATTTTTGGGCATAAGTCAAAAATTAATATACAATAGCTTAAAATTAATTAAATATCTGTAAAGCAATCCCTTTAAAATCATACCCCAATGAGTTCTGAATTTGCCCCCTATTCAGTATTAATAAAAGAATATTTCTGAAATTCTTTCACCGAAAATATATGCAGGCAAATGGCTTCTACAATTGTGCCAAATTTTAAGTCTACAGGCAGACAGAAGACATCAAAATCCGGCCATAAGGGGATCCCTTTTTAACCTTTTAGAAACGGAACGGAACCCTAAAAAGGGTAAGGGGAATATTGTTCATCTGATGCTGATTAAGATATATTAACCGGAGTTCTTTATTTAAATAATGCACATTGCGAAAATTCCACCTTGATGATCTGGATGGTCTGTGTATTGGATATTGGAAAATTATGCGGCTGCAATATTTTTGTACAACAAATTTTAGAAGCAGCTTCTTTATAGTATGGGAAATCGTTAGCAAGTGATGAAATCGTAAAAATTCAATTTGCTCCCACAAAAGTAAAACCATTGAAACTTTCATACGCAAATTGGAAAGTGATCGCAAATCGTTAAGACACTTTAATTAGCTTAGCTGCCAAGCAGCCGAGAAGTTTAAATTATTTTTAATGAATCAATTGAGTGCAGTTCAAACTGGTAGAATTTGCATGCGACTTGCATGCCCAACCACACGTTGAAGGTACACTGGAAAAAAAAAGTCGGCGCACTGATCGTGTTAAGACAACAGCAAAAAAAGAAATACTCCAGTCGCTTTGACAATGGAAGTCACTTCCTGGTTGAAAAGTTTTAAGGAATATTCTATTTTGCATACAGCTGGTGCACTTCCTTGCACTCAGGGGACGTGCGTGATCTTGGTAACCAGAGCGGATCTGCTCGTATCGTGCGCTAATTGAGATTTTAATCGCATTGCACTCGCTGCGTTAGTAATTGAAGTGCACAAAGAATCTTGCGAGCATGGAACGATGCCATTAAAATAAGGTGAAATATGCATAACATGCCAAAGTATTTCTATGCACCATAAGAAAAGTAACAGAGTGCGCTCAGGTAATCAGAAAAAAGAGATTAAAGTGGTGAGATCACAAGAAAACTTGCATATATAAATACATATGTACGTCTTCAGACATAATTACCAACAGAAATGCTGATGCAGCCTGTCTGCACCTAGTTATGAAGAATTAATGGTTTACCGTCGAGCTGCAACGTGGGAATTAATCAACGTTCGATGAAGTTTTCTTCGGCACTTTTTAGCGATTGCAAATTCGTCCAATAAATTGGTCGCCGCTGCTGATCAAAAGGCATATCGAGCAATTGCGTTTTATTGGGCCTCGATAGTCATAGCCATCATACGAGCAGCGGAGTGCTATTTTTGCGGCCAATATTCACTTGTTTATCTTGGGACTGAATTATACGGGCAATTTGCGGCTGAGTCATGGGGCCCAGACAAGAAGTTGACGTACCCATGTGCCGGTGCAATAAATCCAGTACGAACAGAATCGTGCGGTTGCTCGACTGAATGCAATTAGCCCGACTTATGTCGCCGTTTAACGAGTCCAGCGAATGAAAAGTTGACGGTGGTGGACATAAACAGGGCAGGTGGAGCCCGGTAACTAAGCATATTGCATTAGGTCAGGACTGTCGATACCGCGACGATTTAGCGATAAATTTCCCGACTCAATTGTTAGACCATACTGTGCCAACAGATATGTATGTCTGCGGTTGGGATGCGGAGAGGTGGATTCGATGGGAAACACGTGTGGCAGATAGAGCTACCGGATGAAATGTATTCAGCACATTATCCAGTGTCGTATATTTCAGGTATCCTATCATGGCAACGGCAGAAATCGAGAACAGCTCCAAGATTGATGGCCGACTGGTAATGGCTCGACACGGCTTCGGTTGAGATTTCTTCCACCTTAAAGGAATGTCTTTCGGTGGGTGTCGTTTCTATGTCACCGAGGCACAATTCTGGTGTGACATCAGGCAAAATAATTGGATATGACTGACCATAAACTAGAACACCGAAGAGGCCCTGACCAAGTGCTTCGGACTCTTGTGTGCCACACGTTCCAATATTTGCAAATCTGATTTGCGAGGCACTGCGTCTCTAAATAGAATAAGAGCTGGACGGTATTATAGTTGACTCTTATTAAATTTACGTTAAAGGGAGTCTTTTAGTACTTATAATTTACAAAAAGGTCTTTAGTGTTTCAAAAAATCGCTACCTTCATTTGAAAACAAACCAAATTTGTTTAAATTAGGTAGAGGTGTATTTTACTCAACGAACTCAAATATGAAACCTTTTTATGCTTAGGTGCAAATATTTTTTGTTGCTTGGTTGTACTACCAGAGATCTTTAAATTTAAAATTTCGAAAAGTGGTGTTCTTTTGCAGCAATTTCAAACATGTTTCCGCAAGTTATTGTTAACAATTATGTAAATGCATAAGATATGTATAAAGCACCCATTTGAGTAATATAATTTGTTACAATTTTTTTCATTTGTTTATCTTCAAAAGTCCTTCAGAATTATTTATAGAGAAAATATAGAAACAATTTTAATTAAAGGATTTTCTTCAATTGTATGTTACTAAGATTTTGTGAGAATATGTAAAACTAAATCTAAATGTTAAATATGGGAAGTGTACCACTTTTAACCTCAATAAATGAACATTCGTGCGAGAAAATCTTAAATATAATATAACCAAAAGATGTATGTACCTATGTATATACGTAAAATTAAAAAAGATTGAATATAATAAAGTGTGAAGCTACCAGCATATCACAATCAAAGAATTCTCGGCAAAGTCTCTATTTGCAACAATAAAACTTTTTTGATGATTAATTAAGTTCGCTATACATTGAGTATCAATTCATATAACTTAAAAAATAAAAGTAAAATAAAATACAAAAATCAACGCAATTTGCATTTACTTTTGCTTAAATGCCAACAAGCCAGAACCCGTTTCGATATCGAACGTGCCATCAGACATCACTCGTCAAAGCGATTCAATCTCATTCGCAGCGACTCACATCTGTCGTCGATTTTCCATCTAAGTTGCATTATCGGCCATAAACGTACGCGAAAAACATATCCCAACAAAAATCAACAAAAACAGCAGCCATGAAAACGTGCCAATGCATGTTTTCAAATTGAAAAACCTCAAGCTCTACCGCATTAGCAAAATACGTCATTAGAAATTTTTGCTAAGCAGTGTCCATCTGTTTTTTTGGCTTTTTGAATAAATTTCCAAGAGGCGCAATGTGACCACATAAGTCAAAATATATTATGAAGGATAACTCTACAGATTTGTTGACACTGTGCCATGGCGCTCTTGTTATTTATGGAGTTTTTTTTCAAACTTTTTTGTGTAATAATAATGGCTGGCATTGGAAATTAGCGAGCAACAATTTTGAGTCCACCGAACTTCGCCGCAGTTAAAGTTGGTGGTGCGGAGGCAAACGATTAACTCAAATGCTAGTGGCAGTTCGTGCTTTATGAATAAACATTTGTAGAGAGATATGTACATCCGGATTTTTGGTGAAGAACCTTCAGAGAAATTCTTGGGCATGACAAACTTAAAAGATGAGTTTTGGCGCCAAACGATTTTATATGCAAACGATTTGTATATTTTAGTCCAGTGTAGACAGGACGAAGTTTTGTATAATCTAAACTTAGATGACGATAAAAATAGAATATGTATTATAAAAATATGTGGCAAAAGGTCACAACCTAAGGTTTCTTATGAGATGCACAATTTATACTACTGTTTTATCTTATTTTTTTTATAATTTTACATATATTAATTCAGTTTTACTTTTTAAGTCTCTCTATAATACTTAACCATGTCAACCGTAATATTTGAAAGGAGTTCGAATCCTAATATTTTTTTAATTATTGACTGACTGCGCTGTTGCAAAATTTAGCAAGGTCATATGAAACAATGATCTCACGAGATACCAGACTAATTTCCATATGTTCTAAAAGAGATGATATAATTTAAATAATTGCTCCACATGTTAGAATGGATCTAGTTTTGAACAGTGGTAGTACCTACTAAAGATAAATTATCGAAATCATATTTATAACTAACTTGTTCGGATCGCACCCGGCTTTGACTGTGTTGCCTAATATTTGATTTAAATATAATAATTTTCATAATGTCTGCTGGACCGAGGTCTTTCATTAATTACTATTAGACACACAATTTTTAATTCTAAGCCTAACTTAAGCTTGGTCTAAGCCTAATTCAAATTTTGACTAAGACTAGCTCCAACTTTGCGCAAGCCTAGTGAAGCTTTTTCCAAGCCGGGCTTATATTTAGGTACATACATATGTGTAAAATATATCATTAAAATGTCTAAATGGTATAGAGATTTATTATTTGGAAAGATTATGAAAAACTGCAAACACTATGTCTGTATTTTTATTCAAACAATTTATGTAAATGTTTCTACTAACTGCAGGTCTGTAAAAATGCTGTCATTTCAACAACTTCTGATTGGCTTACCTGCAGGTTTGAAACAACGAATATTTCAGATAAATTTCTAGCAGCTTTAGCAAACGTCGAGAATATTAAGGAATCAAGCCAACGACAACTTCAAAAAATCAATTTTTTTTTTTGCATTTTTCGATAACAAAAATGTTTATTTACCCCATCGAGTAAGAATCGTAGTTGAAAGTGTCGTTGAAAAGGGAATTTAAAATCATAACCATATGAGTTTTCTTAAACCGTTTTTCAAAATTATGCTCCGTTTTTGAAATATTCGACTCCAAAGTGGCCATGTCCAATTCGGTTTGTATCGGCCAAGATTTCACCCTGAACGCAACTTCGGAAAAATCTAAAAAAATCTAGAATACTAGTGCATAGACTGACATTACTTTTAAAAATAACACGACTTACTAGAGTCAAATAGTTTACGATATATAGCCGATACGATATATATTTGGACTCAAACAAAAACCGTGCGCATTTGTATGTATGGGTACGTCTGAATGTGTATTCATGTATGTAGTATGTATAGTAATACGGAACCCTTCACTAAAACACCCGATATGCTCTTAACCACTTTGGTTTATTTAAATATTCGCCATTTTGTTATTTTCCCCATAAAACATAATAATTGTAGTTCAGGTAGAAACCGACCACTTACTGATTATAAATCTTTTCAAATTTTGTGTTTCAATGGAGCCAATTCCGAGAATCCTCAACATTCCCAACCTATGTTTTTTTTTCCTTTCATTGGAGACGCCGCCATTTGAAATTACCAATTAAAATCAAATAAGAAATATTTTTTTTCATCCCGATATCTGTAATAGAATTTTCAAACAAAAACCGGAACCCTTAATTAATTTATTAATTTCCTAAAAACACTAAATCTACATATAAATAAAGTCAGCAAATAGAAAAGAAGTTTACTCGCATAATAAATATATAAGAATTCCTCTTATGTTGCAGAAACTTCTGAAAATGTTACATACTATTGGTAACCATATTGAAACAAATTTGCACATATGGATGATGAAACCACATATCTACATTTTATACGGGTTATGTATCCCGTTTATATTTCTTGGTTCACCTTGGTACCTTAATAAATTCAAAGATTTTGATTACTACATATATTTTATGAGATAAGGAATAAGGCGTATTTAAGTATTCAAAACAAACTTCAGTAATCCTCTTTGCTGTCCTGTTTGCAACCCTATTGAACCCTTGTAAACCTACTGAAAGGACTATTTAACCCCTTGTTATTTAGACAAGATTATCTTTTCCCTTTTGTAGCACTTTATCATCCGAAAAAAATCTACATATGTGGAGAATCGACCTACTTCCTTATTTGATTAACAACTTTTTACTCTGATGTGCTACATACATTTAAATTCTTAAATAAAGTTAAATAACGTGTGTGTTTTTATCAGTATATGCAGCACGTTTATCAATGCTGAGATTGTTATTCTAATCTGAAAATACGCATTTTTCGACGCTTCATAAACAATCTGATTCGCAACTTTCGCCAAGTTTATTACATTTGAATTAAAATTTCTTCTTAATGAAAACATCGAAAGCAATGTTCGCTGCACCCACTGCCGAATCGCACCTGTTTCATATCTCAAGATGTCCAATCGAAGCGAAAGGAACCATGCATCCACCCTCCCGTCGAGCAGTAGACAGTCGCATCGCATAAGATGCAAACTGAATCTGAATTGTTACCACAAAAGTTCCAACTGGTGTCTTGGAAAAGCTCTCACCGACTTTCTTCGAACGGGAGCTTTCGTCAAGATTTCCCTTTCGTTGGGTGGCTTTCTGTCTGCGCCCTTCCGGCCGCCAGAACTCCATTTGTAAACAAAACTTTCCAGCCAGTAGCAGTGAGGCGAAATGCGAAATCACGTAGTTGTTTGTTCTCTTCGTCGACTTTTTTTCACTCCGATAACCTCCCCGTACACACGGTTAAATATGTTTCGCGCGGCCCGACTGGGCGGTTATTGAAAAAGTTTTTCAGTTACGCTCGAATTGTGGGACTGGTTGGGTCGTCCGTTGACAGTGGTGAATTCAGTGCCGGCCTACGTCTGGTGTGGTGAAAAACGCTCGATTAAAAGCGCGGGAGTTTGCACTCTGTGAACAAATAATAAACAGTCGTTCATCGCTAGTGTTGTGGTGACATAACCTCAAAAGTTTGTTTATGGTTTTTATTGAATTTGAATTCTGTGTCATTTCACATAAAGCGAGACTTTATCGTTTCAATCCTGTTACCCTTTCGAAAATAACTTGCGGTTTTTGCGGTCTGAATCGGTTAATTTATCGGTTTTTCCTCCAACAAACCACTGGCAAAGAGTTAATTAGGTGAACCGCGAATATTAATGGCTAAATTTTGCTCCCAGTCTTGCCTTCACCTATGGGTAATATAGGCGACCCCCGTTTAATTTGGGCTCAGATAATTCTGATCTAGTCACGGACGGAAGCGCCTCATTCGAAAGATAGTCGCGCCGCTTGATTATAACGAAATTAGCAGCAATTAGTCTCTTCGGCCGCTTATGCGGTTTATAAGCGGTTTTACCTCTGCGAATTTGCTTATCTAAAAATTGCTCCTATAAGGCAATTTTCCATGTCGGGGCCCAATTTGTGCTGCTCACAGCCCCCAGTCGGGGGTGTCGACTTAGCATACCATTTTTGTTGCGTAGAATTTTTTTTTTTTTGACTAATTGAAATCTGACCCATGTCCCATGGCAGGCTAGTTTCAGCTTATGCGGGATTTCTGCTTTTAGAAAGCGCCACATGCTCGTTATCACTTCCAGTCGGCCTTCAGGGTGTCTCCCGCGAATCTACGAGCCTCCTGGGCTAGTAATAAATGTAGTTAAAAAAAAAAAAAGGTAAAAACAGCGTCGCACAAGGCCGAGAGCGACTCGATGCCTATGATTGCGATATTTGCATTAATGTGTCACTTTGTTGGGTGCCGCTTCGATGGAAAGTAATTTGCCAACAGGAAGGCTGTGGCATTTCCAGGAAGTTTTCGCTTTATAAATTGCTTAAATTGCTTTTATTAGAGTTGGACAGGTGAAAACCGGGGATCGGCAATTTTTTAGCTTTGTTTTTGTTGGTTGTAAATTAAGAATGATTTTTTTATATAGTTCACACGCTTAATTATCGTCATCTCTTTACAATGTTACTCTAATTGCACATAAATGGTACCGGTGAAATCAAGAAGTAACTCTTTAAAAAGCAAAATGGAATTTAGTCAAGTATCTACATGCGTACATACATATGTTTCGATTTTATAAGTATGTAACTTTACGAAAAAAGTTAATGTAAAATGTGACACACAAGCTCCAGCTTCAGTCCGCACATATGTATGTATGTATCTATTCCTATCCTGGTATAATATGCTCAAATTTAATATGTATGTATGTTCACATGTTTCATATGTTCATATGTTTTACTCCTGTAAATTAATATTTAATATTAACATCGAAATTGATGTACTTGTATATCATATTCTCGAGCTGTCCAGTAAAGCATCAAATTAATTCTTAATGGTAATTTCTTTCTAATTCTGAAATTCAAAATAAGGGACCCTATATAAAAATCAAATCAACTTTAAATTGACTCCCAAATTTCTGTTTTGATTCAAGTGACTCTATCAAGAGTATAATTGTTGCTTACAAAATTTTTGCAATATTTCATTATGAGCTAATTTCGCGAATTAATCAAAATGAAATTTACCTGTATAATTCAATAAATGAGCATGAAACTGTCTCGTGCCTATAATAATTTTTTATCCCGAAGACTATTTGCAATAAGCATTAACTTTGATATCATATCTGAAAGACGCACCATTTTGTATCCATGCACCATCCTGTTTTCGATAAATTAGGTTATATATTTCGGGCCAGAAACTTTTAACTCCAATTGTATTTATTTTTATTGAAACTTTATTCAATAAACCATTTGATAGTTTGCCATCTTCTTTTTCGACTCCAATATATTCTTCGGTAGACACCGACAGCTGAGTGAATGTTTAGAAAGCTATCGTACCTACTCAAGATATGTCGCATCACGGCTGATTGGTTTTCAAGCTGCTTATAAATCAAAATATATAACTCAACATCACCATTCCTTTAGAAGAGTTCCACTATTTCAAAACCTTAAACCTAAATAAAAAAACAAACAAGGTTAAGAAAATTATTAAATAATGTACTCCATACTAAATCTGCACAACTAATTAAGGCATTTTAACAAAATGTTTAAACCTTAGAAAATTTTAACCTTATGTGGTGGTTAATGTCAGGATTTAATGGTGGCCTCTCAAGAATGTTTACAACATTTTCACTTCTCACTCACTAACGTCTTCATATTTATCATTAAGGTATTGCTTCACCGTGCGTGAAGTATGTTTAGGATCATTGTATTGCATAAATTTATATGTAACGGGCTTGTTTTCGTCGGTGTATGGTCTCTTTGAATCTAGTAACTAGAGAGGCTTGGAACAACATTTCGGTCGAAGAGATCAGCAAGCTTATCGATAGTATGCTATGGAGTTTTGCCCATATAATTAGAAATAGCCGTTTTACGATTTCTTATTAAACATTTTACATTCGCATTTTGGACATCTTCCTTAAAGAAGGTTAAAATTTTCTATTGTTTAAACATTTTGTTCGAGTGTTTTAATTAGTTGTTTAGATTTAGTAAGGAGTACCTACATTATATTTAATCAGAATTTTGTGGATGTAATAAAAATGAAAAAAAAATTATGTGTTTGAAAATTACCATATATAAGCTATAGTAAGTTAAGCGAGGGATTTTATTCGATTTATTCCCAAATTAGTAAAGAAACACCACGTAGAAAAAACAACCTTCATGATATTTTATGGGCTGTCTTAATTAGCTGGCCGCAAGTGTAAATGTATTCATCCAATATAATATTAATGAGTAAATATGTAGTATTTCGGGGTTTGTGTTTCATATAACTTAAGGTCGTAGAAATTATAAACAAAATAAAAGATGTTTGGTCGTATAAAGACAACTAAAAAAACATTATATTAATTGGAATTGGAAAATTGGTGTAACTTCAAGAGGTTCTAAAGATTATACCTAAAAATGACTTGTAGCTTTGTTTCTCTTAACTCCTTCGATTTAGGTATCACGTAAATTGTAAGGGAAAATTACCCTAATAATAATTTACATAAAGATTACGTTACTTTTAAAGCAATGAAGATGAAGAATGCTCGGAATATTATCGTAAATGTTAATTTGCCCTAGACCTTTAACGCATCAACCACCATCCCTGTGTCATCACGCTAGACTGAATGATACTCAGCAAAGTGAAAATAAGCAAATGCCAGAAGAGCCGTCGGGGTGCTCTTTAAATTCTGGTGTGCGTGCAGTTTTCATTAATTTCAGGCGCCCTGGGAATGGCCAGGTTAATTAGCCCCGCAGTCCCGGGAACAAACAAAAAGCGAACCTTGCTGGCATTTGAACGAATTACGCTGTCATCACCAGCGATGCCGTAAATCCGCCTTTATCACTTTAATTAGCAATTAGGCGTGAATCCGCGTCTTCCATTTATGGCAGCACCGGATAAGGTGGTTGGCGCGCGATGATACAATCGAGGGACTCTGGGTGTCGACTGTCGGGTTATCACTAAGAAAAAATTCACCTCGACAAACCTAAGACTGACCAGACCAGCAAAAGGAATTTTTGGACGGAGGACGTCTTAAAGTAAATGCATATTTTAAAAGAAGTCGTGCTCCATTTAGATCAGCGCACCGAGATGAATCAGACTCGTTTCTGAGCAGACCTTATCTCAAGAAAGTCTGACTGAAGTTAGGAGCTAGACTGAGCAATTTCTCAGAAATGTTTGCATGTCTGCATATATTTCTTTTCTGTTCATTTACTGGCTAATTGTAGGAATTACTCAAGCCCCAGCGAGCGCAAAGAACTGATAAATTTTATTTATTTTTTTTCAAAACAGGTAGTCGTATCTGTGTCATACTTAAGCATGCGCCTTAAGACGATCAGTAAAAGTTGAGATAATAAAATAAATATTAACTTAGGGTGTGATTAACTTCCCACTGCACTGCTCTTTATCTGTTTCGAACTTCTTTTTTCAATTTTGAAGCGATAAAAATTATGGGTGTTTTCCAATTTGCCGAAAAGTAATTTTCTCAGAATAATTAGAGCCCCTATAACTCAAACGGAATGCAGGAAAGTCATAAAGTATTAATTCCAGGCATAATCTCGTAATGGGTTTTTGTAAAATGCGTCTTACAAAGCTTTCGAAGATGAAATGAGCGCCAATATTGATTTGGTAGCGTCTTTCGGGCAAATATAAATTGTGCCGAAGTAATCCAGGAACTGAATGTACGTCCAGGAAGCTTTTGATGATTCCATCATCAGAAAATCATTAGGAGATCGTAAGATGTAGTGCCAAGTTGTTTCCTTTCAAAATTGAGATGGAGATTGCAAGATTGAATTTTAAACATGCCTTAGATTTGTTTTTATGCTTACCGATTTGGAAATATTAATATCGAAATCGAGAGATAATCCGTTATTTCAAGTTTATTTTCTAATCATTAAATTACAATAGCTAGCGAAGTTTTGCGATTAACGTTTTCGATATAAAATTTGCTGTGTGTGTGTGTGCTTTGAATCTACTTCATAGAAATATTATGAAAAGAGTTACATAAAAAATTTGTAGATCTTATAATTTTAATATAATAATACGCAACTCTCGGAGTCTGACTCGCATTCGCAGTTGGCGGTTTTATTCCATTGACATGTCGTTTATTTTTCCGCTCATTAAATTTTCAAAACGTTGTACGATGAAATCCATCTGTTTTCGATGTCTTTTCAACTTAGTTGCATATCTAAATGTATTTTAAATAAATATTCCAAAGGTATAAAATATTTAATCTCAATGAAAAGGCGATAAACATCTTTCGCATTACTATTTACTTTCTTATAATTTATTTATAAATTAAGTGTATGTTATTTATGAATTAAGTGTATGTTGAAATAATGTATTCGAACTGCATTATACACAACAGCTTATTAAATTTACATTTTAAAAATAATATAAACTTTGTTTATGTGGATAAATACGATATTTGTTAAGTACCAGAAATATAGCTGCCTTTTTTATTAAAATTATTTAAAAATTTCCGATTTTCATAGTCTAAATGCAATTCGCTTTTGGTGTTTCATGGTTAAAATTTGTCATATATTAATATAGTTATTTTCATTTCTTACAATTATCAATATTTTATGTTTTCCGTCGAATCACATTGTATTATTTAGGTATAGCTAAAGAATCTATGGTTAAAATGAATCGGAAGTAATGCACTAAATAGTGATGCCTTGGCAACAAACTTTCATCTGGATGAAGCGATTTCTTCATTTTATTTTTTCAGGTCTGAAACATTCTCTATAAAAGATTTGATCTAAAAATCGTACCGAAAATGTGAAAACATTAAAAGTAATTACTATTTTGTGCAATAAACAGTGTATTTCAAAACATATTCAATCAAAATATGTATAATGTCAGCATCGAAAAAAAAAGTTAATTTTATTCTTCAAGCTTTGACTGGTTAAATTATGAACAAAACGCACAAATAAATTCCTCTATTATGAAGCACCCTAACAGTTGACAATAAAGTTTATATACCTAACTGAACTATTTCCTATTTTTTTAATAGAAACGCAGTAGAAGTTCTTTTATGTCACCGGATCTATTTGGGTTTTCGACACATTGTCCAGTTTTGACGATACCTAAAAGCTTAAGGGTTTTTGATGGTGGAATCAATATATCAAAAGCATATAGCCTGAATTCCCGCATATTTTGTTGAAATTATATAAATAAAAAGTGATAATTTCGAAAACACAGTGTAACTTTTATGAAGTATAATACATTATTAAAAATTTATGAGCATATATAATGCTACTTCTAGTATTTTTTTTCTTTTGTATGATATGCTTGAAAACAAGTTCCCTTATGGAGCGGTACTACACAAAATTTGCAAATGTGTCGAGTTTCGCTGCTCTTGTTGCTTGCCTTACAAACACGACATGTCTTTTACATAGATATTTTTTTTCCCCGCTCTTGACGATTTTCTCTAAAACATGTGGTCGCATATTCCCAGACAGTCACATGTTTGTTTATAACAACAATTCTTCGCTGTAATGTTTTATTTACATATATTTGCAGTTTTTTATACGATGTTGCTTGAAATTCCAAATAACGTGAATTAACGTCACCCGTCTCCAACGGTTGAAAAATAAAAAACGTGAACTCACGTCATCCGTCTTCAATGTGTTAATGTTACACCGGTTAGCAGACATATTCAACTAATTTTGGAGTTAAGCACAATCCACTGAGGATGCAACTAAAGCGAATATTGTAAACGTAAAACAATATTAATAATCTTGGACATATTTTATTGACAGAGTAATTTTTCTTATCCGAAATTTAAAACTTCACTGGGTTGGATTGAATTAAATACAAAGCTTAAAATTTTCTGGAGTAAAAATCTTGTAAAAAGTTTCATATGGTAGTGAGGATATTTATCAAAAGTTACCAGACGACTTCAAGTAAAAATTGTGTAAACTATCAAAGTCTTGCGTGCATGCGTGTGTAAGATTTTAATATCAAGATATTAGAAGAAAATATTACATGATATTATTTCTTTCACTAGAGGAATCTACATAATTATTTTCCGAATTTTATTTAAAATGGTTTTCACTTTTACAATTATGTCTTCAGCTGAACCGTAAAAAGGCATATGTGTGATTTCCCTAAATTTGCTCATGCTCTGCGGTAAAATTAATAAAAGCAGAAAAAAGTGCTGTGAAGTGCTCAATTATTTCCCTCCGGTAAAAACTTTAGAGTTAACACAGAGACCCAAAATTATGTACATACGCCTGCTCACTGCTTTTTGGTTGGTTTCCTAAATTTTCAAAGCCTATTAAGTACGATTCGTACAACATGTTTTAATCGAATGTAACTTTCATTTCATTTCTAATGTTTTTCAATATGTAGTTCGTGATAAAATGTCCGATCAATGACTCGGTAAGAATCTGCGGAACGGTTTTTATGAGGATTGAATACACGTAAATGTTTGTTTACGCCCCACAAAAATAATGGTGCATTGTTTATGTCTCATAAAAGTTCTGACATTGTAAACCTGAAATTCTAATCAAGTTTTGGGCAGTTTCACATACTTCGGGAGGTGTGAGCTCAGAAATTGTGCAAGACCTCCAAATGAAGCATGCCAGTGCCAACAATCGGCCATCGAACTTGTTTTTTCCTCTCAGAATTTAGTGCCACCAATTAAGAGTCAGCAAGACGTTCATGTTGTTCAAGTGCCCGACAACCGATAAAATGCGACAATTCGCCCCGCTAAGATATTTGCAACATAGCTGCAATCACTGCGCCGGCGATTGGTGTTAATGGACTCATTTCCTGACCAGAGTCCAGCAAGTGCACTCCCAGACATCATCTGGAAGTGGCGAGACGTCCCACGGGCAACACGCTCCAACTCATGCACTTCGAAAGATACCCGGACGCTAGTGACCGATATCTGGAGCCGCAATTTGCCGCCGTGCAGCCAAGAACAAAAATACTTGGGGGCCTTCTGTAATTCATCATTTTCCCATTTTGTTTATTGAGACATTTCGCGGGCTGCTGTTCCCTGAATTGGGCTTCGAAGCCCGCAAAAGACGCACCTCGACTTGAGGAAGATGAGCCAACGAAGCGCAACCATCGATCAAATTGGCGCTGCTCTTAACAATAACAAAGTGTCGACTGAGAGGCCACCAAGGACGGCAAGCGCCACTTAAACTGTCGGAAGTAGCGCAAATCACTGCGATCGAGGGGTGCCATCGCATCCGTGTAAATATTTCGTCGATTCGGGCAAATACCAATCGACTTCGACTCACAAAGGCGGGAAAAAGGTGCTTAATTTTGTGGGATGAAGCCACCACCCACCCACAAGTCGTGCGGTGTTAGCCCGGGACCAAATTCAGCCCTTCACCACAACATCCTGAGAGCTGGCAGGGACGCGTGTTGACACATTCCCCAAGTGATTGATCCCCTCGGGGGTGCTCTTGAACGACCGGCCTGATGGCACAGGCACTGGTAAATGGGTTTTGATTATGTGGAAACTGCCACTTCGGTTTCGACTGAGATTTGGGTTCTGCTAAAAATAAATTTTCTCATTTTTTATGCCTTTTTACTTTTTCTGGGAAACATATCTCACTATATTTTTTTTGACAACAACAAAGTACCTACCGATTTTAATAAAGAATCATATTTTCTCCTTCACTCAAAGAAAAGAATTAGTAAATTCAACCATTAAATCCAATAATTTCATTTTCATTAATTTTATTTCAAGTTCAAAAACATTCATATATACAATATGAGAAATAATTTTAGTGCTAGAAAGTATAAACTTTATTCATCTATAATTAATATAACGTAGGCTAGCGGAAAATAAATGTATATAATTGTCTTAATATTTTGGAAAAAACTAATTTCTAAAACCCATTGAATTCATTAATATGTATTAATCTAGTCCTACTTATGCTAAATCTCAGCTAACTATCGACAAGTTGTCTAATTAACGGCCTTCGAAAAACTTAGTAGCTATAAGGTGTTAATTCTATCATGAATTAATTCTATGTCGAATCCAGTAATTTTAACCAACTGAAAATTGTAGAGAAGATTGATGTCTCACAACCTTTTTTGCACTTTCTGGTGGAGATGAGAAATAGGATGTACATGACCACAGGGTACCTGGTCTGTTTGTCTGCTTCTCAATGCCTATGTTATTGTCTTCATTTCGTACTGAAGCTAATTGCTTTACTCATAGTAACACTTAGTTAACTGCGAAGACAAAATCTATCAATCTCGTTTTTGAACAAATTCTTACGACTTTGTTATTTGGAGTATACCAATTTCGTGAGTTGATTCAAACAATTTTACAATAAGCTTACTATTCTCTTAGTTAAAGAAACTATTCTGGTTATAACAATTTTATTTTGATCAAATAAAAAAATGTTTCCTGTTTTATATATTGAAGTTGTCTAATGATAATTAATAATTCATTTAATGTAAAGATATATGTACAAATAATAAAATGCGTGAATTTTCAATTTATATTAGAAATTAGTTTAATTTTGGCAACGAAATAAATCTCTTCATTAAACACTTATTTCAATAATATCTTAATCATTATTATATAATCAATCAACCAGGCAGCAGTAAATTTTAAAGTAAAACAAAATGTTATACACATGTGTTCTACACTACGAAAGTTTTGTTTTTATTGATGAAAGATTGTATAATAAATAGGTCTCTAATAATTTTGTCAGAAATATTACACACACAAAAACAAATTTTTTGGTTTCAATAACTGATTTTCATGAGCCTTATTTTAGCTATTTTTATGACTACAGCTTAGAGGTGTATTCTTCATTGGTAATTAATTTTTTTTTTCTCACCAATATCATTAATTTTAATCCAAATTTTCTCGCAAACGTGACATAATGAGCAATTACAATTTTCGAATTCATGTTTACCATCCCAAATAACATCAAAAACCACTTTTCGCCACACAAATTTTGCAGAGTTGTGTTATTTATACTTACTGGAGATAAGACAACATGATTTATTCGTTCTTAGTTATTGATATTTTTTATGATTCAGATATGCTTTAATGAAATTGATGCCTTCATTTACGCAACACGCAGGCTTATTTCACGTTCAATTGTTTGTGCTTTCAGTATACCATATGTATATATTTATAATAAAAATCTTTTACGTTCTAATAAAAGACATCGAGACAAACAATAAATTATTATATAGGGTATCCCAAAAATTAACGTTAATTTTGTGGGTGCTGGATCACTAAATTTAATCTTGTGCTTGTACTGTTGTGATACCTGCAAAGTTCAAATATACGTTTAATAATTAAATCTATTGGTTTACATCGTAAGCTGTATTTAAAGTAGCAATTTCTTTTTAAAATATGAATCTTCCATGATCATCTTGGGTCAAATTAAAAGCATAAAAAAAATTTTTTTACAAATTCTAGAAACAAAATTTCTCAAAAAGTTTGGCTTACAAATTTAAAAAAAAAAAAGCTTTTCATGAAAAAGGGCAAACCCGTCAATCATCAATGATGCAGTCAGACTATTTAAACTCGCATAAATCTTGCGCTTAGCACCAACTAAAAGTAGTTTCTATTTTCTCAGAAATTCATTAAAAATAAACAAAACCACCGATCATGTGCTAGTCGAATTTTCCCACCCGATTGCCTAAACAAACAGATTTCTGTGATTCTTGTCAGCCGTCCAACCCATCAAACCATCAAATTGAACAAAGGCGCGTAGTTGCTCCTTTCGGCGATAAAATTTATTGCGGGTGTGATTTCGCAACTGAATATGAACCGACCACCGGTCACTGCCAATAATTCTGCCAAAATTAGCTCTTCTGCCAGTTGCGAGGGAGGACCAAGCGAATTGCTGCAATAATTTGCGCTGCATATTAAACAGACACTAATTTCATTTTGATAGGTTGACCGTTGTGCGTGCATGCGAAAGAACATTTAAAGGATTTAATTGTCGCGGAATTATGGACAAAAGGTGCGGGGTGTAAAATGGTAGTAATGATTGATCTCTATCGGCACTCAGAATGCCCCCTGTGGGAGGCTATGGCACCCCCTCAGATACCTTGGACTGGGATGCGATATGCTTGCCTCAAAGTCCTCAACGCTTACTGCAAAGTTTTCGACCGCCAGGAACTGTACGACCTCATTGTTAGGTACGTAGCTACATATCTTAAAGCTCAAATTTGTTATTCTTTAAACTAAGGTAAGTAATGAATTGAGTATCCAAAAGTTAGACACATCTAAAGCTCATCTAAGGTACAATATCTCCTAAGGGGACAAAAGGATACTCAAGTCGAAATTTTAGTGTTACTAATAATCCTAGAACTTCGCACTTTTGTAGGAGATAAGAGTAGTAAAGTAGACGTAAATTCAATACAAATTAGCTATTTTATACCTCAAAATGGCACAAATATCCCTTTTTCCTATGTAAATAAAAGAGTATTATACACAAATTTTCTCCTACTTTACTACTTCTGTTTTGCATGATACTGAAGAGCCTCCGGTTGAAAAAAATTGGCAAAATTTATGTTTGAAGTAATATTGGTAATTGCGTTTATATTTATTATTAATTTGGTTTTGCATAGTGTCATTTTCATTATTACACCTTATCACAAAAAAGTCTCTATCATAAATTTCTATTAAAAATTGAAGAATTGTTAAAGAATTCGGCTTTTTTGAGTTTTAATTCAAAAGAATGAAGTATTCATATTTTTCATTCTTTAATTTCTCTGAAGAATTATGATTTAAAAAAAAGTCAAGACCACGTTGGGCCATGATTAGTTTAGGGTTCCGTAGCGACTACAAACGATAAAATACGAATAATACAATACTAAATAAAATAATAATATATATATACATACATATATACACACTTACGTACACATCTACATACTTGAGCGTACACATACAGACATATACAAATTTAAATTCCCTTTTTAACGACACCCCACTCGATGGGGTAAGTAAAAAGTTTTTTTTTTCATTCCCACTTTTCATGTAGGGGAAGTAGCCTTAAATTTGTTTATTTTTTTTTTTAATGTTAATACATATCTTTGTAACGGAAATAATTATCTATACGTGTTCCAAATTTCAGCGCTATAGTCCTTGATAGTATCTGAATAAAATGAATATGACATACGAACGGACGGGCATGCCGAAATTATAAGGGTTCCTTGTTTTGCTACGGGACCCTAAAAATGAATACCTATTCCTCAAAAAATATTAAGGCATATATGTATGTTATTTTCCTTTGCAAAATGAAATCTAATGCATTCCTCAATATTTTTTGAAGAATGGGAATTCGTCTAATTCCATTCCCAATCTTTAACAGAAATTTAACTGCAGCTTTGAGTGAATTTATTTTAAGGAAAATATTTATAGAAATGCAACTCGGAAAAAATGCATTCTTTTTTTTAACAACCCGGCAAAAACTAAATAAATAAATAAATAAAATCACACTCAGATTCCTTGTTTAAGGAGAACATGTAAAACTCGCTAGCGTTCGTAAGTCAGTCGTAAACTAATATTTATTATCAATCTCGTAATAAATTTATTTATTAAAAACTACAACACGTACATATTGAAAAATATACACATGTGAAAACGAAACAACAAAGTAAAAGTAAGAGTTCAAGTCGGGAGAAGTTTGAGTTGAAAGTTGAAAATTAAAACTTCGACTCTTCTACCCTCAAGGTATATCCCCTTGAGAAGCCGAATTTCGATCGATTTTTATGAAAGATTAATTCAATGTTTTTATGACTTAGCAAATGTTTTATTTATACGTTTTAAAAATTAAAACAGTTTTTTTTTATGAAATAATTTAAATGGCGGAACTATAGCTCAGTCGCGGCGAAAGTTGTCACCTTGTAGAAGTTATAGAGCCTGTTGAATTGATCTGAAACCAAAGAGGAAATTTGTGGGTCTTTATTAATATTATAATTTGTAGATGAACCTAACAAAATTGAAAACAAATTTGCGAATTAATACACTTTTCTTGGATTTTAGACTATATATTTTTTAATAATTTTTTCTTCATATAAATTATATTTTGTTTTTTCAAAAGCTTTAGAAAATAATATTAAAGAAACAATGTTTGCACAATTTTAGCGCTAATGACCAAAAACTTTTTGAGTTATCGCTTCCACCAATTTGAAAAACGGTTTTGTGAAAAATGCTTTTATAGTTTGGGTAAATAAAATTTCGAGCCAATCTAAGTTTAGAAAGATCACGTTCATAGGCTATCTAAGTATAACATGAAAAGTCCTTTGAAATTAGTTTTAAATCTTTGGTAACATATTCTTAATAACATCTGCAGTTACGATTTATGGAAAAAAAATATTTTTTTAAGGTGTGAAGATATCTCCCCCCTTAAGCGGTTAAAAAATATACGATTTTTATCAGTTTTTTTAAAGGGGAGAGTTCATCACACATGTTTGAAACTTTGAATATTGTTTCTTGTTTGGTATAATAATAATAATCCATTTAGTTTTTTATTAAATGCGGAAAAATGGAGGAGTTACAGCAATTCCTTACAAAGAATGTCGTGATGCGTAAAGTGCTTGATCTATGTAAATGCCTATATAATGTATTTATTAGTATTAAAACGTTGAACAGAGTTATAAAATGAAGAAATTGCACACTTTTAAAGGAAAAATTTGAATACTTTGGATTCGAATACAAATTAATACTGCTATCTAAAACTGTAATGAATTTGAAAAAGTTCAAGAAGAAATGAATTTCAACGACTTACCGACTTACCAGCAATTCTAGGGCTAATTACAATGCAAAAATCTTTTATATCAAAAGCGGAAAGAAAACAAAACCAAACTGTAAAACCTTATCAAAATAATCGCTAAAATGGCATCACCTAAATTGCCATTCTTAGAAGATGAAATTCAATCGACCATTTTGCCTCAGGTGCCGCAATCCCCAAAATATGAAAACTTTTATGATAAAAAATATAATGCCAGCTGCACTGATGACTAAACACGCAAAATACGCAAATCGAAGGTAATCCCTAAAAATGGTATTACAAAACTTTGAACTTTCTGACGTCCTTGAAACGAGCATGAGATGAGCGGTAAGAGTGGGATCAATGAAATGGGATCTGATTGCCAATTGTGCTGAGTTCGGATAGTAAAACGGATGCACGTGACATAGAAAAAAACTTCGTTGTAGGAAGAAAACTTATTATTATTTATCATCTATGAATGCAAATGAATTTGCACTTGGTACAATGAATATAAATGCAAATTTTACAGATTAATGCAAAAACTGTTAGAGATATTCTTACGCTTTTAACTATGTGCGTTTATGTATTTTCAATTAACCCTAAAAGGAAGTTATAATAATTTATATGCAACAAAATTTATGATTCTTTTTTGTTGTAATCAATTATTGCTTCATTAATTCCTTTCGTGTTTTTCACGAACAGTAATACTTGACTTAATACAAATACATAAATAATCACCGTTACTAGAATTTTTAGGAAGAAAAAAAAAAGTCGAAACTGGTCTGGGTCTATGAAAAATTATCGATTTTTAAAAATTATTACCGAAATTAATCTAGTTCATAAAAAATTTAAAAAATTGCAACGATTTTTCGCGAATAGACGCGATTTTCGTGTTTTTTTTCGAACTAATTTATTTATTTTTAATTTGAAATTTTCAAAATATATCAATAAATCTGCTTGATGGGAGCTTACAGTATATATGTATGTAGAACGTTGCATAAAAATTTCAGACATATCGTTTGGATAGTTTTTTTAGCTTCCGTATTATAACTTAAATGTAATAAAAGGTATCGTAGACGGGACAAACAAAACATACAAGTAATTTGATTGTTGGTTTTTCCCCGCCTGAGATATCTTTCAAAATGTAAATTATATTTATATACAGCTCCTATATTTTATTATTAGTTGTTTAAGTAGGTAGAAAAAAACGTTTATTAGAGCATTCAACACTGCTCAAATAGAATTCTATAGACTCTAAAGCTTGTTTTTCTTTTTTAAATTATTTGTACAGCTGGGTTTTTTTGTTTGTTTGTAATTTATTTGTATTTCAAACTTATTAGTGAAGTTTCGTTCTGTCAGGGCTATGCACGATCAATCAGGATATTCAATATACATAAATATCAATTTCTAGAGTCAAAATCTCGTAAACATATTTATTGAATATGTTTATTATATTTGAACTCGTTTTATCATTTGATACCCCTATTGGTGTGTTTAAAAAAAAAAAAACCTTGAGACAAAAATGACGAATAACGTCGGCCATATTTAGTTTTCTCCAAAATTATATATCCTGTAGCAGGCCCACGATTAAAAAGAAGACATTTCATCAAGCCATTAGGCTACAAGATGCGCCAAAGAAACAGACATACTTACATACATACATTATGTACTCTCTAAATAATACAGTGAATCTCTACTATATTTGGTTTCCTAGATATGCAAAATCTAGTAAAAAGCGAATCAGTATTGTATTCAGTTCTTTTGTAATAATTTCCTGTATTTTTAGTTTAGTAAAGTGGTTTTCTAGGAAATATAACTAGAAAGAAAAGGATTTCTGCCTGTTTTACCAGTAAAGTCCATTTGTAATTTAGTAAAATTTATTGAAGCCAGTGTGAAATTCTGTTGTGTAGAAATCCAGGAAATTTTTCCAGAATATGGGGTAACTTTTAAATGGATGCTGAAAATTCAATAAAGCTAAATTGATTAACTAAATATTATGGGACGTTTCCATTACACTTCATTGTCCAACTTAATGTACCCATGTAAATGCCGCTGTGTTTAAAGAACCACTTATGTACTTAGTAGATTAATCCAACTGCAATTTTTTTCAATCGCGACATTTCATTTTGAGGATAGGACATCACAACTCACCTTTTAAAGAAATCGAACTTGAATGACAAACCATCGAATACGAAATGACCTAAGTAGCACCGACAAAGTTGTGCAATCTCCTATAAATTCGTATACAACCAGAAAATGCGATGGTGTACGGATATCACTAGAATTTCAATTAATTTAAAGGAAATTTCGGTAAATATTGCGACCCATAAAACAACTTTCAGATTATGATGTAGTGATTTTCATTAGAATTGCAGTTAAATTAGATTAGATTAATTTTTATGTATTATCATACCATTTTCAGGATTTACAGAGTAAATCTTAAATTTTAAGAGCTGACAATTTCCTTAATTACTCTTTACAGCTTAGATACATACATAGTTTTAATTAAATACATTATATTTGGTTAAATTAAAGTTTACATATGGAGGAAAGTTTTATAAAAACCTTATGAAAAAATGTCAGTTAGAACTTACTAAAGTATCAGGATTTTTAACAATATACTAGAAATTCAGTTCTAACGAAATAAGTTTCCGGTTTTGTTTTTCAGATAAATTTACTGAAAAATCTAGTTAAATTTCTTAATGTATGCATTTTGTCCCAATATAATGCGTTATGGATTCTACGGATGGGGTTGTCAATTTGAAATGTTTGCTGTTAATTAGACTGAAAAATGTACAATGCGACAAAGTCACTCTTGAACCCCCAGATGACCTTGATCCAAGCTTTAAAAAAAATTTCAGGAAATAGCAATATGATACTAATATTACACATATTTTCAGTTAACTGCGTTGAGACAGAGTTATCGAAGGATATAAAAATATAAATACTTAGATATCTTTTTAGCAGAAGCCGAAAATATGATTATTTCTCAAATTTAAAACAAAAAAATCATTACTATATACTAAGCTGAAATCAATTAATTTCGTTTGTAGCCTTTCTTAAATTCAATAATATCTACTTTTGTATGAAAGGTTTAAATTTTTGTCGGCCACATAAAAATTATAAGAATAATAACGTTAATGAGATAACGTTTGCGAAGCAATTTTTATTTTTCGATTACTCAATAACGATTATCAAGCAATTTTTTTCTCGGTCGCTCAATAATTATTAAAACTAATTTTTATTTTTTGATTGTTCGAAATAAAACTCATTTCATTATTTTCCTTTCTTTACGGAGTGGAAAAGTAAAGAAAAATAAGTACGATTTGGAATGATAGTCTTCTCTTTTTTTTAAGTCGGTTAAAAATCGTTTTTTAATATTACTTATAATAATTAATCATTACTTGATCGTTATTAACCAATCCAAAAATAAAAATTAGGTACTTCGTAATGGTTATCGAGCGAACGAAAAATACTATTGTAATTACTTGATAATCGTTATCGAGCGTAAGTTATATATTTTTTATTTTTTATCAAAATCATTACAGACCCTGGCTTTTAGTTTTCCTTAATAAAACAAGAAATCGGAAAAGATATGTGTGCACCTGGCGGTGCAATTTGTTCATAATTTGTTTTTAGAATAAGTTAGAAAGCATCGTGGAAAAACGATGAAATCACTTTTCCCAAATTTCCCCTCTTTTCGCCTTCCACACCTAAATTGGAGCAATAAAAAGCTTATTGTGTATAACAGCTAAGTACACATTGCTTAGCCAGCACGCAAACCACGCGAATTGCTGTGGAGCGAGATAAAATTATAAAAGCGCTAAAAACTGCCCGCGGACGTCGTCTGACTGCTTCAGCAGTGGCTGCAAATAGAATTTTATAAAATGACTCGTCACTTCCATTAAAAGTTAGCACCCTTCATCAGCTTACCCCTGATGTCACCCCATGTGACGGAACACCCTTTTTACGCTCGTCGACAGCCTTCATGAGGCGGAAATATTCCCCGCAATTTGCACCTTCGTTTATCGGTCGACTTCGACTAGGTAAAAGAAGGTCCCAGGTGGAAACATCACCTGGATATCACTGAAAAGAATCACACGTCGTGGGCGTGTGACGTTGCTGGCGTAATATTTCAATATTGGCCTGATTACGCAAGAGTGGCTCCCCCGAGAGCGCTGGGTGTTGCACAAGGCATTCCTTGATAATTGGCGCATTCAATGATTTCGCACCTGCCGCCGCTAATTGAAAAGGACTCCGTTCTCATTGAACATTTTCATTTTGATTTCCAGGAAGACGTGCCAGTCATGCAAGTGCCCTCGCGAAGCTCACGCCATCTACCAGGAGCAGGTGACTTCTGTTCGCGAGCGACTCGGTCTCAAGGCAGAAAGTCAGACCTCGAGGATAGAGCCGCGTCAGCTGGGCTACACGTGGGTGCCTCCTGGCATCATGACATCGGCTAAGGTGCAGCGATACTTCGACAAAATTCCTCCGGAGAAAGTTCCTAAAGTCGGCACCTCTGGCGAACGATATCGCGAGCGACAGATCACTTTGCAGCTGCCCAAACAGGATCTAGCCCTGGACCACTGCAAGCACATAGAGTCACAGCACCGTGCCTCCTACGAAGACTTCGTGGCTGCGAGAAATGAAATTGCCTTAGATATTGGTAAGTCTTCGACAATTCAAGTATAATTATTTTCTCTTAAATTTTCTTACTTTATGTAAATAATTTGTGACGACTTAAGTAGTGTACATATTTTTAATCGTGTGTGCACTATCAACTATAAACAATCCATAACATTGAATATGTCTTTCGAAATCTTAAAGTTGTTCTGTTGTGACCTTGACGATTAATACATTTTTAAGGAGATGTTCTAATAATTTTGGAAAAAAAAATAGAATTTATTTTCTGTGTATAATGTTAATATTGTGTAGAACAGGTGGTTATATTAAAATAAAAAGGAAATCCAAACGACGCCCAAGAAATATATGATTAAGAATAACATGTCGTCAATTTTATACTAGACAAAAAAAAAAAGCTTGTAAAACTTTAAACGTGTTTTTCTCGAAACACAATTTTTTGGGATAAAAACGGCTACAGATTTTTACATATACATATGTACATAAACATAGACGAAAAAAAAGCGGCCAAGTGCGAGTCGGACTCGCCCATGAAGGGTTCCGTAGCAGCAAGTAACATAATATAAAAGTTCTTGTAGTTCGTTGTAACTTTGATCGATGTTAAATTAAATGTTTTTTTTTTTTTTATATATTTGAGTTGATTGAATGAAAGGTAAATTGCGGTTTACGATTTATGACTTATTAAAAAAAAACTACTTACTAGATCTCGTTCAAACCAATTTTCGGTGGAAGTTTGCATGGTAATGTACATCATATATTTTTTTTAGTTTTATAATTCTCTTATTTTAGAAGTCACAGGGGGGAGACACATTTTACCACTTTGGAAGTGTCTCTCGCGCAAACTATTCAGTTTAGAAAAAAATGATATTAGAAACCTCAATATTATTTTTGAAGACCTATCCATAGATACCCCACACGTAAGGGTTTGATGAAAAAAAAATTTTTGAGTTTCAGTTCTAAGTATGGGGAACCCCCAAAATTTATTGTTTTTTTTTCTATTTTTGTGTGGAAATCTTAATGCGGTTCACAGAATACATCTACTTACCAAGTTTCAACAGTATAGTTCTTATAGTTTCGGAAAAAAGTGGCTGTGACATACGGACGGACAGACAGACAGACAGACAGACAGACATGACGAATCCATAAGGGTTCCGTTTTTTGCCATTTGGCTACGGAACCCTAAAAACGAATTATAACGAATTTTTTAACTTTTGCTAAACACATGTAAAATTTTAAATTTTGAAACCCACTTTGACTTTTTTGTTTCAGACGCATAGAAGTTGCCTTCTATTTGGCAAACTTTCTCAATTTAAAATAAAGTCTGTTTTATTTCGATTATTTTGCACATTACTACTATGTAAATACAATGAAAGTTTTTCTCAGGTGAAAAAATAAAACTGAAAGCACAGACTAAACAATTTAGCAATTTTTTTTTGTCTTGCGAAGCAGTCGGAAAACGTACTAAAGATATACTGTATGTAAATAGTATTTTGCACTTTAACAATAACTTGTTGTTAGATACCATTAAGGGCCAATAATGATACACTGAAAATTTAACTTGCATTTTGCAATAAACACAACTAACAAATTTTGGTTTAATGTTCTTTTAATTTTCTTTTCATCCCTAAATTTAACAAAAATAAATCACTAAAAACACCTATAGCAATTTTCAAATATTGGTTAAAATCTATAATTAAAAATTACATCTCAAACATCTAAATCTTCAAAACCCTTGACCTAGACCAAAATAGAAAATTAGGGTTAAATCATCAAATCCGAATGATATATTTGAAAAAGGCCAAAATTTGCACACGCGTTTTCGCTTGAAACTAAAGAAGCTATAGCGAACAAAAATGGAAGTTCAAAAGTTGGAAAATTTCAATCCCTTTTCAGTTTCTTGCATAGCTGCAGCTAATATAAAAATTGCAGTCTGTTTTCAGTCTCCTTTCCGACTGTAAAATATTTCCGCGTCATTTCCGCCTGAATTCTGTTTTAACTTTCTTGATGTAACATGTTTTCGATCTATTTTCCATCAGTTTTCAGTGCAAATAATAATTTCCGACATACATATTTCCAATTGGACTTCATTCAAAGTTAAATTTTCAGTCCTTTTCCAATTTTATTTTTTCACAGATCGTTTACAACGAAGAACCTATCTTTTGAAAGTTCTAACGACGAATAAAGGCTATTTTTATTATTATTAATTTATTTATTGCTATAAGCTATATATGATAATTTTGAAAATAAGTACCTACGCACAAAATTCGAAATATTTTCCCTGTTATATCATTAGTAATGGAGTATTATTAATTTATCATTATATGTTTAAATTGTTTTTGGTTTGTTTTTGTTATGTATTAATACTAATTTATGTTTACGTTTTGCATTTTAATAATTGAATTGTACGATCAATACAATACGATTTTAATTTCGAGACTTTATATTGTCTCATTTTACGAAGTTAGGAACATCTACGACATTTCTTTATATTTTTTGATTCAATTTACACAGTTTAAGGTTTAATTGATCCACTTTTTTAATATAAACGATTCTTCGCATAACATACATATGTATGTATGTACAGTTTAAATAAAGGGATAGGTGTACTTAGCCTCGTCCTGTCCAATTTTAATTCACGGTTTTGCCCATTATTCTTTCCAAAGGATAGCGAATTTTAAGTACCTAATTTCTGTCCAGAAAATGTTTTCATGATAACCGCAAGATTAATATTTTTGGGTATAAAGAGACTTTACTAAATCGAATTATGTGCGATAAATACGTACATTATGTATTTTGTTCTGGGCGCAATTTTAAAAATAAAAATAAAACTTCACTCGACATATTAAAATTGGATAAATATAGTATACAAATAAAATAAAACGAATATAGAATTTTTAGTGAGGACGCACAAAGTTTTACTTGAAAATTCTGGTTCTAGTTTTTGATGATTTTTACCTACTAAAATTTAGCCTACATAATTGAAAATGTTATTTTTGCAAAATGTTCCAGGGTACATCAAGGATGCACCCCAATCAACAAAATGTGTTAACTGTGATGATCGCATCGCTAAGGGTGACTTGGCTGTGATTGCACCGAAATTCAGGGATCAAATGATGTGGCACCCAAAATGTTTCTCATGTGCCACATGTGATGAACTACTCGTCGACTTGACGTATTGCGTCCATGAGGATAAAATTTACTGCGAGCGTCACTACGCCGAACTTTTGAAACCTCGCTGCAACGCCTGTGATGAGGTAAGTGATCCGAAACACACCCCTTTACCTTACAGTGATGAAAGAGCTCTCGCCCTATCGACAGGCAGTTAATTAGTAACGATTGAAACGAGCACCGAGTCATTAGTGCAGAATCAATGCAATAAATACATTTTAACTTTACGACTACAGGCGCGGGTGGGAGGGGAGTTTGGTTACCTTCACTGCAACCTTGAAGGTTGCAATTTATAGTGAGTTTTTCAAGCCAAACGAGCCGTTTTAATGCCTCGTAAAAGCGCACTTCGACCTTTGTCGCTCGTGTTTCGTACTCCAGCCGTAAAAATTTAAGGGCGTCATCAGGTGCCCTCTTAGGGGTTGGGAGTAGATTGGAAAGAAATATTCGAACCTGATTCAATTAGATGATGAAGCCTGAGAATTTTATGGTCTCATTAATTTGTCCTGACGGATTGTTTTTATCGCTATTATCCCAATTAATGTCCATTTTTAGTCGCTCTTTTATTGGGAAGAACAAGCGAATCGATTTAAATATAAATAACGCTTACGGTCCTTTCAAATGGGGCGCACGACCTCTAAATGACTTATGGAAATTTTGGCAGTGACAGAAAACATTTCCTCACCAACCACCCAATTAACAACTTTCTGCAATTTACAGATTCTTCCCAAAAAAGACTCAATTCAGAAGTCCCAATTTGGGCAACTTTTCCACTTTTCGGGGAGAATCCCTTTTGTTTTATTGCCACACCTCTGTGGCCGCAAGTTGATCTAGTGCTCCCCATCAAATTAGTTCAAAGTCAGGACAAAATCTCATCATCCCGAACTGCTTTCCCTGCTAGCGATAAAGCGGAAACAATGAGGGAGCGCTGATGAATTTCTCCACTTTGGTGGTTTCGCTATCAAGCAGCGATGAGACACTTGGAAGAACTCCTCCATTGTCCTCTGTCTATTTTTGGAAGAAACGTTTCATGGCCCTCGACCAATTTAGAAAATAGAAAATTTGCGGAGGAAGGGCAACCAGACCTAGGTGCGACGGACCGTTTACGATATTTATTAAGGAGGGTTGAAGCAACTCGTATCTTCTCGTAGCGATGGGTTGCGCACAAAATGAGTCGCTGCTATTTTCGGGACTTGACTTTATTTGTAGAAAATAGAAACGAGCAAAACTGAATTGCGTGAAGATGAACTGTTTTTGAAAAGAGTAAAAATAACCTATTCATTAATAGTTGAACTTTAATCGGAATTTGTCGCATGTGCCAAACTAATTTGTCTCTTTTACACATACTATAGGTGAATTAAAATCCCGAATAATAATTATTAATATTATACTCAATATCTCAGATGTAATGGGACTTAAATAAAACTTTGAATCCAACGTATACATATTAAGTATATTTTCTTGAAATCTAAACTCAGATTGTATGCAATTTATCATATCAATCAAGGCGTTATACCTTTGATCTTTAAAAGTATGCGCCACATTTAAAATTAATGCCAATTAAACTCCGTCTCATTATTTGTCTTCAGACACAATCCTTAGCAAGACCGAAAAAAGATCCGACCAATTTGTCTATTCCATAAAAAGGTTTCATCAATTGTGAGGGAGAGAACTCATTCATCGACAGTGTCACCGCTTGATTAAAATTGAGAGTTTATTCTGAGACATATTTTAGATAAAATTCTGCGAAATACGCCAAATATGCCTTTTAAATGCGTTTGAGTTAAAGAATGGGTTTCAATTTATATAAATAAATATTAAAATCTCAACGGAAAACTTACAACAAACATCTTAAAATTTTAAAGAAACGATCGCAAACGTTATTTTCTTCTTGATGCAACATTTTGGTTAGTTGGGTTGGTCCGACCACGATAATGTTTTAACCAAAAATACATATTACAGCTTTATAAAACTTTATAGGTGGTATGTATAGAAATATTCTCCGACAACTTTTCAAAATTTTGGGTTACCCAAAACAAAACCCAACTAGAAATACCCTTACTTACCTTAACTCAAATAATATATTCAAGAACACTGATAGAGATGCAAATATCAGGGATCATTTACGGACATATAGATCTCATGAAATTGACTCAAGAAACTGAAAAACAATTTAACACGCATATATATGAAGATTTAGAAAAGACTGATTCAATTATTGTAATAACTTCGAAAATTATATGTGTATGAAATCTTTCGGTTTCAGAATATCTAACTATGCATATGTCGATTTCAGGACAAATTACGCATGTATGTATGTATATATGAATGTATTCATGTAAATTGTTTTTGAAATTAGAATATAAATTGACTTGAATAATATAAACTACATGCTATAAAATACCATCCAAAATTAATTTAGCTTTTGCGCGTACTTCAAACATCAACTAAAATTTTAGGGTGGTATACTATTCTAAGTTAGTTAGGAACGGTTAATTCCAAAATGAATGTTATTTTTTACTTTAGGGGGCATAGGCACTTAGCAAAGATAAAAAATTGTTTTATTACACTTTTTAAAGTTGACTTCCCAAGAATATCTATCTAAAATACAATATACAAATATCGCAAGACGCACCGAATCGATACGCTTCAAATTTATAATATAATATTATGACTCTTCTTTGAACGATGGACAACAAATTTAATGTATTTATTTCCAAACAAAGAACAGATTATTTCTGTAGGTTTTCTTCCATAGATTATGAATTCTTATGTAAAGATGCTCAATCAGCTCCCGTTTTGAAGAAAAACAGACTTAAAAAATGTAAAATCTCGTTTTTTTTTCCTATTTTTAAAAAAGCATTACAAAAAAAGATTTATCATAGACATTTGTTAAACGTGCCTTCAATGAAAGTCTGAGTTCTTATCTAGGAATATCAAATGCAATTTACCTCGATAGCCCATTTTGGTGAACACGATTTTCATAAATGTGCGCTTGTCATGTTCTTTATTTGTTACCTATTGTACTAAATAATCGTTTTATGGAAGAAAGTAAAATTCATTCAATTATTTTAATGCTTTTTTTTTGTTTCCATGTAGGTAAGAGCTTAAGATTCAAATTTAGATCATTTGAGCAGCATTGTGAGCTCCTGACTCAATCGGTAATTTTTTAATGATTTTGCATAAATGTTCAAAATATGGTCTTTGGTACTTTTTGATCCTTTTCTTATTTTCTTTTTCTCGAAAATGGGAACTGATTGAGCATTTTCATTTATCCACGGGCAACATTTTATTGAAAAGATTTTCCAATTCTTCGGAAAAAAGTTGGTGTGGACAAGTGTTATCTTTCGCTGGTCAACTTGTTAGTCTTGTTCTTGAACCAAAAACTGATGAATTTTACTCTCAATTCAAACATCCGCCACTTTATTAAAAAATAATAAATCTTAAATCCGGTATAATACACCAAAAATAGTATATATATTTTAATACCCTGGTTGTTTTCAGTTGATTTTTGATGAAACTACATCGGGTGCTGTTTTTTTTATCCCTTTTTAAAGCGCTTTCTTTGGAAATATGTGAAAAGGGTGTAAAATAACAAAAATTGGAAAAGATTTCTTGAAATGCATAGTTTCAGCACGAAATATTCCAACAGATCCAAACAGATATTTTTTTTAAACATTTTTTAAGGTGCATAAGTAATACCCTCTTAATTAGGAACTGTGATTTATATATAGTATTATAGATAGGCTATAAATATATAATTACAAGAAGCTATTAGGAAATACAAAGGAACTTTAAAAGTATCATCTATAATAGGACATTTACATTCAAACCGTTCTTTAGATTTTTTAGTTTATGCTTACTATTACTATTATTCCATTTGATAAAAGCTCCTATTTTAATGCGTAAAGCTGAAAGATCCATTCTATACATCGACTCAAAAATTGTTAGTAATTTCCTTTTTAAAACACTAAAGTGAAACAATTACTTCCTTAAACCTACGGAAATTGTACTTCGTAATTATCCGGCTGCAAATTTCCTAGCTTTACCATCACCCCATAAAATTAAGAATCTCGTCAACGTCTTCCAAAACTCTTTACAGGAAATTTAACCCGGGTAAGTTTTCTCATTTTCCCTCATTATAAGGAAACCCGCACAGTCCCCCAAAGTCCCTGACATCTTTATCTTAGCCTGGCTATTCCACGCGAACGTCTTCCGAGGAACATCAAAGGCGGGCAGACGGTGAAAATTCCTAAAAATATCGCTGCAGCAGCAATTAACCCGTCTCAAGTCACTCCCCGGCATCAGTCGACGTTATTACAATCACAACAGGATTGTCACCCCACCCGCGGCCACCCCCGCAACGTCTGCATCGCCCTTATCAAGTCCATCCCGAAAATTAAATTTCCATTTGACGCTTCATTTAATTTCCTCTCGACGGTAACGAGCCCTTTGGGGAGCTCCCTGTTGCTGCACGGCTCCCCAGGGCCTAGGTGACTTAACTCCTACCCGGGAAAGGTGTGCAGAAATGCAAAAATGTAAAAAGGCTGAAAGTGGGCAGCTGACTCCCCCCAATGAATCCCCGTCCAGACCAAGCGGACAGTTCAAATGCAATTTGAATTTCCCGCTCCCGCGACTGGGGCCCCAGAAAGCTTTCAATCGTCCGCCCGTCTGCGTCGCCACCGTCGACGGAGCTGCTCTAAGTGGACACTGGGGAGCAGAGTGGAGCGCTTTACGGGTGTAATTGCCGTAAAGCTCGAAGTAATTCTGCAATCGCCTAGAAGTATGCAATGTCAATTGAAGATATTTTTAATACCTTTTAGGTGTTCAACTTTTGTACTTTTTTACAATTTTCTGCAATTTGCATCAGCTCCAACACATTCCCTAGAAAATGAATCGTATAGGGCATATTTTAATTAATTTATAAATATATATATATATAGACTTAAACAATGTCTGCCGTATCTACATGAACTTTAAGCCGTTTGTACATCACTATAGAAAAACGAATCTATTTTCTTAATATTTTCTTTGGCACTGAAAAGTCCCTTCCGATGGGTTCCGCCAATTATTCAGCTCCTCCATTTGGCGCTAGTCTCTACATCGGCTCCTGGCAAAATTTTCCTGCGGTTGGGGCACCCAGAGCACCACTACCAGCCCAGGAGGCAGTACGTTAGGCACGCGGTCAGGCCCTTTCGGATCATCGAGGCACTGTTCTTTTATTGCGGCTGTCGACCGTTGTTAGAATTCGGTTCTCTGATTTTCCAAACGGTCGACTGCGACCGACTCCTTCGGTGTTTAGTCAAGAAAATCCTTTAACTAGAAGGAACACAAAATTTTTCTTTCTTAACTTGTGACGATTCTTCTCAAGCCAACAAATAGTGAATTGTATAAATTCGGTTTTTTCGTGTTTTGATTTTACGGTTTCGATAGCAAGCGGTGTTTTAAAATGGAGAAAGGCTGGCAGTTCCATACCTCAAAAGAATTCTTGTGAAATTTAAAGACATCTTAGGAATAAAGGAAAACGTCTGCGAAAAAGTGCAACCGGTTCAAATATATTTTAAAAAGTGATGATTGTGAATTCTAATTAAAAGTAAAATCAATACATAACCAAGAAATGAATAATTCAAGTTAAATCAACAGTGTAATATGACTCCTTAATTATATTAATTGCTTGACAATTGACAAATAATAGTTCGGGCGAATTTATGTTTAGAATTCCATTAGTCTAATGCTGTGAAAGGTGTCTTTGATAGTTACCAAAAATTATAAAATTCTAATGTATGTCATCGATGACTACTGATAAGGTAATTTGTGGTTGCTTTACTTAATTAGGGATATTAATGAAACCGACTTTGAATTATTTCCACGACTTTTGATGTAACGTTGTAGGAATCTGCATGAGATATTAAAATTTAAAATTTCGAACAGGCACTTTTATGCCACACTTTTCTACGTATTCCCATTAAGTTTTGATGAAAATTAAGAAAAACCCTTACACTAAAAGTGTTTCCACCGAAGAAAACACATTGAAAGGTCCTTGAAAATAAAGATTTTGAAAGAAAAGTTTCAATGTTTATCCATTTATCATTTCACACAGCAAATGCGTGCTTGTCACTACGATAAGTCAAATAAGTTATTTTTAGGATTATTCTAGCAACATTTTTAAGAAAAAGGTGGGAAACGTCTTTAACTTATGGTTGACACAATTTTCAACGAAATCTTTTAGAAAAATATGCTGAAATTTGCGACAGAAAAATGTAATTAAAATATTTCGGGACGGACACAATTGTATCCCAAAATAAATCAAATTCAGTGAGGAGACCTAAAAATCAATTTGTCCTAAATTTCCTTAGTTTTTATTTTTTATTATTACCTTTCTAAAGTTGATTATTAACCACTGTTTGTTTGATTTGAACAAATCAACTTGTTTGGCAAAATAACAAATAATAAACAATCTACTTAAAAAAATGCTTAACTAAGAAAAGAACGAAAAAAGGTTTAACTAAATGAAAATTAGTATTATAGTAGCAAATGAATGTTAAAGTTTAGTATGTTCTTGATCTGTGGCCTACAACGTATAAGGCACATTGACTTGCAACGAGTAATTTCTTTTGTGCCTATAATATGAGTGTAAAAATTACTTCACAGAAAATAGAATTATTAAAGCAACGCAAAAATTTAAGTGCTTACGAAAGAACTTTTAAAGAACAAATTGTAAAGTTGTACATATTTTGTGTAATTTTCTTTTTATGCAATAATTAGTAAAACTCAGAATTTCTTTAACTTTACGCATGTATGTAAGTACATATTTTTACGTTTCAATATAAATTTACGAAACTACTACTCAGATGTGTACATTTGAACTACTATTATATATAAGTAAATCCAAATTTAAAATGTTTTTTACTTCATATCATTAAAAGTCAACAATCAAACAGTCAGATATTTTACCCAAAATTTACTTATGAGAAAATGTCAGTAAAATTTGGTAAGAAAACAAGTTCTATCAAACATTCAATTTTTCTCCTTCCATTTTCCCCTTTCTCAACTGAACTTGTTAACAGAAAGACAATTAAAAACACTTGAAATAATTTCTAAATTTGTGATTTTGAAAATTAAGAAAATAATATACTTAAGTAAAATAAATATGCTTGCTTGTATGTATACCTATACTTCGGGGTTATTCCAGTCCTTAAAATTCTGTGCGTAACCCTCCTTGATTCAACAACTCTCTAAAATAAATGAAGAAATGAGATCGATTCCCAAACGTTTTCTGATATTCTGGATAGTACAGTCCAATAAGGTGAAATAGGGGGTAAACCTCGGAATGAAAGTAACAAAGCTGTATATTTGCATTAACCTTTGTTTTGACTTTCTGAAGACCGGCTGAAAGTCTCATATAATCTCGTGGCTGCGTTACAAGATATTAAAGGTCAAAGGTCACGAAAATCGGTTTTTCGCGATTATCTCGTTTTCTATGCGTCATATGTCATACAAGGTTATTACATATTAAATTTGTTTTTGTCGTATAACCGTTCTCGAGATATAGCGCTAGTCCAGTAAATCCGGCATAAAAAAATATCAACCTTGAATTTTGGGTTACTATATTATATTTTATTTTTTTATTATATGGGGGTGGACCTCATGAGTTTAAGTTTGAGTTTTCGGTGTCGGAGGTGCATTCATTTGGCCGGCATCTTAGAAATAGGGATGAAAATGATTTTTTAATATACTTACATATCTTGAAAAAAGTAAAATAGTTTTCAGTCAATGATTTATTATCTATTGATTACTTAAGCCAAAAAAAATAATTGCTTACGTATAATAAAAAAGACACTGAAAATATAACTGAATTTTGGCCTGTTTGTCCGAGATGCTGAAAATTGTTTAACGATTTTAGTTTTATTTTTATCTATAAAACATTTATTGAAAAACCCCTAAGGAATTTTTTTCAAACTCACACTTTAAAGTATTTTTTCAAATCAAATCAATTCTAACATAGAACATATAAATAAAAGTCAATTGTGCTCTTAATTCCTGATGAGAACCCTATTTTTTCAGTGTCATAAGAACTGACGACAACAAATTGACGATCTTGAGAGCCTATTTAAGGTAGAATATAGTGTCATCAAAAAAAATTGTGACCCAGTTCAATCATCAATTTCTTTTCATTGCTCAATCTAATCCTTGTGCGGAAGAATGACCAAAATTAAAGACTTCAAACGAGTCGTAGATCACAAATAAAGGATAAAATTTGTCGGGTAGGAATTTTTCCTAAGCGGTAAAGGCGTCAATTAACCTGACAAATGTTCCCGTAGGCTTTGTGGAGTTCTCTTTACGGTTATTGCGGTTTTCAACGAAAAGAAAATGAGGAAATACCACGTGCAAAGAGCGGGTGTTAAGGTTACGCTCAAGGCGATTTCCGGACGAAATTAACTGTCGAACTATTTAAGTGTCGACATTAAAACTATTATTGCATTTTCTCCACTCCTTTTTTTATATCTCATTTTTATATTGAAAGCACATGTTCATAAAACTGCACAAATTTGAGTACAAATACAAAATATTTAAATGTAAAAATACAAATGCAAAATAATAGCCGAATGTCTAGGCCCACATTATTGGTAAATGGCTTGTATTTAAATGAATTTTAAATAACATAATTATAACTTTAGGCAATGCAACTTATAAAAAGCTAGTTTAAAGTGCATAATTAAAATAGGTTTTAAATGGGTACTTTGCACTTGGAAAAGAATAGTTTTAACGATAACACCAGTTTTATATATTGAGAACAAGGACAAAAGCACGCATTTTTTTGTAATTGCTATTAGTAAATATTAAAAGACCAAATTTCAGTAGATAGCCATTGTGTAAAAGAAAAATATTCAGTCAATGGACATTTATTATAATAAGGAACATCTGAATCAACGGACATTTGTATAGTGTAGTAAACTATCAATTTTAAAGTATAAACCATATTTTTATTTGTTTGTAATGCAGAGTTAAAACTAATGATTTTAAATTGCTAACAAGCAATTTCCTAGTTCAAATTATCTTTTTTAATGTTCAATTATATGTACATATACCCCATAATAAATATTGTTGTTGAATACATCACTACCAAAAAGAAAACTTCTTGGTTAGATTAAAAGTTTCGTCTTCCAAAGTTTTAAACATTATCCAGAGATTAACGTTCTGGGAAATTAAAAAATAGTATGAAAAGGAGACATGTCAAATATGACCCAGGCCCGGCGCAAAAGAAAACATATCTCAGAATTATCGGTTATAATAAGTATTGAAATTCTAAATAGTTTTTATATTCGATATCAGTAGCTAAAGTGTTAATATTAGTTTTTATTTAAGCTGTTTATTTAAATACTCTAATAAGTAAAATAGTTAAAGCCTTTATATATGTATATTATGAACAAGAAATATTATGAAAGACATACTTTTTTTTTTTAAATTTCATTTTCAATTCGATTTTAGGCATATTTCTCTCGTAGAAATGCATTTAAAATTTGCAATTTATAAAATAAATATCTATATAGAAACTGTGCAAATGCGCAATACGAATTTTGTCAACAAATGACACCGATATCTAAAAACGGAGTTACGCATGCATTCAATAACGTTTCCACCCACACCTGGGAGCAGTCGTTAATTACAAATGATGACTTTGTAAATGGGAATCAATTAACTTGAGAATTAAGTACATATAAACAAGGAAATTGTTTGAATTGATCCAAGTGTTTATTTGGCGGTAGATGATTTTTTTCTATAATTGGCTTTTCACGGATGCTTTGCTATTTTAATGCAAATCAGAAGACATTTCTCAATCATCACCGCCCCTAAACAAAGACAGATTGATTGGCTGGTCTGAAATAATTGCATTGATTGTGCAATCGGGCTGAATGGGTGGAAGAGGTATTACGATGGCAGGTAATTGATTGCTTCTTCGGTCTTTAGTCTTAAAACAGAAAATATACGAGTATTATTGTAAAATTAATTTCGAAAATGTTTTAATTTGTATCTGTTTGAAGATGAGTTTTCCGTTTTTCCTCAACATTTCGTTTGAGTAGTGTTTTACATAGGCCTAAAAACACTTGTCATGTTAATATGAATGAAAACAAACGTCTATTTTTTTAAAAGTTTAATAATTACTTTTTGCTAAAGAGAGTAGGTATAACAAAAAATAAAACAAATATCCAGAAGTCAGAAAACGCGTGGTCGTGGTTGAAGTCGACCAGCAGCAGCCCCACACCAAGCGAATGATAAATTGCTGCCCCCTGACAGCCAATGTTAAAGTATATGGTAGGCGAAAATTCTGCGCTGCGCTTGGGATAAGAAAATTGATAAAAACATTCTTAGTCGCGTGTGCACCGCAGTTCGAGAATGCCTCCAACTAATTTTAGCCGCAACGCGTAGGCAACCTGCAGTGCAACAGGAGCACGACGCTCTAGACTAGTGCTAGTGACGAAATAAGTCTGATCTTAAAACGATCTGACGTCACAACTAAAACTTACGATTCGCAAGCATTCTCTAAGATCCCGCAGGCGTTAGACGGAGGAAACTATAAGACAATGAGAGAAGCATAGGTGTCTATTTTCGGCGAACTGCGCAATCGCAGGTGACTGCATGTTTACATCACCACTACGAAAATAGACATTTTCACTTTTAGCAGGCTTACGAAAATAATTTGAGATTTTTCATTTGGCGCAAAGACACTTATTTTCTATTTCGAGATGGTGCTCAGTGTCAAGCGTGAGCCGTTGCAATTCAGATTACTGATTCATGCTAGAGCTAGGGGCAGGTATCTTTCCAGATATCTTTTGAATTATTTGACACATTTGCACATATGTTTTTTTCTTCGAAACTGTCTCGTTTTTATTTTGTTGCTGGTCTAGGTAGGCGGTCTTTTGAATAACTTTAGACTGCTTGACTTTGGTGATTGACACTTTATTTTTAGAATTTAGAAAATACGAGAACTTTTTCTGATATTTTACGAACCAAAAAGGAAACATATTTAATACTAATATTAGCAAAGTAGACATTTTTTCTATTCGTCTTTATTGTAGCCTTTAGCAACAAAACTCCTACAATGTTTTATTTATGAAACTGTACATGTGAGACTAGATATTTTCATTTGATTTACAAACGCAAATTTCTGAGAAAATTACTCGAAATAGGAAATTTAGTGAAAGTGAAAAATAACCTTTGCAAAAAGACTGGGCAATATGAAAAATATCATTTACGAATTTACGATTAAACTTGTTTGTACTTTCACCCAAATGATTTCCGTTTAAAAGAAGAAACCGACTCTAAAAAGAAGTAAAAATAAAGCCACGAAAATCATATCTGCCCGCGTGTGGTACATTTTTCTGTGGAATTTATATTTTATTTCTTTATTTTTCGTTAATTAAGGTGATAGTAAACCATGTTTTTGGTTAGGAAATTAAATTTATTGCACACTTCAGTAATCATCCATTAACCAATCTTTTCAAGTATGAGGTCTTAAAATCCAAACCATTTTTGACTTTAGTGACCCTGAAACTACGAAAAATATTATGAAAAGAAAACCTCAGAGAGCTTTTTAAAGTTAAAAGTTTATTAGGTGAGCACTTCAGTTACAAAAAATATATATACATATGTATGTACATATATGTTTACAAAACTTATAATCAATTTATAATTATCGAAAAAAAAACTTTCGATGATCGATTTTTCGATTGAAGACGATATCTAACATCTTGCATAGCAGATGCATACATACATATGCATCTGCCGAATATGTATATACGCTTGTCTAGTGCTTGTAATTTGAATAGTATAAGAAGCTATTATTTTCCGCATTGACTGTTCTATTAATTTTTGGGTTTTGTACTTGTGGTAATTTCCGAAAACACCGAAATCGATTGACACCGAATTATCAATGCTTTCGAGCATTCCGAGTTCTGATGAAAAACGCGACCGATCCTACATACATACATACATTTTTTTGTAAGATACAATTGTCTTTCAATATTTTTCTATCTGACTAATCCTTTTAAATGATGAATATCTAGACCTGTCACTGAATTTTCTGCTTTGATCTAGTTCGCTCTGATGTGATCTGGTCTGGAGTAATGTTGCCTGTGTGAATATGCATACAATAATAAAATGGTTGTTGGTGGTCTAGATTTTGGAGCTATGTATATTTATATTTATGTATATGTAGCTTTACGTGTGAAGTCCCTACTGCAAGTGATATTTAGAGCGGTTCGATACTCATACCTAGCGAACACAAATGAAATAAGAAAGTGGCATAACGTGGCACCATCTAGAACAGGAAATTAAACGAAGAAATTCCTTACGACCCTCTCATTATCATGTGGCGCTACATATTGGCGAATAGCTCTGGGTGTTTTGCAATTTGATTTGATTGAAGTCCAATAAAAATTCCAATGTCTTTAGTATGTAAGTACACCGTACCAAAGTCTCGTTAATCGCAAATAAAAAGTCACCACATCTACCCTCAACAAAATTGTTGAGATATAATTGCAGAAACATTTTTATATAGAGGCAAGGTGGTCACGCAAATCGCTTAAAATAAAATTTTACGACGTGCCAACCATTTCACGATCATCTCGCAACGGATCGGCGGCTGCACATGCATAGATCGCTTTTTGTCGACTCGTCACAGCTCTGTCCGAACGAGTGTTACTAATTAGCATAAATCTGTGTATTTGCGCATCCTAGGCCGCCCCGCTCCACCCCTCTAAAGCAAGCTACCAAAGCTGCGTTCACCCTTGCGACTGCCAATTTTCGGCCACCGAGTGCTCATTACGAGTGTCGTCCTCTCGATTTCGTTTGTCTGTTTTGATTGCTCAGCCCCGATGATGTCCTAAAGCCGTGCGATTGATTTGTTTGCGACCGTATTTTTTTCTACTATTTTTTCTCGCTATTTGTTTGGGCGATCTGCCATGTCCGAGTGATGAATGCACGTCGATCGGTGATCGGACAGTGATAGTGATCGGGAATTGCAGCGACTTTATCAGAGCGATGATTCGCGATCGATAAAGGTGCTAGTCTCGCTCGCAATCACTTAGTGTCACTCAGCTACTGGTCATTGCTGCTTTACGCGCTGAGTCCTTTCAAGATTTTGACGAAACTGCGAAAAATCGAAATTTTCATAAAAAAAATTCTACGACTGTGCAGTGTAGTGTGGTGAGAATTGAAAGTGTGGTGATTTTGCGCCACCCAATCGCGGCCAGCCAAGGTTTTTCTCGTGAATCTTTGCATTTTCTGGGGCGTGTTACGAAATTTTGCGATTACGCAAGAGGGAAAAAAAGTGCGATCGGCAAGTTATAAAAATGTGGTCAGCTATTGGAGAAATTATATTTACAGTGGTAGTGGGCTACATGGGGGCCATTGAACTTCTATTTGTAGCCAAACAGCTCTACCACTTGGCCTTCCAGCATCAAAGACGGCAGATGCTTCTTGCTGACGATCGCGGATTGAGGGCATTACAAGAGCGAATTGATAGAGAAATTGTCGAGGCTGCCCAAAAAGAAATTCTCGGATACAATGCTATGAAGGACGGTATACTGTACAAAGACGGATTTAGAATCGATCCTGGGGAGATCAACGACCATGAAACACCGCACCGTCAAAGCAGTGGAGGTACGAAGAGCGATCGGGAACTAAGTGAGGATCGAACAAAAAATATCGTGAAGAAAGAGATAAGCAAGGCCACAAGTGAAAGTGAGGTCAGGCAAGAGGTGATCGAAGAACCATGCGTTAAAATAGTCGCAAAACGTGTTGCATCACCCCGACCAGAGACTAGAGAAGCACAACCAGGTGAAGACCAACAAACGATCCCAACACAAAAAGTCAAAACTCAAATTGGGCAAACGAATTTGGAAGAATATGTCCCACCACCCGACGTGGAAGTACCGGTCAATACGCAAACTTTACCAGAAAGTGCTGAAGACACACAATCTTCGCCGTTGAGAACGGAAATGCACTTTGAGGAACACCATCGAGAGGAACCTGAAGGTCAGGATGTACCAGAGCCTCAATATTCTGATGAATATCTTCGATCATTAGATGGAATTAAGAAACGACCTCTTGTTCGAGATGATGGAACCCGTCGAAGACGGGCATTTAAGAAAAGACATTCAAGCGACTCAACATCTTCGCGTGAATCGCGAGCTTCCAGAGAAGAAGAAGTTAAGGTGTTCACATCCCTTGAAGAAGAAGAATTTGAATCGATTCGAAGGGGGGATAGTCAATATGCTCCTATTACGTACTCCAGCGATCCGAACTTACTCAAGACTGGAAAGCATCAAAGACGTCATAAGAAGAGCCCCATAAAAGACACAAACCAGGAAACTGAAGATAGCAAAGGCTCATTAGAAATGTTGGACGAGGAAACCTCAAGTCCGTGGGGCGATGTCAAACCAGAACACTACAGAGATACTGAATTTTGGAAACGGGAAAAGGCTGTTTCGATTGAAGAAGAAAGTGACGAAAATGCCGCTTCGATGAGGGGAGAAGATATTCAAAAGCAACAAGCTGGGGAATTAATTGCGTCTCCGACTCCAACAAAAAATATACCACAATTTTCGTCCTTTGAAGAGGCCACGCATTCTCAGCATCAAGATGCTATGTCTACCCTTACTAATCAGAAACCTAAGGATGAAGTAAGTTTGCATTGTTTCTAGTTTCCCTTTGTCAAAGTATTCGAACAAAGAACAAATTCGATCGCTAATTTGCTCTTTTATTATGGTTTATATCTCATTCGACATGGTTCTTCTACCTCGATAATGTATCCAAGGTGAAAGCCAATTTGAAAATAAGAAAATATTCCAATCAATGGGTAAAAAGGGAACCTATTTGATGAACTTTTAATAAAATAATTGCTACTTTACACAAAGGGTCCTATTACGGAAGTTTAATTGACACAATTCGGCTACCGAAGACACATTTTTAAAACAAAGGTACGAAAAAATTTGGTGTCTTCACTAGTCGAGTGAAGTCGACTTCCGAAACAGGGTCCTAAGTTCAGTGAAATGAAGATTGTGAAAGAAATCGTAGAGAATAAAGAGATCTTCAAATTTATTCGTACGAAATTAAACCTGTGATGGATTTTGAAGATTCTGAACAAAAAAGTATTTACAATATTTTCGTATCGCAACGGGATCACGAGATATTTGCTTCTAAACTTTTAGAAATATAACGGTTAATACACATCTCTATCAACCCACAAAATGGGAGAATTAGTCAGGAAGCACCTACTAAACTTTCGAACAGCATACTCGGTTTAAGATTTGATTGCAAAATTTAAATATCTATTGACCAAAATTAAAGGAGAGAAAATTTGAAAAATCCTAGATTGAAGTCTAGTCAAAAAATCCTAGGATACAATGTTTCCTTTCGCCAAGTTAATTAAAATTTCATGAGGATGAGGAATTTTTGAATCGGTTTTATGTACGTACAATGAATCGAGAATTCAATTTTTAAGTACTAAGTAATTTTCTCACTTCTTTGACCTAAAATGTTTCCAATATAAACAACTTAAAAGTATTTTAATCCGTCCCAAAGCAGGGGACTATAATATCATCGTAAAATTCATTATTATATTTCAAAAGTTTCATAGGGTAAATAGAATTAATTAGCTTCCTGCGAGACAACAAAACTTCAAATGCGCTTTTTCTGAAAACGAAACTTCAAATCAAATCAAATCAAATCAAAGAGATGTATTTTTTTTAAAAAACTTGTCTCTTCGACTAGTCACATTATTTCATTTCTAAAAACATTCTATTCAGATTATATTCACAATTGAGGACTCTAGAAAGCTCATATGTAATTTGGTACCAACCAACTATTTTGGCATTTTTCAGGTGTCAAAAACTTCTTACATATTATAGCCACATCAAAATTTTTAGTCGAGTTCCTGGAACTTGACGAGTTTGACTACATCTGCACTAACTATATGCAAATTAGCGTTCGAAGGATTAAAATCCGTTAATAGCAATTTCAAAATAAACCCTCGCTGTCAATTTCTCTTGAAAACTTACTAAAATAGCGTAGTTTCGAATACTTTGACACGAAATCTCCAATTTTCGGTTAGTTTTATTTACGAACCCATTTTTCCCTAGGCCAAAAAATCATCCGAAAAAGATGTCGAAAAAGTAAGTAGCCCTCCGTCTCAGAGTGATGCTGGCTTACAGGGTGTTTTAGTTGAGCAAGAAACTTCTGCCGAGACAGAAGAGACAGTTGCATGTGGAGAAACTGATAAAGATGCCCACCATAATGTTGGCCTTCGAAGAAGTCCTCGCATAGACGACATTGATCGCTATGAGGAACGCTTATGTGAAGAGGATGCAAATGCAAAAGTACTAGCTATGTTACCCTCTGCACAACCCTGCGATAATAAGCTTGAAAGTCCCCTACTAACAGAGCCTGGAACCCATGTAACGCGAACTGGTTCTAAAAACATATCCCCGTCTCCAATAAGAGAAAGTATGAGAAATGAATCGCCTTACGAATTCAGCGGTAGACCACAAACTCCTGTGATAGAAGTTATCAGAGTTGGATCTCCAACCCGAGAATCTTCTGAAGAACCTGGAGGTCTTCTTGAAGACATAAGTGACTTTTATGACTTCAATGCTTCTATTAACCCCTCCAGGTCGCCATCAAGGGAGAGAAGTGTAAGAAAATCAATTAGTCCTGCACGATCACAAAGTCCTTCTAGAAAGCTCGTGGAAGAAAAAGATAAAACCCAAATCCCCTTCAACACAAATGACCTTTCAGGACTTAGCGGCTTCTACGACTTTTGCGTAATGATGAATCAGCACGCATACGGTCATTACTTCCAAAGAGCACACTCGGCTCATAGATCCTCAACAGACTATCTAGAAGCAAAATTAAAGGCAAGAAAATCAAAAAGTAAATCTCCCTCTCATCTTCTTTCGGCTCCAAAAAACGGGGTCACCAGCCTCCCAGAAACGGGAGGAGGGATACCAAACCCTGAAAGCAATCTAATACCACAAGATACAGCGGATGTCTTAAATATCGAACATTATAAAAGATCCCCGGGTACTTTATATATTCCATCTATTTCCAGTGGAGGTAAAAAAGATGATAATACCACTCCAAGTCCTTTAGATAACCCGCTAACCCCGATGAGCTTAAAATATTTAAATTCTAGAGGTGATCCCTTTTACACTACTTCTACGCCACTAGAAACGCCAGAAACTCCAGATTTTCAAAGATCTTTCTCTGCCAATATGAGATACTTGGAGCAAATGAAGGACGAGTACAGAACAAACGCGTTTAAGAGATCGACTTACGTAGGAGAATCTATGGACTTTGAAAATGATTTTGAAGAACTTCGTGAGAGAACGCGACATTTTAAGAGGTCTCGAAGTAGAAGCCGATCTCCTTTGTTGGAAGATATGATGGACCCTTGCACGAGCAAACAAGCAGCGCAAAGGGAGCTCCAAGATAGGATTCTAGATGAAATTACTAAAACAACCATACATTATCAAGACTTTTCACGTGACATGAGCCAAAGGTTTATTGATTACGACAGACGGGGTTCTGATTCTGCTCTATTGCAGAAAGAGTCCATACCCATTGAGGACAATTTAAGAGAAAAGGCTCTTCAAAGTGATGAAGACTTGCTGAATGAACTCGAAGGGGAAGAGTACCACCATTTTAGGCGATATTCTCTAAATTTGGAAAATCAGCAAGATGACTATTCAGAAGATACCAGCTATGTCTTTCTTGAGGAAATAAACGTTCAAATTGCATCTGGAACCAGAGATTGGACAAGAAAAGATTTCTACGTAAAAGATGATGTCAGCAACTCAGAAACTGAACCAATGCAAGAATCAACCATATCATTGGATATTACCGGAACTGACTCAGACCATGCCGAAGCCGATGATATCGACACAGAAAGCGAAGATGATCGTCAAACTGTTGTCGAAGTCGATGACGAAATTGATGAAGATGTTTTCGACTACGAGCGACCGGAAGAACAATCGAGCGAACAATCAGAATGCGAAGAAGCTGAACGTGAAATGGATAGATATGCTAATAGGAACGCTAGTGACTGGAACGATGAAGGAGCTATTGGAGGTTTTGCACTACCTGTAGAAAAATCTGAAGACGAGTCCATAAACATCGATCAAATGTACAATGACGCCGTTAGAAACACCGAAGAGTCTGGAATAGAAAAGGATTACGACACTATCGTAGAAGAAATGAATGAAGAAGAGCTAAATTCTACAGAAAATAAAGATGTAACGTCTGTGTCAACTGAAGATATACTGGATAAAATCCTAAGGGAGGATGAGAGCCGAACTTCTCATAAATCGCAGAGAAGAGACAAAATTGAGGTCACCTCCAATTTTATCAATCACGAAGTTTCCAGGGAAGTATTAAACAAAAGTGCCACGACGTCAACAACAACCAGTTCAACGCGTTTACGATCTAGATATGGTTATGGTCCTGCTATTTTACATAGAGATTATGACGATTTAGACGATCTGAATGTTGATATTAACTATAAACCTAAAAAAGAGTATAAATGGAGAAAAAATTTTAAACTTGATGATGACGAACCCTCTGAAGCACCAGAATCATCAGAAAATCAAAATATTGAATGTTATTCTAATTCCAATTTAAATTTAGGTGGATTAGATGATAGCCAAGAAAAAGAACAAGCACGAAATGGTGAAGTTTCTTCTCGGTCGGATGAAAGTAAAAGTTTTGAAAACAGTAATCATTTTGAACATCTCACCGAAGAAATTGATGCAGCGGTCAAAGATAGTGGAACGAGTAAGGGAGCAGTTAAGAAGCAAAAAATAGTCCGAGATGAAATTTTAAACAATATAAATGAAAGTATACCAGAAGGAGCAGAACTTAAACCCTCCAAAAATGACGAAAATGAGAAAACGTTAAGAAAAAAGAAAACAAAACGAAAATCTCGAAGAGGTTCAAAAGCAAGTCTTGGTAACGATGAGGGCGAAAATGAAATACCATCTCCACAAAATGATGAAAATAAAGAACCTGACCCTGAAAGTCTATCAAAGAGAAAGCCTAAACGAAAAAAGAAGATCTTAGAGTCTGTAAGCCCACCAACAGCAACTAGAATATCTGCCACATTTGTCAAAGATTCTTTAAAGCCCACGGAGAGCGCAGATTCGTCAGAAACAACTCTTAAATCACCTTCCCCTCCTCGGCCAGACGCTTTAATAAATACGACAAACTTTCAACCGCATACCAAATCGCTTTCCCCCTCCCCTGCTAAAACTCCACCACCAGCTTTAAATTCTAGAACGCCTAATTCGCAACCGCTTGAAAAATTGCCAGAAGCTTCTAAAACTTCAGTCCATCTTACAGCCACTTCCGATGCGGGAGAGTCCAAATCCAAGTCCAAGTCCAGCTCACCAAAACCAGCAACAAGCAATGGATCCACCAGCACACGACCAGCCACCTCCCCACGACCTCAGCTCGAACGAAACGACTCATCTGGTGTTTACGAACTAATCAAGGATGGCAGCATGTATCCCTGGTTTTGAAATAATATTTTGATTTTTTTGTTTTATGCTTTAGTGCTTTTTGTATTCAATTTTAGAAGTAGATTTTTGACCGTTTTTGGATTTTTGCCCAAGCCATTCATTGGAAATCCTTCAGAGGTGCTGCCCCCTGAAGTAAATGCAGGATCCTTTAGAGTTTTGTATACTTCATTTGAAATAAACACCATTACAAAAATACCTCAACGTTTTCTTTTTTTAATAATATAATACATTTACTATATTTACTCGAAATTCACGATTTACAATTGGTCGGTGTATTTTCACATTACCTATACCACAAATATATATCAAAAGCATCTTGTTCAATATAATATATAATATTTATTATGAGTTTTGTATGCCTATTAAAGTAAAATTGAATTATGTAAATATATTTTGTTAGCATTTCTAGCGTAATTAAAAATTTTAAAATATTCAGGGCAGTGATCTATGTCTATTGGGTTGTCGGAAAAGTCATGACGCATTTTGATGATGTTTTAAAAAGATCAATCAATGATATATTGCCCGTTTTGCTCGATAACATTTTGCCATCTTTCAGCGAACTTAATAATTTCACATTCATAAAAGGAACTGTATTTGTCGGCAAAAATCTGAACAAGGTGCAGCCTCATCTGAATTGACCTTCATACCACGCAAAGATTTTTGAAGAGAGAGTGGAACTCTGACGGCGCAAGATCGGGAGCGTATGGTGGATGTGGCAACACTTATAGGATGGTATACCATCCAAACTGCAATATTTTTTGACGAGTGATCAAATTTATATGTGGTCTGCGTTGTCGTGATGGAACACAACTCCTTCACGATTAAAGAGCTCTGGACTTTTCTGGCTGATAGATTCTTTCAACCTATTTAAATTGCCGACAATACACTTCTGAATTGATTGTTTGATTCCTTGGCAGAAGATCAAAAATCCCGACACCTTTAAAATCACACCACACTGAGAGCATAATATTCCTTTGATGAATGTCTGCTTTCGATGTTGTTGCATGGATGTTCAATGTTTCTGCAATCTCTCGTGTCGTGTAACACTGGATTGATTCAATTAATGCTTTTATTTTATCGTCATCAACCTCAGTTGGCCATCCTGACTGAGAAGCGTCGGTGAGATAAAAATCACCAGCACGGAATTTCGGAAGAGCATTGTAAACATTATGCAACTTTAAACAAGCTTGACGCACGTTCTTCCCTTAACGGAAGTAAAACAATAAAATATGGCGAAAATGCAAAGTTTCATTTTCAATCTTCATTTTGTTGTAAAATCCGTAAACGAATAAAAAATTTTTTTTTTCAAAAGTGAAGCTCAAACTATCAGCTGTTAAATTACATAACAATAGCATAGATATACTCGCAAACTCTTCCAAAAATTAACAATCGCATCTGTTACGATTATGTGTCGTGACTTTTCTGACAACCTAGATTGCTCCCTCAAACTAGCAATGAAATTATACTTATTCATTAGTGTTTTCATATACAATGACAAACTTGCATACAGGGTAACCCCAAAACCAACGTTCCTTTTTTACTTAAATAGCAATATATCTTTTCCTCAGTAAAAAAAAGTGGTAGGTGTAATATTTTTTTAAAATCTAGACTACATGCGTCAACTTTTAGGACAATTGGCCAATCAAGCTCAGTATATTTTTTTTACGAAATGAATAATCAAACTTAAAGGTATAAATTTCTATACACATAATGAATTGAAAAAGATTTCTTTCTTGTGAGAAAACAACAGCCATCTAGAAATATCTTTGCTTACATTTGATATGAGGCTTCTTCGGTAATCGTTTTCAAATACATAATAGGATAAAAAATATCATAGTTTGTGGCCATCACACCGTAAAATTGCTCGAAGTTAACGATTTTTATAAATTTCAAAAAAGTGCCATTATTTTGAAAACTAGACGATTTTTTCTTAGGGTAAGTTTGGTTTATTCAAACAGTCATGAGTTGGCCCGTCATCCGTTTTCGTTTGGACGATGGTTTTTGGGACACCTTGTATATCTTTACATATAGTGTGTATATACATATATGTATATGCATCCATATATTATGTCAAACCTATTATTTTTTCAAATACTTCACTTTTCAAAGTAAATGTAATATGATTTTGAAAAGGACTGTAATTTCAATCAATATTTATGTTTCGTACATACAAAAATGAGATTCCCTTTAAAACTACTTTCTTATTCGAAATAGCGAACTTAAAAAAAGTTTTTTTTGGCACGTTTCAATCAATTACTAAGCATTACTTCTTGCATAACGTGAATATTTACGACTTTTCAACTTTTCATTGACATATTCTTTTTCTAACGTACGGATTAAAAAACCCGACCAAGTGCGAGTCGGACTCGAACACCGAGAGTTCCGGACCTTTAACGCTATAATTTTAATATAAACTTTCAGTAAGCCTCTAGAAACCTTTTCATATTTTTAAGGATTCATTAAATTCGTACTCTATGAATATTTATAGGTATTATTAGAACGCAATAAAGTCCATTTTTGGACCGCAAACTAAATTTGTTTGTAAAGGATTTTTGCTGATTTCTAGAAAACTGCTACTTAGAGACATCATTTTTTTTCCTGTAGTATTTACATAAACCTCTATCAACTCTTATTATTTCTGGTTTTTTGCTTTGTAAACTTCAGAGATAAGGGAGGTATGGTCTTTTTTAGACATTTTTGATCATAAGTCGAAAACTATGCGGCATAAAAGGAAATGAAGACTTATTTTAGAATGTGCAAATGAAGCCCATGAACTCCAATTGACCTTGTAACCCCACTTTAAAATTTCGCCACCTCTTTCGGCCCCTGTTGCAAAGAAAATAAAATTATTTAAATCTATTCCAAATTTCAAAACCACTGCATACATAACACGGTCAAAATGTTGTTTTATTAATTAAGTGTGAAATTTAAAATGATTTGATAACGTAGGTACAATGAGATTTAAACTATGCAAATATGTTTTATTATTCTGGTAATAAAAATCTAAACGATATTTCAGTACAGTCCCAACTGTAATCAGGTTTATACCGAAATTGAAAAATTTATTTTACAGATAAACTTAATTTATGAATAAAAACCGATTATCTACGTTTAAACAGGACTGAAAATCAAGCCTAAAACTTGCTCTGAGGAAGTAAAACTGGAGCCTTAAAGTTTTCCAAAATTGAAAAAATGTTCATCTTCAGGTGGTTCGTTTTGCACACAACGCTAAAAATACCCACCTGAGTCCCCAAAAAATCCCATATTCTCAGGATTGTCGTAATTCCCCAAGTTGAAAGATTTTGTGCAAGTGGCGGTTTGTGCAACATTTCGAAAATAAACTGCAGCAGATTTGCCACTTACTCTCATCACAGTGGCTGTTTGACTTTGTTGGTGTTCAGACGGCTGAGGCTTTTTTCATATATTTTCCACCTAGTAAAAACACAAAAATTTACGGATTTACTCACCCCAAAATAAACAGAGCGGCGAAACTTGACACGTAAACACCCCAAAAGTGTTTAAGAAATGTTAAAAAGGAAATTTTAACAAAGATATGTTTTTCATTGAGGAAAATCACAAAATTCCTCTTATGCAACCGCACGCCAAATTGATAATCTCAAGAATTTTGCGAACACGTCTGGGTCATAATTTTTCAATTTTTATAATTTTCCTGGGGCACTTAGCTTAGCGCGGCTTTATTATGCAATTAGGCTGGCATTTTCATGTAAACAGCTATTTTGGAAATGGTTTATTTCACTCAAGTGCTTCTTGTGATTTTCAGAGGTTTTCCTGTTTTTGGGAGCCACCTACTGTTTGTGTAATTTTCAAGTAGGATGAATTTCCTGGTGATAAAAAGCAGCAATTTTGCTTTAAATATTTGCATTCAGTAATAGTTTTACTCTTGAACGTAATGTTGATTATGATTACAATAAAATAGCCAAAAAAAATACAAAAGACAATGACCTCCTCTAAATAGATGCATGTTTGCATATATTGCATTGCACATTTAATTTAAACCAATTACCCAAATTAAATATTCATTACTTCAACAATGTAGCTCATGAAAGCCCAAATAGGCTCAAATAACTGCTCTACCTTGCCACCAATTCCAATTCAATGAAAGTTCTCCCACACACCCAATCAGTAGCGAATCAATTAACAATAATTGTCTACGCTCAACCCAACGATCGCAGTCGCCTAATTCTATTATAATGGCAGGAAAACAGCCTAGAGAGCATAAAAGAACGCCGAAAATCCTATGAATGAAATTAAGTTGGTCGGCGACATTGCTTTCTTTCTGGGCCAGCTCCCGGCCCACCCGCACCTCTTGGAGGTATTTAACCTTGGGACTCTGAACTCAACCCAAACGATTTTACTCGTGAAAGTGACGAGGCTAGCTAAGCTCACGCCCTGACAGTTTTCATGGATTTGGCGATAGTGCGACTATCTAGCTTCGAGCTGGCTAAATTAATTAGCGACTTCGTGAGCGGACAAAATTTTGGCTTCCTGCAGGGAATGGCATTTACGTTGGACGAGACTGTGGTGAGACATTTGGACGGGATAATCCGCCATTTATAGCCGGGTCATTTCTCATTTTAAATCTTAAGTCATCCTACTCCCATTAGGGCAAAGTGGCGTTTGTTAATTCCCAGATATTTAAATAGCATTTAAAGCAGCTATGGATAGTCAATTCCCGAAGATTTAAGGGATTTTTTAATAAACCGACCTTCAAGTTAAAATAAAAACTTGAGTAGAACAAATGAGAGAGAGAAGTGAGGTGAGGATGAATTTGATAAAAATAATAGACCTTATTCTTAGGTCCAACGGAATTCTAATCGGTTTAAAATGTAAGAAATTTTGAAGCAGGGATTAAGAATGATGAATGATAAAGAATATGACGTTGTTTACATATTATTTATTTGGGTTATCGGCTGAATATTATATTACATATAAATAAACGATAAAAATACAAAAGTTGGAAATAAAAAATAAATTACATAAACATAATCAGCAAACACGACTTCATCCAGCTATTTAAGAATTAAGTGGAAAACGATATCCAGATAATATTTATATTGCGAAAATGTTATTTTGTATTTATATCAAACTAACTGAGTAACCCGGTTTCACCCGGTGTATCAAAAATACTACTTAGTTAAATACTTCTAAAATTTTGGTACTTCAGTCTAATTAGGAAGTTTAGAAGTATTACTAAAATCTATGGATTTAATATAGAACCGTCCAAAACTCATTTTTCTACCACCATCCATATCAGAAGAACTCACAATATATTCTGTACTTACACGTTTCCATTGTTAAGTGTTAAATAAATAAATAAGGGTTTAATTTTTTTTCGTTGCCTTATTGGAAAACATTAAAGTTGGCAACCTTATGTTGATTACCTATTCGTTGTAGAAAATATCTCTGCCTAAACATTTCGTTACACATGTACTAAATGTTAAATATTAAATTATTGTGTATTGAATCAATCATTCTAATTTATTTTTTCATGATATTACTTTGAAAATCTCAATTTCTAAATTTTGAAAGCGGATTCGCAATCAGCGTCTCCAAAAACTCCAAATACCAATATTCATGGCAATCCATTAAAATTTACAATTGCTAGCCGCCATCTTAAGTCCGCCATTTTGAAACTCCTAATTTTATGTCTATAAAAATAGTCCATATGTTAAGTTGAAGAATAGTACCTTCAGATAAAAAATGAAGAATATCAAACCAACCGTTTCGGCGTGATTGAACAACAAACATCCAAATAAACAAATTAACTTTCAAGTTGATATGCACGGGATTCAAAATCGGTACCACTAATACGAAATTTAACTTAAATTCGTAGAATTTTAAAAATTGTTGTAGCCATATTGGGTCCACCGTTTTGAAGTTCCAAATTTTGGTAACAGGTTCGAAATTAGTGTCACCCAATTTTCCTTTATATTATAATAGTATATGTACATGAAAATCCTTTCCATTTCCAAAAAATCTGTTGCCATATTGGGACCCCCATTTTGAATTTCCAAAATTTGATAATGAATTCCAATTTAGTGGTAATTTAGTATTAATTTTCAATTGAATTCGTTGAAGTTCAAAAATTGTTGGTTGACATATTGGATCCGCCATTTTGAATTTCCACATTTCGAGTGTAGCTTCACAATCAGGACCCCCAAAAACCTCCAAACACCAATTTTCATGGCAATCCCTTGAAATTTATAATTTTTGGCCGCCATCTTGTGTCCGCCAAATCAATAAAATTTGAGCACAGAGGATCCTATAATACATACATACATATATCTCATCCATTGCACAAGCTCAAAAACTACTCTTTGCAAAAGAAGAATTTATTCATGCATATACCGCGCTTTCACAAGTACGGCTTTGATTTTAAATGGTTATAACAGGCAAAGTAGGTATAATAAAAGCAATTTTCGGAATGAAATTTTTACAGCATATTTTCTTAAAGGATATAGAATCATTGAAAATTGTGCTAAACCATAAGTTAAAGACGTTTAGAATTATTTCCTTAAACAAATTTAAAACTAAATGAATTAAAGGTAAATATCTTGTCGACTTATCGACGACGACAAGCACGCATTTGTCATGTGAAATGACAATTCGAAGATATCGCACAATTGTTTTTTTTTAATTTCTTTTTTTTTAAGGAATCTTTTAGGGTTTTTTGCTTCAAAACAATGAGTATAAGGATTTTCCTGAATTCTCCCCAAAACCTTGTGGGAATACGCAGAAAATTGCTACACAAGTCAATATCGGGGGATCAAAGATCAGTATTAGTTGATATTAAAAATATTCGTTTTGTAACCACAAAACCATAAAATCCCCAAAACAATTCTAGAAAAGGCCTTGAAAATAATATAAAATTTCCTGAATTCTTTGGTGGGAATTCTACATTTGTAAATATCTTACAATCGTTGGTGATGATATATTTTATGTATTATGGCTGCGATATTATTTACAGTGTTTGAAACTTTGTCAAATTTATTTTTAATGTTTCCTCAAAAATCACATTTCTTGCAAGTGCCCATCTGTCATTTCTTTCGTCAATTATTTTATGCTGACATAAGTAAATTTGAGTTAATTCACTTTTCTGGCAACCGCCAAACTTCCTCTTCCATTTTCACAGTGGTGGCGTGGCATCCATTTTGATCACGATCACCCAAAGTTCGGCTGTTTCGAGTTGTCCGACCTCATTAAATTCGCGTTTTTGATAACTATGGCGGCAGGCACTCATCCGGTGAGCTGAAACACCGTCCTTGCGTCTCTCGTAAATTTTCAAGTTGATGGCATTCGGGGGATAAACTTTTGGGCGATGATCTTGTTGCAGATTTGCGAGTGTTTTGCACATTTGTCGTAGCTCTTAAGATGATTGTCTTATAGCTTCGATTTAGAAGCTTTTGCTTAATCTTCTGGGATTTTTTATTTCACCTCAGTGTTACGAAAAATGCCTATTAAATTACGACGCAATATATTTTCGAAAAATTATATTTTTTTTTATTTCCGTTCTTTTTATTATTTTTACTGCGACAAAATCAAATCTTTAATGCAGAATTATCGCGTTTTGTTGTTTGGGATCTTTCTGGTATTTGCTATGATCCGAATGAATATTGCACTCGGCACAACACAATATTTAATTCTATTTCAAGCTATTTTTCGAATAATTTGGATAAATTCCCAGACACTTAAATGAGCTAGAAGTGTAGATGTTGACCTGATTGTATGGGAAATATGCTTTATTCCCCTTAGATTTATAAGTTTAGAAAAGATTTAAGAAATTATCTATTTATTTCCTATTTATAACGAAAATTAAAATCTATTATAAATCTTTGTTGCATTATAAGAGGTCAATGAATTTTTGTTGAAAAATTCATTGCCTCCGTATCATTCGGCACTTAACATTAAATGAATGTGATTTATCGCAAGAGTTTCACGAATTTCACTAAAAAAATAGAGAAAGAAATATTTCTTCACAAAATTAAGTATTTCTATTCACGCGTCATTGGTGAGCTATATGTTCTATGGGAAATTTTTCAAACTCTGCATTTTGAAGAGAAATACATTTTTTGAGGTGAAATGACCTCTTCAATTTAGACTAAAGAGTTGCCATACCTATCTTTAGTAAAAATAAGCTTTTCTATTATTAGAAGAAAATACCAGTAAAGAATTTAATCGAGATGAATTAGTTTTATTTGTGAAAGATAATATCCATGATAATTTTGTTAAGGCTAACTTGGTGGAAGGATGAAATTACAAAAATATTTTATTTAGATTAGGTGACAAATTTATTACAATTATTATAGTAGCAATATTTTTCAATTCTAATGCCAATATGACGAAAATCAATTTGTAAATATCATACAATTGCCATTAAACAGGTTTCAAGTAAGGTATAATTTTAGAATTAAAAAAAAATAATTCAATTCAATTTCCTTAGAAATGTTTAGGGACAGTTTTTAATTATAGTATCAACATTTTGGAAAAATATAGAAACATGACATGACAAAATTTTGCGAAACCATCAAGAGTTCGATATTTTAGCGGCTAGCTCCAAAAGGTATAGAAGTCCCCAAAAATTTCTTCAATGAAATAATATTGGTCGAACAAACATTGGCAATTCAAAACATTTCTTATTTCTTATGGTTGCATTATTCAGAATGAATAAAACTCAATTGGTAGTACTAAAAATTTGTCTTTTATTAATAAAAAATAAATACAATCTAAATTACTTTGCCACCTAGTAATCCAACATAACATGGTTTTTACTTGTTCGATTTGTCAAAGCTCTATTGAATAGCGAGCGACATAGACATCGATATTCACTGTTTGCCAAAAAAAACATTCTGCTCATTAATATCAAATAAATAAATTGCTTGATTTATTGACAACTTCGATATGTCGTAATATTTTTTAGAGTGGCAATCCAAAATGTTCTTCCTCAATCCCACAGCAACTGCTCCTAGGGGCATTATCATTATCTCTTAGAAACTCTCTGAACTTAGAACACTAGAAAAACCATAAAAGTAGATTCAGTCGGTATGTTGCCAAACATCATGCATTCTTTAGAATTTAATTACTGATGGCTTTGAGACTACTGCCATTTTATTGAACAAGCAGTTTGTCTCAGTTTATTTTTAAACTACATTTATGCTTTTCTGAGTTGCAGAAATGCATAAAGTTCCATCATGTGTAATGCACGAATTTATATTTCCCCTAAATAAACATAAAAACATCAGTAGATTATTTTTCATTATATGCAAAAAATGTCGTATAAAAAATAAAATAAATTTAGTTCATATTCTTAAATTCAATATATGAAATAATATTGTATTTCATCATTAGAAAATTATAATTAATAATACAAAGTTGGTAAAGCCAAAAATGCATATATACATACATATGTAAAACAGTACAAAATATTACAGTAAAAGTTTAATATTAATGCCAACAGACATAGGAATTTTATTAAATATATGAACGTATTAAATTTACATAAAAATAGAATTAATAATGTATTGAAAATTAAATAAATGCGCAGGGAAATTTTTGTAGAAAATTGCTGATAAAAATTAAACTAATCGATCAATCATCGTGAAATTGAATATAGGGTTTCTAGTTTCTAACATACATATATATCTTCTCTATAGTCGGTGAATCGATCGAAACAAGAATCACCAATCGATGAAAAATTATAAATAAAATTACAGACTGCTCCAGTCGCTGGTAAAATGGTTCAAATTAAATGAACCTTAAGCTACTATATCAAAGTATGAAATATGCCATGGAACTTACTTATTTTCGTATATTTATTGTTTCATTCAATAGATGGCAAATGTATATCTTATTGGACGGACTCTCATGAAAAACTTTTCTCTGGACTGGCTGGATAGTGCGCACTATTATTTTAATATATTGACACTATATGGCTTTACTACCATACAAAAGTTGACTCCAAATAAAATTTCCCACTTCAAACCCACTGCTATCCAGAAATTGATTAATGGGAGGTTATAAAATGCAAATTGTAATTTTCTTTGCATTATTGTGACATGATAAAGTAAAATGAAAACAAATAAATTTATGTGGCGCATCAAATTAAATATTATAAGCAAATTATAGTTTGAGGAAGCAATTTGAAACTGCCATATCTTGCAAAAGTTGACCGAAAATTAATTGCGGGAATGTTTAAGTGACATCATTCAATTTATCCCCCTCAAGGCCGCGATAACATCAGATGCCCTTGCCTATGGCGGCTTTTTCAAATTTAAATGAGTTACACCTGCTTGAAGTGCCACTCGGCCTGTGCTCCAATTTCCTTGCGACATTTGGCCTACAGTGCTACAAGGCGATATTTTTAGACAGACGAGCAATGTTTAATTAATTGCAGCAACAATCACGAAGAAAGCAGCGATCATTTATACTGATGGCATATCGCGTTCGGAGCAATGTAGCCATAGGCTGCTCCACTGGGCTGATGTAAGTTCCGTGCAACCGGCTAAATTTAGAAGGCTTAAGCCAGCCATCCATCTATTCGTGTTCATTTAGCAATTAGTTAAGAATTGCTGCAGTCTACGCTTGTACAGCGTTTGCACGGATCGCAGCTTCCATCCCCTTCAAATAGCACACTTCCTCGAGGAGCTGGGCCCAGACTTGTGTAAAATTAAAAGTAGTTGACCTAGCCAGCAGCCGTCTTCAGTAGGCCTGAAGGCATCAATAGCCTCTACTTGTGGAACTTCTGTTGTTCGAACATATGCCATTTTCTTGAATTGAAAAGTTTTTGATAAAACAAAGAATTTCGCCAGGGCGACTGCCAGTCGGCAGTGGAATTTTTGGCAAGGCTTTATGCTGGAAGACGGGAAAGAAACTTTTTTTTTGTCTTCTTAGTACATATTTCGGCCAATGTTGCGGGTCGTGTGCACAAATAGCTCATCTCGACTGTTCGCAAAGTCGCACGATCGTGATAATTTGGGCACTAAAGCACCAAACATATACCACCAATACCATCACCCAACAACCTGCCCAAAATACATGTTAAATATCGTACCTGGCGAGAGTTTTCCTCTCTCTTCTTCCTTATAAGATAAATTTCTCGATCTCCGAAAAGATAGAAAACTAAAAATGTTTTCTTGATTTTCCAGAATAAGATCCAGAGAAATTACGAAAAACATGTGTCCCATACAACTTTCCATTTAACTTTCTCAAGAAACAGAACTATCTTGATTAGTAAAATTTTCTTTTTGGGAAAAATCTCATACATAGGCGATCAGGACTGTCGCTGTTCACATGCGTAGTCTGACGATCGGTGATCGATCTCTCGAGCAAACTCGCAGCGAGTTGGGGCGCCCTGTTGTAACACAAACGAGAAAAGCCATTCCGTCCGACTCATAAGAAAAATAAAAAATAAAAAACCTAGACTACCATTAGGAAGCGAGAAAATTCAGCGGCCGGCAGACGATCTATGCCTCCACACAGCATCTATCTCGTTCTGATGAAAATGCATTTGGGGAAAATTTAAATAGGCACCGGGATCCACAGTTGAAATTTTGACTCGCGAATGTTTGCATCGATCGTCGTTTTGTAAGATCCGATCTTGTCGCCCCGAAAAAAATAAAAAATATTAAGAAATTCTCGAACGTTCCATTTGGAATAAAGAAAAAAATAAGGAAAAATTGTCGCGTAGTATCTTTCCTATCCATTGAATTTTATTTGTACTGTTAACGCTGTTCGGCGATCACTGATCGAATTAAATTAGAATTATGGCGGATGTCGATGTACTGCACAACATATCCGAAGTTAAGAAGACCAAAAAAATCAAAAAGGTCACGAAGCGAAAGGAGTCCCATGATGCAGGATCGGAGATTACAATAACGGAAATAGACCAGACCGTCAATGAAGGGTACGTGTCGACTGTGGTCCTGCGGATGATCGATTCTAAGCGAAATCGATCAGTTTCTGGCAATTTTGTTGTTGTCGATTGTTTCATTCGTTTTTTGCCTTGATATGCTTGATTTATGGTGACCGAAGGCAACATGGTGTCAATGCTTGACGAAATTGAAAGTGAATTTTATGTGATTGATGCAGAATGAGAGAAATTTCTAAACCGGGTGCAAAATTTTGTGGTGAATAAGTGTGCACAAGAAATCTGATACTTCGGAGAATTGTGAAGTTTTCGAAAAATTCGGTTGAGCATCGAACGGGCAGTAGCAACATTTTTATGGCAAAATTTTTATGATGTATAAACCTATTTTTAGAAAATGAAAATTTTATATTGTATCGAACTATGAATATTAAGTATTCATGTTTACCTCGATTAAGCACATACATATGTCTCTAGTAAAAATTCTGCTATTTATTACCTTGTTTATGGTTTCACTTTGAAAATATCCGTTATCCGTTAGCAGAAATTTATTTTACCATTTATGCCAAAATGTGAAATAAGAGACGACAACCACAATCTTAGGTCTGGCATTTAACCTAGATTCCAATTTACAGCTTTTTGCTCTTTTAGGAATAGAATACCCTGACAGTGGAATAGTTTTATCTCTTGACCTTCCTTGTAGAGGTTCAACGAATTCAATTTGTTTTACCTGAGACGATTTGTCCTAAATGCTTTAAACATACATAGTTCAGTGATGCCTCTAAATCTGTCAGTTGTTTCGAACAAAATTTGTATATAATTTTTGTTTTTGTGGAAAACGAGCATCTTTACATTAAAAATTTATACAAAAAAAAAAAAAAAAAAAACTATGAAATCTACTTAAAGTTCATTATAGCTTCGAAATAACAATACTTTGTTTATTAAATACGTTCACTTTGTTATATTCCATTAAATGTTTAAAAACCATAAATTTTAACAGAAATAACAAAAAAAGGGTAAAATATATTCAGCAGTGTTTTTGATATTTTGCAAAATTTAAACTTTACTAACACTGAAGAATTCCTTTTTAATTTTATGCTATAGAAAACATATTGGTCATCCTGAAAACCTAGACACAAAGTACACGTTAATTTTTCAATTTTCCACAATTTTTATTTTGACAAAAAAACATTTATTAGAATAAAAATGTAGATCAAAATATAGATTCCACAAAATCGGACACAACTTTTGGAAACTCTAAGAAAACAAAAATTAAGAATGTCCTTATCTTTTATTAGTTTTATTATTACAACTTGAATTTTTTATGATAATACTTGTTCCATAATCCCAGATGTACCACGAAAAAGTTCTGAAAATGATGGTGATTCTTGATTACTCCAATCGCCATCTGAAAAATTACAAACATATTCATAAAGTGTACAATTTTGTCTACGGAATATGGCATATTAACCCATTAACCATAAAAGGAAAATAATTTTTAAATGTATCGACGACTAAAAATAATAATTTGAGAAAAGCACAAAATTGCCACACTTTGCTCTTTTAATTAGGTTATGTTAGCAACATCCATACAGATATCCCACATACTAACAGCTAGTCCAAAATAAATTTTTGATCTTCTAATTAATATAACCTTTCTACGTGTTTTGCCAGATTTTAGTCTTTTCTCGACCGAAAGAAAGATGAGCCAAATAAATATCGAAAGTAGTGATAAACAGAGCAGGTCTTGGTCTCGATCTTGCAGAAAATCCAAGATCAATACTATGCCTGCGGTAGCAAGATCAAGACCATGCGAGAGTTGACCAAGAACAAAATAAAATGACCCTTTAAACCAAGCTTTTCAAAACAATATGATACACTTTGAGAAATGAAAATACAAACATTTCCACATTTAATAAACACGTCTTATATTTAAATAAAATTAGACAGTAAAGTTAGACTATTATTTTTAATTTCTATAGCTACTTTGCTGATTCAAATCAGGATGATTGGAGTAGTTTCTTTTATAAATAATTTTATCAAAATAGCGGTCAGTGTGCGGAACTCTATTTTTATTTATTTTTTATTGTTGATTCCTTAGCTGAAAGTAAAGTAAATAAGTTATCTAAAATAATCGAGTATAAAATACAAGACTGCAAGAGTCTTGTAAACGAGGCCAAGACCAAGACTAAGTCTATGATACAAGACCAAGCCCAAGACCGAGTTTGCAAGAATCAAAACCATGACCAAGGCTATCATAGTTTTGGCTTGGTCTTGCTCTTATTTTGCTCATCACTAATCGAAAGATCAAGTTTTTAACCTCATACATTATAAACACTTTCATTTATTCTATGTCTGTGCAATAAATATTTTAATTCTTTAATCAATGTTTTTCAAAATTCAAGGAAAAAAGTTGACAATTTTTAAATATGTATACACAGAATTTTAAAGAGTTACTTGAACTAAAACTGTTTTACAATTTGATTGAATCAGAAACCGCTTTTTTGATAAAATCCATAATTTATGTAGCAACTTTTCATGGCTATTAAATAAAGTTAATAATGCGACTTAGCATTTTTCTTCCTCCCTTTTACAAACACTCCTCACCAATTAGGGCAAAAAAATGTGTACGTGGGAACGTTGCATACAGAAATCTCATTAAGTTTTAACTTAACAAGTTACACGTTTTATTAATTACGTCTTTGAGAATTGAATTCGCGTAAAACAGAAACACACGAATAGAATAGAAACGACCATCAGTTTATCACCAAGCAGAGAATGCATGGAGTTAAAAAATCTTAATTTTCATAAAATAGCCCAACTTCCTCCTCCAAGTATGGACCCAATTTCCGGTCATCTGAATCACGTCGAATTAATTACTAGCCACGATTTTGCTCTCCCGAGAGCCGCAATTATCAGCTGCAAGTCCGCATAATTTTTTAGCGCGCGTGCTCGCCACTTGAGGTTATTTGCTTATTGCAGTGAAGATTGTTTTGTCTTGGGCCTTTTAAGTCGCGGTTTTAACCGACACTTTGTTCAATATTTCAATTAAGCCGGGAGCGATTCTGCGAAATTATGGTGAGCTAGTTAAAACAGTTTGAGTATTATTGCAATTGCACAAGGTTGAGGAAATTTCATGTTCTCATTGAGAAAGCTGTTAAAGTTCTTTCATCTGTTACTTTTGTGATTTGTTACTTTTATCAATTAAAAATACCCGGTGACATTTTTTCAAATTGGGTACTCAACTTTGGAATTTAAAAACTACATCTTTTAAATGAAATTAAGGAATGTGAACATAATTACATGTATTGTATTATTGTAATAGACAAAATTTTCAATTAATGTCGATGTGAGTACGTTGTGTGCACTGCTGTGTTCCTTTGCGTCATTGACACTCTTTCTTAAATTTTACCAAGTCATCAACAATTTCACTTAAAATTGTAATTAAAATGATAAAACATTTCGGGTGTACCCATCACTCCACTGATCTTAAAGCCTCTAATTTGAAGTTATACTTATTTGGCTTTAAGCTAAAAGCAAAAATGAAATCCATCAATCGCAATTTTGAATAGTTTTTTGTGTTTTCTAATTCAATGTTGATGTCCGTCTCCTTATTACGCCAATTCAAATTTACATGGAAAGGAAAAAATACTGAAATATGTGATAGCTTATCTTGAAAAGTGAAAAAAAAATAATACTTTTATGACAGATACGAATCTAGACTTTTTATTGCCTTCTAAAAATATTAAATAAAAATGGAAATAAAGGAATATTTGATCTTTTCCTTCAAAATGTTAATTTATAAGTGAGTGTAAAGATTATTCTTCGAAAATCAATTGATCAAAGCTTTTCATTCACAAAAGTCATTATTATGGAATTTCTGGAAAATCTTCAAAGTCTAGAAGGTTGCGATGATGAACTTTCGGTATAGAATCAAACCAAGATTAAAGGTCATAATTGTTTTATTTTTAGTCTTCCATACCCAAATGGAGCAAAACGGAACATTTATGGAATCACCTTGGTGTTTGCCTAAAAGTTTATTTGTCACAGGCGTTTGTTCAGAGATAATTTGTCGTAAACAATTGAAGTTTGTAACAATTGTAGTAATTAATAACCTAAATACAGACATGAACTAAAAATTTGAATTTTGACTGTAAGGGTTAGTTTTGGGGGATTAAATGGGAAATTATAAATAAAATTATTTTTTAGGTCATCAAGTAAGGGTATCAAATGAAAGTTCGTTAAATTCATGAATTCAAAAACCAAAATTATCAGAATTACATTACTTTAGATATTTTTTGTTATTCTTAAAAAGAAACCTCTACAAAAAAACTCTCTTTTTCGTTTTGTACTATTAAACTCGAGATAACTCACACTTGGCCGGCTTTATTGTATTCAAGCTATTTGACAAAATTAACCGAAAATCGTTACGTTGACATTTTGCACACTTACTTTACAATAGAAAAATCTTGGAGGTTTTTTTGTCAAATTAGAGTTCATCACATTATGGATACTTTATAGTAACATATTAAAACTGAAACGATTGATCATCGATGATCGAAATCTGACTCTATATAGGCAATTTCGGTGATAACAAGCGTACTAAGTAACCAAATTTTTGTATAATTAAAAAAAAAAAAACATAATACTTAAACTTCTCTGTTCAATTACTCTACATAACAAAATATATAAACTATGCATAGGTACCTACATATGTACATATGTTATGTAGGTACATACCTACTTACAAAAACTAGTATGTTTTGCTTTTCGAACGGATATACCTACAACCGAAGCATGTTTGGACCAAAATTAAAATAAACTTTGGTAAATACATATTAATCTTAAAATTACTAAGATAATTTAGTTCAAATATAAATGAATAAAAAATAATATAAAATATTAAAAAAAATTCAGTTATTCATTTATTATAATATATATTATGGACAAACAATTATTAATGGATATATGAGAGAAAATATTATGCTAAAATGTGTCCAACGTAGAACTACTAGTACTTAATTATTTATTTAACATATTTTTGTATTACTATTTAGGTGTCCAATTCAACTTTTAGATTAACTTTGTACTCTGGCCCTTCCTTTCTTCAAAATTTCAATTTTAGCTCAACAATTAAAAATTTGTAGATATGCGCTACTTAAATAAAGCAAATCCATCTAACTTTACACGAGTTTTTGGCTTAAATCTATGAATGAATTTTAATATAATAGTATTTCGATGTTTCACTTCATTTAATGATCATTTTTCATTAACTTAATTAATTAGGAAAACTCTATCAATTTTTCTATAATTTCTAATTTGATGTAAAAATCCAATTTACCGACCCCGTTAAACTTCATGTAACAATAATGGAAATTAATTCAAAGAGCAAAAGCCAAAACATGAAAAATATATTGGAAAGTCTAAATCGATTCAGTATTTTAAGTTTCATCTAGAGCTAGTCTCTTACCCTGAAATTATTAATGTTTTCGCGAAACATTATACATACATATTATCAAAGCAATTTCATAGCACAATCAATCGAAAATGCACAAGAGTGCACAATTAATATATCATCTCCGTTTGATTTACGAGTCTTTCAAGAGAGAACACGCTCTTAATTGCCACAGGCGAATTACTCATTCCCAAAATAATTTATGAAGTTCATTTGCCTGAAATCAATTCACGCAATAAAACTTATATCACCCATGAAGACATTCAGACAGCCAATTATGTTGCATCCATAAACGATTGCAAATTGACTTTATGAAAAAACTTAATCACTTCTTGAACTACAGTCGAACTCATGAAAATGTGCGCACTTTACCAAAGTAACTTGATTCAATTAAGAACATAATAAAACTGAAATGTGCAAAAACTAAGAAATAACTAAATTAAACTCAAAAGAGACCACCCACGTACAGAAATTAAATGAGAATAATGTTCGAAACATATAAAATTCAAAAATACGTCCCTGCCAACCAAGCAACCATTCAAACAGGCACAAGAAGAAATGAAACAACAACAATAACAGAAATAAATAGAAAAACCACAGCGACACGTACCAGAGTAAACCAAAGGTACATGCGGTTAAAATTAATTATTTATTCATTGCAAATTCGCCACTAAAAATAAATATTCATAACAAAAATTGCCGAAAAGTAGGGATATTCGTTCTAACAAACAGTCAGTCCATTGGCGCAAGCAAATCTCTACAGCATCACCAGTCCTTCGCTGCGTTTAAGGAGGCAATTTTTCACCAATACTGTGTTCTTCTTCTTAGCTAATTTTCAGTGGTGAATACACAAAGGCGATGTCCAAGGACTGGCACTCGGGCCACTTTTGTTGCTGGCAGTGCGATGAGAGCTTAACAGGTCAACGATACGTCATCAGGGACGACCATCCCTACTGCATCAAGTGCTATGAGAACGTGTTCGCCAATACTTGCGAGGAATGCAACAAAATCATCGGCATCGACTCTAAGGTAATACAAATTTAATTAGATAATAATATGTAAAATATTGTGAGTGTGGATGTGAACATGGAGAAGAGACATTATGGTTTTAGCTAGAGAAAAACTTTTTCTAGTTAAATACATCAAGCTAGAAATCTTTCCTGTGTAATTTTTAAGATAAGCGATATGTTTTGGGTCATTATCGTGCTCTTTTTACAGGATCTTTCCTATAAAGACAAGCACTGGCATGAGGCCTGCTTCTTGTGCAGCAAGTGTCGCATATCACTAGTGGATAAGCAATTCGGTGCTAAGGCGGATAAGATTTACTGCGGCAATTGCTACGATGCCCAGTTCGCGTCCAGGTGCGATGGATGCGGTGAAGTGTTCCGTGCCGGTAAGTCAAAATATATTTTCCATTAAAAAAAACCTACTTTTGTACAATAACTCGCACAAAAGATTATTTTAACAAATTTTTTTAAAACGCTTTTCTCGTTTATACAATTTTTTTCCATTTTTTCACTGCTTTCACTAACTTCACTGCAAAATACAAACTAATTACAAAAAATAAATATTCCAACAACTTCCTCTGCAACCAAAATTACGAAATGAACATTTCGAAACGAAAAGGAGGTAAGTTGCATTTTCTAAGAAAAAACAAAATCAAGTGTCAATGTGTGTTTTCTTGTATTGATCGTCGCTTACATTCGTGTTCATATGTTGGCAATTAACGCGCAGCCCGTGAACATTGTGCCAGCGTCCTCGCACTCATTGAAAAGCGTGACATCACATGACTTGGGTGAATAAAATGCAAAAACCTTCCCAATTAGCGCTATTTGCGAAGATTCGCTTACGTCCCGCGTAAGGAGGTCCAAGTGGTAGGTGGGCACCGCAAAACACTTTCATTGACTCGCTTTTCTGCTGCCAGTAAAATCGTTTTGATTTTAAGACCTCTTCGCTTTTGAGGAATTAATGACAGTGGGCCATTTATTTTTGATTTATGATTGCCGTAAATGGTTTGAGTCGATTTTTTTCGACTGCCAGATGATGCAATGTTTACTTTTAGTGACTATTTGCAATGGCAAATAATAGTTATAATTGCGTTCAACTGCTTCTATAAACAGTTTTTTGTCTAAATATGTAAGAGCGTATCCATAACATAAAGAGATTTTGCCTTGATTTGAAATTTGTTATGAATAATTTATACCAATTCTCTAAAAATAGCATCAAATTACCATGGCTATTTTTAAAACAAAAATTTATCTGAAAAATTATTATTAATATTAGTTCAGAATTTGCAGTTTTAATGATAATTTAACCACTATGCTAAAAATTTCAAATCCCAAGTCTTGTATTTTTTAAATTGTCTTCTAATCGAGCGATCTTTTTTTAATTCAAATAGAATCGAATTTGAATAAACGAAATTAAACTAATTTGCAGTGAGGAACGAATTATAATTGTGTAAGTAAATTTATTGATTAGTTGTCTTCTTTTCACATCGGATCCGGATTCAAGTTTAAGAGGAAATTTTGCACTAAATTGATATTTATAAATAGTTACCCATATCAAAAATTTGTTTGGATGGGTGTATACCCACTTTGCATCAAAAACTTGATCCACAAATTTATACAGTTCAAGCTTTGAAGCTGGGATGAGTAAATATCATGACAATTTGATGCACTTTTCTCAATTTTTAAAATCTTGATATACTTAATACATACATATGAACATACGTGACTAACCTATCTAACCTAAACCAGATATAGGGAAATGAAAAGAACACAGTTTTTGTTATAGTTTTCTTAGTAAAGTAACTCTGTGATTAATTTATATACCCATATAACTAACAAAACAAATTTTATAAATATGATAGTGTATACCTACTGCAATAGAATTTAAAAAGTACAAAAAAAGCTGCACCTCTTTATTCTTAAGTCCAATTCTCGTCAAGAACGGGCTAGTATCATTACTGAGAATTTAAATAGTTTTTCATGTTTGTAAATATTGCAAATTATAAACGGTTACCTAATGAGAAAAAAAACTACATATGTTTTTATTTGTTTAAAATTAACTGACTGAGACGATGCAAATACGCTTCATAAAAACTTTATGCTATGACTGATTAAACAAGTTTTTCGTTGTCCAGTATATGACCAACATAATGCCTACCATAATTGACACTAATGAATCAGGAAAAGTCAATTAAGAAGTGTAAAAGTCGATACAGTAATCTGTCAATCATTCATACAATTTATTTGTACAATACTTTATTAAGTAAAAACGTTTTGTTCTCAAGGCCGACGCAATAACATAAAAATTATGTAACAATGATTTTTTTTTTTTTAATTTATTGTAGTAGAGGATTTATTTTTAAATGTATTAGGCAAGTTTAGTAATTGTTTTTTCTTTCCCAAGATTCGCATAGTGTAATTGAAACATTTAATTGTTTAGTTAAAATATTATAATTTCACAATATCTGTTTTTATTAAAAAATAATTTATATTTTAATCATACTCCTATAAACGTTCACCGATTAAACAGATACGAGATACAAACAGAAAACGTTTCGAAAAAGTCTTCCTTCAGTATCCCTTGAATGTTGTAGAAAATAAATCAAAATAAATAACAAGCACCTAAATTTGAAGATCTAGACTCTTAAAGAGAGTACGAAATACGTTGCAATACAATTTTTCGGAGACTCCTTATGTATGGGTAGTATACTTTTCCATTTAAGATTTATCATTTCTAACCATATCGATGGGTTAAAATTGTTGAAACTAAAATGTCAAAAAACGCGTAAATCATCTTGAGGAATTTATTTACGGAAGTAGTCAAGATCACACCTCTGTTCTAAACTTTTTCGATGTAAACAAGATTTTGATGTCATTTTTAATAATTTAACATAAATAACGCCATTGGCAAGGTTAGTCTGCCAACAAAAGTAGTGTAGAATTTATCTAGCCCCTGATCTGACTTGGACCACTTTATTTTTGGCGAATCAACCCATAAGCCAATATTCTGTTGATCTCATCCAGACGTGAGTCAAGTGACAAATTTGATTTAGGATCACTCAATTGTTAGAAGCGTGGATACAAGGTGGTTTGAGACAAACTTTATGGTAAATAATTGAATGCTTTGTTTACAATTGTGGCCGAAAAAAATGTTTACATATATGAAAAACAGGTTTCACGACACATGTAATAGCGCTAAAAGTAGCGCTCAAGGATCCGGTATTTACGAAAAATAATAGAGGTGTGTTTGGAGGTTTTCAACCGCAATAACATTTCCACGAAGCGCACGTTCCGAAAATCATTAAAAAAATTGAAGCAATGTTGAGGCACCTTCATATTTCTTCCAGCATATTGGAAAATAAATCGTGACAGTGACACTTGCGACAATTATTTATCACGCCCAAGGTGCTGACTGTCCAAAAGGTGCCTACGCACTATGACGCCGAACTGGACCAATTAGCATACTAGAACCGGGGCTAAGTCCGTTTGGCCGTAACATCATCTCCATCAGTTGTAGCTGATAGTACCAGTTTTTTTTCTTAAGAAAAAGAGTGAGGCAAGGTGCGAAACGCAAGGTTAGGCAATTTCCAGGTGGGCGATTAAGTGCAGCAAAAAAACTGCCAGAGATCAATTTAATCTATTTAAATTTCACCGGGCATCTGCTGGACCAGTAGAGCGTGAAAAATGACTCAATTGCTTAGTAATTTTTGGTGCTTGTATCGCCAAACGTCAACAGCGATCGCTCGAGGCACTCCAAAAGAGTCATCTGTCCTTAGGCTTGCCAGATTTTATCAGTATTCATTATGATTCGAGCTCATTTTATATACTGATTATTTCTTGATTCTGATACTTTCTAAATCAATTACTAACTTTACTAATTTTTTAGCCTGAAAACTGTGTAACTGAAAAATTAATTAAACTTATTATTCAATCGTGTTTAAAGATTTGATCATAAATTTAAATGAGATTTTAAAAATACGCCTTATTTACAAAAGTAAAAATATATTAATTTGACAATTTCAATATTTTCAAAGATTATTTATTTTAATATATTAATACATTTGTATATTTCACATTTGATTAATTATGACTGTTAGAACGGTAATAGTTGGTAGATTACTATTAAGAAATTCCAACAAACTAATAATCCTTAAAATTTGCTATTATTTTATTAAACGCTTAAATAGTGTTTGTATTAGTATTTTCCGAAAATATTTATTTTTAAAAGTCAAATCTAATAAAATTTTAAATTACTTGTAACAGTTGTTATTAGCATGTTCCTTTTTCAAATATAATTAGATTTTTTAGCATCACTTTTAAACAATTTAATTCTATTAATAAAATCAATCGATTAATTGTACGTTTTTAAACAAATTCGTGAACATCCAATAAAACATTTTTATTATTGTGATGAGAGGACAACATTTTGTTTCCTCGTTGTCTATAAAGTCTTAATTAATGTGCAAAATATATTCTTCCTTTTATAAATTCCCGAATACTTGAATCCTTGTATAATAAGAGTGAGGGAGTTTAAGCAATTAACAAGTAAAACCGTTGTGAAAAATTTAACTTTTGGAAATTGTAAAGTTAAATATCGAGGAATATTCCTTAAGGTACTGAAATTAAGTGCCTAGCTTTTCCAGTAAAAAGTACTAGTAAACTGAAAATTCATAGAAAAGTGAGAAATTACCGAATCGATTCCTTGGTATTGAACATTATAAATTTGTATCAATTTTTGCCTGAATTGCAAATCAGACAAAAAATCAGGTATATTAAATTGTTTTCCAAGCATTTCTTTTAAATTTAATGTCAATGTCAGTGAAAGTTTAAAGATAAAATTGTTAAAAGAAGAGCAACAAACATTTTTAAATTTGCTGCTTTTCCTCTAATCTAATACATAAGAAATAGACGACATTACCTTCGCAAAATATCTCAATTTCCTTATTTTTTGGATAAATGCTGCACCAATTCTTTTAAAATTACTGGAAAATCAGCAATAATTGCTGAATATTAAAAGCTTGAAGATACTAGAATTTTGTTTTGTTATTCCTTAGAAAACTAGTAATATAATTATACTAAAATTGATCTGGGTTGAATTTTACTGGCAAAAAATGTTTGCTGTGTAGAACCGTAATTTGCACCTACTTACTTTTGGGCTTCTGAAATGGGTATATGCACTGATTTTTCTGATTTAAAATCTGGCAAGTCTATCTGCACTACTTGTCCTCATTTAGCCCAAGCAGAGTAGCACTTGCGCGCAGAGATCTTTTAATACTCAACTCGGCTCACCTTGAGGGCAATAATTTGATTCATGCAAATCTGGTGCGCGCCGTCTATGTACATGCAATTCCACCTCGCTGCTTCCTTGGAGCAGGTGAATTTATGCACCGCGCCCGAGGAGCGCAATGCGTCTCTATTGTGCGATGGCAAGTCGACGGCATTTGCGTGGTGTTTTCTATAAATTTTTTCCATTCTGCCCGTCACCTGAGGACATGCATCTCAGAAATTGTTACCTGATACGGTCCCCGCCCGCGACGTTTTGTCGACGAAACAATTTGCCAGTTTACCTGCCGACTTGCTTCTTCGCGAGTGCATGCAAATTCCTTATCTTGTTTTGCTCATCAAGTTCCTACGGGTGTCATGCAATGCTAAATGGAATTTTAATAATCGCCCTCAGGCCCCGGGGCAATGCCGCCGTGCTCGCGCTTAAGAAAAGTGAGGAAAGTGAGTTAAGCGGGGGCGCGCACCACCGGCGAACCGGGTCATGTTTCTCGCGCCATTGTGGCGAGTGAAAGTCGACCGGTGTAACGCGCCGGAGCTCCTGTTTACAAGACGCAAATTGCTGGTGGATGTGTTTACAACTGCAGGCCGTGGGCGAGCAACAAGAAAACTCACTTACGACTTAAGACGACCGATAGACTGCTTTTGCGTCATAATTACAAGCAGGCAAATCGACTTGCTGCAGCCGACGGAAATGGACGTGAAGATAATTAATATTTAACACAGATAAATGCCGGTGGGCAGGGTGTATGTCAAAAAGTTATGAAGATATAATTTCTGGAAGTTTTTGCATAGTAATAAAATCATATCAGCTGCCAGCATGTGGACATTATTCTAGGAATGTTTTTACTTCCCCATGCATTGCTCTATAGAAAAGAGATCATCACGTTAAACATTTAATTGGAATTTCAAATTCAAAAATAGATTTTAAATGTATGAAGCTCCATATGGGCTCAGTACCCAGGAGCACTTATTTAAGTAGATTATTACAATTTATTGTAAATTCTATGCTGCTACATAAATTAATGAATAAATGTACAAATTGATTAAACACTAATTAAAATCTAGGCAAATTATTATAACATAATGCGTTGGGAAAATTAAAAAAAAAACAAATCCATGCATCTCAATAAGTTAGTTTAGTTATAAATTCCTAATAATATCTAATTTTATAAGCATTTTAGTTATGGTTGTTTTAAGTGGCGATCTAACACTCTAGCCCGAATCCAATTAGCGATAAAGGGTTTAAAAAGAAAAGTAGAGAAAAAATTTAAATTGTATATTTTGGCAATTATTCAAATATTTCAGGACTTGTAAATATGATTCAAATCAAAGTTCACGCCTGAAGCTATTTTATAAAAATACAAATAGGTTCAAAATGTTGCAGATAAGCAAATGGAATACAAGCACTTTTATTTTCGGAAATTCTATATAAATGGCCTATATGAAATTTATTTTAATTAGGTAGTTCGTTGAAAGAAATTAATTTGATTTGATTTTAATGCCAATTTCACATTTAAGACTTTGTGAGAACTTCAGTCGAAATTGTTCAAGTTTTACAATAATTTATAGATTTTTAGAGTTTTTGACCCACCATATTGAATACGCCTTCAGAAATTTCAAAAATCAGAGGCAAAAAAACTGTCATTTGCTGCAATAGATTTATTGCTCGAAAACTGAATCTTTGGAATATCTAATTGGCTTTCTTTTAAAACGAAATGCTTAGGTTTTGAATTTGACATCATGAAAGAAAAATCGTATATTACTTGTGTCTTTATTTGTGATCGAAATTTTCACAAATTATAGTCTAAATAAGCCGATGACACAACGTAGTCTCTTAGAGCAGAGGAGGCAACAAATTAAAAAACAATTAATTTCCAAGCCTATGCCTTATTACATATTTAAAAATGAAATCCAATTAATCTTATAATAATGGCTAACAATATTTTTGAATTTATTTTGCATTCGCTTGGTCGTTAGGAATTCATTATTTGAAAAGTTCATATTTTTATTTGTAAGGAGTTATCTCCAGTATTCAAAATTTTGATTTATCATGAACAAATTACAAATTACCCTATTTACACGGTGTTTAATTGCAACAATCGAGAAGATATACACGGGTAGTTTTTATTTAAATTTCTTTAAGAATGGCCATGAGAATGTTCTTGCAAAATACATAGTTTACTTTTTTTAAATACCATTTTTGTATACAAAAGTAATTGCTGAATATTTTTTTCAAAATTTAATAAACATCAAAATGTGAAATTTAAGGCATAGCTTCATCTACCAATAATGGTTGGAGTGAAAATCAATGTTCAACTGAGAAAATACCAAAAATAAAAATTTTATTTTTTAATATTCGTATGTACTGTGCATATACATATATTTCGGAATACTGTAGAAGTTTAACAATACTTTAAACCTAAAAGAATTTCTGCCAGTTTATCATTGGTCACTTGTTAGGTGTTATCTTCCATGAAATTACCCTTTAATAAAAATGTTTTTTATTTCGAATGAGTTTTGGACTTATCGATTTTACGCCATTTGATACATATTTGACCGTTTATTTACATTAAAATTTGAAAACGCATACATTTCTGATGACTTAGAAATCAATGTTTCTTCGAATCGCCTCAAAAAACCTAAAATCGTAAAACTCGATGAACTCGCCTGGGGCTAACGCTCTCGCAGCAGCTGGCGAAAAAGGCTATTAGCCTCAGTTCTGCAGATTTTTTTGCATCGACGACAGAAGTTGTGTTGTCCATCGCAAGAGGCCAGAGTCGATCATGCAGGCCAGGTGATTCTCAATAAATCCGGGGTCCGCGGGGGCCCGGCCGCAGTCGTGTCATTTCATCGCTAATTACCACATGTTTACAAGGTAACGCAGCGAGTGCACCGCGGCGCGAACCCATGCGGCGCGCAGATTCCTGCAGCAGTCCCGCGACCAACGTTTTTATTTTGCGCCCCGCTGCGAAACACATTGCTGGCTCATTGCGGCGCGTACATGCGAGTTACAATCGAATTCGAGATATGCGGCAGAGGATCCAACGTGATTCCACCCACTGGACAACGCACACACCTGCTTTTCGCGGGGGCTGGGAGGGGGCCTTGTCCACAACGCGATCACCCATTGCACCCATGAGCACCTTCCGCGGAGTGGCTCTTTGCGCGTGACGCGATGACACTCGCTAATCCGCCGACCGAAGCTGCTCTTCTCCAAATTTAGCGCGGTGCAGGCGTTCTCGCGCCTGCCGCAGCCTCCGCAGCACCGCAGTCGAGCACTCGGATCAGCTCCACTGTCTGACTGAGGGGGCCCCATGGGCCCCACAGCTGCCTGGAAAGTTCTCAACTCAATCTTGGAGTCGCGGCGCGCTGTGCCTTGAGTCAGGTTCTTGGTGCTTCCTTCTATCCGCGGAATTACACCGCGGATTAACGACCCACTCCCCTCCCGGCCGCTACGCAACTCAACTACTATTTGTTACTACCATTTGGCAGTGAACATGGGTCTGGATGATGCGGCCCCAGGCAGCGAAGTCGCGCTCAGTTCAGTTACGACTAGACAGTTGAAGTGAGCGGTTCGCAGTCGTTTTTAGTGCCGTACGTAAAACGGGCAGGCGCTCGACGTGCGCCGTGATTCGATTGATTCATCATCACGGCGGAACTCAATAAAAATTGAATTGATTCGCTCGGGGGCGAGTGCCGCGAAATTGACCTCACTGTCGCCGGGGAGAAGCCGCTGCAAGAAGGTCCCGTCGAATTGGCTCCGCCGACCGGGAGATACCACGATATCTGATGCCAGTGGCCGATAGTTGCGGGGACAGTCGAGTGATAACAAAGCGGTTATTGTTTCATAAATGGCGCGGGAATCCGCCGAACCCGCCAAAACGAGCGGGGGCTCCAGGCGTTAATATTCAATCGAAGCCGCGGTCTGCTCCACTTGCACCGATAACTCATTATTGGTGCATTATGGGCTTGTTTTGGCTCGTGAAAGTTGCGATAATCGCCGGTCGGCACTGGATTTATTCCCCTCTGGACTTCCTGTTTTCATTCTATTCTGGCTCTTTAGAATGTGGGGGGATATGGGGTGCTCTAGTGATTCGCCTGAAATATATTACAACTTAAGATAATTCATAATTCAAAAATAAGAAAAGATGAGGAAATAATAATACTTAATCAAATAAAACGATTCAACGTTTATTTTCATCCCAAATTAGAATTTGGAATCAGTTTTATATCAATTTTACAGGGTTAAGACGTTACAAATATCCCAGTGAGTTTTGAAGGTTATTGCAACGACTTTTTGTACTACCTATTTATAATTGAAGAATGTCTATTCAAAAGTTGACAAACATGAAGACGTTCAGAAATCAAACCTTCTTCCTCGATAAGTATAAACTTTTTTTTGTAATTTCCCATATAAATGGCATGCCGTCATCAATTGTTAATAATTATTAATTAATAATTATTCAAATCCAATAGAAATGTTAAACGAACGAACGTAGGAAATACCTTTCCTTAAACAAAACTTTACTGACTAGGCCATGCCAATATGAGAAACATCACTTTCGATGAAAAATATTAATCGTAATTCAGCTGAGTCAGTGCTCTAAAATAACACCTTTTGATTGGAACAATAAAAATAGAGCTAATATTTCTAAGAAACTAAGCAGTTAGGCAGTTAAATTAGTAGTGGAATTAGTAAAAAACTTTTAATGACCATAAGGTAGTAATAGTCCATTTTGAAAACTCCTCAGTTTTATTACGCCGTACCCCATAAAAAAGTAGTAAGTTAGGAAATATATGTAATTATAAAAATAAAAAGTACAGAGAAAGTCACACAAACATGTGATCTAATGTGAAGTAATTATTAAATGTCAATCAGGGTCCGGTTTTATTTACATTATTAATCAATTGGCATGTGCTGGCACAATATGTCCGAACATTTGTTCGTTGTTTATTTATTTTTAATATCACAATCTTTTCAGTTTTATGAAATATTGGAATCTGGAATTATTTAAGACTTTGGTTTTCTAAAAACAAACAAGGTTTTCATTAAGGAGTTAGCCTACTTTGATTATTTCTGGAAAATTTCGTACGGATTTTGTCATATTGGTTATGATAGAGTCTCTTCTTATATCGCTGTTAAAGAAAAGACAAAATTCTTGAATTGTTAAATTATTGTTAATGTTCCGTACAAAATATCACCACTGTGTTTGTTCATCTGTCCGTTTGTCCGCCACAGCCTATTTAGAGTCTAAGGAGTCAATAATTCTATCTCTCTCTTTTGTTTCCTCCTGTAATAAAACCGCAATTCAATGGTTTACATTGAAAGAAAATTATAAGGAATATAATACAAAATCGCCTTTTTGTAATAACATTTTCAAGTCAATTGATGAGGCTGACACGAAAGCTCCGTCCTTCTCTTGTACACACCCCGCTACCTAGTTTAACTCGAACTTGACCGACTTTTTATTTTCAAGTATTCGATTTTTAAAATTTCTTTTAACAGAAACTAATGCAGAGACTTTTTCTGCAGCCCTTTGCTTTTGCTTTTATTTTAGAAGCTAGAAAGCTAACAATCAGACTATCAAGACCATACCTCTTTTTGACAAAAACAAAACGTGCGTAATTTCACGTCCCATAGACCTCGAAACACGTAGGTATTTTTGAACTGAAATTAAGAAAATAAGACATACCGAAGGAAAAGTAATTCTGTCTTCTAAACTATTTACCAGTTTTCCAGGAGCTGTAATTAACCAGCAGTATTTATTAAGTATTCCTAACGATTTAAGACAACAATATTCTAAAGAGGCTTTAAATTAATGACTGCTAAGAAAAAAGAAAAAATACGATCCTTCAAGGAGCGTTCATATTCTATTTTTTCCCGATTTTCTAATTATATGAGTCTTTATGGGATTTATCTAACAGACATTTTCATTATTTTAGTAGCCAAAATAAAACATTATTTATCAAACTGATTTGCAAATATAACCCTGATGAGAACGCATCATATCACAATCGTAATTTAAGGTCGCAACTAGGTGAAATTCTTCCTGCATTTGCCTCCTTGACCTGAGATAGAATTAAATGAATTCGATTTTCCAAGGCAACTTCCCGCCATGCTATGCCCCAGTAGAGTAAACAGGCAGACCATATTTAGTTGTTCCGACGATTCATAACAATCGAACAGTGCCATTCGAGTGCGCAATAAATAAACGGCGCGGCAGAGCATCACTAGTAAATCGCAGTTAGGAGGCGCACAAAAGAAATTGCGATAAAATCGCCGAATAAAACGATCCCAGGCCATAAAGAGCAACAGAAAAGGCCAAATAAATCGACAATTGATCATGCTCCATAAACACATAGTGATCGCAAACACGACCCAATCGCCTCGTACTCGTGGAGGACCGAACAAGATATCGCCAGGGAAAAGTTGCATATCCCGCAACCGCAAGGCACATATAGATCGAATAGTTCGAGCCCCGGACAAAGCGATTTCACAAAATAAAGGTCTCTCCCTCGCGATCGTGTCCCAGTGATCTTCGATTCTCGTAAACTTTCTGCGGTCGCTCCAAAATCAATTAACCTCAAATTGCAATCAATGTCATCCATCCCGTTTCTGATATTGGTGGAAAAATATCAATTAACAAGTGGAAACGGTAGAACTACGTTAAAACAAGTAAAATAGGTAAGAGATGTGACTCAGATCGCATCGATCGTGCGTAGGTCGGCGATGGCGGTGTATAGCACCACCGCAGACCCATTTCTTTGCGTAACCGACAACAAGAGTGGCGGAAGGGGCAACATGTAAGTCTCCTCCGCAATAAAAGATTTAGGGCGATCGAGTTTTTAGGTCAACATTCGACGGCTATCTTTCTTAGGCTGCTGGTGATACTATCGCAGCCTATTGTTATGAGACGAGGACTTGGTTTTCTTAATCTGCTGGCTCTTTCAGCAAATTTCTTCTATGATTGAAGACAGGCACTATCGATATAGATATGTATATTGAAACTACATATTGTCAGAATGTATTATACTTATGTACATTTTATTTAAACTTTAAAAGAAACAATTTCAGATACTTATCTACATATATAGTAAGAAATTTTTAATATTTTCTTATATGTGTTGTAATGTCCATTTGATTCCAAAATAGAGAAAGAGTCAAGAAAAATTTAAACAATTTACCGTCCAATAGATCCTCACAACCAGCCGCTAACTTTTTACCTTCACCAGTACTTTCCGGGAATTCAATTCAAAAGTACAGTGCGCTGTTGAACATATTATTTTCTAAATATGCTTTTCCACTTCTGTTACTCCTATTATATGTAGGTCGTGAACCATTGCTTATGAATTTATTCGCATGACCTCCAAGGGAACTCTTACCATATTCAATTTCCGTGAAAATTTAAGAATCATACTCGTAGGTTTGAATTGTGGTGCTAATATTTAAGAATTTACAATGATATTTACGAAATAGGCAATTGAGGCCAACTGTTGGTTCTAAGTTTTTTTTACCTATAATATGTAGCTACAATATTTTAATTTCTTCTAAAGAGCAGATCAGAACTAAAGCAGTGTGATGCTAAAATCTTGGAATCCGAAATGGAAAATTTCATGAACATGTTCAGGATACAAATTAGAGTTTTCTTTTAGCACAACAAGTGCTCATTTCCAAGAAAAGCTAATGAATTCTTAAATTTTTTTTTAAACTGATATCGTAAACCAAGATTTAAGATTTTTGTATCGTTAATTCGAAATAGCAAAAAAAGAATTTACTAAAAATACTAATAGAAAAAACAGTATTCTTATAAAGTATAGTATAGGATCTGAATTGAAGAATGCAAAATTACAGACCCAATACAGTGGACCAAAATTTCGAAAATCTATGATGATATGAGTATTGACTACATACGTTGTAATAATTATGAATTTAATCAGAGGTTAAAACTTGACTAGAAAAATGAAGCATGATTTTATGGTTTATCTCTGATCACACAATTTTTTCAAAAGCATAATGCGTAAATCTAATTGTTTTTAATTGCTAAAATTGTAATTTGTTGTCGTAATTTGATGATAAATATTCGTAGGGTAATGACCTTATATTTTTCGAACCATTAACGTTTTCATATTTCCATAGCATTTAATGCAGATTACTGTAGAAAAATTTTATTTTCTAATTTGAAGTATGCGATTTGACTATTGCAAAAGTAGGTAATATTTTTTCCCCGATTAAATTCTTCGGAATAATAAAATCAGTTTTTGAGGATACCTATTACAGTTTTTATATTCACTCAGTAAGATAGAACAATAATTCACTAAACTTGTATTAAATTTGTTTTGCTTAATTGTATTTAATTTAGAGATTGTCAAGTGACGCTATTGCTAGAATCAAAAATCCATTATATGTATGTATGTAAGAAACGAAATAAATTGTTATGAACTTGTCTGTTCACCTTGGGCGGCCTTACCAGGTTATGTGATGTTTTGAAGTCCATAAGTGAAGCATAAATATCACCCACGGAAATTCAACCGTCTTCTCGAGTAATTCTTACCACCGATTATTTACTTAAAGTGCAATGAACGTTAAAAAGTTCACAGGTAAGCGGCCAAATCCAACACATAGTCTATCACATCACTAGAGTTTCCCAGAATTTCACCTGTTCTGAGGAGCGTAGGACTACCTGCCTGTGCCCATCACTCAAGCTCGAATGACGAGCCCCAAGCCCTAGGCCAAGCCACTCGTGCTCGCTTCCTTGCGCATTTCTATCGCCTCCCAGGAAGACGAGCGTGCATTCTAAATTCTAATCATGCACTTTGCAATGTCGTCACATTACCGTCGTGGCATCAGGTAAATTGCATGTGCCACCAACGGCACGACGCGCCGATAGTCGTCGCCGTGATTTGGAATGGTTGCTGCAAACATTGCAGAAGGACCTTACTAGTGCTGGCGAAAATCAATCCGTGACATCTTGCAGCGCGCCTCCTCTTCGACTCCGACTAGTTCATTACCTCGGTCATCTTAATTAAAGGCACCTCCGGGGAAGACGAATAATTTTTTTGGCGAATAAACGTCTTTAGCGCACCGACCAAGTTTTCAAGAAACGTCCCACGTTGCACCGCCACCAGCCCAAGCGAACCAATTCAAACGACGCTAACTCGCGGCCCATGCTAATTTAATCGGACGTTTTCCGAATTTATAGGATCGTGTAGGACTTAAACAGTCTATTGAAGTGAGTGATTTGGACATTCTTTGAATAGTGCGAGGAAAACAGGAAGTTGGAAGAGACCTCAAGTAATTCTCGGGTTTTGGAAGATGGCAGCAGATATTCTGTCATCAGAGATGAAGTCACGCCTGCACTTAAATACTAAAACCGTCGGGGCCGACCGGATTCGGAGAGCCAAAGAAAACAACGAAGATGTTGCTGTTTTGAGTATGTTCCTGCCCAATGCCTCTGCTGTGGAAGAAAACAAAAATTTCCGGTGTGCATTGGGAAATTATTGTAGGCTGGGTGATCCAGTAAAAACTGTAGCAGGTAAAATATGTATATGTTATCGAAAAAAATCAAAACGTTCGATTAAATAGGTACTATTTTTAAGATAAACGTTTCTTCAAAATATCGTAAATAAACTAATGGATTTGGGACGATCTTTGTTCAAAATTCTACTTAGTAATGACCTTTCAAAATAAAAACCCTAAGCACTATGACTAAAAACCGGTTTTAGGCCAAAATCTGGGCTACCCGTGTAAATGGCACAAACTGGACTAGCACATTTGCATTATATAATTATCTTACTATCTTGCACAATTATTAAAATTTATTCCACCTCCTCGTGATTCCAAAATCTTTCCTCACTATAGGAGACATCACTTTTACTTTGTGACATATGTTACACACACATTCAAATAAATCAGGCCTAGTCCCCTAGCATAATGTTATAAAGCAAACTCTTTTTGAAATTAAAATATTTATATTATCAGCTTCAAAATTCTATACGAGTATACGTGATCGTAGTTTGAAACCTTTATTTTCTCACCTATAACTATGCCAGAACTTGGAAAGTTCAATGTAACTACATTTTTGAAATTATGTAAACTCTGACTTTTATTATGTTTTTCAGACTTGTAGACATATATGAATTTTTAAATAAAGTACATATCTCGTAAATATTCTCTAAGACTGGTCAAATTTCTGTGAAATCTTAATTAAAAAGATATAACCGCTTAAAATTATGTTTGACAAGTTGCAAAAGTTATGCTTTAAATTTCTCACTAATATTATAAACAAAGCTGAAAGCATTTAGTAGGTAAGCAATTATTGTATTTCAGTTATTAAATCTGGAAAGCAAATTGATTGTACTTTCACATATCTATTTTAGCAAGACGTTTAATAACAGGATGTTTCTGATTTCTCTTCTTGTGTTTATTGCGTTTAATTTTATTTAACTAAACATAATCAACGTGTATATTTTCATGACGCCCTTTCTGACTGTATTAAAAATATGTCGGGGGTACCGCAGGACAGCCGCTTGGGACCTTTGCTTTTTATTATCTACATCAATGATGTTATCTTTTATTCGTTCTCACATTAAAAATTCTTTATAATGCTGACGATGCGACAAATTTTCGCATAATATCTGAGAATTGTAACTGTGATATTCTCAAAATATTACTTCATCAACTGCTTTACGGTACCTGCTCATCTTCTAAGGACTCATGATTTCTTGCGAGCAAATTCTAAACTAGAAATTTTATTTACCCTTGAAATTTGGAAAAATAACGAAATATTGGATAAAACTAAATTGCGAAGATGGTAAGTTTATTGTCCTAGTATTAAATATTTGCAAAATAATTGAAGTTTACATTAATTTCAAGATTTTAAAAATTACCACCTCCCATTAGTTTACAGCACTTTACGTCATTATGTCTCGTCCATTACGTTTTTAATTAAAAAAACATGAGTTTTGTTTATGTAGAAGCAATATTATTCCTCCCAAAAACATTGTATTAGCCTGTAAATCAGACAGCCCTGGGATAAAAAAATAAAACTGACCTCAGAGCGCACGGCATCGTCAAATATGGACCGATGCTGCAAAACTCGATCGAACGCTCATTTGATAGTATTCCCGCATTTGATTAGAAACCAATCGGGGTAAAAACGTAGAAAGAACGCAGAAAGCATACAAAAGTAGAAATGTGCTGCGCGCGCAGCTCATTCAAGACGACCGAGAGATGCGAATCGTCTTTCGTTTTAATTGAGGGAAAAAATCAAGTGGAATTGAATGAACCGTGCGTGCTCAGCTCTGACATCACACGATCATTTTGGACGATGGCCTTTGGGCGGTCAGAGACGCGACTTGTACGAAATTCCTCTGAGAATGTCATGAAACATAATTTATTTAAGTTTTTGTTTTTTTAAATAAGAGAGAAAACGTTTTTGGAAATGGCACAGGTTGACACGATTTTAAATTGGAGGCACATTAATACTCCAAGGGCCACGGAAAAGTTTGTTTTTCGCGGCGAACTATAGATTCTGTTTTTTATAAGTTCGAGGTCGCTGCGAAGTGGTTAGAAATATCGCTCATTTTGGTCATTTGTATTTCGAAAGTGCGTACGGTTATGGTCATCTTTTATGCTTTTATGCTAATTTGCACTTTCCTTTTCTTTTCGATTTTTATGAGAGCCTATTAATTATTTACAAATTGGAAACAAAACCAACTTTTTGTATTCCATTTTATTTAAAAATAACGCGGAAATTGTTTGGTCTACTAGAAAATACGTGTTCGGTTTCTTATAAAATTGTGACATAGCAAAGTTCCTGTCTTAAATGGTTTAAAATTGCTTTGTTTTGATCACAATTTTAAATTTATTTCTCGTGGCAAAAAGTTTTTTGTCTTCTCAAAGAAAATATCTTTAAATAAAATTACATCTTTCTTTATATTTATAGCCAAACATTTGCTTATTAAGTTCTTCTTTGAAAAGTGTTTTCAATTAAGGGGGTTTTCTTATTGAAATGAATAAAAGAGACCACAATTTTTAAAGTATTATTACGAAAAATATATTCAGTATATTTAAATGAAATATTTTTAAACGGGACTACATATTTTTAGATATAAAAAATATGTTTAATTTTTTTTTACACTTACCGTATTTTTTGAAAGCTCTCCAAAAGTCAAAACGATCGGATAATCACTTTTCAAATTATTTGCCCCGCCCGTTTGAAAATAAGATTTCGATAAAAACGAGTTTCAAGTTTTTGAGGAGCTCGACGCAGAGAAGAACGCGCGTGCAGTATAATGTCTTAACAACTTCGACGAAAAGACGAATTTTTTCATAATATTTGGGGTACACATTCTTGAAATGTGCTCGTATTATAATCGTAATCCGCACAAAACATGCATTTTTCAATAAGAAAACCCCATTAACGTATTATATTTTATGTTTATTTAAAGCTAAGATACATTAAAAACCGGCAGATTACAAATTAACCTGAAGAAAGAAAAAGAAAGTTGAAATATTTTAAAATCAAAGCTATGTTCCAATTTATCAATTTTTTTCATTTTTATTAAAATTTAACCACGATGAATTGTGAAATACTTTGCTTGATCACACAAATACTCAACATTCGCGAAGATACTTGATCTAACTTAAACTAACTAAAACTTGTTTCATGTAGGTAGTGCACGATTTTCTCCGAATCTGCTGAAAAGAAAATGCTAAAAACTCTTTTTAAAGTTTAATGATTAATAAACTACTAAATTGATATGATTTACTAACTTTAAAAGTGTTCTCTGACATGCAATGTTTTTCTTAAATCACATATTTTCTTTAAAAATCAATCCGAACTTAATATTATATTAATAATGAGCAAATTTTTATTAAATATGTTGGAGTTAAATGAAGTTGAACACAATTCGTGCTTCTTCACTGAACTATAATTAATACTGCTTAATAAAACTACCTTGTTGTTCCGGTCTTCTTTCTACAATCACGAAACAAGGCAGACGTTTGTGATGTTCAATTTAAATAAAATAAAATTCAATCTCAAAGCATCCAAGTCTTTTTCAATTGCTCTGTGAATCGATCCTGCCCACAATTGCACTCAACAAAATACTATATTAAATTTTATCATTTATACTTACCTCGATGGATACAGCTAATTAGAAGGTACATTTCACTTTTTATTTTGTCGCGATCTTAAAAAACCTTTTAAATTGAAAAAATGTGAAGAATTTGTCATAAAATCGTTTATCTTGACCAAACCTAAAGTCAAATTGTTTTGAACTTAAGTGCATTTTAATGGTCAATTATCGAACTATAGAACATTTTTTGTTTCATCAAGATAACTGTTATGATTTGGTCAAAATATGTAAAAAAGTAAGAGAAAGTCAATGACGATGGACAGAATAACGTTTTTATTATATTTAATTGTAAGTAGCAATGAAGTTATTTTGATATTTTTTGGGTTTTTGGCCTTAGAATTCGGTTGACTTTATTTTACATTTAATTGGAGTTGGAAATCTCTATTGTAAACATGGAAATATAACATTAAGAGCTCTGAGCCTCCAAATAGCAGAAACAAAATGTTTAAGCATATTTAATTGAATAGAAATGAAATTAAGAAAATCTTTTGACCATAGCTAAGATATTTCGTTCATCAAACAGCTCCATCAACTTATCAACGCCTCATTCGAATATTTACAGGCAACAGCAGAAATAAAGCAACCTTAGAACTTTAAACTGGCGGTCTCCCAATGTTGATTTGATTCATTCCGAGCCAGAAAATTGAAAGCATTACAGATTCCGAATCAACAGAAGATTTCATAATCGCAATCGATAACACACAACAACCAGTGTTGGTGTTTCTGTTTAGCGACTGAATCGGTGCAAAGCAAAGGCGTTAAGTATGACTAGCCATAATTTGCATAAAACTTGAAAAATTTCTTATCGGCTATGATATGATACGCAGTGAGGAAGCAATATTCGCTTTGCGTTTCATTAGAACGTAAAAAGGATTTTCATTGTCAGCCAATTTTGCCGCCAACCGACCTTGGATTTAATATATGTATATTGTATACCGTCCCACACGCATACAGCGTATATAAAATGCGAAAAAAATTAGACAATGCCCTCCATCGAAGTACGAACGTAGTGTGTGTGGGAGTCGATTTTAATTGAATATCCGATAATCGACGTGCCGTCACAGATCATCCCATTAACTATGTTTCAGCCATAATTTGGCGGGGGATGCTCAGTAATTTGGATTAAGTGAAAATAATCAACTTCACTTCCATCGTTTATTAAATCGTTAATTAACTTTTATTTCATTTTTAAATGACGTTAACTATTCGTCTGAACGACTTTTCACCAAATGCAAATGAGGCTAATGAGGTATCAGCAAAAAAAAAATTTAAGAATAGCAATATGTTCTCTTGCTCCCTATTAGCATCTACTTGATCGAACGTTTTCAATTTCAGCAAACTCATTAATTAAAAAAGTTTACCACATGTGCTGAGTTACATAAGCCCGCTGACCAAAGTGGCTATCCAAAATATTTTTAGTTCTCGCATACCCTAATTTACGACATTTTCCTTCAGCGCTGTGCTAATTAACAGAGAAATGTTCATTTTTAGCACAACACCAGAGGGCCATGCGTAAAGACGGTTGATTACAATGGAGAACCAAACTCTGGCACTCTGGTTTTTGCTACATATTTCTATTAAATGCAACGATAGCGCTGGCAATCTGGTTGCGATGCATTAATTTCAAATAAATATAAACATACCGTCAATGTTTGGGACTCGTTTCAGAATCTTACACACTTTTTGCTAATTATAACATTCATAACCACTACCGCTGATTTTGATATGTATGCTGAAATTGGACCCAGCAAAAGAAGGTCAATTAAAATCAACAAAGAGTACTTGCAATTTTATTTAGTGACTTAATCAATGACATATGTTAATTATAAAAACAACCAAGTAGGTTGGTTTCATTACCGCTTCTCTCTTGAGGAAGAAATAATGTAATTTTACTTAATTCGGCTCAAGTTTAAGCTGAAGTATACGTGCATATGAATATTTATTACTTACACTAACTAACTCAAGACGTTTTAGCACCCTCTCTCGTTTCTAGAAGTTGCTAGAGGTTAAGCTTAGTGCATGAAAATATATTTCACTAAACTCAAGCCCCATTAGAGATCTGCAAAAATGTCAAATTCATGTCTAGCACAGATGAAATTTGAGGTCTTCTATGGATTTTTATGAAACTTTGTAGGAGTGTTCATTTGGAGTCAAAAGTGAGAAATATGCAAAAACAATTTGTCGACAAATATAAATAAATGTTTAAAGAATAGACAAGTAAGATACTCTTCGTGCTATACATTTCATTAAAAGTGAGTGTTATTAATTCTAACAGTTCGAGAAGTGAAATTAGTTTTACTAATAACATTTTACTTTTGTCTATTCTATATGTTTAGAGGCCTAATTGCAGTATAATAGATTTTTTCATTAGTCTATGATTTATTGTTGGTTGGAAGTGTGAGATGGGTACCAGTTTTGGTTAATATGTATATTGAAACTTAGTCTATTGGGTTTCTAATTCTAATATGTATTGTATATGTATGTGTATGATTAATGTTTTTAAATAATTACAATATCAATGGGAGCATCAAAACATTGCTCGAAAGTGTTGATGTTTTCTTAATTCGAAAATATCTAAAACAAACAGAACAGACCAAATAAATTCTTGTAATGCCTACCTAAAATTAATTGATTTTATTTGATTTAGGTACATTTAACCGAACTATATTATTTTTGTATAATATAAAATTTCAAATTTTTAAAAATAAACGGATATATCTGGAATAGGGGACAAAAATTTCATATAATTCAGTTGAATGTCATGGAATTTTTAATCCTTTACGTCGTTAAACAAATATTATGTATTAGTAAGTTCAAGCAACACACGTTTAAAGTTTCGAAGTCTTGTTTCTATCCAAAGAACCAAAATTCTTAAACTATTGAGAATTTTCCAATAAAATTTCACCACCATATTCTTAAAAATATGCACTATCTAAATATGTAAAAAATACAATACATAATCGGTTTCTGCAATTGTAAATTATTAAACTTATAAAATCAAATGTGTATGAATTTTGGTTTTGGTTTTTCTGTTTTTTATAAGCTTTGAATTTTATTCCCATGGCAACTTTACCAACTAGACTTTAAGTCTCAGGAACCATCACGAACGCAACATCTATAAATCAGTTTTGTTTTTAGGGATACTTTTTTTTCCATCCCTCAACTCTAAACAAAATCTAGAACACATGCGAATGTGACGAAAATAAATAAATCCTAGATATACTAAAATTTCGATTGGTTAATAGGGCCCTAAAATTGTTGCCTGTCTCTTTATTCTCCCCTTTTAAATTCCATATATAAATCATATTTCAACCCTCATGATACTATCATATAATTTCTTGGAAAAATAATATGTATCGGTGTATAAAACCCACTAATTATGACGGCTTATTTTATGTTTTTTTGCATAATTTACGATCATAGAAAGTTCTACATGTAAACTTATAAACTCCACGAACTAAATCAACGAGAACAAAAGCATTTGCTACCGTAAAATAAGTCATAAAAATTCTTATAAAAGCTATAGAGAAACCAATTCGGACTGGGATTAATTCTAGCCAAAATTACTCCTCCCACCCACATAAAAGAAGACGGGGGAGCGCTAATAAATCACGACGATGAGCTCCATATGGTCGTAGCTCCCCAGGGACGTAATGCGTTGGAGCATTACAACACATCGCACCTATTTGACGTGCTCAAAGTTGTCCTGGTACCGCCCGCCCGTTGACTCTTGGATTTTGATTCATCACAGTGTCAACAAACGCCCAAAATGCCTGGAAGTCCCCTTAAAAGCCTGTCATACTCCCACATAACACTGGCAAGGAATGATGATGTCCCTCAAAACATTTTCAGGAAGTTCAACAGATTGCTCAGGCGACAATTATCGAAATTCGGTGACCTATTACCATTTTTACCAGCGCCGTTTTGCATAAAGCTCTCTTCGTTTAAATGGCACAGGATTGAGGAGCCCACTGTTTCCTGAGCAATCAATATTCCGATAACTAAACCACTGGCACAATGTCACAGGAGTTGTCTATCGCTAGCTATGCTATGGCGTGTGTAGAAATCGAAAAGTAAAAAAATTAGTTTGCATGCTTTCGTTACATTTGATTTTGGGCCACCCTATCCCTCCCCACCGCAGCATGAACTGAAACCAACTCCGCTTGCAAGTAAATTTAGAAAATAAAACTGTTCGGGAACAGCCCACTGAATGGAGTCAGCCACTGACGGAACTTTTCCAATAATTTTTTCAGGGACAAAGAAGATGGAGTACAAGACCCGACAGTGGCACGAGAAGTGTTTCTGCTGTTGTGTCTGCAAAACTCCCATTGGCACCAAGTCGTTCATCCCTAGGGAACAGGAGATCTACTGCGCCGGATGCTACGAGGAGAAGTTCGCAACGAGATGCATCAAATGTAACAAGGTTCGTTTATTAAATTATATTTTCATAAAAAAAATTTGTTTCTAATCTAAGTTCATATTTTGAATTCCAGATTATTACCGCCGGTGGTGTGACCTACAAGAACGAGCCATGGCACCGTGAGTGCTTCACGTGCACCAGCTGCAACACCACCCTAGCGGGACAACGATTCACTAGTCGTGAAGAAAAGCCATACTGTGCCGACTGCTTTGGCGAACTGTTCGCCAAGAGATGCACTTCATGTGCCAAGCCAATCACCGGTGAGTCTTTTTTGGGAAATCATGCAAATCAAAGTACATATTATAGACCCATAAAAGTTTAAGTACTTTTGTACTTCTCTTTGTACGTCCTTTGAGGTGTATTCTCTTTTAGAGATGGTGGAAAATAATGACTATATATTTTTAACTTTTGGTAGAATAATTCTTAAGTTTTCAAGAGTATTTCACATAATTTTTATTAAAGTTTGGAGATTTCCATTAATTGAATCATTTATAACTTGGTATACTGATATAGAAATGGTATACTGTTGACAACAAAAAATTGTTTATGAATTTACTTTTATTTAAAATATGATAATAAACCAATAATCTCAAAAGTATCATGGAAATGATGTGGTTGTGCCTCTAGCGGCAAATATTAGCGGCAGTCTTCCCCATTAGCTGTTATTTACATATAGATTTTAACAAATTTTCATTTAACTAAGCAGTGTGACATTTGTTCCATATTTTTTATTTAACTATAAAGTACATAATCAGGCTGAATTTGCTACTTATGAGTTAAGCTGTTTTTTAAATAGAGCCGCAACATATCTAAAATGATAGCATTCACTATTAAAAAGGCCTCGTATATAAGAAAATGGTAATAGTGCAAGAAAACTTAGGCACACACTATAGCTCATTACTACAAAAATGGCCAAAATATGCATTTTCTCACTTTTTGATAAGGATAAAGGATTTTCTATCTTCTATCTTCTTCTGTCTTTTAAAATGCGTTTTTACAAATTCGGATGTTTTCATTTTTAAATTAATTTTATTTTAAGTACATACATACATATATGAATCATTTTTCCTCTTCCGGACTCGACCGCAAAAATACGTTTTAAAAAAATTAAATATGTAAATTATTCATGTGATACAATAATTACCAGAAAATTGGAATATTACAATTTCTTAGTAGGTAATAATTAAAGAATTATTTTTTTATCTCACTATTCATATTTTCCTAATAAATATGTAGTTCATACAACAACATACAACTTTGTCTTTAAGGTCACTGACGCCATATTACAACGCATTTTGTTTAACTGAGAACAAGTTAACACAGAAACAGATTTATTTTAATTCAGCGATAAACATGAGAAAACCAAACCAGCTATAAAGAAAATTTTTAATTTTTTTCAGACGTAGTAATACGTATGTACTCAAAATTTTAAACAATTTGTCAAAAAATGCAATTATAAACTCGCAGAATCTTTTTTGTGTGTCATCATAAAGCATTAAATCTTCTATTACATCCATTATAAGTTTAGCAAATTTTTGAGATACCACAGAATAAATAAGTAATAGTATAATGCTTAGATAATGTAGGAAAAATATCTTAATACATATATTTCCGTAAAAAAGAATTGTTAGGGTTAAAAATGGGTCCGAAAAGTTGGACTATCTTAATAGTGTTATTCAATGCGAAAAAATAAGTAGAACAAAAACAGCGTAAATTTGTAAAGGCCTACAGCCTATTTCACTTATTTACAGGAATTACAAAATGTTTATTATATTATTTATGAATTTTTTCAGGCATTGGCGGTACCCGATTCATCTCATTCGAAGATCGCCACTGGCATCACGATTGCTTTATTTGTGCCAGTTGCAAGACATCGCTAGTCGGACGCGGTTTCATTACAGATGGACCAGACATCATCTGCCCTGAATGTGCTAAACAAAAACTGATGTAAAACGATACTGAAGCACTTCAACGAATGGACCACACTACTCCATTTACTCTACCCTATTCTCAGATACCCTCTGAATGTTAATTTGATGAAAAACAATAAACGCGAATTGTTTCGTTGAGTATGTTTAAAGAAACTGATGTATTTTTAAATGAATTTAAAACTTGTATCGGCTAACCTTTTCGATTTAATTATACTTTTGGTAAGTGAGGGAGAAATATCAGAAATCTACTAAATGTGAAATCCTTTAGAAGGAAACAAGAATTTATGTTGAAAATAAAAAAAAAAGCCTTTCATCGAATCAGGAGAGGACAACAGGATTCAGTAGAAAACTATTCAAGTAAAAACCTTGTAAGTAAGGAGGGAACGTAGATATTTTAACAAATTTTACTTAACACTTAAAGCAAAGCAGAAAACTATTGAATATTAAAAGTGAGCTCTATTTTTGTTAAACAAATTTTTATTTTTGATTTTATTTTTTTCGTAATATTTAAGAGGAAGGGCATCGCCATTTTGCCTTCCGCACGAGTAACTACTACTTCTATCGCTTTCTTTCGATAATTAAACACGATCTATTTTGTCTCTCTATCTGTAAAGCGCTTTTAACGCGATCACGCTATATTTGTTACCCTGTTGTAATTAGTCGTAACTCGTAATCACTTTCCGTTATATGTTACCCTTATTTTAAATTTTATCTTATACTTTGCATTTCTTTTACTTTTAATTTTCCTTGGTTTTATGGCAAGTAAGCCTAACTTTTTTGACAATCTTCGAATCTAATACATACTTTGTTACCTTCTATTTAATTTCTTTTTTAATATATTATAAATAAATTTATAATTGTTTAATATTATATATTTTAATAATTTTAAATATATCAAGTTCAACTCAAGATTTTAATTTGTTTGTTTTCACAATTTTTTTTTATTTTTTTATTAATAGTTGGCCCATAATTTCCAACATAATATGAACTATTTTTTTATCCCCGTGCAGGTAAAATTCAATAGCGACAACAAATAACGGTTGGGCGCGAATACATATAAATCATAGATAAGTGCTCAAAAACAACTCATATAATTTGAACTATTGAATTATTTTTTCGATAGTAACAGCAATAATGATATTAACTACAAAATGATGACTTTCTAATTTTCTGTTTTGCTCTTCAGCAAAAATCTAAGCAACTGGCATTTTTGATAGAGTATGCAAAATTAAAATATAAAATAGAGTCCAAATAATTGTATGTAGTAATAGTATAATATTACATACACAAAGAATGATTAGTTATAATAGTTTCCTAATTACACCAAAAGGTGAGCTTTACGATAAGAGAATATTAATTAGTAAAGTAAAGTTCAAGAAGGTTAGCTCTACTTTTCTCGAAAACGTGATGTGATGGAATATTTTCAATTTCAGATTCCTAATTTACAAAAAATATGTATAAATCTTACACATACATATATCACTTGTCCAGCGCAAAACTGTCGTTGGCCAGTGCAATTTTTTGACTTCATAAATACTAAAATCGAACAAAGGTTGAAATTCCCAGAGAACATGTTAATGTACATAGATCGTAAATCGAAAGCGAACGAGATACATCGATTACTTTCGGTCATTATCCAATGAAGGTTTCAGAAGATTTATTAATCACAGTAAGCATCAGAGAACGATTGAATGCATTTCAATGTGGATCCAGCACTCAAAACAAGCGCTCATTCTACCGTATGGGACGATTTCTACTAGCGAACGTTTGTTTGCGTTCGTTCGCGGTCTTTCGCTCAGTATCCAGCATAAATCAAATCGTCCAATTCAATGGATTCTTCGCACGAAATTGATTCATGAAAGCGTTCGAAGTGATAATTGTGGCAAGTTAGACACCACGATATTTTAAAAACTTTTAGCTTTTTTAAAACTACATACCTACATAAGCGCCTCATATAGAATCTTCCATAAAAATGTAAGACCAACTGATTCCGCAAAGAGCGTCTCTTAAAATGTGCCATTACCTATTGAGGTACTTTTTCCACTTATACATCTGATATCTTCAAAATGCACGTTTTGAATTTTATTAACTTTTCATGTGGTAAGAAACGTTCACCTGCTCCAATCATCTCCCTAGTTTTAAAATTGTTCAATAATGTTTAAATATTTATAAAATTTGGTTTGCATATTCTTCAGTTTTTAATCAAAATGAATATTCTAGACATATGTATATCGTTTGATTAAAATCCGTCGTAAAAGATACCTTAAATTCAATCTGTTAAATTTTCGTAAACAGACATGTGGCGGTCTTAGCCCCCTTATCTTAAATACAAATGCATACGCAAGAAAAGGATTGTGTTGAACAGCTTTTGCATTGTGCGGGTTTATCCGTTGATTCTCATAGCTCGTAAATGAATTCGATCCCAGCTAAATTAAGAGCTAAAATTTTTATATACGGCTGAATATTGTCGTTTCATATAATGTCTAAAATGTATCCGCCCGATGCCACACGTATATTAACTTTTAACTATTTTAAAATAGGTGAATGGACATTGCATCAGGTATCTAATTTTTTTTTTTCATTTTAATTGAAACGTTTTTTGAGCATTGTTTTCAAGCTTCTTGCATCGTCAATTTTATATTTTAATCTAATCAAAAAATATGATACTTAATAAATTAAGTATTATGTTTTATAAAATTATATATGTATTTGCTGGTGTAGAAAATGTAATTTCTTTTCCTTTTACTGAACTGAAATTAGTGGTGCCTGCCATCAGATTCAAAGTATTCAAATAATTATTATTCTCTCGTAATTTAAAAGATGAAATAACATAGATGTATTTTTCCCTCTTTTATTGTGAGCTCTTTTAACAAAATAGTTAAATGATTGTTTTGAGATACATACTGTTTTTCCGATTTAGTTGTGATACAATTATTGCGGCTCGGTTAATAAAATTTACGATGAATCGAATATTGAAATTATTTTTTCGACCTCTAAGCATTTTTTATAACAAAAAAAAAAAAACACAAAATCAGCATGGTTTCATAGAATACCCTGTAATGAGTTAAAGATTTCACATTTTTGAATAAATTTACTATCGTTCTAAGATTTCCTTATTATTTATTACGTTATTTTACTAAAGCTAGTATTACAAATTTGCTGCACTTATTCACAGTTACTTAAAACAATAAAACTATAAAAGCATCTATAAATATCTGATAAATTAAAAGGTGTCCTATTCACATTACCTTAACAATATCATTTAGACATCAGATATATTTATTTCAATTTATCAACATATTATTACTAAAATCGTTAAATCAATTATATAAAATGTTCTTTAAAGCTTAAAGTGAGATAGATACCCCAGGGCTTATATTAATGTGAGGATAATTAACCTCAAAAAGTTCTCATTTGACTATATTTTTTGTTAATAACACAAATACAAAAATCTCTTCCAAAAAATCAAGCTTACAATTAAATCTAATGACACTTTCTTGTATATACTATAGGCAGAACTTATCAGCTTTATCTTTTCCGTCTTTGGTCCACGCTCTGGTATTTCACTTTTCCTAATATAATTTTGCGACATATTCTATAATATAAACAGGCATTAAAACTTACTTGATTTATACATCTATCCTCAAATGCCGTCAGGGCATCTATAATTTTCTTAAAGGGCATATGACCCTTTGATTTGAAGTTGAAAGTCACGATTATTGAAAAAATTAAGAACACGCATTTTATTCCTCACTTATATCCCATTAAAAGTAAAAAGCATACCTTCACTTAACTGTTTCAAGAAATAATTACAACATGTGAAAACCAAAATGTTGCGAAATGTGTTATAATGGCAATCCAGAAAAAATACAACATAAATAAAACAAAAAAAATCGTTTCATCTACCCATCTAATTTTTATAAATATTTTCTCTACTAAAATTAAGGCAGTTTGCACAATCCAAAGGTTGTGAAAGCAGCTATTTTAGTGTTCTAAGGAGAAACCAACCATTTTTAAAATATTATCAGTACTTAATTGAAGAAAAATGGAAAAATGCGAAAAAATTTCACCTGCACAATTACCCTAAAATAGTGACAACAATCAACAAATAGACGTTGATCTTGTACTCTTTTCTGATATTTTAGTTTATTTTTTGTTTTGTTTTATAATATATTTCTTTAGCTTGTTATATTAAAATTAGTCTCTTCACTTTGCTGCATCATTTTCAAAAAGAACCAACAAGAAGAGAACAACTAATGGTGTTTTATTATTAAAGCACGGCCTATTCACAAACGTTGCCTTCTTTTATAATAAAAAAATGCTACCTTTAAACGTCAAGTTATAAATAAAGAAATTATACAAAAAGTGAAAATTGTAGAAAAATTATTAAAAATACGCTAGTGCAATTAAAGCAAATACTTTAACTAAATAATGTAAGTGTATAACACATGGTTTAAATTTTCCAAATGAAACAATTTCTGCTGAACCCTTACACTTCGTTTAAGACATTTAGATTGTGTTGTTTTATGATTTTAATTCAAAGTATGTATTGTAATTGATTAATTGTAATCTAAAATTAACCAATTAATTACTTAGTTTTGGGCTTTCTAATATAAAAACATCAGGAAATGTCTTTATGTAAGTATTATACATTGTATTTAAGGTCAGAAGAGGATATTCCAAAGAAATAAAATTATATTTACTAATTGCGCATTGTTACTGCTTATTTATATTATATGATTATTGTTGAACAATCTTTCCGTCGATTTTCGGTCTATGAAAAAACATCTATCATAAAGCATTTTATATTTAAAGATCACTATAATAACTAAACCTAAAAAGGGTAAGTAAAGGTTTATTTTTCAAAAACAAATTTGTAAGTCAACATCATTTTTAGGTAATGATTTGTCCTAAAAGTGAAAAAATTCGAAATGATGATAATTCGATTCGAAACCATTAGCGCCAAGGTGTCCGTTTTTTTCCAGACGCTTGAAAAATCATTTGAAAGTTTGAAAAAAGTTTCATCTTATTGTATACAGTGTGACCCAAAATCAATTGAAAGTCATACCAGTATATTTTATTTTAGCAATTTTTTGTTTCCAATTGTTTCCAATTGTTTTAAAAATTGGGAATAGTAGACATTTGAGGTAAATAGTATAATTCATAATTTCAGTCTCCCGTACCTGTACAATTAACGTTAGTTATTATTCATGAAACATCTCATCTGTTATTTTTAATTCTCAAAATCTGTCTTCAGATTCTTTTCCTCATAAGCAATCCCGAAAAGTAGATGACAATCATTTGCACCAGAATTAATTAATTTCTTTTAAAATCTCATCCGCGATTTTGAATTTGAAAATGTGACTTTAAATTCGCAATCAGCGAATCTAAAAACCTTGTATCATTTTTGAAGTTCTATCCGGTGTCTTGAGCGCTAATAAGTTAAAAACTTATTTCTATAATATCATATATTCCAAACATAGATGGGAAATTTAAAATCAATGACCTTTTAAATTTATGGAACGCGAAAAGTATAACAGGATGGTTTTGATTTTCTTCGAGAAATTTAACAATTTGAGAAATTAATTCGGAAAACTTTGCAATTTAAGAAAATACATAAGTCTTAAATAAGAACGTGAATTTGTTCCTATGAACTTAGATTTTAGCGGGGTCTCCGAACAAACGTTGATCAGAAGACCATGTAGAATCGATTAACGCAGCACCCTTTTTAAAGCAGTAAAATCACTTCTAATTTATGTTTAAATAAAGCAAATATTGTAAATGCAAAATAGGTTATAATAGGTTGTTTTATCCTAATGCCCGTTCTCCAATGCAGAAACCAACCAACCACGAACCGCCCAAAATCGTGTCATCCCGTTCCATTTTCTTATTTGCGTCATCTTCTCTCTCGCTTGTGTTTTGGTCAACCTGGCTAACTTTCCATTTTGTACTAGAATAGTGGCTGCGCCACAGCTGTCCCACTAATTTTAACATAAAGCACTTGTAAAAGGCCAAAATCGAACTATTTCGCTCCCAGTTAGATCCCGCAGGCAGACAACTTAATAACAATTCATTCTAATATTCGAATGAATATGACGCAACCGTGATAAATGCAAGCCACTGCGTAACACTTTATTCTTCATATTAAAGTGAATTATTTTGAAAAAAACCCGAAATTAAACAAAAGTAATAGCACAAAAACCTAATTAAAATCAACATTTACAATACTTTAACGCAGACCAACAGATGGTTACAGCAGTTTATGCCGCATCTTTTAGATTATGTTGGCATTTGCGTGAAATTTGAAGGTTAGACAAAGGTAGCAACAATAATTTTTATATCTAACTCTGTTCCCCTTAGATCCCCCATTGATTAGTGTCACAAACATTTTTATGGAAAAACTGGAAATTGAGCCAGATATAACAGAAATCAGCTCGTATTTTAACACACTATCGGCGGAAAGGGTATTAATACCTTTTCCACAGACTGGCGCCGATCGACGAGTCGGGTATTAATACCTTTTATGCAGAACGTACGCTAAGTGTTAGTAAAGCACTTACCAAAGCTTGTCTTTTTTTCATTTAATGTATATCTTGTTTTGCACAACCTTTTGTAAGCAACCTTCAGGTTGTTTTGGCATACCGTAGATTCCTGTCTTGCTCTTTGTTACCCGCCGATAGTGTGTTAAATGGCATGATTTGGCTAAAAGGCTTGAGCCTAGGCCATTGACGTATAATACAATGGACCGCTCACGTACACGATTTCCTATATAAGCAGACGGTGCGATTTTTGTTCCCTCTCTTTCCCGCTGTGGCACTGTCAGATCGTGAAATGACGTAAAATTAACGGTCTATAATGTCAGAGATTTGTCAGCGGGCTGAATTGCCGTTAAAGATTTTCTCTGACAATTCTCAGGAGAACTGTCAAATGACTGCTAATTTTTTTATTGCAGGAAGTTTAATTGAAATATCAGTGCGAGACAGCGCGATTAAATGTTAATATATCAATTTGTTTTATTTCAAGCATTTCAGCGAAACTACTGGAATTAATTCCAGAGCTGATTTTCGCCCAAGTCCCCATTCCGAGTGAAATTAAATCGAGAAGAGCTAAAATAATTAGATAGAAAAATCCAATCGAAATATTTTGTAGTTTTTGTAAAAAACTAATTGAAATCAGAGGTAACTGAAATGAATTTGTTACAGCTTTAAGAACTTTATTAAGGAAATGCAATTCAAAATTAGTGTTGTGAGGTTTTTTCGATTTTATTTCACTCGGAATGCTTTCCAAGGTTTTTATAGGAGAGACCCTATCTGCTCGAGTGTCCCTCCTACAATTGATGGTTGATGATCTTGATACAGTTAATAAAACGAAGTGCTCAGGCTTATGTGTTAGCACTGGAACTGGTTCAACATCGTGGCATCACAGGTAGATTATATAGTCGCTTTAAATTTATAACTATAAAATTATTAAATGTGCAGCATAAATCGATTATCTACTCAACATGTTGAGGATCTCTTAAAGATTTTGGGAGGAAAGCAACAAAGCTTAGCTAATGCCAATTCAGATCGAGTAGCGGAGCAATATAATCAAAATTTACTATTTCCACGAGGTATGATTCAATGATAATAAATAAATAAAAAGCCAAGTTTAAAACATTTTCACAGATGATTCTCGTTTGTGTTACTCGATAAGAGAACAAATCTGTGTAGGAGTTTGGCCCATTCCAAAAGGATTTCCTTCGAGGAATTTTGTAAAAAATCTTTATGTCAAGTCCAAATGCATTGATGCGAGTATGTAAAGTATCCAATGTGCTTAAATTTAATTTAATTTTCATTAAAAATCATTTAAAGGGGGAACATTTATTCAAGCATCTCCACCTTCCGAACGTCTACGCCGTACATTTTCAAATTTGTTTTCGGTTACTGTTTCGATTTTTAAGCTGGGATCAGCATTTCGAAAATGTTCTTCGATTTCCCAATTTGTGAAGTCTGCGCTATTCTTCGGCACGTAGTTAAGGAGATCATAAAAAATTAACGTTTCTATCAAAAGCAACATGTGCAATGAAATAGTAAATAAACCCGTTAAAAATAAATTGGAAGCCACAGAGGGATGTCCTGACAATTTAATAATATCATAATTCAATTCCAAAATATTGTGGAAATGACTAGTCACTGTGTATACATTCCACATTATATCAGGAAGCAAAAAGTCTCGAAAATCAGCTGTCTAGAAAGTAAAATTATAAATTTAAGTTTGTGAAATGGTGCAATTACATAGTACTTACAGGAAAAATGACTGTTATTACAGTGCCAACGCTAAACACAAAATTCAGAAAACCCGTAAAAATATTGAATTTAGGTGTAAATGTAGGCACTGGTAATACGATACCAATTTGGCTAGCATAATGACTTCCTGCATTACAAATTAAAGACCAGTAATAAGTGCAATAAGCACTTTTCTAATAAAATGTATGTAATACCGGCTAAAGAATATTCCCAGCTCAAATCGTCGTAGACCAAGGAAGTATAAGTCATTAATAAATTGTATAAACAGAAAGTCGCCACTTGTATTCTAGGATCATTAATCTTGGTGTCCTGAAATAAAATAGTATTAGAAAGGATTGTTTGGCTTTGGGGTAACCCAAATTGGTTAAAAACTTGCATATGCTCGTGAAGTCTCAAGGAATACCTCAAGCATTTTTAGTTTTGGCGACTGGTTTTTATAAAACACTAGGTGACACCATTTAAACTATTCCTAGAATGCGAGAGCATTTACGGTCACTTAAATAACGAGGATAATAAATATAAGTTAATATTTTGGAATAATTACTGAAACTTGTCACTACTTAAATATAGCAAAATGTCACTTGCACTACGACATATAATTCATGGTTGACTATTTGTTTTTAAATTTATTTATAAATAACAATGCTGGGAAACAATTTTTAACTGATTTGGCATCTCCCTTTCCAAAAAAAAAAAAAACAAAGGGGAGGCACTTTTTTCTAGCAACAAAAATTTGTATAAAATTATAGAAGAAAATTTAATATACTAGAAGCTAACTAAAAAACAAAAACAATTTTTTTAAATTTGGCGGGCCAATTACATAAAGTAGGCGCTGTCACATCCTAAATTTAAACGTTTGCTATAAAGAGCTTTTATTTCCAAATTCTTTAATTAAAACACAGTATATGTTCAATTTTTTATGTTTATTAACAAATACATATATGGTACATCGGTTTTATAACTAAAAAATTTATCAATCACAAATCTTTGAAAATATTGGGAATCTGGCAGGGAAAAAAATTGATTTATTTATTTGTTGCATTAATAATTATTTTTATTTCCATTAATTCAATTTAAAGTACATATTTTTAAAACTTTTGTTCAACAAATATTTAAATTCAAATATTTTTATCAGCATTCAGCAATTCCGCACTCAAAAAATCCGCGGAATCGGCCTATCCTTGTAATGTGATAAAAATAGATAGCGCTATATAAATTCTTATATATCTCATCTCGTCCCGCTGTGGCACTCGGTTGTCAAATTGGCGGCCACGTGAGACAGGAGATCGAGCAGTCCATTTCTATGTATGTCTGTGGCCTAGGCTAAAAATGTTCTCGTTTTTCAGACGTGACTTAGCAATCCAGCTCCTATATGTCAATGGTCTCTGAATTAGGAAACCGTACGTTTGCGGCCGGCCTTAATCTCTAGTCTCTCCAAAAACTATCTCTGAAAAGCCTTCAAAAGGACATCTTGAAAGCTGACAAGTCGTATTCGTTTACGATAATACGATATACGAGTTTAAAAATTGTAACAATGAGGCGGAAATGACGAAATTTGTAACGAGCTCTAAATCAACTTCAGGAATGAAAGTTTACTCAACCCTGCTTGAACGCAGACCCTACACTGAACTTTTGGTAAGCAAACTCCCACGAACTTCACATCGTTGAAGTGTCAGCGAACCACTTGCAATTGGACGTTTGTCACAGAAATTTATTTCTTTGAATTCACGAGTCGTGCAACTCTCTAAGCCGGAGTTTATTTTTCTTTGGATTACCAATATTGTTAATTAGTGAAATAATGGTTTTATCAACGGCAGAAACTGAGGTAATTTTCAATATTTTGCTCGGCCATGTTTTATCACTGATGCCCGCTGTGTGTGCGTGTGTGGTCGACATGAAATTCTGTGCAGGCATTTTTGCACGATTTTTTGTAATCAGACGTGTGCAGAAAAATGAAAAACGAGTTAAACACCTCAAAATGTGAGGATTATAATATTTTTATATTTTAAAGATATTTTAATGCTGGCAGGTATTCCAGTAAAAAAACGGTAAATATCCATGGGTAACTGCAGTCTGCAGACACTGCTTATTTGGCGGGGGTTCTTAGGAAGGTTTCGAAAGAATTAAATAGTAATTTAATTAGTTATGAAGGCATTTTAGTTTCGTCTGCTGGCCTACGATGGTCCTCCATGGGGCGTGGAATCTTAGATCCTTTTAAGGTGTTAATGACAATTCTTGAATGTGCTCGGTTCCTCTAAAAATAGGTGACCTGCGCTTAGACTTTACGCAATCCGCTGAAGACCTACCTGCCGCAATAAGAGAAATTGCTGTCAGAAGTTTGCGCTGGGGCTCTGCGTGGACACCACCGAGCCGATTATTATGCGATTTTAGGGGTAATCTTGTTAGCTAACTTTCTCGGGAGAGTTTTAGTAAGAATTCTTACTGGAGCGCAACTTTCGGTTTGTAGAGCAAGTCTCTGTGCCTATTTATTTTGGGAGACGTGGCTTACCGGTGGTACTTCAAATTCTGATGGTTCTTTCCTGGAGTATCCTTAATTTTTGCTGCGATTTAGGTACGTAGTGCCTCCGCCGATTGTAGCTACTTTTTGTTTTTTGAGCTTATAAAATTTCCATGAAAAGGCTTCAACAGGTCCCTTATGCAGCTACTAAAGAATAAAAGAGGTTTCAAAACATTCGACTGCATTATGAAGCCGCAATAATCTCTAGTTTCCACTGAATTGAACTGCTAGCATCAAAGGGCCTTAATCATAGTAAACATTGCAAAAAAGTTGGCAGAAATCATCGAAAAAAAAAATGAAGATCACAAGCGTCTGCCAGAAATTTCCCAGTTGTGTTTCGAAAACTGCAAAAGTGGCTTTTGGAGGTCTCTGCGAAAGTACATTTCTGATAGCTGATCAGAAAAGTTATTTTAATAGAATGCCCTAAGGGTACTGATATAAATTTCGAACGAAGGTGTTTTAAGTGGATCTCAAAACGGAACAGTTTTTTAATATTTTAATAACTCTCGATTTATTGCTACTTTATTGTGTAAAAAGAAATTGTCTGTATCATTTTTTTGCTGCCAGGCTTTAATTAAACAATTTATTTATCTACAAGAACGAGATTCAACCGGGGTTATTTCAGAGCGAAGGGGAATCACAGCATTTTTTTAGTTAATTTTTTTTAAAAAATAAATAAATACCAAAATTTGTTTTAAATGAAGAAGTTCAGCAAATCCGAGGACATGCTGAGGCAAATGTTCAAGAAACGTCGGCAATTTTATTACGTAACCGTGTGTGTGTTCACAATTCCCTAATTCCTCAAGTATTGTTCTCATTTTTTAAGAATCCCGACAAAAAGAACACTGGACGAGATATTAAGGATGAGAACAAGGATCAGCAGCAGGCCGCCGTGGCGCCTCTTACCCACGATAATCTAATTAAACATCCCCTGCAAAATAAATGGACCCTGTGGTATCTGGAGAGCGATAGATCAAAGTCATGGGAGGAATTGCAAAACGAAATCACTAGCTTCGATACTGTTGAAGATTTTTGGAGGTGAGTACATCTTACATTTCTTTTAGTTAATTGCATTCAAAATAAGAATCACTATTATGATTTCAATTTGGTGAGAACTCTATTTAGCAGATTTGCTTTCCTTAGCCCGTAGCCTAGCTGGGCACGTCAAGCATATGCTAGATTTTTCGGTTTAAGAACGGTCCGTTTTAAAGTAAAACCAATGTGGAAATGTATTTAAAATACTTATTACTGCATATTTATTGCATTTCTACAAGGAAATTTCTCAGTCAATAGAAATATTTTGTAAAAGGAAAATTTTAATTTAAAAGACATTTGGTTTGTACATTGTTTATTATATATGGGACAAACAAATTGCACTGTTAATATCTAGAAAACAATGGGAGGCGGATTTTATTCATTATCTTTCCCTTCTTCCCCACTACAAAGTGCTTTAGAAACCGTTCTCAAACCTCGGAAATAATAGAATCTCCTACAGCTGCAGTCAAAAAACCAACACTAAACCAAAAACAATTTTTTGTAGTCATATCATTGGAGCAGTATTTTTTTCGGAAATAAAAGTATTCTACACTCTCTAAAAGGTTCTAATAATAAACCCTTTAATTTATTTCACGTACATTAAAATTTAATGTTTAAATAAAAGGGAGAAAACAAATGAGTTTATTAAAAAACATGATAACACATTATTACTGGAACAAAACACCCGTGGTGGGTCGGGTTGAAAACGACTGTTTCAAAACAAAAATCTTAAATATATTTACATATATAAAATTAAAAAAATAAATAAATGTCAATAAATTATAAGCAAAGGTTTAACTCCATCACTTACAATATCGAGGACCGTTGGTGGTAACAATGATAATCACGACTCAGGAGCGTGGTTGTAGTGGGACAGCAATAAGCGAAATGGGGCGGGACGATTTGTACAATTTTGAATGCGCACCCAAATCGTGAAATGGCTCGACAAATGGTTAATCGTTGAACTGTTGAGTTTGACGCGCGCTGGGGAAAATTAAATCGTAAGACAAGGGGTTAAAAGTTGACACACTGCCTAACAATTTATCCTTAATCTGGATAAAAATAAATTTTTGAAGTTCATAGTCTTCCAAAAAGTTTTCAAATGGCAAAAGAGTTCGATTTAGTTAAATCATCTGGGGATATTACTAAATACGATTCCATTCAAATTGGATCACAAGTAGAGCACAAAATATAAAGCTTTCCCCATGGGCACCGGGAGGGAGGTACACTTGCACCCGCTGCTATAAAAGAAAATACGCAGGAAAATTTTATTATTTTTATTATTAAAGTCACTGTTTTTTATTTTTTGTAAATCTCAAGGTGGTGTAAGTGTAACTCCTTAAATTTTTATTCAAACGGTGACTTTAATAATAAAAATCTCACCGTCCAGATTTGTTTAATGCAGATGCGGATACACCTCTCTGAAAGTAATCCTGTTGGTGCCCATGATTTTCCCTTAAATAAGCTTATGTAAAACAAGTAAGTTTCTATTAACTAAAAATTTTTGTTACAGTCTGTACAACCACATAAAATTACCTTCGGAAATAAAAATTGGCAGCGACTATTCACTCTTTAAAAAGGGTATTCGACCGATGTGGGAAGATGAAGCAAACAAAAAAGGAGGCCGCTGGGTGATTACCTTGGTGCGAAGACGAAATGATTTAGACAATTTATGGTTGGATGTTGTAAGTTTATTAAAAATAGCCAATCTCTAAAAGTATTAAAAAAATACCTTCTTGATTGCAGCTCCTTTGCCTAATTGGAGAATCATTCGAACACTCTGATCAAATCTGCGGGGCAGTAGTCAATATCAGAACCAAGGCTGACAAAATATGTAAGTGCTTAAAATTGTTAACGTATTAAAATATTTTGAACGAAATGTAATTTTCCAGCAATTTGGACAGCCGACGGACAGAATCAAGAAGCAGCGATGGAGATCGGCCGTAAGCTCAAGGAATCACTTCGAATCGAATCTGATAAATTGGGCCTTCAGTATCAACTGCATAAAGATACGATGGTGAAACAGGGCTCCGCGATCAAGGCGACTTATACACTTTAATTACGTTACTGTTACCAATTATTTATCATTGTTCTTAAACCTTTAAATTTAGTTCAGCATACACACGCGCAACCTGTACAGCTAAAGCAGTACAAAAAACAAAATTATCATCGAGTAGATGAATCGAAAACACACAGAGAAAAAAAGCGCGATTCGGATAATTCAGTTCTTCTCTAGGCAGAATTGCAAATGAAATTTTATTTGTAAAGGATGTGCATCCACTTTTTTCCTTTTTTCCCTGTGTGTAGCCCTCCTAATTGTACAATTTTCTTTGTTAATTAAGGAAGTTTTCAGGGTTTTGTCAATGTAAATGAAACAAATAAAGCAAATTTTGTATATCGAAAACACAAAAATGAATATTCGAACAGTTGCGCCTTTACAGATAAAAAATATTTTCTCTTGTTAGCCACATTACTATGATTACTTTATCTAACTAATTTTGTATCTTTGTTAAGTATGATTTACTGAATTAAATTTTTTTCATAATAAAGTGGAAATTTCACCACCACTTCTGTCTTTTATATAATTCTGAGGCCAATTTACGCATTTCAACCAACGATGTTTCAAAACACACGTTCAACGGTCTCGTTTTTCGGTTCGCACGACGAGACGAATGTCGTTTTCAAATCAAATTACCGTGATAAAAGTCAAATAAGTCGCATTTTCAATCATTTGAGTTTCACATCTTATTTTGATAAGTCGAGAAAAGTCAGGCCAATGTGTGATTGCGGCTGCAACCATGGTTGTCACACATTGCAACCCACGACTTTCGCAGTTTTTTGTGCTGCAGGGGAGTAAAAACTGCAATGTCTGACCTTAGCTTTACACTCATATTTGTAAAGGCGTGTCAGAACGTTTGAAAGTAGGAGGACGGAGGGCGCTTACCTAGAACGCTGGCTACTTACCTATTCACCTGCCTATTGTAAAATTTCCCTTCTAATGTATTCAGATGTGTAAAGTGACAGTGCATTAGTGTTCTTTTAATACCTGCAAAGTAAATTTACATTTTTCTCTCCCCAAACTGGTAAGTTGAAAAAAAAAAATTTTTCTCTATGTAAAATGCTTTTGGAACTTTAAACGCGTTTTTCTCAAAACTGATTTTAAAGTCGGTGACCAAGATTTCTCGGAAACGGCTGAACCGATCAGGCTCAAATTTTAAAACAAGCTTCTTAAATATATTTTTTAGTAATTAATCGAAGCTTTTCTCTCACCGACAAATATTTCTTTTTTATTAAAAAATTTTGGTCAAAAATCGATTTTTTTTTTTTTGAGACGTCATTTTGTCAAAAAAAATTTATTTTGCTTATTACTTCGATTAATTACAAGGTTATACAATACTCTAACGAAATCCGTTTGATTTTTTCATTTTAAATGATCCAGTCCAGAGATATCGTGGTCACCGCAAGGCGCCTTTTTTTAGAGGAGCTCCTGGAGATCAACTACAGCAGCTTTAACAAATAAAAAATTTTAAAATACAGTTAAAAGTTACCACAATATGTGTACAAATTTTTACATTAATAAATTTAAGTCTTCTCAGGAAAATTTCTTCAAAAATCGCTTTTTTGGGCCTCCTGACTGTATATAACCCCTTAAGTACTATCCGTTCAATAGTTAAGCTTTTTTAGATCTTCATTTATAGGTTGTTGTAGTTCTATAATTAAAATAGTTTGCGGTATGAGGTATGGCATGGAAATAGATTCAAAGGTACAAAAATCGTATAAGTAAAATTTTAGTATTATTAAATATTATTTATAAAAATATATAATGGCAAACATTAACGTGTCAAGATATCCTGAATTTCGCTACTTAAATCTGCCCGCCTGCAGTTGATCAGACCTGTGCAGATACAAGAAACCATCTTCTTTGGGTCGACCCTTTCATCCTCTTCGAACAGCTCCAGCATTTTTCGTACTTTTGTTTTAGAAGTTCGAGGATAGTCCGATTCTAGCTTATCCATTTCGCCTTCCCTAATCTTGATTTCCCTCCCGAAGTCCCTCCACTTCTTACCGATTTCGGTTGCGATCAATTCGTACACCTTTTCCCGTTTTTTGCCAGATAGAAATAGTCCTAGTGGGACGGTATTGGATTTCTGGGCGGCTTTGCGACCCTCTTCAAAAAGAACAGCTGATCTGAGCCGTCCACTTCTACGTTCTTTCACTCGTACTTCTTTCTGCAGCTCGTTTTGAATTCTTTCCAAGGCGTACTCATTTTCAAGATCGTATTCCTCCTCCGCTTTATAATGAGATATAGCATCTATTAACATTTTATTCGTCAGAGCGTAGCAAATATCCTCCAGAGCATCAACATTTGCGGGGTTTATCACGTCTCTCTTTTCAAGTATGTCCAGTAGATCCTCCAAGTTTTTGATGCATGACATGCGCCTCTTGGAACCGATTTCTCTGGCAAAGCCCTGTTTTAGTTTGTCTAAAGTGTGAAGTGATATCTTTTGTCCAACTATCATACTTTTGATACTTTCATATGTCCAAAGATCGCAAGCCATTCTCTCAAAAATCGCGGAACTTCCAAAACACTGACACTTTCAAGCAACATTTGTTCGATTTGTGGTCTTGTCACTCACAAATCTTCTTCTTAATAGTTTTTACATATTCAACACATTTTCAGTGTTTCAGCAGCTAAGTGGAAGAAGAAGATTAGTTGACAGTTAAAAGTGACGAATTAAAATCAGCTTATCGCAATTCGCTAAACGCTTTCATTAGTTTTCTTTGATATTTTAGCAATGGCTTGGAGCACTTCGACGTACGAAAGTATAAAAGGCATGATTGTTCAACGCAGCATTTCAGTGCAGACTTTAGATATTCTAAAACAGGACTTCGCTGGAGAAATCGGCTCCAAACGGCGTTTGGCCTGTGTCACCAGCTTAGCGGATATGGTGGATATTCTCGAGCGGAGGGACGTGATAAACGAAGCAAATGTTAGCCTCATCCAAGACATCTGTTGCTTCTTAAATGATAAAGAATTGATAGATGCAGTATCCCACTACAAACCCGAAGAGGAATACGAGTTAGAAAATGAATATGCACTCGAGAGAATTCAGCATGAAATGGTGGAAAACAAGCTGGTGGAAGAGCGTAAAAAAGGACCATTCCGCCTGGTTGAACCTTCCAATACAGAGGTACAGGGAGAATTCGAAGATTACATCCCAGCTGAAGCAGTTCTTTCTGATGAAAAGCGGGATGAAGTGTTTGATTTAATTGCAAAAGAAATCGCCAAGGAGTGGAGGATGTTTGGAAGGGGGATTGGAATACGAACGGGTGAAATGTACGACCTGGAAAGAGACTATCATCTAAATTCTGAGGAGAAAATCCGTAAAATGCTAGAACTCTTCGAAGAAAAGAAGGACGTCGAGCCAACAGAGATGGTTTCTTGTATCTGCGCGGCACTTGTTAAATGCAGGCGGAAAGATTTGTGTCGCCAAATTCAGAAAATCCTGAAGAGATGATATTTGTTATTGTATAAAAAAAGTGAAAACACCTCCATGTTCTTTTGTTATAGTGTTAAGTATAGTTATAAAAATAAAATGTATCTGAGTTTTTAAATGTTGATCGTACTTCTCATCAGAACTTAGAATTGCTCAAAAGGCAGCGAAACTTAATTCAAAGGTTCAGCTGGTCCAAATCTTGCTCTTATAGTCCAGGAAATAAATGACTGACAAAACTTTGGAAAAATGCCGAACTAATTTTTTTTTGGGGAACCTTTATTTTGAAATCATATGCCCAAAAGTACTATTAATTTCAGCCAGTGCAATCCTTAGGCTACTTCAGTTATGATTGTATTTAACTTTGACAAGCCTCTTCTAGAGCATATTTTTACTTGGGTACGTTATGTGGACGACGTTATTTGCAATTGGACAGAAAGACAGAGCATATTTCTCTAAACAATACTATAAACTCCATAAAATTTGGGGACAAATCTGTATATGTTTGGATAATTTTTTGTTTTTATAATTAATTTTGAAAAGTGGGTTCCCCGCCATAAAATTTTTATTTTCATAGGTAGCAAAAGGTCCTGCAGTGATTAAACATTTTTTTTTATTGAAATTGGGGTGGAGCTCCACTTATGCGTAATTACCAAAAAGCCTCTTCTCCCAAACTTACTTTAAAATTTCGTAATTTCATTGGCTATTTAAGGTTGAAAATTTTATTGAGCTATCTGTAAGGCATCAGACCTAGTAAGTGAACAAGTAAATAAAACTAAATAAAACGTTTTAATCAGTTAGTTTTACAAAACTAAGATATTTTCAAAACGGCGACCTTAGTTTTCAATGCATTTGCTTTGCGAAAATGAAATGAGATTTTAAAAAAGGTTTAGATGAAGAATTATATGTAATTTTCTTTTAAATATCCCTCAAAGATGTTGAAAACTTTTATGTTTTTAACTTTTTAGAATTTTAGCGCAATGGCCAAATTTTTGAAGTTTTCATTGAAGAACTGAGCAATGTTGAGAACCTTTGAAAGTTTGACTTGTAATTGTATCAATTCACATAATACATATGTTTCGGTGCTTATTAAAATACTACTAATATCATGTAGGCTAGGCAAAGAACTTGATATTTCTAAAATTCCATTTATTTTTAAATGGTTTTCTTATGTTCCGAAATTCTGTCGGTTGTCTATATGGGTCAAATTTAGTGATTAAAATTTTACCCACTTCCCACAAATGAGAAGTTCCAGACCTTTTTCATTATAAGGTGTATCTACATTCATGTACATGCGTATGTATGTAACATCTTTCATTTGTTTTTTGATATATATATGCTGGACCCGTACATAGATATAATATATACATATTTATAGTTTTTCATTTCAATGATTTCTTATGTTTTGGAAGTTCTTGCAGCTGTTTTAGTTTAGTTTTTATCAGAAATAAAAATTAAGTGGAATAAAAACAAATTATTTCACTTTTGCAACAAAATAGTTTTCAAGGAGCGAAAGTTAAATTTAAAAAACTCGTTAATAATTTTTGTAGAGCCATCTGTCCTAGAGAGCAGGTACCAAAAAAAAATCGTCCAAAACAATCTCCCATTCAGTATTGCCAACCTTCTTCGAATCGTCGCATGTTTACGAATTGATACTGTATGTGGGGTAGTGAAATGGGGGCGTTGTTGGCTCTCTTCGATTTTTGAGCAATCAAATGTCATTTTTCCGTAGGGGTGAAGCGGAGGACAGAGGCAGAGGCTCGCTCGAAGCTGAGGTTGCGACTGTTTTCGTTTTGTCGTCGCTGCGACTGCGATACGCCGCGGTTGGGTTGGTTTGACGTCTCCCGTCTGGAAGTTAATTTATAAAAAACCTCAGTTAATTTATACCTGAAAGCACGCGTCTCGGTCCGCCAAACTGTGCGAAATTAAACGTGGTTATTTCGTCCGTCTATCAACGGATTCGCATCGAAGGGCTGGCACCAGTCCCTGAGCCGATAATTACATAAGAGTGCATTTCCGTAGCAAGTGAGTGCCGAGTGCCCTCAACTAGGACACCATCGGAAATCGGAAGAAGTGCTGCGAACGAAGAAAATTTTGCGATATTGAAAAATGCCAACGAGAAACTCCTGTCCGAGTGCTACTGGCTGTTCTTCGTCGCATTGTTAGTGAAGATTCTTTTTTCAGTTTGGAGGAGCTGCGCGCCGCTGAAAACGGCAGTTCCGAGATTTTTGCTGCACGCCGAGCCCCAAATTCTGCCTTTTGTTTGTTTTTGTTCTGTCCAGGAGTGAAAGATACCTCAAATGCCCAGCGAAATGATGGTGACGGGCAAAGCCTCGTCGGACATCGAAAACGTCGACTGGAGCACCGGCACCGCTTCGGGGCCGCATTACCAAAATGTTGTCCGGTGAGTTTTTGTCTATTTTCACTTTTTGCGCGGAGAGAAAGTCCATACGCCTGGTGATCCGCGCGGTTCATTGAACGGGACGCAATTCCCGTTCGACTCCGAATGCATTGCCTGAAAAGCACTTCCCGAACGGGCAACTGGAGGCAGCTCTAACGAGGGCCAGAGCAGAGTCCCATTTGGCCCCATCCACGTGAAATCGATTTATAAATTTCAGCTTCGATTTTGTCTAACATCAGGTGTTGGCGATGTGCAGCAGCCGTTTGAAATCAGTGAATAAAAAGATATTCATGGATGTACTAGAGAACACCGAAAACTGATTTCCACTTTCCAAACCCGGAAATATTTTAATAAACCAGTCCGCTCGATGATTAATTGAAAAATAAATAGTCCTCACCATTCAATTGCTTATCTTAATTTCTGTTCCTGGATCTTGATTTTGAATACTAATTCTAGTAGGTACGGAACTTAGGTATTAAAATATGTACATATTTGCTTAAAGATTTTTGAGTCAAGTTTTAACCATTTGCTATTTTGTTTAAGGGGGTACATACATACCTCCACAATTAAAAAAAAAACATTTTTTATTAATATCGACTGGTCTAGCCTTCGTTTATCTCGGCTGCGCTACGCTTGTCGTGCGTTTGTCTTCTTTGATCAAATCAGAAAAAACAATAAAATAAAAAATTAACCCTTATCACTCCAAGCGGCAGTAATACTGCCAAGCTTAAGCGAGCGTTCTACTCCCAGTATCACACAAAAGAATATAAACAATGAAACAAGTACAAATGAAAAATAATTACACATATAGCTTTTATTTTGTGTTTACTCAAAATTTATTAATATTCTTACAAATAAAAAACTACCTCCTAAAACGTATACAACGCCTTTTTTCAACACTTTGAAATTAACAAGATGTGTTTGGAGTTGGCTAAAAATCACTCCGTAAAATTCTTGGAGTGATAAGCGTTAATTTATTTTAAACAAAATACTTTATTACAAAACATCACGATAAATCACATTTTTAGTGAAAGTTCCATCACTATTTTCGATCAATTTCCCTTGTTCTTGAGGAATATCATAGATACAAATTTTTATATTGGTTTTAAATATTGAACGTGATAAAGCGGCATAAAGTTGACCATGAGTAAACACTGGTTCATTTAAAATTAAGCCTACATGAGAAAATTATTGTCCTTGACTCTTATTTATAGTCATAGCAAAAGAAGCAATAATTGGAAATTGACGGCTGTTAAGTACGAAAGGCAAATTGAAATCACTTGATTTCATATCGATTCTTGGAATTTAACAATTTCATTTCTATATACCTCATTTACAATTTTTGCTTGAATTAATTGTCTATGACATGATATGACTACTAAGCAAGTTCCATTGCATAATCCTCTTTTTGGATTCAAATTTCTTATCAGCATGACGATCATTTCTACTTTTATGTAAAAGATATGTTGTGGAATTCCTGATGGAGTCAATGAATTCAGCATTTCTATCGGGACTTGATTAGATATTTGATCACTTGGATCTGCTATGACTCAGTCATTATTCAATGTGAGCATCAATATTTGTTGAGTATAAGATTACTCGATTTGATAAATCATCAGATGAGAGTGATTGTACATCATTTTCAAAAATTGTAGACATTATATCAGTCTCAGGTGAGACAATCATTTCATTTGGAATTCCAATTAAATCACGATCAAAATTTTCAATTGAAAAATTTTCAGAACCAATTTTAAAAAGCCACTCATTGAAATCGTCTTGACCTGCACATTTCAGTTTTAGATATCAACGAAAGTTTTGTAAAATTTTGCCATAAATTTGATGCATGCTTTGATAACTTCTGTTGCTATTTCTCTTGGAACTACTGGTAAGCATTGTCGAAAATCTCCTCCAATGACTATCACCTTATTTCCAAATGACTTGTCTCGTTTAAATAGTTGGATCATTTTGATCTCCATCTCCCAAGAAATTATTGATGCACCTCAGTCCATGTTTTGTTAACATTGTTACTTCATCTGTGATTATAAGGTTTGATTCTAAAATATCTTTACCTTGAAGAGACAATGGCTTAAGTTATGATGTTGAGTTTTCCAGCAATGGCAACTTGAAACTGCTATGAACTGTTCTACCTCCTTTCATGAGTGTTGAAGCAATTCCAGTTGTAGCACATGGGAAGACTTTATCTCCATTTCCTTGGATGAAATTCATTAAAACTCTATAAAGATAGGTTTTTCCAGAACTACCAGGTCCATCAAGATAGAATAATCGAGTTTGTGATCCTTTCGAAAGCAGCTCTTTGTTGAGTATTTAAAGATGGAATGAGTCGTTCTGCTTCTCTTCTCTCTTGAGTTGGATTAAAAATTATTAACTCAATTGGCTGCCCCGTTGGCCCTGGCAGATTGAAAGAAGTGCAGTTAAGACTATGTTGCTTGAGAACTGAAGAAATGTTGTGAAGAGCATAATTGAATGCAACATCTTCATCATAATCTCTCAAATAATCGATTGACATTGGTTGTTTGTATTTGTCCCATAAATCTTTTACATTTGGTGGTGAACAAAATACGCAGATAAAAGACAATAACTATCTAATTGATATGGTATATTGTAGACAATAGCTCCTCGTATACATTTTTTCCCATTCTTCTTCGTCTTTAAAAATGTCTTGTCTTGCTGCTTCGACAAAAGTTGAACACAATACTCCCTCAACAGTAGATTTAAGATACAAGTGATTTTACTCCAGGAACATGATGTAGAAGAATGCGAAGACAATAATTCTTGTTGAGCTGGATTAACAGTGTACATTCGTGCAATTGTATTAAAATTTTCACGTTTTCGAGCTTGCCATTTGCTTTCTTTATAAATAAAGTGCTCAGGGATTTCCTGATAAAAATATCCATTTGCATTTTGATTCCTATTATTCAAAGTAAACCAATTTGAAATTTCATTTCTTGCTTCCTCTTTATTTCCTATTTCGAAACGCACTTGCTGTTGATTTGGAAGATGAACTCGAAGTTTGACTACGTTGTGTGATCTATCATGTATCTTAGATTCCATTATGAGAAAGTAACAAAATTTCAGCTTATTTATACCACATGTTCTGCAATGTGCAGATATAGTTTTCCAACTTATATTTTATTGACTCGAACATTCGTGAAATAACCTTGTTTAAACTAAAAGAGGAAATTTAAAACTTTTTGTAATAGAAAGGTTAAAAATATTAACCCTTATTGGTCATAAGTCACCTCCGACGTGACAACAGTAATTTTCTGCAGCGGTCGTATGGCACGTGTGAAGTGACAAGCCGGATCATATCGAAACATCCTGTCTATTAACCCTTTGCACTCGAAGTTTTTTTTTCATTCATATTACCAGCAACTCGAAGCAATTTCAATAGAAAAATATCTAAACATATACAAGTAAAATATGAAAACAATATAAAAACAACAGATAAACTCGAATGTAATACGCTCTACTAATGAATAACAGAACTGACTTGAAATTCAATTTGAATTTGAAGTTACAGTTTCTTTTACCGTTACATAAATACAAATGTCTGGAAAAAATTGTATTTGTAATTTGTAAACAGAATAAATGAAGTTATTACGATTTGTTTTTGTCCTTATGTTATGTATTGAATATTATTTGTATTGTCTCCATAGCGGAGCCCCCGAGTGTAAAGACAAATTTTAAATGGCTCCGCTGCGGAGCCCTCGAGTGCAAAGGGTTGAGCGTACGATTGTCTTTTCAGTTTATCGTTACCAACAGAGCATTTAAAAATAACTACAACCTAGTGAGAATCAAGCATATGAAAAGTCGTGTCCGATAAGGGTTAATATTTTACTCTTAAAATTTGCAAAAAATTTGCTGTCTTTTTGTACTGAAAAATCCGATTGATATCATTTATACCTCGCTGTAAATTTGAAAAAAAATGTGAAGAATTTGTCATAAAGTCGATTATCTTGATCAAACCTGAAGTACATGTTTTCTAACTTAAATGAATTTTAATTGTCAATTGTCGATTTATAACTAGAGCCTTTTTTGTTTCATCAAAATAACTCTTATCGTTTGGTCAGAATATGTAAAAAAGTAAGGGAAAGTCAATGATGACGGACAGAATAGCGGTTTTATTAGGTAAGATTCTTTTAAAAATAAAAAAAAAATAAAAAAATTAAAAATTCCATTTAGTAACGAAGTTATAACTATTATAAATCTTTAAATGTTGAACTACGTATGTTTTTTTATACGGTCTGCACGATAATTCGAATCGTTTTCAATAATTTTGAAATTTTTTTTTTGTTTTTTTTCAATCAGAACTAAATTCTTTATAGGTTATCGGGTCATTGTTTTGATATTTTATGTTTAAGAGTTTGAATTTACTTAGATATCATCAAAGAAGGAAATTTGTGATGTAAAATGATTCTTTCAACGCTGTGTGCGAAATGTGGCTAAAAGCCAGCTGGTTAAACAGCTAAATTTCCATTTAGAACGATCATATCAATTTTAACAATTTAGATCGAAAGTTTCCTAAGACTATATTATAGATACCTACATGGCAATTTTCGAAATTAAGAAATTTAGTTTCACAGACTATAATGACAACATTTCTTTAGAAGAATCTTTTTGAAATATTTGGGTTCATCGATTTATTCTATAGAAATCATGTCGACTATGAAGTGGGACGCTTAATTAATAATATTGAACTTGGTATTTGTTTTTTGTTAAACAATATAAGCCCTAAAACAAATCCATAAAACAAGAAAATTCGCGACTTCGGCGGGGGTTATACCACCTTAACATTTTCGAAACATAATTTTGTTTTTTGCTTAATTTTGCAAAATTTAGACTCTGAAGAAAGTTTAGCGTGGTCGAAATATAAAATTTTAATTTTAGGCGTGAGAAATTTGTTTTAAACGAACCTAGTCTCAAAAATAATTATGATATTCTGACTATTGCTGATCCTGTAAGTAGCTTATAATTTTGCTAAAGTATCCCAAAAATTTAATTTTGATTTATACCTTGCTCAAAATTCCCATGACTCATAGCTCGACATGCGGTTTGCAGCGTTGTACTTCGAAAGGACTATAGAATTTTTTAAGCCAATAAAAAAATAATCGGTTTTATGAAAGTTTTTTCTTCAGCATCCCTTTGTTACTCAGGACAGGAGAGTCATACAATTCTCAATATGCTATTTATAAATATGAATCGCCGCCACTTTCCGCCTTAATCGATTAAAGAATCCGATTTTCTTTCGAATCTGTTTACAAATATAAGTAGTTAGTAGTCTGCATGATTTTTAAATGTCTGGTTACTCAGAGAAAACTCCAAAAGGAAGAACAACCACTTTTATTGTGTATGCTGCATGAATGAAATCGTCGGACGAAACGAAAAATATTCATTTGATATTTCACAAAATGATCGAATAATCGCCGAATAATCAACAGAAAAAATATTATATTATATAATTATTCGTTGAATAAAATCAAATTAATCGATTATTGAAATATTTTGATTAATCATATTGCAATCTAGATACTCATATGAGTATTTTAATACTGAAACTTTTTACCGGATGCTTTTGCTCATATCACCATCTCGCAGTAGCTATCGCGAACCAATTTAAATGAGAACATTTATTTTATATTATATTCAACTGCAATTTATAATGCAGACTGTGAGTACATTGGCCACATCACTACCTTGCAAATCCGTAGTGACTGGAACCGATAAAATTATTTTGTTTATCCTATTAACTTATTGGTATCATAGTATAGGTGTTTTTAAATGAGTCTGAATATGTAATATGTATATCAATCCCAAAAGTTTTCTACCAAAACTGCAAATTTCGTTAGGTGGGCAAAGCCCAGAGGAAAATTAAAAACCAGCGTGCTTCAGGTACCATAAACACGGGTTACTTTACCCAATTTTTATTAAACAAATTTTTAAAAGACGCGTCATTTTATGAATTTTGTAGATATAAATGTTAGACTAGGTTTGACGGGGTTTCAGAGGTGTAAGTTATTATTTGAGAATGAAAAAGCTGAAAAATATATAGATACTGAATGGTACATATATTTTTGTTTCTTTTTTGGGCCAATGTTGTCCTTAAAGAAAGGTTTCTTTGCTCCGCAGCATTTTTCTCTTACAAAACTATTTTGGAGTGTTAAAGAATAAAACTAGAGCATTTATTAATCAAAAATAAACATTTATTTCAACAAGAAAACAATCATATATATTTTCTTTTTTTCTTTTCTAAATCTAAGTCTCTTCAAACATAGTTTTTTAACAAAAAAATCAACCATAACAAAACATTTCTTCAAATAAAATAAACCTCACTTAACTAATTCCTTATTCAACAGCCTTTTATGAGAATCATCGTTAACATTATTAGGTTTAGAACGTTCTTTTTTAAACCTTAGTGTCTTAAGAGATAGTTTTCTACTTATATTTGTTTATCTCCGGGACAGAAAAGCAGCCTTTTCTCACGAATTTAGGAAATCTGATTTTTTGTACTATATTTTCCCGCTTGTATAGTTGTTCGTCCTTAATAACAGGCCACCGCCAAAAATCTTTTTCTTTCTTCATACATCTAACAAGGACTGCCTCCTCAGATAATGATATTACCTGACCAGGATAAAAATGTTGGTTCTACTGCACTATAACATGATCACCAGCTCCGATATTTTCTTTGAACTCTGCTGGTTTATTCTGGGAACAGGAGGAGTGCGAGCTGCTTGGCCCCTTTTCAATGGGTATCGAATCAAAATCCTTCAAAAGAACCTCTTTTTTACGTAATATATCGACTTGAAGGATAGGTGATTCTTCGTTTGTTTTATTGTTTTGTGGTCGGTCAGAGTTGGTTAAGTCTTGAAATTGAATAGGAGCTGAGTTTCGGGTTTTTTTGGCAGTCAGTTTAAGTTTGGGCAGCACTAATTTCGTATCATTAGCGGGGGATCCATTTTGGGATTTATCGATGCTCCATTTCGGTTGTCGTAACTCATCCACTTCATCCTCAAGCGCTGATTCAACAAACTCATTGTCTGTTGACGATGCCAGACTTATGTTTGTCTCACTGCAACTTTTTGATGAACGCGGGCCAATGTTGTATGAAACATGGTACAAAGTTGACAACACAATTGTTTTCAAGATTTATCGTTTTATACAAGGATTAAATAAATTGAAAATACAATTGGCATGTCCCCAAATACACGTCTGATAAGATCAAATAGATATTTTAACGAAAACTTACCAGATTTAATAGTCTCAACAGAAAGTTTGCAGACACAATTTACGCACGTTTTCACTATCCTACAGTTGATCAAGGCTAATAAGTCAATACCTGCGTAAGCAACGTGAAGATACCATCGAGTCTCTAACCAATACTGCCATTTATGATTTAAGATTGACACTGCTGCGCTCGCACACGAGTAGCGGGCTGTTCAAGCTTTTTTTCGTTTTGGGCCAAAATTACCCCCCAGGGCTAAAGAAACCCGTGTTTACGGTACTTTTATTTTGACGTCGTATTCCCGAATTATTAATCTTCAAAGTCATTTCGTTGTGCTATATTTAACTACAAATAGGATATGATAATGGTCCAACAACATTTTAAGTAATTTTAAATAAGAAAACATTGTCAGTGGCACACTTAAAAATTGTTCATTGTTGTCTAAAAACATGGTGGCCCTTCCTAGATCTTCCTTCAATGAAAATCTGCTGGAATTGTGTGTAAACCGTTGAATAGTGCTATTTCGGCTTAAGCTTATAATTTTCGGTTAATATTGTGATAAACAAAACAGGTAAAAAACGCGAACAAAAATTTCGATTTTCACAATTTTGAGCTCCATTGAATATTCATCCACACAAAGTTTTATCGAAATCTCAAAACCTATACTAATAAATCATCACCATCACTTTGGTTTTTCTCTCTTGTCTTTTGAAATTTAATTTAATTAAGACTGAAAACGTTTACGTTACGTTTAATAGTCAAACATTTACACAAAGTAAAACATGGTAAAAACTAAAAAAATCTTTTAATCAATGTTCTGAGAAAAACACGATTGGAGTTTGTGAATTTGTGGACATTATGTATACAGGGTAAACTTCAACAGCTGAACTCCAACAATTTTATTGGATCGAATGAAGAGTTTAGTTTGGAGATATTTAAAGAATAATTGATTTTTGAAAAGTTTCAACTGGGTATTAAGTATATAAACGTGTTTTTGCCAAAACATAGGAAAGTCCAGTCCCGAAAGGGTTAAAATGGGTTGAGTCATTGCCGAAGTACATATAGGAAAATATACACAAACAAATGAGAAGGTCAAACCCGCATATACATAGGTACCTTTATTTTGTAAGTTAGATAAAATTTATCAGGTCATTTTGAATAGTACTCATATTAAATTGATTAACGAAATATGATCATGTGGGAAAGACTGTCATAACTGTCCATCAGTGATTTACTAGAAAATATTCTAATTACTTCTTTGCTGCAAAGTGTCTTGTGGCTTGTATGCCAAATTTTGCTTAAACCAGACTTTATTGCACGTTACTTTGCCTGCCAAAATACTCTTTCCAGGCTAGGGTAACTGCCATCGCTAAAGGGGGAAACAGGAAAATTATGAGAACTCAAAGCAGGAAAGACCTTGGACGAAAAACGAAACACAAAAACTGTGAAGCTGGGGCTCCATTGAAAAGTGATGGCTCCCGGAGGAGTCTATTGATTTTCTCCCCGCATATCATAATCGATATGAGGCAAATATACGAACAGCACGCAATTGTTTAAATATCCAGAGTGCATGTGGGTTACGAAAGTGGACTTGACCTGACCCCAAAGGAAGACGGAATCTTTTTGCTCCTTTCTTCAGTATGAAAGTAAATGGCCAGTTGGTGGTTCCAAGCCATTGCGGCTAGCTGCAGAGTAGAGCAAACTTGTTCCCTTCCATATGTGGGGCTCTGATGTCCGCAAGGGACCTCTAAATATCGATCTAATTCTACTCAACTGCCAGATTTTTCGCCTCGGGTCGAGTTTACCATGAAATGGAAAAATAAAAGAATAAAAAAAAATGCGAGGCAACTTCTCACAAAATAAAAATTCCTTTATAGCGAGATAATTGAAAGCTGCTAGCTCCTGGGGTATCTGCGTTCTTGAGCATGGAGCAGTTGGGCGTCTTCCAACTTTCGAACTGTTTCCTTGCGAGCCTATTGATTCAGCTCGGGCACCTCGAGAGCTCCTAGAGGCCCCCTTTTCCCTCTTCACCCATTCGCAATCTGCGCGCTAGTGATAACTCGATTACTGATAACTCGTCTGTTTTATTGGGACCATATTGCCCGGAGTCAGGAAAATTGCCCACTTTTCGGAACACGGGCTGCACGTGGAGAGTCGGCCTGGCCTAGCCTGGCCTGGCTGAGGCTCTGGGGCTCTGGGGCTCTTCAAGGTACTCCGCTGCTGCGGAACGGAGAGGGTGTCTCTATTTGAGGCGATGCAAAACAACCAGCAATGGGGAATTTTCGTAAGTAAACAAATTAGGTGCTCAGGGTGCATCGCAGGGAGGCTTACGCTCGTGTATGAGGTCACGACGAGGTTTCTAATATTGGACCATGTTTGCTAACAGAAGCCGGGGGAAAAAAATTGCTTTTCTTTTAATGAGCCCCAATATGTCATGAAAAGCGACGCTTTATTTCTTCAGCTTCCGATTCCCGTCTCGAGGCCCCCCCAAGGGAACTACCACCTCCCCCAGTGCTGCCGGGCATCAGATGTGATGTCACCAAGAAGATTTGTGGATGATGTGCTGAGGCTGAGACTTTGTTGCTTTTTGCGTTGTTTGTTCGCCTCTGGTTAAAAATGCCATAAAAAACAAACACTTGAAGGTATCACTTGGCACGGGAATAAAGTGATATTTTCATCGGTACGTAATTTTTGGCCGAGATGGCCGATTTGTATTTTCAGTCTGCCAGGCAACCTTCAGCTTTTAGATTTTATTATTTTCTCTCCGATGACAATATGAGAACATGTATATACCAACGCGGCGAAAAATAAAATTAATTTAAATATTTTATGATCGGAGGTAAACATATAAAAAAAGCTGACTTAATCAACATATTTTTCATCCACAAATCCAACCCATTATTAAGTTGTAATTGAAATATTAATTCAAAAATTATACAACAATTCTTTTTATGATTAAGTTGCATTATTCTTGAGTTCTTAATTTTATTTAACTTTTCTTATAAAGTTCAGTTCGAATTATTTAGAGTCAGTTAAAATGCAATTGCAAACTCAATTATTCATTCATTCATTTATTCAAAGATGCAGAACAAACAAGTTTTTTTAAATTCTAGGTAGTTTATCATAATATTTTAAATAAAAGGTGTTCAAAGGTTTAGAATAGAAAACTTGAACGTATTGAACAAACGGAAGGAAATTTGAGTTTTTGTACGCTTATTACATATTAATATCTGTTTATTGTAAGTCAAATATTCGTTATGGAATATTAAAAATCTGAGTGATAAATTTAATCAACATAAAATGTGGCTAGGTTTGGACCGAGCTTGAGTTAAGCATTGATTAAATTTGAATTAACTTAACCTCTGGTTGCACGGTGGTAACTATACTTAACACCTGTTTTTCTTTAAATCAGTGATTGTGGTCTCTTTTACGAATTGTTATACAGTCATCAAAAGTATTAAAGGATAATAAAAAAAAAAATTACATTTTTAAACAGTTATAACTTCGTGAAAAATAATTCAATTTTAATGATCCAAAGTATTTTTGAAAGATCGTATGTATTTAGTTTATGTACCAGAAGCTTAAAGTGTTTTATCATCCCACCTCCTCTATGCTAAACGTTGGAAGAGATGAAAAATTATTGAGTGTTTATGGGCTGAAAACAAGTTTTTTACATGAAATAAATGGAAACATTTGAAAGCTTGTTCTTTCCATTAAATATGTTAATATATTTAATTTGGTAAGATTTATTTTTAATCAATTTATCAGCTGTTAAAGTAAAAATAACTTTTAATTTTAAATTCCTGTATCTCCCGAAATAACATTCGAATAATGATGTTCGAAGTGAAAGCTGCTTTAGAAGGCTGCAAGTATCCTCTTGAAAATGCTTCATCACGATTGTGTTAAAACAATTTTTGCTTTCTCTGAATTTTGGTAAAAACCCAAAAACCTATCCCCATTCCTTACACAAATCCCCTTGAACAACGAACTTGTTTTAATCAATTCAGAAATATACGGTATATGTACATGGAAATAAATTAAAATATGTAGCGAGATGAAAGTCTCTCTCCCCCTTCCGCAAACCTCGCAATTTTTTAATATGATCTGTAGTATGTACATAGATATTGAGCCAATAAATGCAAAATCAATTAAGAAATGCGGCAGTTATTGCTTAACAAAATAATTTTTAAAAATTAAAAGTAAAAAAACTTTTTTAAAAACAAGCTTTTATTTAAATGCGCTAAAAAGAATAAAATAAACTTTTCCTTTAAAACTTTTACTATCAACTTATAACGTCATTACACAATTTATATGATATAAAAGCTTGTCGCGAGATTTAAGGGGGGAAGTCCATGTAAAAATTTCACAAAATCGATTTTTTTTTCCATAATCTGAAAATATAGTATGTTGAGCGTGTACTGACGAGAGGAAAAAAAAAAAATTGAATATTTATGAAGTTATAAGTAATATAACAGAGCACGCCGGAGTGCGTATTGTAAAGTAGCGATCCTGGAATACCGTTATACCGAGAAATAGAATTACCGTTAGTCGAGAAATAGAATTACCGTTAGTCGAGAAATAGAATTACTTTAGCTGAAGAGTTTGGCGTGTTCAGTCGATTTTTATACATAAAAATGCCAAATTATATAAAAGGCACGTTATACTGTACCAAATCTTTAAACGCGATTATCTCGAAACTGTATTTTGAAAAACTGCTCGTGTTGTAACTCAAAAAGTTATTGACCGATTTGTCTGAAATTTTGAGAGGTTTTTCTCTACATTATTATCGGAAGGATAGACCTAAAATTTCAGATATTTCGCGTTAATAAAAGACTTTTTGGGGGTCAAAAATGTCGAAAAAACAGCCCAAAATTCTGAATTTTTTTTCAAAGGCTTATTTTATATTGAATTTTATGCTTTTTTTTTTAATTTTATAGGTCTATCCTTCCCGTTAATATGTTATAAAAAGAAAACAATTTCATGTTTTTGTTTAAGATCAATGGTTAATGTGTGAGAAATGCAGCACTTTTGGACCTCGCGTCGCAGACGACAGACAAAAAATTATCTTGAGCCGCCATTTTGGGAGGAAAAAAAAAAATTTCTCTTTTTTTATACTTTAGAAAAGTTAAATAACGTTATGTTAAAAATTTAAAACAATAACATTATTTTATCACCTTCTAAAACACTTTTAAAATATGACTGATTTTAAGGCGTTTACATGGACTTCCCTCCTTAAGTACTCGTATTTACTTAGTTTGAAAATTTTAAAAATTAAAATCAATCAGATCAAGTTATTTAATTTACTTGTTTATCACACAGGTAAATCTCGCGACAAGTTTTTATATCATATAAATTGTGCAATGACATTATAAGTTGATAGTAAAAGTTTTAAAGGAAAAGTTTATTTTATTCTTTTTAGCGCATTTAAATAAAAGCTTGTTTTTAACAAAGTTTTTTTACTTTTAATTTATTTTTTACTTTTTAGTTATCGCTGGACAGGTTTCTCAGTCTGTTCATCTCATTCAACGCATCATTGTTGGAAGGTCGTTTGCCGGTTAATTTAGAATAGTCTAGCTCTTCAATAAGGAGACCCCTCTACTGATTTTACCCTACTTAAGGCCACGTATGCTTGACCAGCAGCAAAGAGCTTCGAGCCTAAGTATACAACGGCATGGTCGACAGTACTACCCTGCATTTTGTGTACTGTGCAAGCCCAACATAATATAATTGGCAGCATTCTTTGTTCTGCAGTGCCGTGACTCTATCTTGCTGGAAATTGCACAGTCTTGGGTTGAATGAGATGAACACCGTCTTTACCGAAGTCTATACAGACGGAAATCGACCTAAATATCATAATCGAGGACTCCAAAAACCCCAGTACACCATAATTTCAGACGGATTGGAGCAACGGAGTTTATGATCACCATCTTATTTTTTTTTTTAACTCGCATTCGTATTCTCAGCAAGTCCTTTCATTTGATACCCATATTGTAGGAAAGCATAAAAATTTAGTCCGCCATATTGGATTTAGAGTGACGTCATTTTATTTTTCGAGTTATTCTCAGCAAGCCCTTTCATTTGATACCCATATTGTAAGAGTGCATTAAAAACTAGTCCGCCATCTTGGGTGTTCCGCCATGTTGGATTTAGTATGACGTCACACAGCTAACCATACATTGTCATCCAAACTAAACGTGTATACAAAATTTCAGCTCAAGCGATTGAAGATATCTGCTTCAAAATTGAGTTGCAAGATTCCACCCGACCAAACATAGTTACATACATACATACATACATTGCAAGTTAAATAAAAGCTTTTAAAAACTGATGTGTATTAATCTACATACATATATGTATGTACAAGCAAATTTTATTTTTGAAGTCTACAACCTCTAAAACGAGGTTTGGCATCATTCATTTTCATCAGGTAAGCTGGAATAGGTAGTATTTCATATGAAATTTATCTAAAAATGTTTCCACCCCATACATACTCTCAAAGTTCATAAGAAAGTAAGAGATAATTTTTGTAACTCTTCTAAGGTTTAACAGACAGTAGGGGGGAAAATAAAACTTTTTAATCTTCTGGTTCATAAACTAGATGAGAGAAACTTTCAAAAATGCTTTGGATTATCATCAAAATTGAATTATTTTGCATTTTTTGGATTATCCTTTAATGCTTTTGATGAGTGTATAGATATCTATGTATTGGACTATTGGACAATTTAAATAAATAAGAAAACTAGGGAATTGACAATTTTTTCAGAACGATTCCATTTTCTAATGACACTTATGTATATACAAAATCATTATCTGAAATTTAGTCTTCCTTAATATTGCAGATCGCTGATTCAGTAGTAGATTTGTTAAATTCAAAAGGGGTGAAATATTTGAAATTATTTATATTATTACGAAAATAGATCCCAAGGAGTTCGTTGAGTCACTCACTGATTATAAATTCAATGTTATGAAAAAAGATACGAAAATGTAATTTTGAAATCATGTAGGACTCGCCATTTTGTACTTTTAAAATCCATATGTAAATTCGTAATCAGTGACCCAAAAAACTCCATCAATTTTCGTTTTAAATTTAACATCCGCCATTTTGAGTTTTGAAGATCGCTCTTCCGATTTGTAATTAGTGATCAAAAAATATATACCTAGTTTTATAAAAGAAATCATCAAACGAAAACTGTGTGCATCACATGTTTTAAACAAGGGTTGAGATAAACTTGAGTTAGGTTTGAACCAATTTTGTGATATGCTTAAATAAAGTACAGCCTACATTGGTTTGAACTTGGATTGAGCTTAGTTTAAGCTGGGCTTAAATAAAAGTGAAAAAAACTCCATTTTCGAAGTTTCTAACTGATGAAATTTCAGAAGTTTTCAGTGCAATTGAAATCAGGAAATGTTTACATCCACAATATTCAAATTATATTATTATTATTCCATGCTAAGAAATAATGATAATGGACTTTCTCGGTATTATAATAAGTTTTGGACACAAAATAGCTATTGAGTACTAATCGGTTCAGCGCAAAAAATAAAAAAAAATATATAGGTCTACTAATTTTTAGGGTTCCGTACCTTAACCCTTTCGCTACCAGCCCAGACATTTTATTATTTACATATGATACCAATTATTATTAAGTTTTGTGGGATGTATTTATAACGTTCCAAATAAGCGAAATTAGCAATTTTATATACCGACACAAATAAGTGATACCGGGCTATAGTTAAATAATTCCATTTGTAGCCCACACGTCACATATATGTGACACATCAGATTAAGATGAAATGAATTAAATTGGAAAGGGAAAACATAATAAACTACTTTATTCAAACAAATTTATTTTTATGATACATTTTAAAGCATTTGTCTATGCATAGACCAATTGGTAGTCCTTAGTATAACCAATTATCAAAATGTAGGACGCTGCTGGTAACGAAAGGGTTAAACGGAAAAACGGAACCCTTATAAGATTATTCTAGTGTTCGTCCGTCCGTCCGTATGTCATAGAGGTTTTTCTGGAAAACTGTGTAACGTAGGAATTTGAAATTTGGCATAATGCTAGGTCTTGATGATCAACGATTAGAAAAAAAATAATTTAAATTAAAATGGGCGGCCATTTTGGTCTAAAGAAAAAAAAATCATTAATTAATACATATATCGTGTGAGGTTTAATTTGAAAGAGCTACCCCTAAAGATTCTAAAAATATTTGTTTTTTAATAATTTTTGGTCCAGTGGTCTTAATGATATAACTAACTAACTTTGTTAGAAATGACCGCTTCCCCCTGATCTGCTAGTTTTCTAAAGCTATAAAATGAAGATTTTGATAGGTTTAGCATATTGAGTTATAGATTACCGGAAAATTTCAGGTTTTTCCGACAGTGTAATAGTTGCTGGAAAAAATATTTTAAATAAAAATAGGTGTTTACTTACGAAGGGCTTTTGACCTACGTATATTATTATAGTATTAATCCTTATCAAATAAAAAATGTCGATTAGGTGAAGCATATAGTGCAGATCAAATTTGTCCTCTACATCATGTCATTTAGAGGTATGTATATTTTAGGAGCTAACACAAGTTTTTTATTTTTATTTAGTCAAATTGACAGAATTACTACGTGAAAAGCTTTTTTTTTTTTCTATGATTCAAATTTCATTGACAATATAAAAAACTACTTACTGGTTGCGAGTACTACTCGCACTTGCTCGTATTTTTTTCTCTTTAATAGTAACGAATTAATAACAAATAAATTAACTTTTCTTTTTATAAGAGGAAGAGAAACAAAATACCACCAAAGAATATCCCAAATTACTGAAGTTTAACCGGTTGTATACCTTTTAAGCAGGAGAATAAACAAATTTTAATAATAGAAAATTAAAAATCTATAACATTTTTATTTCTGTTTTTCGAATTTTAATTATTTTTTTTACTAAATTTATTGATTCATAACGCATACATTTAAATTATTTAAAAAAGTAAACGTGAAAATAAAAGTTGCAGGTGTTAAACTGATTTCATATGCAAGCGCCTTTCATTCAAAGAATGCCGACGTGGTGAACCTTCATAATTTAAGACAATGCTTTTTATTTATATGGAGTTCCATCAACATTTCTTTCCTTTATAAGCTAAAGAGCTGACGTGAATAAGTGATTATTATTTTACTTATTTAATTATATACATATTGAGTATTACGAGTTCGGAAAATAAAGATAAAAAACGTGACTTGATTTTGGCTATAGTCATTAATTCTTCAAAATTCAGTCTCTTAATTCACGTTTACTAAAGTCCAATGAATTCCATTTTTCAAGTTAAGTACCTAAAAGAATTAACATTTAATGTTTAACAATTATTTATTGAGTTACATGAGCTACTTCGTGGACTTAAAAAAATTAAATTAATTAATTATCTAAACGTATGTGCCTGGGTAACGCCAGTTGAGATATTTCCTTTGCAAATGTGTAATTATTACGTACACTTTAAGGCCTAACAAAATATTGACATATGCAAACTTATAATATGTTTTCATCTCCCCAAAATCTCGAGATTTTGTGAAATTTTGCGCAATTCATATGACAATCTATTGGATTTCCCATACAACAGGCTATTTTGAAATCTTGAGATTTTGAGAGGATCTCAATCAGAATCTAATAAATTTGTTGTGGCATCCCCAAAAAGTTTTTTCAGCACTATTTAGCAGGCGTTAAAATTGACATTGCATTGAAATGGACCAAGTAGCCAGGGGATTGTTTTACAAAGTTAGGGACAAAGTTTGAGTCTAATTTTCGTATACTGTATATGAAAATATAAAAATTCACAGGCTAAATGTAAAAAGCTTTGATAAGTTGTATTGCTTCATTACCGATTGTTAAAAAGCGCAAATTTAACAGTTTAAGTATACCTATATATTTGCAATGACATATTTCATTCTGGGTTTGGGACATGTCAGAAGATTGTGTTTTAGGGGTATTAAAACGCTGTACATTTTAAATTTATGTTCAAAAACTTGTCACGATTCAAAACGTAAAATCTTCAATTGATTTTTAGAGTAAAAGATTAATTTTGAAGGGGGAAGTTATAACATTTCAAAGAATCAAACATTTACAAAACATCTTGTATATTAAATTTCTAATTTTCTTCTTTACACTGCTATTCTTTGCTTTCTAAATTATGTGAAAAAAGAAACTTTTAACTATTATAATCCCAGAAACGGCGAGATTATGCAAACTATTAAATGCAAAACCATGTTTGTTTCCATTTCTAATATGTCCAATAAAACTAGTTAAACTGCTCAAGACAAACTTTTTATGTCACTGTGCCACTTTGCTTTTTTGGCAGCTACATAATAAAGCAGATCTATTAAAGCTTTCAAATTTGTATTTTTTTTCTTTTTTTGAATAGAAAAGACAGTTTGCAAATCATACGACACGACTGATTATGTGAAGATTTCTTACGTAAATAAAGGGCGGTAGCAGCCTCTTCCTCTGTCTCCTCAACCATTTCAGTTTTTCCACATTTACGAAGTAAACTTCGAAAAAGTTTGGACGAGTAGCATAATTTAAATTTTAAATGTCTGAAGAGTTCCAGTGGAAATTTGAATGAGCCCCGAAAGTGTGTTGCAACATTTCCACGCAGTCAGCAACAGTTTATTGCACTTTTCTTGTGGTTCTTACTTAAATATGCAAACATCGCAAATGTACATAGCACAAAAATTTTCCAGCTGTCTGCAGTTGTTCTGGTAATGGGAAGTGGAAGTATATCTGTCTGGCTACAGCGAATTGACTGACGCCGGCCCGGGCGCTGCGGCTCCGCTGGCGAGGCGCCTGGCTTTTCTAAACGTTGAGAATTTCAACATTAAACGGGCTGTTCAATTCAAACACTACTGACCTAAAATTGGGTTTTCTTACTGCGCATCTAATTCTGGGGGATTTCGGGTTCTACAACCTCGCACAGATCATTGCCCACTTGCTGATATTTGCTGTTAGGGAGAATATTTTCCGTTCCTGGAACGCATGGAAGCCCTTCGCCGCACATCGCGGGGGAGCGTCCCAACTTCCTCGGTTGGCGCTGTCTCTGCGAATGCAAAGTAGCATGCTTATCACGCCAACCGTAATTCTCACGCTTACGCAACTCCGAATCGATTTCGATCGTAAAACTTTAATTAGGCGTTAATCTCTCGTCAAGACCTCATTAATTCTGAACCTTTTGGACGTGGTCGATGGCGGCGGAGGAGGCAGTGCGATGGCAAACATTGGATTAACTATCGCTTTCCGCGTCGGCGGTGTGGTGTGTGTATGCTTTCCCGACAGTAGGCCCTTCCATTTTCACAGTTTTCCTCGTCAGAGCTTTCTTCTCTGGTATTATTGCCGCTATCGGATGTAATTAATGCATAATCATTCCCTGGATTTCCCCTTCGCACCTTAAAAGAATAGACAGCCGTGCTGCAAAGTGGATTTCGCAGACTTTGAAGGGTTTCCATCAATCGTTCCCGTAAAGTTTTCATATTTTCATATACCCTGATACCTCATTTGACCTCTGCTCGAGTGAACGAATAAGTTTGGGTAAAAAACTCCCAGTTATGAAGGGCACTCGCCTTTCACTATCACTTCTTCTTCTGATTTTCTGAAAACTTCCTCAAAATTCACTTAAGGAGGAGAAATCATCTCTTCTTTCGCAGTGCTTGATGCTGATACAATCTTTCTTAATATTAATTGTAGTTGTACCTTTTTGTGTGAAATATGAAAAACCAACACGCCAACGGAAATCATAATTTCAAGGCAGACGGGTTCAAATATAGTCGGATGCTTAAGAAGTTCAATAACATCATAGAAATTCGCGAACGTGAAATATTTACTTTGTTTGTTTGGAATATTCAAATGGCAAATATTTGTATTTTACATATAATAAATTAAATAAACAAATAAATATCCATATGTATTAAAATATATTAATTTTTTATATACCATCGAGATGGAGGTATCTTCTGATGTTTTATTAAAATATTTTCTTGTTTTTGGTAAAACCGATGACTTTGTTTATCACTGCTCTTTATAAATGATGAACTCAATCCCAATACTTTAATATAATATCATTCCATAATCTCAGAGAAACGATGATAAAATGATGATAACGCAAATTGATTGATGGTCTGTGCATATTTTGGTTCAATAAGCACGTTAAATATTAAATTTACAAAGATCAATATTCTGCTATGAGATAACTATCTATAAAAAAGACAAAAAACTCATTTTTCATTGTGTCTCCATTTTATTTTGATTAAATACTTTTTTAATTGTATCTACTTGTGATTTATCGCCTCTTAAGTTTATATACGTAAAGTAAGTAAAATTAGTTTTGGTCGGGAAGAATTGTTTGGACCTCCAAACACTCAAAACGCTAGTTATATCGTGATTTTCAATACTTTTTAGGTCTTTGTGCATAATACGACATTAAATGTTATGAAATATCTTTTGGGCTTCTTATTGGATCTGTATACTATTCAATTATTTCAAATTATTTCAAAAAACTTTTTTCTAAAATTTTGTGCGGATTGGTTATAAAGACATACATAGGCAAAAATGTGCGAAAAAGAGTCATAGATAACAACCAAATTTCCTCTTTTTCGTCAGTCTAATAGTTGCTAAAAAATATAGTTTTTTCGTGTTAACATATAAGACAGCTCTTACTAATAAGATCAGCTTTTATAAGATCACTTATACGTTCCTCTATGTCCTACGTATTCATTCTCAGTTTTTCGGTTGACAATAAAAAAAAAAGCCCAAAATTGTAATACTAAAGTTACGCCTTGATGGGACACCCTGTGAAATTGTAAATTTAAAGGAAATCATTCATTCGTTCCTCATTTTCGAAAAAAATCGTTTGTCTGGGCTACAAAAATAAAAAAATAACATGATTTTTAATAGCGATAACAAAACACAATTTCCATAAAAATAAAAATGATCTAAAACTCGATATAAAACAAGGTTGCTAAAAACAACAAAGCCTACAAGCAGCAAATTCGGTATTTGATTTCCTTGTGGTAAAATAAAAATAACTGCAGTTATTTTTTGTTATTTTCCTTAATCTTCGAGGAAGTGGCTAATAAATCTGAAAATTATAAAGATAAGCTTGAAAAGAGTAATATCAATATGGCACAGAAAATGGAATAAAAAAATTATCGCTCAAGAAAAAGCAGCAGAGCAATTTAAAAATTTTGCGCAATTGATAAGGGGACCAAGTGTTTCAAGGCGAAATAAATCAGTCGTTGAGGCAAATAAAAACTAAGTTAGGGGCAGCACAGTGAAATTGGTGCTCTTTTTCTAAAATTTGTTTTCATTATTTTTAAGCTCTCCAAAACCATATTTAGTTAGGAAAATTTTTCAGGATTCCCTTCAAATTCAGTGAACTTTTTCAATTGGTCCGAAGAACACAAAACTTCGGGTCCAGACGCATCCGTCGCGCAGATTTAGCAGCATGAAACATTTTATCCGGTAAAAACTTGTATTGTTCCAACTCAGCGTCTGCCGGAACACTTTTCCTAAGTGAACACCTGCATTAATATTGTTTTGCGGCAGTGGAGCTTTATTTTTTGGAGCTCTGTTCAAATTTGAACATGCTCGTGAAATTCTAAAGGTAACAAGTTTTAGGTGCACCAGAGTGAATGATTCAACAGAGGTAGCTTGCCAGAATTTTAATCTGAAATCGATATATACTAGTTGGCCTCTTAGTATTTTCGTTGGTTTCGAAACTAGTATTGCCTATCGATATCATATGAGGTTAAGATAACCTGATTTTGCTAAGTTACCACTTAAACTGATTACATGGACAATCCATATCTTTGTTTTTCAAAAAAGCCCTTTATAATTCTGCCCTCACACAATTGCTCAGCCGACGTCGCAGATAACCCATTAAATGTCGTCAATTTCGGCCATCTGTTTTAATTTAATTGTAACGCGACATAAAAAGTAATTTCCCGAAATGAATTGCCATTGGGCGAAAATTTTCACCATACAAAAATTGCGCTGCTGCGATTCAAGCACTTGCTCGCTTTCAGTAAAAATAAACAGCTTTCTGCAAATATTGCTTCGTCCGCATTTCATCTCATTTGCAAAATTTTATACTTTTCGACAGAATAATACCTTTTTTTGGGGACATAAAACCGGGCCCGTAAAATACATATTCATTTTCAATTCTTTATCATTATATCTGCCTTTATACCCTGCTTTTTAAATCCGTCAACTTTCTGCCACCAGACTGCTTTGCATTTTAAGAGTTAATAAATCGCGTAACGATCTGTTTTCCGGATGTGTTGTTATTGTTGTGGAGCATCTGCATCAATATAAAGTCTCTTTCATAAAAATAAAAAAACAAAAATTGTTTAAGTAAATAAATTGCAGCACAACGTACTCTGACTCATAAAAACGCATACAAGTATAAAATGTATTCAAATTGCTTTATTTGAAGATGATGAGAAAATTCAAATCAAAATTTATGGATTACTGCACTGCGAAATATGTATTGTGACAAGTTCTCAATGCCAGTCGAAATGATTGACATTTTTTTCATTCTGATATTACTTGTCTGGCAGGACAAAAACAAAGAGCAGGGATTTACGGGGATGTCTAGGAGAGATAAATATTCGAGATTCGGAGTCTGGAAATATTAGGGTTTGACGTGTCGAGAAAGGAAATAGAAACAATTTTCCAAGACCTTCAAAAATTATTATGGCAGTTTCTTTTTTTCTAATTCTAATTCTTTTCCGATAGCCTTAACTTTCGCTCAAATCTTTGATACATTCTTCATAGCCTGAAGTAACTTATCAGCTTTAGTATTTTGTGGAAAATATCTTTGAAAAATTAAAATGGATCAATTGAAATAGGTTGTTATTTTTTCTTTCTGTGGTTGTGTCACAATTATCAAACCGATATTGAATTGAAATTAATTTCTACCTAATTATAATCCCTTTTCAATAATATTGAGAATAAATAATGCAATGGAGTTTTAAATTACCCTAAATTGTTGTTGTAATAAAGCTTGGAACTAATTACTGGAATAAATTATTTTTAATATGGAACATCCTTTATAATTTCACCACTGAGCCCGAGGCTTTAACTTTTCATTTTGCAGTTAGAAAAGAAACCATTACATCCTAATTGAATATCTGCAGTTCGAATTTTTGCATATTAGGTATACCTACGAGTATTATAATATTCTTTAGAACATGAACATTAGAAAGTACTGAAAAGTGTACAATTACTGTACGTGTACGTACCATTTTTTGGGAGTGTTCTAAAGAAGGAGGCAAAACTTGAGCAAGCGAAATATGATGAGGAAAAGCTACGGTAGCATTCCTGAATACTGTCGAATTTTGCACTTTTGGTTTACTTTGATTAATTTCGAGGTGCTCTTGTTCATAGACGGCGTAAAATAGAAATTTTAGTGAAATCCATGCACTAAGCATTTTAATGTTATTCAAATATTAAATAAATTACTAATGCAATCACAATTAATTTAATTTAAAATATGCCTAAAATGGTAACTGCGGTACTAAAAGCCAAGATAGTTGTAACAAAATATTGATCACCAAAGACTCCAAAAATAAATCTACAGATGTATGTTTTTAAAAAATTGAAAAGAATGTGTCTTATTTATTGATTTATGGCTAAAAATGAAGATTGCTTGCTATTATATGCCTTTTCATTCAGAAAATATGATTTTGGGCTATGGAACACAAATTAAGTTTTTGTTTCAAATTATTTAGAACAGCTAATAAAATAAGATAAATTTATTTAAATTTTATATAACGAGATAAGGATTTAAATTATAATTTCTGCATTGGTGACCCCAACACCGTTTCCCGGATTATAAGCAAACGATCTTCACAAAATCTTTAGAGTGCAAAACAATAAGGATAAATAATGACCCGCTATACTATTAAACGAGCTAATCTTGTATTATTATATGTAATGGCGATTTCGAAGGCGGCTCTTTCGAGTTTGATGAATTTTGCAGAATAGGAGTTTTGGGACGAGAAATCGCTCTAGAAAGTTTTGAATTTTAGACGGCGGCCGCGCAGGCGGTCTCTAAAATGTTGAACCTTTCATGATAATTGGTATATAGGAGTTTTCGGGACTGCTGATTCAAAATTCGTTGTCAAAAGTTATGAATTGCAAATGGCGGACAATCAAAACCTAACAATTTTGAGCACCTACTTCGTTACGTAAAATGGAATTTTTAAGAAATATCCTATATTAAGGAACAAAGTGTGAGTGAGGCGATGGAACTGCGCGAAGTGTTGGGTAGGGAAGGAACACGAAACGCTCGAGGGTTGGTTTGACTATGTTTAGTACAACTGTACCTACTTACGTTTTATGCTAATAAGTTTTCTGTTTAACTCTTCCGAGGAAAGCACCATCCTTTTACTAAAACAATCTAATAATAGCCATGGTAAACGCATAAGCCTAGGTTCGTATTACCAAAAATTTATCTCCTTGGAAAACACAGATCATACAACAAAAAAGCCTTGGCTATAATCTTGTTAATTTTAGTTTCATATGGAGTCTAAGTTCAGCGATAAAATAAAACAGAAGTCGCCATCATTAATGATATGTATAATAACAAGATATTGAGCACAGAAGCTTCATCGTCACCAATGCATGTAACGAATTCCAACACAAAACCGCATATTTCCACGGAAGATGTAAATAAGGTAATTTTCAATTGAAACTTTGCTGCAACGACGACGTCTTTTTGACCTGAACAAGTTGTTTCCATAAGGAAGTAGTAATGCATCGCGTGCATATCTTAGATTACTCGCGGGGCAATAATAATAAGATAATTGGGGCCTTAATTGGCCCGCGATCCACTAGTCGTTGTGAGGAGCCTTGAGAAAGATGTCACAACATTCGACAAATCAACGACCTGCGAGGGTGTGCCATTCGCGTCACAATCTAAATGCAAAGCAAACAGCAAAATGAAAAAATGTGAGGAGTACTGCGAGTAGCGGAGGAGTAGAATTACCTGTTTACAAACAGATGATAATTATTAAGACATTCAACACGTCTAACACCTTAAGACTCCCCGTGACAGTACCTTACCTATGCCCGCAGCTGTTTGCGCGCTGTTGACTACTGGGAATTTTTATCTTTTCGCCGAATCGACGATGCGAGTTGTGGCAAATATAAAATACTCTGTGGCATGTCGTGGCGAATCTTTAATTTGCAAAAGATGAGGAGCGCTTCAGGCTTTATCCGGGCTAGCTTAGACTGGACTTAAAATCCAGATCACCGGTGTTGTGCCGAGGGATTTTCCTTAATTGCATAATAGCACTTAATAGCACCCGGCACTCTTATAGCACGTAAACATCATAAAGCAATTTTCGTGCAATTGCCAAGACAATCTGATACGATGCGAGCACGCTGCAGTCTAGACTCATTTCCGCCGCTAGAATTGCACGTTTGATCTACTGCAAGATAACTCCAAACAAAAAGGTGCAATTATTGTTCTAATCGCGCCATAGATGGAGAGCCACTAGAAGGCAAAACAAGTCGAATTGGGAAAACGTGAGTTTATTTTGCTGAAATTGTTTTTCCCCATACCTGAAAATGTACACGAGAATCGACAAGGTAACCGAACTTGCAATAAAATAGGACGGCTCCTAACCCAGAGGCCAACGCAATCGTGTAAATTTCCCATTTAAGTTAAATTTGAAAATTGATAACAGCAAGAGTGCGACATTTCCCTAAAAAGGGTCAAGTAATCTGCCAGGCAGCCACAAATCACTCACTAAATTCCACGGCCCTACAGGAAGATATCCCGATGGAGTGGGTCTACCCAAAGAAAGACGGTGTTACTCTCGAGGCACTTTATGTCTAGTTTCACTTTGAACTTCCTTAAAGTTCCATTACTCTTGCAAGTGTCACATAAAACTTTGCGGGTATGCGGACAAGTTTTTGCGGACGACACAAGCATTCGTCCAATGCGGCGAACACTTTTTGGGAGTAGAAGACTAATGGAGCAGATATATCGGGATTATATAGCTTACCTCTGGAAGGCCGCCTATATATATTCCGGATAAGAGCGACTCGTTCGTTCTATTCCCTGCATTGAATCAGGATCACGGATGGATGAGATATCCTATTCTGAAGCATTTTGCTTCTATCCAAGGCCCAATTTTGTCACACATTAGGGGGATACAGCTCTTAGAGCTCCTAGACGTTTCCCAGGCCAATTTCCGAAATATTAACACGATTGAGGATAACAAGGTCTTTCTTGTGCTTTTAACAGTTTTCAAGGGAACAAAACAAGTATCATAACATTTTATTTATATTTTAGGTAACAAGGATAAGGCATTCAGCACGCCTTAGGTATTGCGAAAACTTCGTTTAATTATTTTACTCGTGTTGTGAGAATTTATTTTGAAATTGTTTTTTTTAACATATCTTGCGAAGTTGGCTAAAGTTGCGTTTGATAAAATCCTTTATTCATTCTAATAAATCCTTAATAACTTCTCTAACGCCAACGATTTACGAGAAAGTAGAAATGGCAAAGAATTTTAAAATTGTCATTTCTTTTCAAATTAGACTAAAGAAGAATGTTAGAACAAAGAGTCGACAGAAAGGAAATCTATATCTGGTTATCAATTTTAATAATGTCTAAGTGATACATACCACTATTGAGAAGAAACAAATAGTAATGTTTTTTCTTTATCCTCAGGACACACGATTTTAACTACAAATAAATGTGGATTTTTTTATATTCGTTTACCTAATTCAGTTTTAAGTTGTAAAACAACATAGGTTTGCTGGCTACACTTCAGTTGTCTTTTTCGCTCTTTTATAGTAAAACATAGTATGTTGTTATACTTATAGTAGTGGCTTGATAACCATGATCAGCTATTTTTTTAAAACGTCTTAATATTTAACCTAAAATCTTTATAATAATAATAATTTTTAATAATCGATTTTATTTTATATTTGCACATTTCAGAATGAATAAAACCAATTATTTCCATCAAAAAAGTTGTCTTTTATTGGTGGTCTCAGTAATTCGGCATAATCTGGTTTTTATTTGTCATCTGTTACAAACAACATTTTTGGTAATATTTTTGGTCAATGGTTTTGTTAATTTTAACTATTTAGCATTTTAACAATTAATATAATAATAATATGACTAATAAACGAAGTCATTTTTTTATGGAACCTGTCCTGGTGTTGCAACCAAAATGATGAGCTAATATACTTTTTTCAATATTTAGTTTTTACGGATCTTACCTTTTATGGACATACAAATGTATACCGTATTAGCTTTCATTGTTTCTGATATTATAATTATTATTTACTTTTCCAATACAATAGAAATTTGGAATGCTGCGAAATTTTAACTTTTGTTGTAACTAAAAATATTTTTGAGAAATGATTTTAAAGTTCATTGAACCATTATTTAATGAACCTGCCATAAATCTAAATAAAAGGCGTTGTTTAGTTGTATATAGTTAAACAAATCCACGACTAGATTAACGAGAATTTTAACTTTTTATGGACGAAATATTAACACGAGCAAAGATTCTTGACAACCTTGACCTATCTATAATCCTCTCATGAAAGCCTTGTTGAATATTCTTGTTGCGCACGAGTTAAAACAATAAAAACATGCGAAATATAATTTGTTATGGAATATCTTTTGAATCACAAAATTGGATTCTCTCAGAAAATATAAATTACTTAATGAAAAGGCACATTTTCAACACGGAGTCAATTTTTTCTAAACCCCTTTTAATAAGTTATTAACAATTTATTATAAGCTCTTAATATGTAATTAAATATAACAATTAAAAATACTTAAATGTAAACAAATAAATATTACGTACGTGGTACATGGTTACGTCTTTTCCAATGATTAGATTATGTTATTATGATAACAAAATGGTCAAGTACACTAGCAAACGAAAGAATTCGTTTAAATTATTATCAAATCTGTGATGCCTTTCACTATGACATTGAGGATTTTTCTGGGATTTGTTTTTATCAAATTTTATATTTTGTAAGTTTTATCAATAAAAGATCATAATTTTAAATGGTGAGAGACAAGATACACTGAAATTTTGTTGACTTCCGAAGAAAAAACTAACTAACTGGAAGAAAATACTCCTAAATAAATATTTTCTTTTATAATCTATATTTCCTTCAATGTAGTTAATGTGGCCCTTTGGTTTCATGATAATATAGAATATAAATAGGGTAGAACATATTTTATCAGTTTCAGTTGTTTCACAACTTTGGCCGGTAGAATTAAAATGGGACATATAAAACAATATCAAAAGTTGTTTTGAAAGTCGATCTTTTCGCAACTTTTGATAAGATTTTTGAATATATAATCCCAACTTAATCTCACAAATAAAACGTTCCGTGCTTTATCTCTTTCTTCTTAAGCTTATTAAACTTATCCAACGGTTCGTTCCATAAAATATTCGACTTTCGAATTAAATTTAATATTTCTATTCGTGCTAAAGCAGAAAAAATAATTTCTTCGCTCTTTTTTCTCCAGATATTTGTTTATAGGAATCATCAAAATGTTGATCAATTAAAAAAAAAACGCGTGGCTCATTATAAAATGCAGTGTGTTATGTTGTTATACCGATTTATTTTTAGCCAAAAAATCAGTTTCAATGAAAATAAAAGTAAACATACTCATATATGGCGATTTTTCTTATCAAAACGAAATCTATACATATATCTAGGATTTCTCAACGTCATGACTAATTTATATAATAGAAATATTACGGAAAACAAAGTATGGAGTTATCTGTATAGAATAACAAAAACAGCGACCTATTAAAAATCTAATTGCACAGTAAACTTTTAACCTCATTAGTTCATAATTCATATCAGTTTTCTTTGGAGTATATCTCTTTGATATATTCTGGAAAAGAAAGAAAGTGGCAAAGATCATTGGCACAATTTCTGTTTTAACAATAAACCATGAGATAAGAATTTTTAACGTATTCTTTTAAAATGTTTTCAATATACTCGTATCTGTTGGTTAAGGCATTTAAATTTAAATAAATTTCAGTTTTCCTATCTTGTTCTTGTTTCCCGTTTTCACTGTGACTTTAATTTCTGAATTGCTGATTTTGAATTTGCTCTCAAAATTTGAATTCTAGACAGATAGCGGCCTGTGAAATTCTAAAATTTACGCGATTTTTGTTGAAATAGGTGTATGTATTATATACACATGGAGATTTGCATCCTCACTCATTTCAAACCAACTATCAAAATTTACAAATTTATAAGTTTTAGTTATATATCCATATACATATATATATATGTATATATATAATTAAGTGTTCCAACATATATCAATGAATTCTTTGAGTGAATTGCAATCATTTTTTGTGAAGACCCCCTTTATCCTCAAAACTGCAATTGAAAATTTCATGTTTTTGAATAGAAGCGTATTAATAAAACTGCAACTTTTTCAATGATTTTACAAAATAATATTACGGAAGGTTTTGGAAGGAAGACACTTTCTAATGGTATCCCGCATTATATAAGTCGCTCATAAATGATGGAAATATGCTCAAATTTGCAACTTATAGTACATATAATGAAAAAAATCTTCCAAATTTTTCAAAAATATGTCCTGCAAAGTTCTTTTACACAAAAATAAAATTATTGATATATGTATCTAAAGATTTTCGAAAAATATTAGGTACCTATTGTATTTTACGTTAGTTTAGTTGTACCTAAATGAAAGAGCTTTGCTAATTGTCTCAATTTACAAGACAACGGTTTATAGCTGTGTTTTTTTTTTTTTTGATGATCTAATCTGGATCTGGTAATTCGCATTGAATTGAATTTTTTAAACTGTTAGCTTTAGCAAAATTTTTAAAATGTGTAAAAAGTCCATCAAATTGCATTAATTTTTGTACATATTGAATTTGAGATGTACCGCTAACTAAAAAAATTATTGAATATAATTTTTGATGTAAAAAGAGCATAAGTCAATACAATTTGATGCTCTTTTTACAAAATTAAAGAGTTTTGCTAAGAGTCTAGACGGATTTTTACAGATTGGATTTGAATCCTCGTTTGTATCTTTTTGAAGACTAAGACCCTTTTTATGTGCACAAGTTTGGCAGAGCTAAAGGCTGTGCTAAATTTGTACACATAAACGCTGATTAAAGTAGCAAAGCCGGCTGCTTTAGTTCTACTACTTTAGGTAGCGCTAAATTGATAGAGTTACGTAGCAAGCACATAAACAGGGCCTACATCAAAGGTAATAATAATAATTTTAACGGAAACATATTTTAAATGAGTTTTCGCATTTTACGCAAAGCCTGTAATAAAGCAATATGCACTGAAAGTAACCTGTACTCTGGCATATTTATTTAAGAAATGAGGATATGTATGATGAGACATTTTGGAGACTTATAGTTAAATATCTAATTAATCAAAGAATTGCATTGCAAAAACATCTAAATTACAATTCTTCAAATTTCAAAGGATCTAACTATTTTTTTAAATTAAATACTGTCCCAGAAAAAATCCGGCCGCTCTTTCCTATGCATTATGGCGTAACGATATCCCTTAAAGTATTTTTACCGTTAGCAACGCACAGCTTAGTATGTTGCGAAGGCGTTAGTGTGCAAATATTTTAACAATTACGATTTAATTCGCGATGAAGAGCAGTCAAGACAAAGTCAGAAAATTAATTCTGTCTGCTGCGACGGAAAATCCGGAAATGTCTCAACGAAATTTGGCAAAAAAGCTTAAAATTTCTAGAACAACTATTCAAAACGTATTGGCAAATTTTAAAAAACGTTGCACAATACAACGAAAGCCAGGTTCTGGAAGAAAAAAAGGTTGTATTGACAAAGTGATTGAGAGGAAGGTGAAGGACTTGTTTAGGAAAAATCCAAACACGTCGGTGAGAGATGTGGCGGACAAAATAGGAACTTCTAAGTCGACGGTGTACCGGATGAAGCAAAGGTTAAATTTAAAAACATTCAAAGTCCAAAAAGTACCAGATCGATCTGAAGAAAAGGAGGCAGAATGTCGAACGCGTGCACGCAAATTGTATGAAAATTTGCTTACAAAATTTTCTTGCTGTGTGATGGATGATGAAACGTACTGCAAGGGCGATTTTGGTCAGCTTCATGGTCAGGAGTATTATGTTTAAGCGATCTGAGGGGGTGTTCCAGCAAAGTTGAAGCTTCGTAGAACATCAAAATTCCCAGCAAAATATTTGGTTTGGCAAGCCATATGCACTTGCGGAAGGAAGTCTGCCTCTTTTATCAGCAAAGGTACAATAAATAGCGAAATTTATATCACAGAGTGTCTTAAAAAGCGGTTCCTGCCATTTATAAAATCCCATAATAAGCCCGTGCTCATCTAGCCTGACCTTGCAACATGTCACTACAGTAAAGATGCTGTAAAATTCTATGCCGACAATCACATAATGTTGTACTCAGAGAAGCGAACCCGCCCAACTGTCCGGAGCTTCGTCCAATAGAAAAATATTGGACACACATGAAAAGAAAGTTGAAGAAAACAAAAAAACGAGTAGCCAACATAAAAATTTTCAAAAAGAAATATATGGATGCAGCAAAATCCAACGATATATTAGCGGTCCAATCCTTAATGAAAGGCTTAAAACAAAAAGTAAAAAAATTTTATAAACAAGTTCAGATATAAATTTAATTTTACTGAAAATAAAAAATAAATGTTTTTTATTACGTTCTTTTAAAAATTGTAATTCAAAATAGTTTATCTGCGATATTTCTAACGATTTGTTTGATGGTCGAATTTTATCTGGGACAGTCTATTATTATTATTATTTGAGTGGATTCCTATACTTTGGCACATTACATAGTAGACTAGGTATCTCAACTCGTCTACTTTCTCTATATAATAAACATTAATTTCCCGCTTTACGTGCTTACTATGGGGGACTGCCTATGCAAAACTGAAGTTGCATGCTCCAAGTTAGCACTCTTTCTCTCTCCATGTATTTTCCGAATACAGAAAACGCATTCCGTGCAAAAATTAAAGCATTACCTTCATGTTATGATGCACTTTTTAATCATATTCGCTCATAAATCTTCCAGGTTACGCGGCCTGCATACACAGTGCCGCAATAAAACAAAGTGGCCTCGGTCTTCGCATTTCAGCACTCGCTTTTTGCATTGAAATTAAACTCATTGCGCCCAGAAATAAACGAACAAGAGAAACTACCGCGAGGAAGCCACATCGATTTTATTATATTCCTCCAGCCGAGCGTTCGACGGTATTGAAATCACACCGGCAAAGCGCCTTACAGCTTACAGTGCCACCCAAACATTTTTATGCCATGGGCAGAAAGACCGAGTTTCAGCGTACCGTCCTTTGAAAAAAATAAAATAAAAATGAAAGCATAAATGTTCGACAGTAAAGAGCTTATGGCTCCTCTCAAACTCGAAACCGGTGTAAGGCTATTTGTAATCGCTAGAGGACACAGACTGCCCAAATTATGCCGTAATTAGTCCCAATTATCCTGCATCCAAAGCGAAGTGGCCACAAAGTGCCCTTTGTTGAATCACCGACCGTACAAAATGAAACAAAATCGGTTAAACATTGATCGATGTGGAGCTCAAATAAAGCCCTAAGTGCCGGAGGAATTACCGCACAAATCACCTGACCTGGAATAGACAAGTCAACAAAGGATGCAACGACCCGGCCCACACCATCGAGGGCCCAACTTGTTCAAGGCGATTGAACGAGGACATTTAATCCGAATCCAAACACGGGCCGATTAGCCCTCTCCTTGCCGCTCCATCGCCGGTTCCAGCGACAGAAAGACATAGGAAAAGGGGCTTGGGGCGTGGTGTTGCGTTCCGATTCCAACTCCTAAAATTAATTAAATTATACGACCGGAGTAAGGCGTTCGATTGGTAAACGCATTGATCGACCAATCAGCGGCGTCTTCTACTTCCGTCGTCAAGAATTGAAGACTCTGGCTCCAGGTCGTCTGGCTGATCACTCTTGGAGCAAAAGACGCCAGTGGACAAGTCCATGCCATACATCGAGTGATTTAATTGCCCCTGTGTTGGCTGCGGGCTCTTATGAGTCTTTCTAATAATTTATGGATGTTTTTAATTTTCTCGGACATTTTTCTATCGCGACGAGCGATAATTCAGAAAAATTAACATTTATTGCAAGAAACTCTTGGTGCACCAAAAAAGTCTGACTGATCGATGGTAACTTACATTCGTTTTAACTGAAACCCGTTTAGAGGTAGGATTGCAGCAGCCTCGTTAAGTCATAACTGTGTTGGGAGATGAAGCACGAGCGTAACCAACTTTACACATTTCTTGTGTCCTAAAATCGAAAAGAGAAGTGATTTTCCATTTTGCATTATGGAGAATTCCGCACCGTAAAAGAGGTGTCGTTCAAAAGAGATCGAAATAAATTACTACCATCTAATCTATATATAATATACATAGTATTATCAACCCAAATATAAGAGATAAGAGTTTATTAAACAAAGATTCCAAACTGCCCGACTAGTTGCACTCATTAGTCATATTATAGTACTAAATTTCAAATTTACAACACGCGATCAGTGAACTATTGTCATTGTTTAAAAAATAAAAATAAAATGCTTTTATTAAAGTGGCGTGGTATCCTATCAATAATATTGAAAACCACTTTAAAGGAGCCAGCCTACCTTCTGATGGCTTCGAAATTCTACTTGCTTAAAAGCAGCATTTACCTCTTATTTTTTACAAACGTGAGACACACCAAACTATATCAAAATTATTCTCCCTAATAGCATTCAAATCAGTTTGAAGAGTACTTAGTACATTTTATGATATATTTTAAAGACTCATACTATGAAACAGTTTATCGTTTCCTAAGTCCCATCCCAGGTTCCTTTTAAAGTTCCTGCATTTGGAACGGATTTAAATAAAAATGTGCATTTTACAAGCGTTTTTAGCGAAAAGTATGACTTAGGGTACATATTTTGAAACTTGCAAATGGCAGTTAGGTGGTGGTTTTAAAACTGTACCACCTTTTATTTACCTTTTTATGCGTAGTGGGAATTTTTTAATTCACCTTGAAAAGTTAAGTTGTTTTAAAGTCCATGCTTATAGAGTTTGGTATAATAATAGGTGTTTTAGGTAAAACTTAATGTTTATATTAATTGTTAATCCTCGTAAAATATTTCGGTTTGTTTTTTCATAAATATGGATAATAACGAAGCGAATATGATCACTCACTCTATAGAGTTTATATAAGTACTGGTTAATGAGTTGTTTTCACGAAGCTTTAAGATGACATGATTTTATTTTTGGCTCGTAATATATTTTTTCATGGAATAGACAAGCCTTTAATATTTCCGATTTCCTTTTTAATGCAATTTTTTAAAAACCTTTATTTTGACATTACATACGGAATGTGAAACGTCCATTTCCACATCGTGCACGTTTAGGGGTAATGCTACCTTGTGAGCTCGAAATTATGGGTCATTTTCTCGAATTTATTTACGAAAGGCAAATTAAGTTATTGAATCAAATTTGTTTACACATGTTTGCACTTGTATTAAGATACTTAAACAATTTTTCTTATAATTATTTAAAAACAAAATGCGGACGCAGCAGTTCTCGCAAGAAAATCTCTTTTTTAAGGTCGTACCCCTACAATACAAGTCGCATTTTTGCATTTAAGAACAAAAAACCAAACAAATTCTTGAACTATTGTTCAATATCTAGTGAAGGGCATGCGGTTTTTTTGAAAATATTGATTAGAAAAAAATGACACCCATTTTAGGTAAATTTTTTTTATTAAAATCTGTCAAAAATCGACTGTAAAATTAGTTAAAGTCAATCATTAAAAAAAATCCTACGGAATGCTATATGAAGCTACCGTTGAAATTTGAAATCAATCGGTTAAGAATTGAAAGCCCTAGAGTTACGGCCAGCACGACAAACATATGTACTTTCGAGAAAAACGCGATTCAAGTTTTAAATAGTGAACTCGAGTGTGCTTAAATTACTCACACAACGGCGAGGAACTTCACTAGAAAAATTGAGCCATATAAAGAATTTCACCCACATAACTTGGACCATTCTTGAATAGTTAAGGGCATTTAAGACGATAAAAAAAATTTTATAAAATACCTTTACCTCTTAATCGAATTATTTTAGGTCAAAGGTAAGGCAAATCACTGTTGCGAATATATCGTTTTCTAATTGTTCTACGCAAATTCTAGTCATGGTCGTGCGTAAAATTTGAATATATGTATGTATAACCTTTTTATAAAGAATTTTCTAAGGTGTATTAGAAAGTTTTCTATAAAAAAGGTTATATGTATATACATATTTTACGCACGACCAGTGGTTTTCGAGAAAGCGAATACATTGTGCAGTTAATAAATTCTCGTCTTTATATATCGAAAACTATTGGTTGTGACTAAAATTTGTTAATTACCTTCTTTATAGAGAATACAAAATTTGTGTATCTAATGACTGAAATAAAGGCTTTAAAAAAACATATTTGCTAATATTTATATAAAAATAAAAGTCTTTAAATTTCTGGATTATTTTTAATTTTAAATCCATAAAATTTCATTTTCGAAGAATCTAATAAACGCACAATTAGTTAGGATTTTGTATCTTGAACAACATAATGCGATCAATGTAAGAACAAGAATATTTAAAACGACGTCTGGCTGACCTTCATTCAATTATTTAGAGTTCAGTGGTCTTTACGTTAAAAGCGATTAATAAATTCCATTACGATAAATGAATCAACGGAAAATTTAAAATTGTTGTCATTACCACCAAAAAATATTGGCTATTTTCGTTCACTTTCTTAAATCCTGCTTCAGCAAATCTGTGTAATGGAAAATTACAGGCGCCAAAGAAGCGTTCTTGATTATGACATAAATTTAAGTTATTCCAAGTTAACTTGAAACGTACGCAAATCCATAAAAACAAACACTGCAAATTGATCAATTAAGACTGAATCTGGCTGTGTAGAAATTGGAGGTTTAGTAGGAGATCGGTTGTTGGCCTACACTTGTCTTGGCGAAAACCGGTCCAAGGAGGCGATGTAATAAATAACCAATCAAAGTGCGCGAATGTGCGATGGTTATTACCCCACCACACATAACATGTGCTGCGTGAGCTTGCAGTTAGCCAGAGTTTCAGGTTGTCGAAAATTGCTCAACCAAAAATCCATAGTCTTTGCTCTGCTCTGCCTATTTCGTTTAACTGTTCAGAAATTACAAAAAAGTAAAATTCAAACCTTCGCAACGTTCTACAAATAAATTGAGGAATTTTTCGGCCAGTGAGTCATGGCAAAATGCTATATTTAGTAAATTATAAAAACAGGCAATTTTTGCTTTTAACCCATCTCGTTAAGCTGAATATGAGCTCTAAAACACGTTAAGCTTGACCTAGCCACGAGCAGATCTTTTTATTTTGTTTTTTATCGTTTTCGGTGGAGTGATTAACGTTACGCGAATCTTTTTTTTATCGCATTATATGAAGCAGTTTTGTAGGATTTTTGCGGGCCTAGCAGTAAATAAAATGTGATATTTAGGTAGGTCAAGGTGAGATCCGATCTTGTTTTTGTTTTACTAACTGATAACCGCTTAACCGACAAATGCTGTTTGCTCTTAGCTAAGTTAGCAAAGCTTTGCCGGAAGACAAGTTGTAATTTGGTACATTAGTCAGAAAACAGTTCGATTTATGCAGGTAAATAACACCAAATCTAAGTAGGGGGAACTAGGGAGACTTGACCCATAGGGAGACTTGACCCAAGGGCATTTTTTCCATGAAAGGGAAATTTGGGGGAAATTTGGCTGGCATCACTGATTGGCCAACCACCTTGCAGTGTTTTAGAAGGAACAACCATTAAAGAAACATCAGTAGCTTTGAAGCAGTTTGATGTTGATTGATTATGCAGATCAAAAGTAAATTCTGGTGGTTTGTGAACTTCTTGGAATTGAACCTCTAGTTCTGAGATATGTGAATTTCTGTGTAATACTTATTTTTTGTCTTTTCTTAAGCTAAATATTGGTATATAGTAGTTTGGTATATCTTTGATGTAAGTAACCAGAAGTTGAGGTTAAAGACAGCAATGCTAACTAGGGAGACTTGACCCGAGACTGCTAGGGAGACTTGACCTGTCAAGTCAAGGAGTCTTTTTCAACATGGTGTTATTTTTCTTTGTTGTTTTATTTACTAAATAACTAAAACATTTAATATTAGAAAAGGTTATACAAAATAAGTCACAAAATACTGCATTATATGTATATATAGAGAGCTTCCTCTTCCTTCTTCACTAAGCTCAATATTAATCTAAAATGGTGCATTATTTTATAAATGCTAAATGTTTTGACTAGGGTCTACCTAATTTTTAGGGTAAGTTTCTTTCTCAGTTATCATTCTTAAGCAAGGCCAAGTGCTACTCTAATCTCAAGCATAAAATTGTATTAATGTAAATGATTTAAATGGCCTGAAGTCAGTGATGTTTCTGAAGTGGACTTTGAACAAATTGAAACTCATCTCAGCCCCCCTGTTATAACAGTACAAAATGACAGGGTTACAAGTTTTGAACTTAACTATTGCTTTTCTGCTGAAGTGGAGTAGAATTATGTAACAATCTCTTTTGGTTCAGTATTTTAGAAAATACTGAAACAGTTTAACCATATAAAGTTAAGAAAACCAAAACTAAATCTAAAACACTTTGTCTAATACACGAAAAAGTTTTATGTTCATTAACAAAATTATACTAATTAAAACAAGATTACTTTCAAACCATAAAACATGTGTATTTCATCCAAATGCCGAAGAATCTCCTTACTTTAAAAGTTGGGTCAAGTCTCCCTTAGTGTTGGGTCAAGTCTCCCTAGACTTAGGGACACTTGACCCATTTGCAGACTTGACAAAGTATTTTATTTTGCACAACTTCCAGTCAGAATTTTGCTTTTATTTTTTACCATTATGTGTACAACAGTACAGACAATTTTTTTATGCCTTTTACAAATGTATAATATATATAGACAAATTACGAAAAATCAAAAACTGAAAATTGGGTCAAGTCTCCCTAGTTCCCCCTATGTATTATAATGATTTACTTATTTATTTATTAGTAATGAGACTTACAATGTCTGTTAATAACAAAAGAAACCAGTCATAATTACAACAAAAGTATTTCCGAACTAGCTGACCCGTACCCGGCGTTGCCCGGGCACAACTATCCCTATAATAAAGCTAAACTTTAATAAAAATATAACGTTGCCGATTTCAAATTTACTATCAAATTTTCGTTAATCAATCTGAAAATACCCTAAAAATTTCAAGAGGGACTTTTTTATATGTAAATAAAAAAAAAAGTATATAATAAGTTTCAAAATTTAATTATTTTTTTCCTTTAGAAAAATATTCTCTTGAAATGTTTAGGGAATTTTTAATATTGATTGAACGTAAATTATGTAAATACTTCAATCGGTTTAGCCGTTTTGAAAATTAGCCCGGGCAAACAGAAACAAAAAGAGTATGTCACTCCTGACAACCTCCTCTTCATATCTGTAAAGTTTCATCGAAATCGGTTCAGCCGTTTCGAAGATTAGCCCAGACAGACAGACAGTTACTTCAATTTTACTTATATGTACATATATGTATAAAAGATATATGTATGTACAAAAGATAAAAGAGTGTAAAAACAAAAAGTAAAATTAATTAAATGAAATACTTCATCAGCCGACCTTCAATTGAGAAACCGACACATTGATATTGATAATAACAGAATGTAAATTCAACAATCTAGCGATGGATTTTATGGACTCATGTAAACCATTGTTGGTACGGTGCTGAGAAATGCAAAGTAAGTTGCAATGCCTCAGGCCATGACGAGGAACAGAAATATTAAATAAAGATAATAATTGCGGAGTGTCACATTCGTTGGTTAAAATTTTGAAACCAAAGACAATTCTGGAAATTATGCCCCTATCTTCTAGCATTACCAAGCAAATTAATTTCAAGCGGTCCCTATAAGGTGGGAGGGAGAGGAAATCAGCACAGGGAAGACCGCTAAAAACAAAACACAGCAAAGAAAAGAAATAAAAAAAGTCTAGTAATATACGGGTTATTGAATTCCTTAGACCATCTTTTGATGAAGTCAAGTATTGAGCTTATTAATATGATCGTCAAAGCCTACTGATTTATGATAGATATATGTATGTACTTATTAAATTGCATTTATTTAATCAGTCGTTTTCATAATTTGCTGAAAAATAAGTATAGTAGCGGTTAATATTTGATGGTTTAATAATTGATATATGTAAAATGAAAAATACATCGTATATCATAAGTTAGTTTTAGAATAAAAAAAAAGCAAACTTCAAGGATGGTCGGCACCGATGGAGCAACTTGGAGCTCAAGAAAAGTTGGTGATTTCGTATGTGTAAAAATAAGATAATCAGAAAGAGATTTAATCTTTATTACGTACACAAGAACATTTAAGCTGAACTGAACTTGCACCGAAGATTTTCATGGACGATAATTTAAGTTGTTTTTATAGAAAGTTCCGCAATTTATTTGTATGAATGCTAAAGTATAAAAAATAAAATAATATTTCGAATGTTAACAAAGATGAGATAATCTCAAGTTAATGATCTCAGCACAGTACTGCATTATATACTTGAATGTAAGGTAACTGGTTGACTCAAATGCAAATCCATATCATTTTATTTGAATTGGCATCAAAAAATGATTGCATATGGGAAGCCAATTTTGCGAACATTTCTACAATCGTCGATCTTCCCGGAAAATTGTTGTTAAACAGTCTGGGCTTTCTAGTTTTCGAAAATGCAACTTATTTATTATTAAGTACTACTACAATAAAAACCAAATATCGTAAAGCTCATGCTTAATACCATGCTTAATACCATGTGCAAATATAATAGAATTATTATTATAACACATAATTATAATCTAAAAAGTCTTAAATGATTCGATAAATCACATATGCTGGTACAGTTCTCCGTAGTCTGAATCATGAATCTAGCAGGATAAAAGTCCAACTCTCTAATGCTCAACATAACATAAATACTACCTTAATATGATCCTGACTAGTTGTGTCAGTTTTGTACGTACGGGCATAGACAAATAAATATAAAGATGGCCCGCTTCGAACAACCGAAGTGTGACCGAAGATTTCTGATGCCTCCACAGCGATGCCTCCACCATGCGTTGCTGCGCCAGCCAGCAACGCAGAGAAGTTCGGGCGCGCAATGTTATTGTTATGGGCTCATGCGTCGCGGTGTTCCGAATATGCGTCGGGGTGCCTTTGGCTGCCGGCGTCGGCACTCAGCTAATAAAATTCTAGGAAAGGACGTGAGAACCCCGAACTCGGAATAATTAATTTATATTTAGACCTATAAAATGACCAATTTTTTTCGGAATTCAAACAATTATTGCATTTAGATTCTTCCAAATGAAATTCTGCTCCAGAGGATGTTGGCTCTAAATATTTTAATTCTTCAAAAGTAAGTTCTTGGGGATCTCACTTTTTACATGAATACGACTTTCCCCCAAAATTGACATTTATATTGCCATAAACCTGATTACTTTGAAGCGAGTCAGTCAAATTAAGTGAAGGTACCACCTTATTTTTAAGCCGCTTTTTACCTATATCATCGTCAAGGAAATGATTAGAACAAACATAGGACCTTTTAGTGCTTGGGTGTTCTTGTAAACCACAAGCTACTTTCCACTTTTCGTACAGTTCCGTATTTTCATTAGGAAATTTGAAAAATTTCAAATCGGGATTATTGCGTTTCGATTGCTCACAGGAAGGAACAACGCAACTCACTCCCCAAATTTTCTTGCGACTACTCATCATGCAATAATACAGAAAAAAAAATTAATTGAAATAAAATAAAATTCAAGTATACTTTTTAAAGCTAATGTAAAAAAATCCTTCAATATAAAAAACTCTTAGGTATATATGTATGTATACCTAAAGGAATAAGAGTCAAACAGCAAAATTCAAATCGTCGAAATACCAATCCTTTTAAATTCAACCTTCTTCAGCAACAAACAGGCATGAAGTGAATTAAAATCCTCCTGACTTCTGCTTCGAAGTTCTGATTCCGAGTTCGGGGTTCTCACGTCCTTTCCTAGAATTTTATTAGCTGAGTGCCGATGCCGGCAGCCAAAGGCACCCCGACGCATATTCGGAACACCGCGACGCATGAGCCCATAACAATAACATTGCGCGCCCGAACTTCTCTGCGTTGCTGGCTGGCGCAGCAACGCATGGTGGAGGCATCGCTGTGGAGGCATCAGAAATTTTCGGTCACACTTCGGTTGTTCGAAGCGGGCCATCTTTATATTTATTTGTCTATGGTACGGGTCATCATTAGTTTAAAAAATAATAACAACAACTTCTACATTGATCGGTTGATATATTGTTGAAGATAAGTGTCTCTACTTTGTTTTCCTATTTCTCGTTAGAGTTACACCAGTATACTTCCCCTCGAAGCATCTTGTGAAATTTTATTCAACTTTTGATTTATAGCTATTTGAGTACACATTTATAGTTTTTCATTAGCTTTTTCACTGACAAAGTCTGAAAGTTACTCATAAAGGTAAAATTAAGAGGCTAAAAAATGACAATATATTATTTCCGAAAATGATCAATAATGTAAATAAATATTGTTTTCAAGAATGTCGAATTTATTTTTGAAGTCATTTTATATTTAAAAATATAAACATTGCAATAGTGAAAAGATATTGCAATTTTTGATTACATATGAAAAGAACACTTTGTGTACAAATTCCAATATCTTATTTTTTAGCTTTCAATTTTTCTTGTTTAGTTGGACTTCAATTTTTTTGCGTTTTGTCGGCTATTATCTTACAATATGCTTGCTGTTTTAAATTAAGAAAGCCATTTGCTTCGACTGGGGGCAACAATTGTAATTTTTATTTATACCAATCTCATTCATTGAGAAGCCTTACTGCTTAAAAACATTCCATAAAATAAAATGTTCCTTCACGAGCCGCTTTTGTTATATCTTTCCCTTTATTTTCTCGCCTCGATATAGCCCTGAAGGTCTTGTAATATTCAAAAGCGCTCATGGCTCCTCAAACAAGTGAGGCGTGGAAAACTCGTAAATTGTTTACGCTGTTGTCTTCTTAACCTGAAGACATTTATGCAGATCTTTAAGAAGCGGTTCGCATACGGATATAATACGCATATAAATTATTTTGTTTACAGCAAATTTTCTGTGCGCCTCCGATCACAATGGGTGGGCAAATAAACATGTGGAAGAAAAAGAAACCCTATCTATCCCACATGGTGACGTGTTGCACGTTGATCAGCAATTAAACGCGCGCAAAATTCCAAGTATGATTGTTTCGCACTTTAAGTACTGGGGCTGTCTCAGCTGTGAAAACATAATTACCTTACGCCCCACCTGCTCCGTCGTTATCCGGCCAGGGGCGCTTGCATATAATCATAATCAGCTTGCCCCAATAGGAAGGATTTTCTCGGAAGAAGGTGCACTGCACGCCGTGTGGTGGCTCGGGTCACATGTGCTTTCATAATATTTCATGGTACTCAGAGTAACCGCGGCATGCGTGACTAGTGCCGGTACCAGTTAATAATGTAATGAAGGTACGAAATCGATATGTTTCCTTACGTTTTCCCAAAATCTACGGGCCTGAAACTACTATAAGAAAATTCGCAAGGAAATGAATCACTTTGATAGATGGTCGGGCACGTGCTCGCCTTCAAGCACACCCTGTTAATGTACCTACTCTAAGACGATTGCACGCAAGCAAGTTGTGATTACGGTGTACAAAGAATTCTTAACCTGCGACGACACGCGGCCGTATCTTAAAATAATTTAAATATTTAGTTGTGTTCACAGGTTATCGCAAATTATTCTAGATATCGGTCGTGTTGCAAATATTTACTAAAAAAGCAACTCTATGGACTATGAGTCTTGCGGAAATATTGTGACGTAGAGCATAAACAAATGATTTCGTTTTTTAATGAGACAACATTTATGTTCCATATGGCCGACAGGTTTTAGCTATAAGCGTGCTGTCTACTTAAATATCTACCGCAAGGGAGTTTTATTGCTGCTAATTGATTTTGATTGCATATTAATCATTTATTCACTGATAGTGTCCACAATTAGTTCCGTTTTAATTGCGGTCTGTATGCTTCTTAATTAGCATTTTCATTATTTATTTCAAATTGTGTACAGCGTAGGCGGTATCAGAGGTTTGGGATTTGTTTATTTTTAGCTAAAACGGATAAAAAATGTAAACCTCTGCTTATTTCTAATTGTAGGAATATATTAAGCCTTAGACCGTTTCATATATCTATGTTAACAATACCGTGTTAACCTATGTATGCATTCAAATTTTGGTATTGAATACTATGTATTTTGCCTATATTCAGAAATGGCAAATATTTTAGAATAATCGATTAATTGGTCATTTGATTAAACACGGCGCGATCGTCAATTAATCAAAAGGGAAAATGTCATAATCATATGATTTTATCACATTAATCAAATCAAATTAATCGATTATTGCACACATTTGATTAATCGGTAGTTTTCTTCATAGACTTAAAAATCAAATCAAGTTTAACCCTTATTTGCCACACCGGTGTACCAGATGTCCCACTTATTTATTTATAACTTTTTAGCAAAAATAGTCTGTTTTTAATTTATCCCTCTTATTCAGCATTATATTTTTTCAAAAAGATCTACTTATAGAGCACTGTTTGAAAAATGCCTGGCATTTTTCTCAAATTAAAATAATAGGGGTACCAGGCAACCCCAGTGTGGCAGACACATATGTGACTCTACGAAAGGTGTAGCAAATATGGGTTAAGAGTCTAAAAAGAAATAACACAATAATTTAATTTTATATTTTCTATTTTTGTTAATAAAAACCCATCTTACTAAATGCTATAAATTTTATACTTTGAAATCTACTGACATTAATTAATTAATTAATTCATTCTATTCAAGTCAACTAAGTAGTAGTAAACGAGTTAGTCAAATTTAAATTATACAGTTTTAAAAATAACTAGTATTATAAGAACTTAAAAATAAATAACTCGCTGAACTGAAATTTTAGGCAAAATTGAGTGTATTTCTTTCTTATTTATACTCGTTATGTACATATGTATACGATGTGCAATTTTAATCAAAATCATTTTATCATACATATTTTAACGAAGGCAAACAATTTTCCTAAAACCATCACCTTTCCCTTATTATTTTACACTTGATAAGTTTGTTTCGTGGTTGTTAATTACATAATAGACAAAAAAAGTTAAAAGTTTAGTATGTATATTTACCGACACTGTCCTAAACAGCATATTAAAGCAAGGACAAAATAAATCAAAATAAATCAAAAAAAAAAAAAAAAAAAAAAAAGATTCAATAATATTTGGAATAAAAGATTTAATTTTTTTTCAGCTAAATAAAGGTTATAAATTGGGTAATAACGATTATGAGGTAATATTTGTTTTTCGATCGCTCGATAACGATTACGAACTAATTTTTATTTTCGATCGCCCGATAACGATTATCAAGTAATTAGGGTTCCGTAGAAAAACAAAGAACTCTTATAGCTCCGCCATGTCCGTCTATCCATCCGTATGTAACAGTCATTTTATTCGGAGTCTATTAAGACTATAGCGCTAAACTTTGGTACACGTATAGATAATTATACACGTTACAAAGATATGTATTAACATTTTGGAAAAAAAAAGTTAAGGCTACCTCCCCTACATGAAAAGTGGGGGCGGAAAGAAAATGTTTACTTACCTCATCGGGTATCTTTGAAAAGGAAATATAAAATCATTATTAGGTTTCTTAAACCGGTTTTCAAAATTATGCCTCGGTTTTGAAATATTCGACTCCAAAGTAGTTATTTTCGAATAGTTTGTGTCGTCTAAGATCTCACCCTGAACGTAATTTCGCAAAAATCTGAAAAAATCTAAAATATTAGCACATAGACTGAAATTACTTTTAAAAATAACACGACTTACTAGAGTCAAATGCATAGTGTACTAGTGTACAAGATAGTGCCGATTTAGGTAAGCTTATTTGGACTCAAATAACTATTCGTGAAAAAACCTAAAAATTATATACACGCGTGCTCTGAATGTTTATGCACAAACGGATATGTGTATGTATGTATGTGTGCATTTTTGTACCTATTTATGTATGAATATCATAGTGTTTTAATGCTGAGCCCAATTGTAAGACCATCTTTGAATCTATTTTATTCTTTGTGGTACCAGCTACGGAACCCTACACCTATGTAAGTGTAGCCCGACATGCTCTTAACAGCTTTTTTATTTTTCGATCACCCGATAATGATTAAGAATTCATTTTGATAATAGTTATTTTTTTGTAAGTTATATTTTTTTTATCATAATCATTATAGTTCCTGCATTAAACACACTATCCATTAAACTTTTATTGGAAAATTTAATGCCTAGAAGACTCCTTGAAAGCAAGTGTAAGAATTACTTTAATGCTTTTGGGAATTTATTTTATTTTTTAATGTTCGTTCGGTTTTTTCCAATTTAAATTGCAAATTTTCCAACAATGAATCAGCGAATTTTTAGAAAACAACTTACAGCAGATTTGTTTCCAAGCTATGTGTACACAAGTGGTTATAAAATGTTCCTTCAAATAAAAATTTCAGCGAATTATTTGGAAATTTATGAAGTATGTAGGGGTTTTTCAAAAAGAATAAAATCTACATATATATTGGATATAAATGTTAAAAAAATTACTATATTTTGTACTAGATGGAGGGTAATAAAAATATTCGAGTTTGGTGTTTTTCTTTTTGAGAAAAATACTCCGATCTTTTTTATGGATTTATTTTTATTTTACTTGCTCGACGTTTCGGGTCCTATTGCGAATCTCTTCATCAGGAGCTTTTTTATAAAAATTTGTTTTATATATATATTTTTTTTTTTCCTGATGAAGGGTTTCGCAATAGGACCCGAAACTTCGAGCAAGTAAAATAAAAATAAATCCATAAAAAAGATCGGAGTATTTTCCTCAAAAAGAAAAACACCAAACTCGAAGATTTCTTGCCCGATCATAAAGAACAAAATTAATAAATAAAAATATTGAAACTAAACCTTTTCTACCAATTTTCATCAGTCAGTTACAAATTCATAATTTTATATGATGAGTTACGAATATTTTGATGTTCTCAAAGGCGTTGCACAATACAAAATGTTGTTTTCCAAATAGAATAAGGTCAGGTCAATTTTCAAAAGCTTTGATGCACTCCATGTAATCAAGGGATATGCAGATGTCATAGATTTTGTTTTGTTGTGTTAATAAAAAACAATAACACGGAAATCGCCTCAGTTTTTGGCCTTGCGACTTCAAAACTAGCAACCTAAAGCGTAATGATGATTAACAATTCTCTGTGCATATTTGACCAAAGAATACAAATATACGTGTATTGAAAGTACTGAAGCACAAAATGAACCCCTGGTGACATCAGCTAATTCGATGCAAAAAATATGCTAAAAGACTATCAATAGTTGAAAGGCGTGAAAATGATTCATATGAAAACATTTCACGGTTTATTCCCAGAACAAACCTAAAACATTTCCGTTTAATTTTAATTCAAATTGAACATAAAGCAGAGAGTTAAACAAATGCATTTTTTGTGAAATTCTGTTCGCGCTTTCCGTCAATACTACAAAATTACCAAATCGAATTGATTATATGAGTTGGTGCGGTGAAATAACAATAAAAGGCGTGACAATGCTGCCGAACTTATGTAATTAGCTAGGTGATGTTAATTGTCTGATCATGCTGATTTACTAATGAGCTGAAGTAAATCTATTCAGTATTAATCATCACTAATTAAAATTTTGTTGGCCAGGTTTCAATTATAATTTATTAAGCCGTCCAAGTACATTTAACTATTGCGCGCTATTTTTTTCTACCTATTTACTGCCGTGCATCTAGATTAAGTAATCATTTTAAATAACTAAATAATTTTTTATTTGCATAAATTGTGGGGGATTTCTTTTGCATACATTTCTTACGTGAGAGATTTACGATGTTGATGATGCGAGATTATTCACCTGCTGCGCGGGTTGCAGCACGGCACAGCTGCAAATTTTATTTAATCTTCCAAAAAACAAATAATGTGTATAAATAAATTCAAAAACCGCAAAAATTCTATTAGAGGAAAGTAAAAATAATTAAATGTGATTTAATTACCTACCTATACTTAGCATTTATTATACTGATTTTGATTTCATTATTTTACACACAGAATAAAATAACAACATCAAAACTGGGAAAATCATTTTTGTTTGTTCACATATTTCTTATTGTTTGATTGTTGACCATGAAATTATTTCTGGTTTCACTATAATAGAAAAGCTAAAATAAATATAGCATTTGAATGACGAATGCGGAAAATTATTTTTTTAATCAGAAGCTATAATTAAAGTGTTCGAACAGATTAATAATTTGATCACGTAATTTAATTTAAGTAAGTATTTAAGAGAAAAATTGTTTATTTTTGTTTTACTATATACATATATTTTTGGCGATACTTCCATTTAAATAAATGTTTGTATTAAACGCGTCTACTTTTTTAAAAGCTTTTATTTAACTTGCAATGTATGTATGTATGTAACTATGTTTGTTCGGGTGGAATCTTGCAACTCAATTTTGAAGCAGATATCTTCAACCGATTGAGCTGAAATTTTGTATACACGTTTAGTTTGGATGACAATGCATGGCGGACTTATAAAGATGGCGGACTAAGTTTTTTATGCTTTCCTACAATATGGGTATAAAATGAAAGGACTTGCTGAGAATACGAATGCGAGTTAAAAAAAAAAATAAGATGGTGATCATAAACTCCGTTGCTCCAATCCGTCTGAAATTATGGTGTACTGGGGTTTTTGGAGTCCTCGATTATGATATTTAGGTCGAATTCCGTCCGTATAGACTTCGGTAAAGACGGTGTTCATCTCATTCAACCCAAGACTGTGCAATTTCCAGCAAAATATGGTTACGGCACTGCAGAACGAAGAATGCTGCCAATTATATTATGTTGGGCTTGCACAGTACACAAAATGCAGGGTAGTACTGTCGACCATGCCGTTGTATACTTAGGCTCGAAGCTCTTTGCTGCTGGTCAAGCATACGTGGCCTTAAGTAGGGTAAAATCAGTAGAGGGGTCTCCTTATTGAAGAGCTAGACTATTCAAAATTAACCGGCAAACGACCTTGCAACAATGATGCGTTGAATGAGATGAACAGACTGAAAAACCTGTCCAGCGATAACTAAAAAGTAAAAAATAAATTAAAAGTAAAAAAACTTTTTTAAAAACAAGCTTTTATTTAAATGCGCTAAAAAGAATAAAATAAACTTTTCCTTTAAAACTTTTACTATCAACTTATAACGTCATTACACAATTCATATGATATAAAAGCTTGTCGCGAGATTTACCTGTGTGATAAACAAGTAAATTAAATAACTTGATCTGATTGATTTTAATTTTTAAAATTTTCAAACTAAGTAAATACGAGTACTTAAATCTCGCGACAAGCTTTTATATCATATAAATTGGGTAACGACGTTATAAGTTGATAGTAAAAGTTTTAAAGGAAAAGTTTATTTTATTGTTTTTAGCGCATTTAAATAAAAGCTTGTTTTTAAAAAAGTTTTTTTACTTTTAATTTATTTCGGTAAGTTTTTTAAAGGTTAGATGTTTTCGGTGGATGGAAATATTTACTTAAGTTTCAGCTAAATTTGTATTACTTTTCAATACCTTAGTCGTTTCGATTAAGCATCCATGTACATTAGCAATTTTTTACGCATTGGCCACATATTTGTCTACAGCATCACAGCTCTTTTATGAAGGTTATTCGAGACGCTAATTTTAAAAAATAGCACTAAATAGTTGAAATGTGTTGATCATATAGACACTTGGTGGTACTATAAATTATTATATGACGTAATAAAATTGTAGTACTCACGTCATTTTTTGCTAGCAAACATGAGGCTTTAAAACAACTAATGAAAAGCATTAATGAAATTTAAAGCTCAGGCATTTCTTGTGGCATTTTTCTGCATTTTTTGATTTCCCAAATTTGCCACAATTGATCAGACCTGCTTGTTCGATTGATTGATTTTTCTCGTGGCGATTTCAGAATTAGTCTCCTACTTATTTGTTAAAATTAACTATAACTATTATAATAAAGCTAACGTTCAAATACACAATTTTATTTTTGCAAATAAAGTGAATTAATAAAAATCTTCAAAAACTCACATTTTCAACGTATTTTTAATTCGTAAATAGAAAAAAGAAATGGTTTTTACAAGGTGCTCTAAACCCGTCTTTCAGGATTATTATTTTCAAAGGCAAATAATGAGTAAAGAAATATATGTATTTGAAAAATTACTATAAGTACCTATTTATAAAAACTATAAATATTTATACATATTTATAAACACACACAGAACATTCATTATACTCGTATGTATTATATAATATTATTATAAAAATACATTTATTAAAGGTTTAAAACTATTAATAACTAGCTTCCCTACTTCTAGCGTTGCCCAGTCTACGTGTAATTTAAATAATATAAATGTAATAATTCTTGAGCTTTCGAATATTATAAATATATATTTAAGTTGACATTTTTAAATAACAATTTTGAAATCCGTCATTTTGTCCATATTTCAGGTAAACATGAGTTTTTCCAGCGCCCTCAAGATTAGATACATATATGTACATATGTATACGCATATTTTGATCGCAATCAGACACAAGCAGATTTTCAATCTTACACATATACAGGGTGTTCGGATTCTATGTAGGAAATGCTATACCAATCGATTCCTTGGGATGTTCTGAGCAAACTTTTGTTCTCTATCTATTGTTGTTTAATTCAAGCACCGATATCTCCATCATTTATGAGTGAATGGTGTCATATACCTTAAATAATGTATTGTTACCACAAAATCCGATTTATTTTTGACATACTCCCTGTTTCAGCTGGATATCATACGAATCCTTCAACAGATTGTTTAAGAGCTTAAAATTTGGATTTTATTGAAATTGAATAAAAAGGCAGGATATTTAATTTATGTATGGATATGTTTTATTTGTATTTGAAATACAATCAGTAAAAATGTAATTAAAAAATATTGTAGGAGATAAAGAGGACCAAATTAATATCATAAAATAATTGCTGAGAAAATAAATGAAAAAATATGCCTTCAAAAAGCTCAATCGGCTTAGTAGTTTTTAAGATACCGACGGTACCAGTTGTAAAGTTTGGTATTTTTGAAAAATTGTTTCACTCATAAGAATAAAAGGGAAAAACCGATGCTTCCAAATTTTTAAATGGGAGTACCATAAATAAGTTTGCTGCAGTGGAAAAAAGTTGAATTTCTCGCACTGTTTGCCACGGCAAAAATTGTTGAAGTGAACTTTTTTCTCATCCACCCCCACCACAAGAATTTAAGCTACGCTTATATTTAGCTTATAACTAGTAACTATCTATTCAAAAACTGACAGTATAATTTTAAATGTCAGGATGTAGTTGAAAACACATTTAAAACATTAAATAAAGTTTTACAGTATTTTCCCTTGTTGCCGACTGCACGTCAGTCACATTGAAATTATAAAATCATCACCAAAAGCTATCTCCTAATTCCGGACATTAATCTCTGTCGAGTCTCAACAGAAAGTTAATTTATTTTATTTTTCCGACCTTTCCAGATTTGGATCGAGCAGCAGTCAAGCATCACAGAGCAGCGGCGACATCTGCAGGATATGCCACTGTGAAAGCGACCCCCAAAACCCACTTCTGACACCATGTTACTGCTCAGGAACCCTCAAGTACGTGCATCAGGCATGTCTCCAGCAATGGCTGACGGCGTCCGCGACAAATGCCTGCGAACTATGTAAATTCCCTTTCATAATGCACACGAAGATAAAGCCATTCAACGAGGTCAGTATGGCTGCATCGAGGCTGCATAACTCCTTAAATTCTCACCGGCGAATCTCAAATTTCAGTGGAGGAGCCTCGAAATGTCCGGGGTGGAAAGAAGAAGACTGTGCTGTGCGGTGCTCTTCCATTGTGCAGCTGCCCTCTGTGTTATTTGGTCCCTCTGCGTTCTTATAGAACGGGCTGCAGAAGAAGTCAAACGAGGCCTAATCGGTGGGTAACAAGTTTTGCGGTTCCCTACTTGACTTTAATCGCTTTTATCGGCTGCTCAGGTTGGCCCTTCTGGACAAAACTAGCTGTAGTCACGGTAGGCCTGACGGGGGGAGTCGTCTTTATGTACATACAGTGCAGACAGTATCTGCATCTATGCCACAGGTGGAGAGCACGGAACAGGTACGTTTTCATTTCATTCCGTTTTGTTTAAGTGCGCTATGCAGCATTAGAGGTACTTTTTCAAATTCTGAGGCTCTTGGCTCAGTAGACGGCCTATTCTGGTTAAGCACATACTTAGTTTTGGTAGAATGAAACAATATGAGGTTGGATTTAAAATAAAAACAAAAAACTGAGCGCAGAACCTGGAACCTGTGCGGCTCTTCATAAGCTTTTGTATGCAATATGGGGATGAAATGTATGCCTTATCCAGACAGTGCAGATCAAAAATCAAAAGACTTCATTGTATGGCAAAAATGGGGTTATCTATTGAACGAGAACGCCGGCGGAAAAAAAGAAAATTCTGAATAGGTTCAAGTAAGTTTTGTTTTAATATTCGAATCTTTTTTTTTTTAATTGAAGATAGGCAACTTTCCGTGAGTGAGAAATTGCTAGAGATGAAAGTACTAGAAGTTTATCTAGCCTCTTTAAACACCAGACCAAAAACGAGATTGAATATTACGTTGCAATAGCTGAGGTACTCCGATTTGAAAAGTATAAAGAATTAAAGGAAGGTTGCGATATTTGGACGCTTACTGGTAATTTGGCGCCCACTATATTTTTCACGCAGATGATGATACAAATATGTTGCATGCTCATTTCTGAAGAATTTGTATATAACAACGTGAAAACGATTTAAATTATGTTAAAAATGTCATATGAAGTAAACGGAATTAAAATTCTAAAAAAAACGTATACAGGGTGTTTTGCTAAGGTTTGATCAGAGGTATGGCATTCGATTCTATATGGTCTCTTGATCAACGTTTGTTCGGAGATTCCCCTAAAATCGGTCCCTCACTACTAAAATCGCAATTGAAAATTTGGACGGGGTGAATCTAGAAAATGCTTTATCATTCCTTCAAATACATCGTAGGATATTGATTAAGAACGTGTTAGAAAGCTGAGCCTTCAAGCTTATTAAGGATACCTCTGACGATCCAATCCGTCAACAAACAAGCAAGAGAGGGCCGCGCCAAACAAACTTCGAAAATGGCAATTTCAATGCTCAAAATTCAAATTTGGCCCTTTGTTCTGCTGATTTTTTATATGAAAAGATCAAAATGTTGTCTTTGGCCTTTCTCAGAAACAAAACCGCACTTGAATCCGATGTCGCGTTCTGAAGTTATTCGTACTATAGTGGTTCGGCACCATAGACTAGGTGGGTCGTTGGAGCTTCGACCTACATACATAGTTGTGTTGGGTGAACTACAGGATTATGCAAATACTCAACATGAATTTCTCATTTTTATTCTGAAATTCGATGCGTGAGGTTGGTTTAGCAGATTTCATGGGAATTGGGAGTTGCTTTCTACACCTGGTGCATGGTGCTGAACCACTTTAGTAGGAATAAATTCAGAACGCGACGTCGGATTCGAGTACGGTTAACCCTGTTCAGACCTGAGGAAACACCCTGTACACATACATATTTTGATTAATTTAATTTAAGTTTATAAACTTAACCCTAAAAAAATCAAAAACCCTCGAAAGTATAAAACAACAGTCACTTTGAAATTTTCCGTCGCCATTATCATAATAATATATAATACTACTAGCTGGCCCGGCAGACCTTGTTCTGCCTTTTCCGGTGGGTGGCGCGATGAGTTTGATTTGTTTAAAGTCCTTCTATAAGAAAGTCTAGACAGAAGAGGTCGTTGCCGCGATTGGAGAATAGGGAAGGGGACCGAAAAATAGCTGCGTCAATGATCAAGCGCGTAGAAGTGCGGAAAATCGCAGATTATTTGAATTCGTAAATTCTGACAATCGGATTGAAATCCGCGACCCCGAACACCCCTACCTACCAAGTTTGGTTGAAATCGCAGAAGCTTTAAGATTTGCCAGTCCGAATTCGTAAATTCTGACAGTTGGTTTGAATTCAGCGATCCCGAAAACCACTAAGCACCAAGTTTGGTGGAAACCGCATAAAGTTTCAATTTTGGATGCCCATATCGACGAAAAATTCTTATATGTATGTTTTACCTATATGTACATTATTTGTACGCGGGGAAATTCCAATATCAAACAAATATCACCATCGCGTCGGACAAGATCTATTATGGGGCACCTACCAATACCCCGTCCACATTAGCTGTCCTTTTCATAATTATTTTTTAAATTCCCTTTTCGATGTAAAATTTGCTATTTCCCTTCGCAGCTTCTTGAAAGAAGGTAAAAGATTGGGCGATTTAATTTCTCTGATTACCATGAAGAGAACTAAAATTCAAGAGATCTTAAAATTAAGCACACAATTTTGGTATTATTCTTTATATCGCAGCACAATGAAAATAAAATCAAAATATAATGACACAAAAAACTAAATTTCAATGCCTGACAAAGTTGGTATACTGTGATACTTATGGAACTTAAAAATGGATTACAACCCTTTTTCTATAAAAAATCTTTAAATTTGCAATAAAAAATATTGACGGCCACTTATCAAGATAAAAACTATCCTATCTTTTAAGTTGGACCAAACAATACACATTTACAAAATTTCATCGAAATCGGTTCAGCGGCTTCGGAGATTAGCGTAAACGCACATCGTGACACGAGATTTTTATATATAAAGATTTTACTAAATGTTTAAAGTCGACGGTAAAACCAAACTGAGTCTCGATTCTGAGTCTCACGCAATTTATATCTATCAAGTTTTTGTTCCGATTTAATATTGTAAATAGCAACGGAGAACTTCAAAGTGAAAGTGATTTTTCTTGAAGACGTTTTAATTATGTATTTTTTTTAAAAAGTTGTCATTTCACAATTTTTAAAATTAGTTTAAGGGGGTATTCTACTGTTAAATGGGTAAAAAACAGTATCGTTTTAAAACTGCTATAAAAACAAAACTATTAAAGATATCTTTATGAAATTTTGTGTGATTCTTTATTAAGGTCAAAATATTAAAAATCAAGTGTTATAAATTAAAAAAAAAACAAAATGGCGGCTGCTGCAGCGAGTTGATGGAGCGCGCGCTCACAGAAAGACCCATTTGCGCGGGGTAGTGCCCAGGTCGTCCAGGTGATCTGTAATCAATTTACCAAAAATTTTTCTTTAGTTTGAATGAAAACCTAAATTTAGCCTAAATTATTTAATTTTGGTGATTCGGGAGCACTGTTTTTAATGAAAAATATGGTAAAATTCGAGTACGCTAAGTTTAAACACTTGCTAAATAGCGAAAATATCCATATTTATGGCTTAATTTAGGTTAGTGCCAAAATTTGTGATATATGAGTAAAATTTTGGATCGAAAATATATTATTATTTTAAAATTGAGAGTTTGGAACTGAGCACTCAATTTAAAATCTGCAGGCCTAAAAACGTCCATTTTGTGATTTCATTTTAATGAGCATACAAGTTTTAAGGATCACTAACTTGGAAATAAACTTGAGTATAATATCTATAAACATTACAACTATTTTCTTCTAACCAAATAATAAATATCTTAGGTAACGCCGGATTCCGGCAAACTAGTTTCAATCATTTTTTAGCGATATTTTTGCTCTTCTTCGGATGATGGTTCTTCCTAGGGTTTAAATTTTTTTTTTAACAATTACTTTTTAATACGTGGTCACATGGACTATCTATTTCTACTATTGTAATGGTAAGGAAGCCTATTGATATATGTATGTAGCTTAGATTTTCTCTCAATTTTCTTTTACTATTGCTACATTTATTTCGTGCTAATAGCGTAATATGGGCTGTGCTCCCGAGCTGCGCTCAATAAGGTAGGGCCTTAGGCACAAGTCCAGTGATCCTACCAATAGAAATAAATAAATAAATGATTTGTTAATACATTTTATATCGTAATATTAGATAGCCTATCAATGCAGAATAGCTTGGGCGTATTTTAAGAACGCTGATCAAGATCAAAGTCGTTTCAAGTTTATTATTTTTGAATTTGTAATCCCTGTTTTTCTTTATAGTATCAGATTTTTTGGAGAAAAATAAACACTCCGCGGTCCTGTTTTTTTTTTTAACTATAGTTTTCGAGATATATTTTCAAAACCTATTTTGGCTTTGAACCGGTTAATAATGCTCCGAACTATAAAACAGCTTCTATATTTACATTATCACTAATTATTTGCAACGAAACACGCAGAATTGTTAATGAGAATAAGCAATGTACTAAGGGCTGGATTCAGTACTTTATTGCAGTAAAGTCAGGTGTCAGTCAAGCAATAAAATAGTTATAATAGTTTTTTCGTTGAAAAACTTAAGTTCTTTTACTATAATTTGTTATTTTTCAGTTTAGAGGGTTGTAAAATTAAGCAAAGTTTTTTATATAAGATGACGAGCAAACGTGGTCGTAAACTATAATATTATATCAATATCATTTTAGTAAAATATTCTCAACTAGCGAAAAGAAAGCCTCTTCTATCAGCAAGTGTTGACTGCGCCAATACATTTTTCGGTCAGTGCACATAAAAAATCGATTGGCAAATTTCTGCAAATTTCCTATCCGTAATAGTTTCTTTAAAAAATCTTAATTTCTATAGTAATCCTCACTAAAATTTAAAGCGACAACATTAATTCAACTTTTATTATTATAAAACATTCGTCGTCTGTGTATTTTGTCTGTATACATACATAGTTACCAACTGAATACCTCACTATAAAGATTTTTAGTTATACAAATAAAAATGTTAAATTGAATTTCATCCTAAAACGTTTCTAAATTAATTGAAATTTCCTTTCAGAATTCTGCTCATCCAGAATGCACCAGAGAAGGTGCATCCCCTGTCTCCGCCGTCACCGGTTATGACACGATGCCACATGCCACGCAATAACAGCGCCACGGCAGCGTCAGCCATGACAACGAATAGCTGCAACTACAGCACCTATGGATGCACCTCAGCGGGTAATCGGTCCTCGTCAGGAATGATAAACGCCTCTAATAATCCGCACGTTCCGCAGCATGGGCAAATAGTCGCCAACATTGAGAACAATTCCCAAAATTATGACCGCGACTGGACACTTGACGACGTTAGCCAAATATCGTCATTTCGACCGTGCCCCCAGGGGTCTGGCAGTATGACGCCCTTCCACGATTCTGTCCACAACGCTCTCGAGAACTCGCTGAGCTGTAGCAATTCGATAAGTGATTCGCCTCAGGACCTGAGTAACTTAATGCCAAATTCTAGCAACTGTAGTAACCGATCGAACGACCTAGACATGTTCAAAACGAGCTCAGTCGCAACTGCCGGGGCAATAGCAGCAGCCTCAACTGCTAGCAAATATCCAAATTCTTCAGTATTCTTAGAAAATAGCGACATCCTGAACGACGCGGGATATCCGAAAATTAACTACAGACACTCGAGTGTTTTGATGTCACCGGAAATTACCGACAATTTAGATAAATTTTTGGGGAAGGATATGCGGCGATACTCAGACACTAAGCTGCTCTCGAACGACTCCGACGTCCTTAGCCCCATATTCAACGTTGCGTTGCGAAGTGCTGGCGGCGATGAGTTTCGAACGAGGCAGTCCGCCTACTCAAAGGCCAAATCGGGTAAAGGTGGCAACAGCGATTGCTTGGTCCATAACTTGCTAGGAGCTCCTCAAATCACAGATATTATCTTTGAGAGCACAAATCAGTTCGATCCAATGGAGCTAAACAACATCCACGAAATGCTGGAGATGGATGGGTACCAGCCCCGAGAACCAAAGAAGTCCCGCCATTCCCTGAACAACGTCGAGGCTGGCATCGTGGAGGTGGACGAAAAGTTTGATAGATCGCGACTCTTTTTCAAATCATTGCCGAATCTCAGCAGCAGCTGTGAGAGTCTTATAAAAAAATAAAACTCGGCCGGGCTGATGTTGATTTATCGCATTGTGCTCGGTTTGCTTAGGCGAGGAGAGCTGCTAGTGAAATTGAGAGAAATTTGCAAAAAGCAGAAATTTATTAACAAAGGTATCCTTAACAAATTTTGCTGTGATAGCGACGTCTACTTTTTTCAGAATGAGTCATACGCGTGTTTTTTTTTTTTAGTTTATAAATAAATGAAAAGCTGTATGCTCTCTTTCTCTCTCTATCTATCTCTCTCTTTAAACCTTTTGTCTGGCTGTTTCCGTAGTTATTTGGGTTTTAAAGTCTTTTCAAAATAACTTCGAACTGCTGCTTCTTTGTGCCTTTAAATATTTGAAAAAGATATGGGAGTTGTTGATTTGCGTAGCTTTAATTATTGGGTAATTTAAATTTAATGTTTTTCTTTTTCTTTAATTTAACAATTTTGGAAAAATAATAATTACACTAATCAGTTGATTTAAGAAAATGCCGCCAAAAATAACGGTTTCTATTTCCATTTTGGTTTTTAATTAAAATTAAGTTTAAGATTAAAAAAGGCTTTTTTAGTTCTTAAAACCATGTTTTCCAAACTGATACATATTATTGGATAACATATTAAGCTAATTTTTAGAAAATTTTCTCTAACGAATTAATACCCAATAATTATTATTTTATAAATTACATATACATACATTAATCTGAAAAAGTCATGCAACTAAAAATTTTAGACCTAGATTGATTGACTTGTGCGTTGGTAGGAGTAAACTGGCGTTACAGATCAACAGCATTTATCGACTTTTATATGAAAGAATATTGATCTGAAGTGCAACAACATTTTACACAATAAAATTTAATTTTCCTTTAAATTCTCCAAGATTTTGTTAAAATATTGAGATTAGTATGATTCATCTGTTTTAATTTTATTGTCATTTTAGTGTCACAATTAAATTATATTTGCTAAACAATTTGTGCCACCTTGAATTACGCCAGTTATTAAGGCTTAAAGAAATTTCGAAACTTATGAAATTATGTTGGCGTTGACTTACACAAGACTTACATTAGACTGCAACAGGAACTTAATTTCCGCAGTTCAGAAAAGTTTCTTTTGATGTATTGAGCTTCTTTGATGAGACTCAGTCAAACCCCGCCACTGACTCGTAGACAAATGTTAAAGAGCGCAATTATCTGAACTTAAAGTTCGAATCGAGGTAATGTTAAAGGTATCGTACATATGCCAATTCAACTTGAGTTTGAAATGTGAGTAGTTGAAGAGGATTGCCTTACAAAGTAAGATTGTAAGCCTTGGAAGGACCTTAAAGTTGTAACTTAATTTACAACCTTACGAGCACTTATTCCAAGTATGAAACATTAACCAATAAAACCACTACAAAAGCTATGCAAATGTTTACAAGTCGTTGCTCAACCCCATGTCCTTTTCAAATGTTTTTTTTCTCCAGTTCTACGCATCAATTTCACCCTGGAACGTGAGTTAGGTGTTCATGTGAATTCCGGGATAATTTGATAGCCTCCCTGCGATCTGTTCTCCGGTCGAAGTTCAAAGTGGTTAAACTAAGCAAATCTCTACTTGACGTAGTTTTAAAGATAACCTAGGAATTATTTTAACATAGAGATGTATAGAATTTTATGAGACTGCAACTAGAAAGATATATGAAATAAGAGGTACTGACTAAGCAGAATAAACAGATTTTACTTGTTAACTGGTATTTTTTTATTTCCGTCTCAGCGGCAGCGATGCTTCGTGTTTTACTGATTACGCTAAGAGTTGATGTCCAAAATTTTCGTGTAATTCTTGCTATTTATAAACAGCAGAAACACAATGTGAAGATTTACGATAATTTTAAATAAATGTACTATGCAACGTATGTTAAGTATTTTAAAAGCAGTTCTGTACAAAAACAGTCAAACCTTTTAATCGCGCAATACATGTGGCGCCGACTAGAAATATTTTCATATACATACACTCTGCATAGCCACTGGTTGCGCAAACCGATTGCGATTGATTATATATTTAACTGCTCAAGTTTGTTTGTTGCTTTTCTCTATTTTTGTAATAGTAATTAAAATGTAATGATTTCATAAAGTTCCGGTTGAAAGCCAATGTACCATCGGTAGAATTTGCATGCGATCTGGGCAGATTGTCGTGTTTTGTAACAACTGCCTGGATTATGCAATGCAAAATAAAGATATAAAAAATCGTAACTTTTGTAATCGGTCCTTTAATCCGAGATTATGTAACGATAATAAAATATTCAAATTGCAACCACAGACGTATTTCAATATTTTTGCTTTTCAAGCAAATCCAATCCTCCACTTTCTGGTATACACAACTCTGTCCTACTATTGTCTATTGTATTGTTTTAAAGCAAAGTGTGTTACAGTTTAATCCAAGATGCTATTCCTGGAAATAGGACCTAGTTGTAGCCTTTTTTAAAAATAAAACAAATACATATTACGCAAAAATTCTCAATGTTTTTAATTTATCATTATTTTTTCCTGTTACCTTTAATAAGAAGTCAAATATATTTTATGATTCTCAATCTTAATAAACAAACCAAAATATATATGTATATATAAAATATATAAATATGTTTTTAGTGAATTAATAATTGATTGCAGACTTTAATTAGCAAATGCAAATAAGTAGAACTAATCGATTTTAAAAATGGGTTAAAACTTAATTCAAAGGTTCTACAAAGAGTCGCAAGACAAGTATAGTATAATAAAAACTTAAAAATTAAAATTAATGAATAATAATTTTTTTAAAAAAAATTGAACAATGAATGTTTTATATAATATGATGGTAGTAGATCTAGGAAAACTATATGAAGTATTTTTTAATAGTAAAAAATAAAAAAAAATTCATCCTCCTACATACATGTATGTGACATATTATAATATCAGTGAAAGTGCGCGAGAACGAACCGTTGAGGCCGATTTATTTTCAAAATAACTTATGAAAAAGAATTTAAATTTTAAGACGGAACCGTACTTTTTTCGAAATAAAAGATTCATTCTGATAGAAAGTCATGTAATGTCAAAAAATGATAAAATAATGGTCTGGTAATGTTTTTCTCATCAAGAATTACGACCGTCAAAATAATAGGAAAGACGAATAGCTCGCTTCTGGTAGTAAGATATTTTAGAAGTTAAAATGGTGTCGCAGGCTGAGGACAAAGTTACGCATCGGTAGAGATTACAGTAAGATAGTGATCCGAAACACATACATAGCTATGCGTAACAAACTTGTAAAAAAATCGAATGATCAACTGACTATTATTCCAATCCCATTGAACATTTATGAGAAATTGTACAGAAAAAGTTTAAAGGACAAAAATATCGTTCAGGGTGTTCAAAAGATTCAAAAAACAATGGCTTAAAAACCCCCAAGCGCAAGAAATGAGAATTTCGTCTGTGCCTAAACCGTGCACAGCAGTTTTAAAAAATAAAGGAGTCCCACCAAATATTAATACATTATATACTTTCCTCACATGAGCTAATGTTGAATATATTTATTTTTCCAAAAAAGTACTATGAAGTTTTTAAATTTCTTATAGTTTCCTTTAGAGTTTCAATTTATAAATTAAATGCAATAATGTTAATAAATATGTTAAGTACTTTCCTATATTTTGAATTGTATCATTTTTAATCGACTTAAAAAAAAATCTCTGTTAGGTCTGTTTTTTGACCGACTCTGAACCGATTGATTTGATGAGAAACTGTTTGCGGAAAAATTTCCTTTGACTAGGTACTTTGGGTTCGTTAAAACCGAACTTCACTGAAAGTGTATTTTCGAAAATTCAACTTCTGAAATTACCTGCTCAATTCAATTCAACAAAAGCAATTGTATTTCTAGTTAAAATCGGAATAAAAGAATTAATCATGGTAGCCACTATGCATAAAAATCTATCAGAATGTTTGTTTGTTATTTGTCCAAGCAAGTGACTAAAATCTAGAAAATGGAACATCACATATGATATTAAATATGTAAAAAGCACATACTCACAAGCGTGAGTCGGGTTCGCGAAATCAGGGTTCCATACCAAACGAAATTGTAGCAATAGTTTATTGCATAGGCATCATTGCCCTTTTGCAGTTTCTTTTAATAAGCAGTCGCTTATTTGCAAATACATATGTCTTTTTACGATTGACTCTATGATCGATTTTTTTTAAACTTAAGAGGGATCATTAATCCCTGAAGAAATATGTAAGGGTTTTGTTGCAAACAAATTAAAAATATAAAGTATAACTACTAATTGAACAAAACGTAACTGAAACCAGTTTTAAAATTATTTGAATTTAATATTTTAAAAAATGATCAATGGTAAATAAATTATTTTTATAGGTTGGAGTGGAGGCTGCATTTTTTTTTGTGTTTTCCATTCAGCCCCGTACGCAAGATATATAATATAATAGTCTTTGAATATCGAAATTTGTGCGCATCACAAGGACCCAACATTCTGCAAAATTTCAAATTCCTGCGTTATGTCGTTTTCGAGAAAAATGTTTGTGAGAGACAGAAGGACGGAAGCAAGGGTGATCTTATAAGGGTTCTGTTCTTACTTAATGTAAAATTAAAAATTGCAATGCAATCTGATACCTGTAGGATAGCCATTCCTACGAAAAAGGGTCTTGAACTCTTGACGGACAATAAAGTGATCCTATAAGGATTCCGTTTTTCATTTCGGGGTGCGGCAACTACTAGATTTAAAATTAAAAAAAAAAACACCGTATTTTAAGAATTTCTTCACGATGATCTCTTGTTGATATACTAAATGAAAATGTTTCTGGTTTTTTATTTTTGAGCCCCAAAAACGAGGCAGGAATATTTTCTTATTTGAGAAAAACTGCTTGGGACAAACAGAAAGTCTTTTCTATTTTGGTATCAATCTTAACCTCTTCAGGGACGAATTTTTTAAAGGTGGATAAAGTGGTTTCATGTTTTATTTGATTACTTGCTTAGTTAGTTTTTATGGACCAGCTACTCTGTAAGTAAGACAAAATTAGAAAAAGCAATTATTATAAAAAAGGAAACTGAGTTCACATATTTTACAGTAAAGTGCTATTAGTAAAAGAATGAAAACCTTTAACAAATTATGGTTTTAAAATAAAGCAATCAGTAAAACTGATCAAATTTTAAACATTGAATAATTTATTTAGGTTTGGGATATTTTTCCAACAAACTAAAAAGAAACCTCCGGTAATCAGAGGCAACTTTGAAATATTTCGAAAGCTGCAGTTACTTTCAAGTAGAATAAAATGCTATCCATGCTGCCATACTACAAATTGTTTGATTTTACGGTATTGTTGAAATATAATCTAATGAGTAGTTTCTTAACAGATTTTAATTTATTTTTCAGTCCGAATAATTTTAATTTTTAAAAAGCTAAACGTTCATATATGTGGCCATATCCTTAAAGAGGTTAAAACAAACAATTTTCATTAAATGGCGAATTCATTTCCGTTTTATTTAAATATGTACAGACTAAAAAGTCGGTAAACCTAACTCGTTCATGGATAAATATTTAGAATTGAAAAAAGACATTTTTTTGTTTTATTATTATTAATAATAATAATTTATTATTAACCAATCGATGGCAGAACAGATGGAATTTGTATTAAATTGACAAAATTGCTGAATTGGACAGGCTTCAGAATTCAAATTCTTGAGAAGGGGCTGTTTCTGTTTAGGCATTTAATTTTTCAAAATTGATTTGGTTTCACATAGTTTTCCCACCCCTGGGGGAATCATATGATTGGATGAACGACAGCAACAACCCGCATTCATCTGAACAATGCCCCAAATTCACGCGCCGAGCTGTCACGAAGATAACTCGTTTTTTTGTCGTTCTCATTATTGATTTGCGATTTTGACAAGACAACAAACTGTCGAGCCCTGCGATCGTAGGTTTTTGTGCGATTTCCTGTTAATTGCATGCGCGATTGACCATCGGCTAGTTCTCCAGCAACCACCAAATGCCGTAGTAATTGAATTAAGCAGAAACTTTTTGCACGTTCTCTCACCAAACGCTGCAAACTCGTTTTTCTCCTCGCCGGAGATTCTGTGGATGAAAAAAGTGCTGATTTGCCGTCATCGTTCGGTTGTAAGGTGAACAAAATAAATAATTGTGAGGGAATCCATCCCGTTTTCAATTGTACCATCATCCAGAAAGTGATAAAAGTGTTGAGGGAAAATCTAAATTGAAAAAAGTATCCGGTGTGCAGTGATTGTGTGAATTGTGAAAAATGGCTGAAGTACGACGCAGAAAGGGCGACGGAGAGCCCATCGAGGAGTCGGAGGCTGCCCCCGCGGAAGGTGACCAGAAGCAGCGCAGCGACTCCGTGACAGCTGAGTCTTCTGACCACGTACGTAACAAGGTCCCCAGCAAAAAGATAGCCCCATTGACCACTTGCGATAAGACTTCCCCGTCGTGTTTACGGGAATCTCGCGTGAATGTCGCCTTCACTGAACTCTGTACTCCTCCCCCGCTTAATCGGTCGGACTTACGATCAGCAGGCTTTTGTTTACATTGCATTTCTTAAAATAGAGTAAACAAACTTGAGACGTCTCGTATGGGTTTAAATGAGGCATGTGCAAGAAAGCACTTTATTTTTAGCAATTTGTCGCTTTTTACTTGCTAGGATAATTAAAAGTTATTGCACAATTACCCCTTTATTTCGATTAAATAAAATAAAATATTGCTCTGTAAGTAATCGATGAGACAAAGATATATCCAACCTTATTTAAAAGTTTCGTCTCTACTCAAAAAAGAAAAGTTTTCTCGCTGACGTACATTTTGCTTATATTGTTTTTTCAAGACTGTCTTAGCGCGACAGTGGAAAAAAGAATGCGTTTATGTCTAAAAATTAATTATTTTAAATGTGTGTCTTATAATTATTCATTCCGAAGTGCGATGTAGCAAATATGAATAAATTACCGCACAAATGAATAATAATCTCAATCGTACGTTCCAAAATCATTTTAATTTAATTTTTTTTTTTTTTTTTAACGAAAATTGTAAAGTAAAATAAAAGTTAAAAAACTAAAGCCGGCTTCTCAAATTATCACATTTAACAAATAGCTTAAAACAAGTTATCTGCCTCGAATCGGCTTTCCCATTGAGAAATTCTTCTAATAGAAAAAATAAAATAAAATGTTTATACCAGCTCGTTTGATTAAAAATCTTTTATATAAGTATCATCTCTTCACTTTTGTCGTTTTCAGAAAAGCGGAACAGTCCGATTTTTGTAGTTGAACATTTTCCTTAGTGTAGCAACTCCATCAGAAAAATTTGGGGGTATTCCCAGTGAGGATAATGTAAGACATGTAACGCAGAAGAATACTGAGGAGCTAATCAGGAAAGCCTGATTTGGATCTGAAAAGGTTTTCCTGATCGGAAATATTGGGTCATTACATAAATAATCGGCGTTTTTTCAATTTCATTAATTCAAAGTCGCAGAAAGAGGATAAACTACCTATGTACATCAACTTGCTATAAAAGCAGGTAGTAAATACACAAGAGTACTGTTCGGGTTTTGTAGTTATTTTGTGAAATTTACAATGAAAGTGATAAAGGACTATAGATGATTTTATAGATTTTATATTTTATAATACGTTGTTTTATTATTATAGTTTAGGATATGGGGTTTTGATTGTCGTATAGTTGTTTTACATGCCATGGGAAAAGACAGCAATTTGGTCAGTTAATGGGTTCCTCACAAACTTTCTGAGTCGAATTCTTTTTTTTCTCACGACTCAAGAATTAAGATTTTTTGGACCGAATAGTGAATGATCACGAGAAATGGGATCTCTACCAAAATGTTAAGCGACAAAGACAGTGGGTAGACAGAACAGAAACGCCGGCACACCTATTTGAATTCTCACTAAATAAGCCTGTTTGGGAAAAGGGCTATTAAAAACCTCTAGAAAGATGAGGAGAGCATTGATTGTAGAAAATGAAGGATATTCTATTACATTTTAGATTAAAAAATAATTTTGTGTACCTATCTTAATTCCAAAAAAATACCCTATATAAAAAATCCCATAATTATAATGGAAATATCTGGAAATATTTCTTAATCGATTTTTAATAAACTTGGCTAACATGGCCATGGAGAATGGACATATTTCAACTATGTTTGGAGATAAGATGAATCGGTCAAGGGGGTGAAGAATTTAAGCATTACATTCCCTTATGTAAAAATTAGTTTTACCGCATTGAAATCTACCTCTTCCTTCTAGTTGCCGTCGAAAGGTCTTTTTTTACATTTTACATTGAATACAATTTTTGGCAGAAGTGGGATCGATGGAGGCCTTTTGAAATTTCATTTGTAATAATGTATTTAAGATTTGTACCAATTTTCAGCTCTATGCGAATTATTCCGAAGATCAATTTCTATTTTCGTTTCTGTTTTGTTTCCGCTTTTGCTACACCGCAGTCATTTCCTAAAATTAGAAACGCAAAGCAGATCCATTGAATAATTTACGGTGCATACTCACTTCAACCGGAACGCGATAAGAATGACCCACACTAAGGCGGCTAAGGTCATTGGTGGACACGGCCTATCAATTCGAATTCCTAGACGCAACAGCACTCGAAAATTATGTCGTTGATAACCGCACTTTGGTTCCCTCGTTCCCTCCCACCGGCAAGCATCAATCGGGCGACTGATTAACATTTATCAATCTGGAGATAATGCACTGAAAAGTGAAACCTTTACATATGTACATATGTATGTAACTACATGAACAGTGGTAATGGAATGCATTGGGCAAAGATAATAAGTTGCTAATTTGCAAGTTTTATAGTAAATTACGCCTGATACGTTGAACCCATCGGTTTCTTGCGGAAATAACAAAATTAGTTGTATGAAGAATTTCATTTAATTCATTGAGGAGCGCAATTTGAAGACTACGTGCCAAAGAATCTAAATTATTCTAAATTATTCCATACAAATTAGGTCGTATGGCTAATGATTGAGATATTTACGTTTCTTTGTTGAGTCTTCCCATAGTGGCAGTAGGGACATTTAACTCCAAAGCCTGATAATTTGTACATTATTTTTCTATCTGTCGTCAGTCGTATATTTATTATAAGTTATTTTATTTTATTAATCTTTTTTTTTATTTTCATAGAAATCCTTTCAATTAGAAATCGGGTAATTAGTTCGCCTTATTATTAATTTCAAAATTTTAATAGTAAATTCTTAAGTACTTCCTGGAAAGTATCCTCAGTAATCAATTTCGTTGATATCCCCTCAATTAGAAAAAGGGTACCTACGTCATTTTGAATTTCCAAATTTTGATAGTAGATTTGAATTAAATACCCCCTAACTAAGGGTATGCTCTTTCACTTAAATTCATTCAATTTCCAAACATTTTGGTCGTTATATTGTCATCGCCAATTTGATTATTAGATATCGAAAGGGAATTCGCAATCAGCATCTCCAAATCCCCTAAATACCAATTTTTATAGCAATCCTTTGAAATTTACAATTGTTAGCCGCTATCTGAAGTCCACAGTTTTGAAATCCTGTATTTTATGCGCATAAAAAGTAGCCTATATGTTAAGTTGGAATACTCGTATGTAGTAGCTTCAGTCAAAAAATGAAAAATATTGAACCAACTGTTTAAGCGTCACTAAGCAACAAACATCCAAACAAACAAATTTTCGATTTTATCAGGTGGAGTACAAAAATCCCCAATTCACACGAAATCTCCTAAGAGACCTAAGCCAACTTCATGCATCGAATTTCACAATAAAAGTGTTGCTCAACGCGGCTAAGTAAGTCGAGGTTCCAGCGACTCGCCCGCTCTATAGTTAAAATAAATAGCTTAATCAGGAAAATTTAAGACTACAACAAACAGTTTTGAAAAATATCCTAAGAATAGGTTGTTATTTATCCTATAGTTATGTCAATTTTGAAAAATCTGTTTTGAGAAAAATGCGTTTAAAGTTTCATACTGGCAAGGTAAAATGTGCGTAGATAGAAAATTCATCATATCTGTAAAAATATTTGCCTCTAAATCAACTATGTCACAAATATTACTTATTGGAATTTTACAGAAAATTAACTTTAATAATACTTAAAACATTTGTAATACTAGTAGACTTCCAAGGGATCAATTGTCAGTTATTAGCTAACTATTAAAATTATTCGTTTTATAAATATTAAATATGTACATATAATGCGTGAAATCACTCATAATCATTCATAATTAAAGCCCAAATTTAAAAAAATTTGTTTCTGAAAATTTTTATATTTATTGATGTAGTAACTTCACAGACATTTCATTTTCACTCACAATGGAGGAAGTCACAAATGGATTTTAACAGTTTAAATTCGAAAATGTAAAATCATATTAGAAATTTAATTTTACACTCTACATAGCGATGTAAATTACAAATAATGGGCTAAACGAATTCCATACAAAATTGTAATTTTATATCGATAACTCAATAAGTTATTGCACTGTGAAATAATTGTTTCTATATGTAATTTAATTTTGAATTTGTGTAATTTATAATAATTATATTTGGCAACACCTTGATGGCATTTATTGTTGTTGCAATTTTTTATTGTGAAGGAGATATCTATATTTTGTGTGTATGTACATTAGCGTGTTTTTTTTTCAAGTTTGGTCTCATAGACCTAAGTTTTAGCTCTAGATCTGAAACTAATCCTCACGAGATTTCAGACTCCAAACAGATTGTGGGAAAAATTACTCTTTCACAAAATGTGATCCCATCCGTAATTATGCCGCTTCTAGTTTTAAAATATTTCTATTAGTTAAGTGTTATATCTTTGACTATCGCAAAAATTAACAAATTAAAATGTCGAAAGTTATTTGAATTATTATAAAAACCATTTGGAAATTTAAAAATTGGTTTGACGCACTGTGCGGAAATATTTTTCAGGCGTCATATTCAAAACTTAGTCAAATCAATGAATTTTGAATATCCTTTTATATATTTCCTACGTCTACAGTATACAGAATCGTATTTTTGAGTCGTCACTCCACATAATCCTTTAAAGAACTTAAAGAGACTAACTGAATAGTTGCGTCAAATTCTTTTAAGAGACTCTTTTTAATGACAAATATTAACGTTTCAGAATTGTTTACACTTTTATTCACTTAAAACACGAATTTATCTTGCAGATTGACTCCGAGGAAGAAAAATTGCCCGAGGAGAAATATGTCGAAGAATTAGCGAAGAAATTACCACAAGGAACAAATAAAACACCCGAAGTTCTGGATTCGGCTTTGAAGAATCTGCCAGATCGGTAAGCGTGCTTATTTAATTTTAAAAATTTCAATCAGGTTCAATTATAATTTATTAACGTGTTGTAGTATTATGCTGGATATAAAAAAATTCTGGTATGATCTAATATCTCGCAAAATATACATCGGATCGAAGAAAGGAAAAACACGTGTCAAATATTTTTTGGAAAGCTATCAATTCACACAGCAAGCTCGACCCTTTTAAAATTTTTAATTGGACCCACCATTTTTAATTGCGGATTCAGATTCTACGGGACAAAATGCGAAACTTTTATCTGAAACATTTATTTCAAGTCGTGCGAGGGAGGGCTTGATAATTATTCAATTGCATAACTATCTTGAAATATTTCATCGGCCCTTTATCTTTTGGTGAGAAGTGCATTTCTCGAAAGAATCGTAAAATCTGATTTTTCGCGATTACAGCGCCGTCTGTGACGAATTGAAAAAATGTGTCAGATAAAAGTTTTTTTACACCCGGTATAAAGTAAGAAAAAAGTATTCGTCGAATAAGATCAGAAAGAAAAAAAAAGTTAAAAGATATTATAGTTTCTATAGTAATAGGTAAAATTGCGTACAAAAATTATAGTTGTAAGTTTAACAAAACTTGGTAGAATCATCTGATCTTTTATTTCGCTCTGTTTTATCAGAGCTTAACGTTTCACTTTCTAAATATAATTAATTGAATATGTAATCTGTGCAGTCAGCGATGATTATAAGTTTCTATTCAATTTGTGTTTTAAATAAAAGCATAATTTGCATACTGATTCATTCATGAGCATTGTTAACATATTTTTAAAGATATTAAAAATGCAATTGTCCTTGGGGCCAATCGATTACTTTAAATAGAATGAAGCTAAAATTCTAAATTTCGTCGATTTTTTCGTCAATGTGTGAGTGAATCAAAGACCTAAATCAATGCGGCTTGCGCATTTCACGCCTTTTTTGCTGCAATAATCCACTTGCAATTGCGTTGAATTGGCGAACGCATCAATTTGTTTCAATAAAGATCGTTCACGTTCAGCACTTTTCTTCAATTGTTTTGATTAATTCGTGATTAAAGGAAGTAATCATGCAAACAACTTCGGCATCGATGACTGTCCTGATGTCAGTAAAAGCTTGATTGTTCTGTTTTGTTCTGTTATTTCCAACATAATTGGTACTTGTATGGCATTCAATAAAACTCTGGGTGTTCTAGGTATATGTTTAGTTTTTTCTTAACTCAATTACATTTATTCTGTAGCACAATAAAATAAATACGGTACTAAATTAATATAATTACAATGATAGTATAAAATTGAATTCATTGCTATTTAAAAAAAATTAGATGAGGAGAATTTTGTAGTTTATTTCTTTTTACGTTGAATTTAATTTTTGATAGTTTATAGGGGATCAATGAACTTTTAAAATAATGTTAGTGTTGAAAAAAAACATCACAACACATCATATTAATAGTTAAGTACTTTTTTGAGGAGATAACATTATAGACTTGGCGCTAAGTCTTTATAATAAATAAAAATTGTTATTAATTCTCTATTAATTCTTGTATCTAACGAAATAAACAAATCGTTAAGTTTTCTGTCTTTAACAAGGCACATGGGGAAAATTACAAATGTCCAACTACTACAATTTTGTCGGCTCTATTTTGCCTAAGTGCCTTTTTTGAGAATTCTATGAAAGATATTGATATAAATCATTTCAGGTTCAATAAATACATCGTTGAAATATATGAAAAAAATTTTTTTATTTATATTACATGTCATATATTTTCAAAATGGCGGCACTTCCGAAGATTTCCAAAAAAAAGCGATAACGGTGCCAGTGATTCACGAAAAATGAAGCATCTAAAATACACAAACCAAAATATTTAGCTTTTTTTATGCCAAGGGCTATCGTGTAAGCCAAAAATGAAACGAATCATTTTAGCATTAAAAAAAATGGCGGAGGTTTAAAAAAAATTTCCGAAAAATTCGTTTTTTCCGAATAATTTTCCCGTTGAAAAAAATATTAAAAATGAAGTTTTTAACATATTAGAGCTTTACACGATACCTATACATGTCACGAATATGTGGTAAGATTTTCAGATGGATCGGTTGAGTAGTTTTGGAGAAATCATTGGCACGGCATGAAAAAAGGTGGTTTTGAGAAAAATGCGTTTAAACATTTTTATCGAGAAAATCACGCGAGATATAATTCTACTTTGAATTTCAATACAAGACTGAAATAGCAGCCACGCAAGATTTTAGAACGAACTTTCTCTTTTAAAATTTGACAATAGAGCCTTACATAACTATATTTATAAACAGAAAGAACATCTGCTGTTACAATCGAGGGGAATAGCCGTGTAGAGGGGCTGAGTGGCTAAGCACGCTTATACGCCGAGATACGCTCGAAGAAAGTCGAAAAAAATTATTTAGAATGCTCCAACCTTTATGAAATCTTAACACGATGTTATTAAAGAGGTGTACTTTCGATATCCGTAAAAAAAAAAAGATTTTTTGAAGTTGACAAAGTGTACTGACCACTTAAGCGGTAACGTTATTTACTTATTTTATTTTTTAATCATACTGTTACATAAAGCACTACAAGGGATATTATGGACATTGAATATTTTTGAAATATTTTTATCATACATGTTAAGTTGAGTAGAACCCATGGATTATGATGCAGTTTAATAGTTTAACGACTAGGATATATTTTATCTCGATAGAAGGTTTCAAATAGTATTAACATTGTAAGAATAATATTTTTGCGTTGCAATTGAATAATTTCTATTTTGTAGTTAAATGAACTTAATTTTTGTTTTGTATTATTTAGTAAATTCAAAAATAAATACCGCGGGTCGTATGCCCCTTCTCTGGTCTTGTTTTGAACAGCCCTGACCTAGTATGCAAAACATTAGCACCTTTTGATGACCTTTCAATATGCATAGCTGCTTATTAATTGCAATCTACATGTAACATGTGGTACAATGATAAGTAATACACGAAGTGATAAAAAACCAGCAAAATCATACAAATTACTTAATACATTTCAATACGGCGCTGTTGTTGTGCACAGGCGTTTTACGAAGTTCTAGAGCAACTTTTGAACGAACGAATGAAATAATCTGTTCTTTTTTAGCAATTAAAGAGTAAGAACAGATTAATAAAGTTGCTTATTATTTTTCATTGTGCCACATGCAATTAACAAGTATTTTGAAAAGTCATCGAACGGTATTAATGCTAGGCACACTAGTGTATAAAATTAAAGTTAATGTAGGTTTCTCACTTTAATGACGATTCTATACCTATTAATTTTTGTTTCAACCAGATAAGTGGTTTGCAAGCTTGCAGACTGCTAAAATTTTTAACATTGTACAATTTTCGTAAAAATTGGTACGTGAGAGTTCTGGGGGTCACTTATTTCAAAGCACCTGGCAAAATGAATGAGTTCAAAATATATAGAATTTTTATTATGGAACGTGGAACCATGTCTTCCACAGTTCTGATTTTTAACATATAGCTTTTTTTGAAAGTATTTGATATTTTAAAATTACTCAGCTCTTGTGAATGATAAGGGCTTACTTTCGCCCCTAGAAATCTCAGAGTCTTGTAGAATTTTTCTAAATTAATAGAATGTGTCAACTTTGAAAAGATATGAAATACCAAAGTTACTTCGATGCGTTTGATCTAAAAACTGAACAAATTTAAACAGCCCATAATTTTCATGTTATTGAATTTCAGGCAAAATGCTCTATTATTTATCAAACCAATGTGCTTTTTCTTTTGGTAGATATTTAGTAATTAGTTAATTATAAATTTTCAACTTAATTCCCAACAATACTTTTTGCAGATGGAAAAATTGGGTCATTCGTGGAATATTTACATGGATAATGATTACAGGATTTGGGCTCATCATTTATGGAGGGCCGTTAGCTTTGATGATAACAGTAAGTATTTAAGCGAAACCGTAATACTTTAAACAACATTACATTTTTAAAGAGATGTTAAGAAAAGTTTCGTCCCAACTACACTTAAAGAGTCATTTGTACATTATTTATAAAATTGTCGCGTCTTCTCTTCCAGACGCTTCTTGTTCAAGTAAAATGCTTTGAGGAGATCATTTCCATTGGTTACCAAGTCTACAGAATTCACGGCCTGCCGTGGTTCAGAAGTCTTTCGTGGTATTTCTTGCTGACATCCAATTATTTCTTTTATGGCGAGAACTTAGTGGACTACTTTGGAGTTGTGATAAATCGCGTTGTAAGACCTTTTGCTTGGTTTCGTTATTCATCCTCATTTCAATAATTCATACATTTTCAGGAATATTTAAAGTTTCTAGTCACATACCACCGATTTTTATCATTCTGCCTGTATTGCATTGGATTTGTTTGGTTCGTGCTTTCCCTGGTTAAAAAGTATTACATGAAGCAGTTCAGCTTATTCGCATGGACCCACGTGTCTCTTCTGATTGTCGTGACGCAGAGTTACTTGATAATACAAAATATTTTCGAAGGTACGATTAGATTAGAACAAGTATTTAAGTACATACATAAGAAATCGAAAGGACTACTTTAATCAGATAATACCCTGCAGTGCTATCTAAGCTTAAGAATAAAAATCTTTCAGGCTTAATCTGGTTCATTGTGCCAGTTTCAATGATCGTCTGCAACGATGTAATGGCGTACATGTTTGGCTTCTTCTTCGGGAAAACACCTTTAATTCAACTGAGTCCAAAGAAGACCTGGGAAGGTTTCATCGGTGGAGGCTTCTCTACCATAATGTTCGGATTCCTCATGTCATATTTCCTGTGCCAATTTCAGTATTTCGTTTGCCCGATTGAGTACTCTGAAACGCTTGGTCGGATGACGATGGAGTGCCAGCCAAGCTACTTATTCCAGAAGCAGGAATACACCTTTTCAGTGGTAATTGGATTATGCAAAATCGATACCTCGGAACGGCGGTGTAAAATAAACTTTACTTTTTTCGTTTCAGTTTGGCATGCGTCAATCATTCTTGATGTATCCATTCGTGTTACATTCCCTCTCTTTGAGCCTGTTTAGTTCAATTATTGGACCCTTTGGTGGCTTCTTTGCATCTGGCTTTAAGAGAGCATTTAAAATTAAGGTAAGTAAATTTTGGTTTCTAGAGTGAATGTAAAATTATTTGAGTTTGTTGTTTTGAAGAAGCTATACTAATGCTGTCAACACAAATACTTTATATTTTGGGCTTCGCAGTTTTTATCTACTTCTACAAATTTTCCTATTGCGGTGAAGGGCAATCCATCTTAATTCATTTTAACTAAAGCATCAATTTTCACGTGAGGCTCAAAGCTGGTTGCAGATTAAATTTTATTTTATTTGTCATAATTCAACCACTTTCATATACCTTTCGACTTCAGTAGTCCGTAGTCAAGGCAGTTTATACACAACAATTTAAAGATCTCTGAAAAAGTCTATATTGAATAGAGTTTTGAGAAACATAGACAAGTAAAACAACTTTCTTTCATATCACAGTTATTGTGTTAAAGTCTAAAAAACTGTAACGTCTTTTTAGAAAGATAGTCTTAAAAAAATAAACATTTTTTTATTTCATGAAAATAAAATTACTAAATTGCCTAGATTTATAACCACTAAAGAGTAAAAGAGTTAATCCAAAAATTTATCCGGTTCAAGCATTAAAGTTTGGATGGGTAAATATCATGACAATTTGATGTGATCTTTGCAAATTTTAAATTCTTGATATAGGCGACGGTTGTAAAATTCCTTTTAATGAAAAAATTTCTAGCTATCTAGACAAGAAAGTGGAAAAAACACAGCTAGTATCAAAAAAAGGCAAAATGCGATCTAAAATTTGTATAAATCTAACAATATAAAGCTAAATACAGCATGTTAAAACTTACAAGGTCCAAAATATCTGACTGCAGTTCAAATATTTTTTCGGTTTGTTCTAATTTTGTATTTCCTTTTTAAATTTTACGTTTCTATTAAGGAATCAACATATTATATTGAAACATTCTTGATCGATTTTCCGTATAAGCAGAAAAAGATCTAAAAGGACAAAAGAAGTTAATTTAATATAATCACATGTTTTATTAGTACTTTTAAAAACTGATAGTGTCTGCTAAATTTTTTGTAAAATATCAAACAAATTAGAAATGAACATATCCGTTACATCTTTTCAGTTTTTCTGAAAGGCAATGAGGTTAAATAATGGCCTAGCAAAAAATTATGAATAAGACATCGCATTTTCTTAATTTTTTGATTTTTCTGACACTTTGAATTGACAAAGTGTCTAAGTTTTCAGATTTTACATGACGCTCTGTATTTTAGTTTTTGGATTCTGACTTTCATTTAAATATCCAAGTATCTGGTACAGTTCAAAATTATAAATGAGCTTGAAAAACAATTCCAGAGCTATTACTTTTGACTTTTCGTAATTGTAGATGTTTTTTTTTTTACCTTTCTTAAATAAATAAATTTTCTGCGCATTACATATACATATACAAACAGTGTGATAAGCTTATTTTCATCTTTATTTATTAAAATTTTTCTTAGAAGTTATTCTGTGATCTTTGGAAAGCGTCGCTTCAAAGCTAACAATTATTTAAATTTTACAAAAATTGACCACTTAGAGAGATGTTTATAATTTGAAATTTGGTGATAGATTTTCCTCAATATTCACTTTGAAACAGGAATATATTTTTAGAAAAAGCGTAGTCGTAAGCTTTTCTTCAATTACATCTCAACTGAGGCTGACTACATCACTTCGTCATCTCTAAAAATATATTTCTTCTTCAGGATATCTTTTTTCTTTACAACAAATACTCGAAAACGCGTAATCACTAGATTAGCTAGTTTTATTTGAAAAACAACGGATAATCCTGTGTGATTTATCGTTCACAACACTTTCATCTAAGTTGAATCCTGTTATATTAATCTATTTTATTTTCAGGACTTTGGTGATATGATTCCCGGCCATGGTGGAATCATGGACCGTTTTGACTGCCAATTTCTGATGGCAACATTCGTGAACGTTTACATTTCTAGTTTTATAAGGACACCATCTCCAGCAAAGCTTTTATCTCAAGTAAGTATTATTTTTGGTTAAAATGCAGAAATATACATAGTCTGGAAATAGACTAATTGTATACGACCGATAAAATGATTTAAATACGTGATGTACGAGACCTCAGACAAGATAAGATTTTATTACGCAAAAAATAAAATAACATTCATTTGTGTCATAAATATTTATTGTTACTTGCCATTTGAGTTGCTAGCATCATTGTTTTTGGGAATTGAAAAGAGTTTAACGTGGTAGGTGGTAAATGGTAATATTTTGTTAAAACTCGTTGGAATGAATTTGTTTTTTTTGGGTTGAGTTTGGCCGGACAATTTCGCCTCAAGGAAATTTTCTGAATTAATTTAACAGTCGTTTTTAATCCAAATACAATCCGAATTTTATTTCTAAAAACTCAATTTGCCTACTCCAAAAATAATCTTATATATTATAAAACAACGCGCCAATATACATTTAAATTACAGTTTAGAAACTTTGGACAAAATTATGGGCCCTATTCTTGAATCCGTTCGAATCGAATCGAAAAGAGCTTACAAAAGCACTCTACTAAGTACTCTAAGTACTCTACTGTTAAATGGGTAAAAAGCAGTATCGTTTTAAAACTACTATAAAAAAAAACTATTAAAGATATCTTTATGAAATTTTGTGTGATTCTTTATTAAGGGGATAGCCACTGTGATGAGTCAAAAAAAAAATTTTTTTTTTTTGTCTTAAATCAAAGTTAATATGTATATTCAAAAATATGTGTACAAAATTGCAGATCAAAAGGTCCAGGACTCGATAGTTTAATATTGGTATGAAAATTTTAAAAGATACATGATTTCATTGCGAGAGAAAAGGACTAAAAACTTTAAACGCGTTTTTCTCGAAACGACTTTTTTTCAAACTGGTCGCATCGACAACTCGGACAATTCTTAACCGATTTTTAATTTTATTTTTTCGTCTTAGTAGTGGCTACGGTTAAGCGTAGCCGATTTGGAAAATTTTGTTTTTTACTATTTTTTAAACTGTTTGAAAACAAAAAAAAAACGGTAGAAAAATGAAAATATTTTCAATCGGTCGCAATTTTGTGAAAAATCAAAATAAAAAAAAACCGCTACGTACAACGATAACTACATTCATACAGATTATAATAAATTTTTTTGTTTTGTTTCACACTACCGGCTTTTGAAAAATAGATGCGACCTGGGGGGGGGGGGGGGGGGGGGGGCATCGTTTACATTGTTAAAACTATTTATTATTTTTTAATAAAAATTTGTGGAAACATTATTGGATGTGTACTTAATAAAATAAAAAAAACACGATCCAAAAATTCCTTTATTTACCCGATCAAAAAAATTTTTGAAAATCACTAATTTTTTCGGCCGTCACAGTGGCTATCCCCCTTAAGGTCAAAATATTAAAAATCAATTATTATAAATTAAAAAAAAACAAAATGGCGGCTGCTGCAGCGAGTTGATGGAGCGCGTGCTCACAGAAAAACCCTTTTGCGCGGGGTAGTGCCCAGGTCGTCCAGGTGATTTGTAATCAATTTACCAAAAAGTTTTCTTTAGTTTGAATGAAAATCTATGGCACTAACCTAAATTAAGCCATAAATATGGATATTTTCGCTATTTAGCAAGTGTTTGAACTTAGCGTACTCGAATTTTACCATATTTTTCATTGTAAGCAGTGCTCCCGAATCACAAAAATTGAATTTTTTAGGTTAAATTTAGGTTAGTGCCATCGAGAATTGTTATATAAGTTTGCAAAAAATTTTTTAGCTAAATCGGTTCACTAGATTTTTCTGTGTGCTACCCCACGCACCAAAAAAACCCGTTTCGAGAAAAACGTGTTTAAAGTTTTTTTAACAGATTTTTTCGATTATGTATTCCACTCGACGCGCGCTCCGAAAAATGCCCATAGAATAAAAACGAAAGAAGATATCGATATAATATTTGGAACATTCATTCTTGAGATACTAATCTATCGATTTATGCAAAAAAAGTTCCTAATTTTTTAATAAATTAATTTCAGTTACCTTTGACTTAAATTAACTTTTTCGTTGAATGTTAAAATAATCCGATATAAAAATTCAATCAAATTATTTTGACGATGTGCGGAAAAATTAATTGAAGTCAAAGGTAACTAAAATAAATTTGTGAGAATTTAAACAACTTTATTAAGAAATTTTTGTCCAAAAGGGGCTTTTGTAAGCTCTTTTCGATCCGATTCGAACGGATTCAAGAATATGGCATATGTCAGAAAAAGGCTTAATCGTAGTATGCCGCAGCTGGTCTTTATAATATTCCTAGGTCTACAATTTAAAGTAAATTGGCATATTTGACCTCAAAAAGTAATTTTTATTTCCTGCTCCGAAAGCTATCAATAAAAGAAGGTTTTTTGCTGTAAATTAGCTCAATTAAAGTTATGCACATACGGTACATTTGCATATTTTTTGAATTAATGCTTTTATTTCCGTTTCTAACAAACCACCAGAAGTGTGTCTCAATTTTTTATTTGTTTACAATAAAATGCTGTATTTCAATAAAATTTGCGTTATATATTCAAAGATTGACATTGTCAATTAAAAATGTTTTCTGCTAATCCCTGGGTGAGTGTGATCCAAGAAAAAATAATATCAGAAAGCAACAATATCACTAAAACTATATCCTATACTCGAATAAAAAATAAGACTTGCTAGCAAAAATTTGTGAATAAATTGCTTAGTGGACCCTAAACCCTTTTTATGGTATTGTAAATGTTGCAGAAATTGCATTATTCACTGTTGGGTGCAAAATTTGATCCGAATAGTCGGCGACTCACTTGGTGGTCATATACACAGAGTGGTCATATATCTACAGAAAATGGAACTCACCTTGTAGGTCATATATACAGAAATCGGTATGATCATCTAGTTATCAGACGATAATAAGTAAATTGATAAAATAAGATGAATGAAATTTACGAAAAATTTTATAGGAAATGTTACAACATTCACACACGCATACACACACACAATCATGCATACGAGTTTCGGGCTTAACAACTAGCGCCACCTACAGAATCACACTCTCTAAAACAGTCAGTCTTTTGTAAACATTCAGTCCATTCACTTTGATCTGTAAATAGTTCTTTCAGTCTGTCGAAATATATTTGTTCTTTTGTATTCGAGTTATCTCATTGACTATCGACCATTCCCTGTTCTGCTGACAGGTTATGGGCCCAGAGCCGCGATTTGAATAAATAGTAAAAATTCAACGCGAACAAAAACGCTAACCTCACCACGTGTTCGGCCGCGAAATCGGTTTCGTTTTAGTCTGTCAAGATGAGCGTGAATAACGCGAGAATCGAGCTTCTCGACAAACAAAATTACGACACATGGAAGCTTCAGATGGAAGCTATCCTAATAAAAAACGATATGTGGGAGTACGTTAGCGGAACGAAAGGTGATTGTGAGCCGTGACGTCCAATTTTTGGAACGAAAAATTAACGGCAAAGAAGGATCCAAGGACGAACGAGGACCTCCAGCTTCAAAAAGCATCAAAAGAAAAGACAATCAAGTCCTTCCGACCTCATCCAAGGAAGACAGCAAAAGAGAGCCGAAATACGTGGAATTCGAATGGGTTCCCAAAGCCACGGAAGACCATCGAGTCATTGACATCGATGAACCCGACGAAATGGAGGACTTCAGAGGATTCGACCTTGAAAACGATCCATACCCGAGAAACCCAGCCCTCGAATCTTCAATTGAATCTTGCCACGACGCCAAAGAAGACAGCAAATCCAGTGATGACACTATCATCGAGGAAACTCTCACTCACAACGAGAAGGTAACTGAAAATACTCGCTGTAATCTTCGCAGCAGAGGAAAGACCAACGAAAACGTCGAGAACAACTACGCTATGGAGGAAACGTTCGTTGCTGAGGTTCCTATGAATCTAGCAATGGGCGGTCCGGAAGCTGACGAGTGGTTCCAGGCCATTGCGACTGAGATGAAGGCCATACTCGACAACAACACCTGGACACTCGTCGATCGACCAGAAGGTACCAAAGTCATCGGAAGTCGGATCGTTTTGCGCAACAAGTTCCATCCCGACGGCTCACTAGAAAAGCGAAAAGCTAGATTGGTCGCCCAAGGGTTCAGCCAACAGCCAGGGATTCACTTTTCCCAAACATTCGCTCCGGTAGCACGTCCAGGAACCATCCGTCTCGTCATGTCACTCGCTGCTAAATTCAATATGAAGATACGACAGTTCGACATAACAGCGGCATATTTGAACGGCAAACTCAACGACGAAATATTTATGGAACCGCCGAAAAACTACGAGAAAATCCTCATCGAAATCATCGACCGCGAGCCCAATAACGCCATTTCGACCAAAGCCAGGAAGGATCTGGATGAGTTTCGGAAGGGAAACAAGGTGTGCCACTTAGAAAAATCCTTGTATGGCATTCGCCAGGCCGGCCGAGTTTGGTATCAGGAGTTGGACCAGAAACTTCGATCCCTGGGAGCCACCCCAACGAAGTCGGACCCATGCCTCTTCACCATTGGTACAGGGAAAGACGCCGTTCTGATTGTTGTCTACGTCGACGACATTCTCATCGCGTGTCGACGACCAAAAGCGGCCATCAAACTCGGACAAGACCTGGGAAAACATTTTCAGGTCAAGGATCTTGGCAACGCCAAGTGCTGTCTTGGGATCGAAATCCGCCAAACCAACGGTCGCATCACATTGAGCCAGAAAGGGTACACCCAGGAGTTGATCAACAGGTTCAACATGAACGAATGCCGCACGGTGACCACCCCCGTGGACACCAACACTAAACTCTCCAGGAACGAACATCCCTCCGAGGACGAGAAACAATTACCCTTCAGGGAGCTGGTGGGAGCACTGACATACCTGTCCGTCTCAACTAGACCGGACATCGCCTTCGCGGTAAGCTTCCTCGGCCAGTACAACAGTTACTACGGAGCCGAACACTGGACTGCTGCGAAACGAGTTCTCCGATACCTAAAGGGGACACCCGACATTGGCCTATCCTTCGAACGGGACGACAAACCTCTCAAAGGTTTTGTGGACGCAGACTGGGGAAGTTGTCCCGAGGATCGGCGATCCTATACTGGGTACATCTTCACACTTGTAGGAAGTCCCATCTCCTGGGACGCCAAGAAACAGCAGACAGTCGCTCTTTCCACCACAGAGGCGGAATACATGGCCCTCTCGGAGTGTACCAAAGAGGCCATCTACTTGCAACGATTCCTCAGGGAACTGGGGCACGAAAAGTTAGCCGAACTCATCGTGCACTGTGATAACCAGAGTGCGATCAAATTGGCTGAAAATCCCGTTTTTCACGCCAAAACCAAACACATTGAGATGAGACACCACTTCGTTCGAGAGGCCATCCAGGACAAGCAGCTCATCGTCGAACACATTCCTACTTCGGACCAAATTGCAGATTTCCTGACTAAAGCTCTCCCGAGGCCCAAGCACAGCTGGTGCACGGCGGCTGCAGGACTTCGTCTTAAGCAATAACCCCTTACTCGAGGGGAAGTGTTACAACATTCACACACGCATACACACACACAATCATGCATACGAGTTTCGGGCTTAACAACCCAGTAGGAAAAAGAAGGGCTGAGAAGAAGTGATAGAACTGCTTCTCAACAACCCGAACCCCTTCCCGGCTCGATTCTTTTACTTCTTGTTTTTTACACACGACGGGATTGGAGGCAAGGCCTTCCACTTTCGCTTCCACAATAACTAGGGATAGAATTAGTTATTAAGAACTAATGGAATAATCACTAATGCGAAATGACTATTACAAGAAGTTCTAGGTAAGCCATTCTGCGTTCGCTTGCACAATAACCAAGGATAGAAGAAGTTACTATAACATAAAGAACTAATCACTTATGCGGAAAAAACCATTTTTAGATCGAACTGTTTTAGTCATTACCCACTAGATTCTCAGGAAGCAAGGATTTCAAAGGTACCTCCCGAACCATTAACGTAGATGCAAGCGCATAAGGATGCCGGAATCATATCATAACAAAAGACCATTTTTAGCTCGAACTCTTTTAGTCATTGCCCACTCGATTCTCAATAAGCAAGGATTTCAGCAGTTCCAGTAGGAAGCATTCTAGAGACAATATCGGAAGTGCTTAGAAGTAATTATATCATGCCTTCCTAGGGGAACGCCTTGCTACATTTCCTACTGGGAACTAGCGCCACCTACAGAATCACACTCTCTAAAACAGTCAGTCTTTTGTAAACATTCAGTCCATTCACTTTGATCTGTAAATAGTTCTTTCAGTCTGTCGAAATATATTTGTTCTTTTGTATTCGAGTTATCTCATTGACTATCGACCATTCCCTGTTCTGCTGACAGGAAACAAATTCGACAGTGGTTTCAAAATTAAGTATAAAGTGGATCCCAATGCAGACATTGCCGGTTACTGGAGACAGTTTTATTTTAAGACGTCGGTCATGAATGTGTTAATCATAATTCCTCTTAGTTATAGATATTTTCTCCATTACTAATTAATAAATAATTAAAGATTGTTTAGTTATTTAATATAACAGTTTTCTTTTGCTTGAGCCTTTTTTAAAGTATCAAGGGCCCTGCCGTCTGCTCATTCCAGTGAAAACGGGTATAAGTTAATAAGTACTTAAACACCTTTCCATAAAAAAAAACATAAAAATGAAAAAACAAACTTTAATATATTTTTCAATTAAAATTTTTTGCATTTACAGATCTACAATTTGAAACCAGAACAGCAGATCCAAATATTCAACACTTTGCGGGAGAATCTCGAGAACAGGAACATATTGAACCTGAATTAAATCAGTGGTAACACTGAATGCAGATTGCTTTATATTTCGTTTAGTATTTAGTTAATAATTTCTACTAATAACTTTATTGAGCGACTCAATAAAAAGCTAGGAAAATTCCTATTGATCGGAGGGCAGTATGTATTGCTATAAAAGTTTGCACGACTAGTGGGAGATGATGCGACCTGCTATTTATAATATTCCAGAAACTTAGGTACTGTTTATAATTTCATGTGATCTTGAGATGTCAAAACGAATGTGAACGCAATTTTCTGTGTTTTTGACCTAACGAATCTTTCAACATTAAGTGTTACACTCAAAGCAATTAACCGAATTCATAAATTCATCAAATCGCCAAATCACCATCGCCTTTACATTGTCATTTGTAGCCATTGTCGTTAATAAAACATGTGAATTTAGAATGTACGGTGGTCAGGGAACAGGGGAATGGTTTTTGAATATTTTATTTTATTAAGGCGTAAAATGTGCTGTTTAGGCGATATACAGTTTGCTAAATAGAGGACTTTGTTACAGTCCCTTTGTACTACTCATGTAGAATGTTTTGGAAAATTTTACGCAGATGCCGAAATTGTCAAGTTTTTCGAACGTGGAAAAATCTAGTCTAGTGGTAGGTGTAGTAGGTACAGTAGTATTTTAGCTGTTTTGTAAGGTTTGGAACAATTGTTCCCTAATTAACACTGAAGATCCATTTGATGGATGCTTTGTTGTAGTTTGTAAATAATTAAGGTGCCGCGAATCAATAGATTGTTCTATCAAATCTCATTTAATTATTCACTAACCTTTTTACATCTTTTGCTTAAACAAAATTTAGTATTATTTTCATCATTTCTACTGTTAAATAACTTCTTTATTGGAAAGACTGCGGTTGCTCAATAAGATTGTTTGAATATAATTATTTTTTTGCTTTAACAAATTACAAAATTTATCAAACGTTAGTTCATTTTGATCAAAAAATTTATCAGTCTTTCTATATTTGTTTAATAAAATCGATCAAAATTACTAGATGGTAAAATTGTTCATAAACATCCTTTATTTTAAAATTGCTTCTAATTTTAAATGTGAACCGTGATTGGTTTTTGTGATGTTTATGATTCCAATGCAAAAAAAATAGAATATAAACGTACAAAAATTGGAAACAAAGGGGGAACGAAATTCATATGAAAAACTAATTTACACTACAAAAAGCGATGTGAGGCAAGATACAGTGTGAAATATTGCTGAGGACAGTAATCATCAGATTTTTTCGTGATTGTTTCAAGTCTTCTTTTATTATGTTAGTATGGTATTTTAAAATGATTTTTGTAAAAGTAATACGTGTTGTGTTTTCAACAAAGTGGTAAATTTTAAATTGCTTCATCGTATCAGATTTTAAAATTGCCAATGTGTGCTCGAGTTTGACAGTCGTTTGAATAAAAGTAGCAAAAATCGAGTATTTCATCCTACTAAACAAATAAAATGAAAGTAATAACATTATGTACCTCCGATAAATATCGAAGTAAAATGCAGTTTTTAATCCGTTGAATTAAATACTTCCGATGACGATGATTTCCATAAAAATATTTTGCAGCTTCAAGTTTTAACTCCAATCCAAATTTAACTGAATGGATGCCATGCGTTTTTGTTGCGCCGTGGAACGATGAGAAAAAAACGCATTGCCTGATACTGTACATGCGACGCTGAATTGTCAGTAGAATTAAAAAATTCGAAAAATAATGCCCAAAAATTAATTAAAATCATACGAGTCGGCTATTCGGCTTTAAAAGCACATCAGGTTTTAAAGCAAACAATCTTAAATGCAAAAATAGAAAACGGTTGTGGGTGCGGGCAATATTTTTATGGTTTTTATGAGACTTTTTCCATGCCTTTAAATGCTTTTAAAGTATTATTTTTATAAACTTAAAGTCTTTTTTCATACACAATAGGCTCTTGCGCCCCAGGGTATATTAATTTTTCTTCCATAACAACTTTTGAATTGCTGTAATTTGTCAAATGACAATTATCGTTTTTATATCTTTCCTAGAACCAAACAGAAATCGGACATGGAATTGAATTGAAATATTTCCAAAAAATGTTGGAAATTGTGTGGAAACCATGTTTCAGATGTATCCATCTTTTTCTTATAAAACGTTCGGAAAATCCTTAAAATAAACAAATTAAAGACGAATAACTTTTTCGTCTTATCGATAGTGACAAGCACGCACTTATCGTGTGGAATGAAAAATCGAAAAGATCAAAAATTTCAATTTTTTATTTTTACGAACTTTGCAAGGCATTTTGGAAATAACTAGATTTTTTTCAATTTTCAAAATATGTTGCATATTTGTAACTTGTGACCTTAAATGAATATTTCCATCTCGTTTCATCAAAATCCGTGAGAAGGCGTCAAACACATTTATGCCTAATTTTCTATCTCTTTTATTTAAATTTTCGATGGCTCATTGAATCTTGCCCACCCATGCAATTTTAAAATTCTTCAATAAATTCATACATTAACTTATTTAGCAGGCTTTATATTATTTATTGTCAAAATAATTGTAGTTTCTTATTATACATTTAGGGAAACGAAATATATAAGAACATTTCTTACAACTTTAGGAAATTTCTATAAGGAAAATTTAAAACATCTCATAATAAAGGAAGTCTAACTAAGATCAACATTTTTACCAAAATGTGCTATTGTTTAAATTGAAACTATGACAAGTATATGATTAGCAAAATTCGATTCATTTATTGAGCAGGAAAAATTTTGCTAATCACATTCCGAATTATTTTACAACAAAACTCGCTTGGAAAATGTTGTTATCAATCACCAGGTTAAAAATTAAGAAAAGGGAAATGTTAGCGATTTTTTTCAACATAATTTTTTGCATAACTTTTTGAAAATTTCGTTTCGATTGCTGCCAGCAGTGTACACATGTATCTTGCTTTCTGTTTCAACAACGATTTTCCTAGGTACGTAACGAAGTACAAAAATAAAATACAATTGAGAAGTTAAAGTGTTAAAGCAACAACTACTATGTGTCCTTTAAAGAAAGGCATTGCATTTAAACTATTTAACTATTTTTCATTTAGTTTCATAAATTGTGTTCAATTTAATGTTTGTCTTATTTATAAAACGATGTAAACGTGCAAGAAAAGGACGTGAACTGGGCAAAATAACAAATGCAAAATGGTTTCTAAATGCTAAATAACTCTTATCTCGAAATTGTTTGTACAATCACTTGCACTTTTTATTTATTTCGAATCCTTCACTCTCCGTCCGTAGACATGTTTCAACAGTAATACAGTCTTTAAAATATTTATACCATATCTAATTTTATTTCCAGTCGTTAGGTTTATCTTCAAGAAAACTCATTTATTCCAACTTGCCCATATTTTAATCAGTTTGCGTCCTACCGAAAGATCAAATCTTAGAAATATATTGTCTGTTGATGTTTTATTGTTGTATGTCTTGTTTTCTTTTAGGATATTTTGTATTTTGTTATTTTATAGAAGAAGAAGGAATATGAGATTTATATATATGATTAGAGTGTAAATTTAATGCTATATACACTATAAATGTACCTTCATTGAATATCAGCAAATTATTGATGTCACTTTTATTGATGATAAAAAACACAAAACAAAACGTGAATATGTCAAGTAAAATATTAAATAGATGGCAACAAATTACTATAGACTGAGTTGTTTCATTTTCTAACTCCCATTTTCCCAGCTAATACTACCTAACTTTGAATTGAAATTTGAGAATTTATTGAAGATTAAAAACGGTGATATGCTGTCAGTACTGGCTTTATGTAAACCGTATAAAGCGACTCTAGAACCGTGACATTTAAAAGATCTACTGTGATGGAATGCATATGATATTTGGAATGTTTTATTGGTAAGTATTTTATGATATCTATAGAGTAGACACACTGAATCTCATATATTGTAATTTTAATAAGCAGCTAGTCAAATGAATTAAATGTAATTTGTAAGTTAATGATCTTTAAATTTTAATTAATGAGATATTTAGCAGATATATTTGAAAATGCAATTATACAATTTTCTGTATTTCTATTGCATATTTTTTTTTTCATTTGCAAAATCTACATTAAGCATAAACAAAATACGCACTTTTGTTTTTATTAAGGGCTCACATACCCCTGCGCGTGCAGAAAACCCAGTCAATTTGAGAAATTATTATAAAGGTTATACGGTGAAAACAAAAAATTACATTGTTGATTCAGCATTCTTTATTAACTTTTAAACTATAAGAAAAAAAATTAAAAAACAAATTTTTTTAATATTAACATTATTTTTTACATATATAAATGTCCTATATTTTTAGACAGTGTCTGCACGATAACTCGGTCAATTTTCAATATTTTTTAATTTTTTTTATTGTTGAAATCTTGATAATTATTCATGAAATTGTAACTAGAAGTTGAAGAATAATTTAAAGCCTGTAAGAGTTTTATTCGTTATCTTCATAAGTTTTCATTTTGGGAGCCAAAAGCATTTTCCACATAACTTTTGCATTATCGCTTGTTTTAACAATGGTCTATATGGTCAGAAATATTTTCCAAAGTCGATTCATAACTGACAATTTTTTCCTTTAATTCATTAATTTCTTTTGTGTACTGCTCAATCGTTTTTGACATTTTTTCATTTTCTTTTACATAAAAGCAGCTATTTTTATATATTTCTCGCATTTTGAACAAGTAAAATCATAGACCTTTCCAAACATAGTCCCAGTTCTCTTTCGTGAGGGAGTAGTTTCCATATTCTCCAGATCTGACAGATTGAGGTTTTCTGAGGAATCACCATTTATAGGCTCTACAGTGTAACTGCATCATCAGGAACTTTATCGACAGTATCATGAAAATTATATACAGTGGTGGCCAACTAAATAAGACACCCTAGTGAATCTCTTTAATTTTTGTTCTAAAAGTTTTGTAACCCACTGTATTGACTGCTTCGTGCTATTTTTATTTTCTGTTGTTTCCTAGAATTAAAATCATGTACCGCTAGGTTTCCTTTACAGCGAGTAAATCTTTTAAAAAGAAAGATTTGCTTCAATGATCTCATTACCTTTGGTCATATAAATAAGACAGTTTAATTTATTTTTCTTTTAAATTTTAATTAACAAAATTATACTCTTTTTAATAATAGAATACTAATAGCTTACAACTAATACTTGGTCGGGAAATCGTTGCTTTGCAGAACAGCACTACATGTGCAGGCATACTGTCAACAAGATCGCGGTAACGTTGCGAAGGTATAGAGTACCATGCCTCTTGGATTACATTCCATAATTCTTTAGAATTTTTTGGTGTACAGCTTTTTATTTTATGTTTCACATCGTTCCACAGGTGCTCAATTGGATTTAGATCAGGGCTTTGGTCAGGCCAATCCAAAACACTTATTTTTTGACCCGCAAGCCAACGCTTCACTAGACGTGAAGTATGCTTGGGATCATTGTCATGCATGAAAGTTCATTTCAATGGCAAAAATTCATCAGCGTATGGTTCCATATGGCGCTGCAAAATATCTTTGTAGATATGTTGATCCATACGCTGATCAATTTTTACTATTGGGCCAACCCCATACCAAGACATTACAGTCCAAGCCATTATGTTGCCCCCACCATCCTTAACCGTCTTTAGAGTGTATCTAGGATGGAAAGTTTGGTTTATGGGCCTCCTTACATAACATTTGGCGTCTGATCCAAACCTATTGAACTTACATTCGTCGCTCCAAAGAATGTTTTTCCAGAAAGACATGGGTTTTTCTTTGTGCTCTTTGGCGAAAGTAAGTTTTTTCTTTTTGTTTCGTGTAGAAATAAGTGGCTTCTTCTGTGAAATGCATCCTCTGACGCCAATCTTACTCAACCGACGTCTCACAGTTCTTGCCGACACTTTACAACTGTATTCCTCCTCCATACGCTTTTGTATTTGCGTGGATGTTAAAAAAGGATCTTGTTTGTAGCATCGATGAATAATCCTATCTTGAGCTGCCCTTGTTTTCCGGGCTCTTCTCCTTCGAACTGGATTTTTTGTTGTACCCAAGCTTTCTACACACTTAAAAGAGCATTTTGTACCATACATCTAGAGCATCCGATTAATCTAGCGATGTGTGAAATTGATGATCCGGATTTTTTCAATTTTCAAATTAACATCCGGTGCTCGGGAGTGCAATCCTTTTTACGCCCCATTTTAATCTACAGAAGCTGCTAATATTTAATTCAACATAACAAATAACTTTTATTTACAAACTTACTGGAACAAATTTAGCAATTTCTACAAAATAACACCACCTGTCTTATTTATATGACCAAAGATAATAAGGTCACTGAATCAAATGTCGCTTCCTAAAAGATTTACTCGCTGTAAAGGAAACCTAGCGGTACATTATTTTAATTCTAGAAAACAACAGAAAATAAAAATAGCACGAAGCAGTCAATACAGTGGGTTACAAAACTTTTAGAACAAAAATTAAAGAGATTCACTAGGGTGTCTTATTTAGTTGGCCACCACTGTATATCAACCAATTGATCAATATTTAAAGAGGGAATTGCATCTTTTTGCAAAAATCTCTTCAACAAAAACCGTCGTCTAAAGTGACGATCACACAAATAATTATTTTTGTGGTCGTCACCTAACTTTCCATGCTTTTGATAAATCAAGATTTTGAGGAAATTGGAACATTCTGTGCTCAGTACTTTTTGCAGGACAATAGCCCAGTGCACAAGTTCATATATGTATCCTCTTTCTCCTTTCATTTGTTAAAGAATGAATAGGTTCCCAATCAAAAGTAGGTAGAGCATTTTTAGTAAGTTTTTTTTTTACCTTCGAACTAAATAGTGAAATGAGCGCCAGAGACATAATTTTTATTTGAAGAAATTTTTTGCCCATCTCTCACAAATTTCAAAATTTTTTACAGAAAATCTGTAGAAACTAACACCCTCTTCTTTTTTGTTATTGCAATTAAGAACACATCAACGTGGAACAATTTCCAATTTCTTTGAAATACAGCCAGACATTATTACTTCAAGATTTTTAAAATAGAGTAAAATCGCTGTTAAAAACACTTCTTATTCGCAGACGGCTAGCATAAGAATGCCAAGAAAACACAAAATTCTTCCCACCGCTTTCCACACATACCAAGAGATGATTTACTAATAGAAACCACTGGTCTACACCAAAATTTTTTTTTTTTTTTTCCAAAAAATTGGCTTTTTCCGTATAAATTACGAATTCGTAAATGAAAGTGCTAAAACAGTTCTCATTTTCCAGAAAAATAATTTATGAACAATCATTACAAAATAATGGATTGATTTAGGAGTTTGTAATATTGCTAAAATCACAGCTGAAATTTTAAGATATTATATAAAAATAAAAAAGGCTTTTCGAAATATACCGTGAATAAACTTATTATTATTTTTTATAAATAAGTGGCGAAAAAGGAACATGACTCATGAAAAACTTGTTCGCCAAGATATGTAAAAAGCGGCCAAGTGCGAGTCGGACTCGCCCATGAAGGGTTCCGTAGCAGCAAGTAACATAATATAAAAGTTCTTGTAGTTCGTTGTAACTTTGATCGATGTTAAATTAAATGTTTTTTTTTTTTTTTATATTTGAGTTGATTGAATGAAAGGTAAATTGCGGTTTACGATTTATGACGTATTAAAAAAAAACTACTTACTAGATCTCGTTCAAACCAATTTTCGGTGGAAGTTTGCATGGTAATGTACATCATATATTTTTTTTAGTTTTATCATTCTCTTATTTTAGAAGTTAGAGGGGGGGGGACACACATTTTACCACTTTGAAAGTGTCTCTCGCGCAAACTATTCAGTTTAGAAAAAAATGATATTAGAAACCTCAATATCATTTTTGAAGACCTATCCATAGATACCCCACACGTAAGGGTTTGATGAAAAAAAAATTTTTGAGTTTCAGTTCTAAGTATGGGGAACCCCCAAAATTTTTTTTTTTTTCTATTTTTGTGTGAAAATCTTAATGCGGTTCACATAATACATCTACTTACCAAGTTTCAACAGTATAGTTCTTATAGTTTCGGAAAAAAGTGGCTGACATACGGCCGGACAGACAGACAGACAGACATGACGAATCCATAAGGGTTCCGTTTTTTGCCATTTGGCTACGGTAGGCGGGCATGAATAGCTCCCTAAATTTATAAATCTCCCTAAAACTTATTAATCTTTTGTATCGTACATTTTATGTTCTGATACGCATTTTCCGAGAAAAACAAATGTCTCAGGATATGGAGACATCCAAACCTTATTTTTTTCCAATTTTACCGGAGCAGGAGATAATCGGATATAAGTAAAGTGGTATCTATGATTTCATTGGTTTTTCGAATCTGTGTTTAAAATTTTGTAACTATATTGATATAATAACATTCTTTAAGAATAAATCATATTAATTCACTACTTAAAACATAGTTGGCAATATGATCACAAGCGCAACCTTAACCTTTCAAAAACTCAAAATTTTTACTTTTTTATTCAGTTATTAAGTAATGTTATCTTTCCAAATATCTTTGAATCCAGGGTAACTATTTTTGTTTTTCCATTTTATTTCAAGAAACCTTTAAAAAGGTGTGAAAAGCTTAATAAATTTTTCAGAATATGTTATCGGCATTATTGACAATCCTATTAGCTAAAATTTCAAAGTAAAGCTAATTTTCAAGGTTTTCTAGAATATAATGATTAATTTTGAGTTTAATCTCAAGCCCATGTCGCACATTAACTTTCTTTCAACAAATGCCAAGACGCCAATGATAATAAATCTTAGACACACATGTCACGTATATCGCAAGCATTTCTTTTCAACTTTTACTGATGTTTTACAACTTAATTTCAGAGAAATCACATAGTATCAAATAAAAAATCGTTTCCCGGAAATTTATAAAATCTAAAAGCAAAACGCCCGGTGAATGATAATTATTTCAGTTGGTCTCGAATGGGCAGATCTATGCATTAAATGTGTAGTGTAAAATAGGCTGCAATTAACATTCCAGAAATCATTTGTTGAGAGGCTCATAAAACACAATCGTTTATGCAATTAAAGCATGTTTTCGAGTGTTACGAACTACGAATAATTCATTGTTTTTCTAAATTGCAGATTCTGCGAGTAAATTTATAACGTCTTTTGTAGAGACTTAAATCTCGGGAGCATTAAGAGTTTTGTTAAGATAAGGTGCAGCTCTTTGTCGTCGCAGTGGGAATTTTTCAGATATTTAGCTGACCCACATGTCTTTGGACTTAAACCCATAACAAGTTCACAAAACTAATTTATATATCCCTCTAATGAAATCATATATGTATGAAAGAATAAAAGTATGCTATCTTTATGGAAAAAATTCCGAAAAAAATTTAAAAACCAAAATATTAATTAATACTTATTTTAAAATTGAGCAAGAACAAAATGAAAAGGAAGGCTTATCTCAACCTAATTTAAAAACTATAACAATTTTGAACTCTTACGTATTTTTTTCAGAATCATTACGGCGTTTGTTTGGCTGTTCGTATCTCAAAACCTATTTTCCCAGAGACAATGCTAAGAATTCTGACATACTTCTTCTTAATACTGCCCTAATATAAACGAAGAGTAGTAAGATCTAATTTTGTAATTTAAGGGAATAAGGGTAATTAGGGTTCCGTAGCCAAATGGCAAAAAACGGAACCCTTATGGATTCGTCATATCTGTCTGTCTGTCTGTCCGGCCGTATGTCAGCCACTTTTTTCCGAAACTATAAGAACTATACTGTTGAAACTTGGTAAGTAGATGTATTCTGTGAACCGCATTAAGATTTTCACACAAAAATAGAAAAAAAAAAAAAATGTTGGGGGTTCCCCATACTTAGAACTGAAACTCAAAAATTTTTTTTCCATCAAACCCTTACGTGTGGGGTATCTATGGATAGGTCTTCAAAAATGATATTGAGGTTTCTAATATCATTTTTTTCTAAACTGAATAGTTTGCGCGAGAGACACTTTCAAAGTGGTAAAATGTGTGTCCCCCCCCTCTAACTTCTAAAATAAGAGAATGATAAAACTAAAAAAAATATATGATGTACATTACCATACAAACTTCCACCGAAAATTGGTTTGAACGAGATCTAGTAAGTAGTTTTTTTTTAATACGTCATAAATCGTAAACCGCAATTTACCTTTCATTCAATCAACTCAAATATAAAAAAAAAAAAAAACATTTAATTTAATATCGATCAAAGTTACAACGAACTACAAGAACTTTTATATTATGTTACTTGCTGCTACGGAACCCTTCATGGGCGAGTCCGACTCGCACTTGGCCGCTTTTTTTTTTATTGCTTGCAACATTAGGATTGCAGATACCAAATTATCGAAATTGACAAAGTTTTCAACAAATGTTCATGGAATTTAATTTTACGCCAAATTGGATCCTTTATCTAAAATGTCTTAATATATTCAAATGGCATTTTTAGTACTCGGTACGAAACTGATATTAAGAGTGACCTGACCAGTATATATGTATGGATATGTAGTAGCATTTACTGGCGATAAGGCCGTATCAAAACCGAATTTGTCAATAAAATGGGGAATGAATTGGTATGTTTTTGCTACGTATTTAGTACTGTATCTACTATATTTGTCCATGATGGCAGAAACGTTCTAAAGAGGTAATAGCTTCTGTCCTGGGACTAAAAGCCACTCATAGTAATACATTTAAATAACTCCAGTTAAAATACTCTCTATACTTATACACATAGACATACATATATAATTTGATATATAAATCATGACGAAACAATACATAAGTATAAAATATACTCTAAAGGATAAGTCAACCACAAGTTAAATTTTTGAAAGGAATTTTAAAAGGATATTTTAATGTTGACATCGCAGTACATTAAAACATTTCCTTCATATGATTAAATTTCATTGCCAATAAATTTAATTTTATTGGGAATGTGAACATTGCATACAAATATATATGTAATTAGAAAAAAAAACAATGACCTTTAGAGATTCTTTAAATTCTATCCTACTTACATATAAATGTGAAAGTACATATGTGAAGTAGTTTGTCCGTCAATCCCGCCTAAACGCTTGGTTCGATAATTTTCCTTTTTTGACTGAAGGTACTACATAATCCAACTTAACATATAGACTACTTTTTATGCGAATACCTAAAATATAGGGTTTCAAAATGGCGGACTCAAGATGGTGGCCAACAATTGTAGAATTCAAGGTATTGTGTTGAAAACTAGTATTTGGGGTTTTTTGACGGATTCAATATGGCGAACCAATTTCTCGGTTTCTTATTGAAAGTATTTCCATTTAACCCATAAATAAATGGGTACCTTTTTCTCAATTTCTGACTGAAACTTTTTATCTTTCTGTGAAAAGATCTTAAATTCCTAAGGATTCTAAGAATCTTGTTATGGACCCTCCAGAGGTAGTAATCCTTCTTTTGACGCAGCTGCTCCATTCGGGAAAAATCAAATTGCGTTTACAATGTCGTATATGTCAAACAATTAACAAGAATGTCTATCTTTTGTAGTATTTTATACTACGATGCTTGGGATGAATCGTGATGAAATAACACACGTGTCTTGTATTGAATAATTCTTTTACTTAGACTAATTACAAACAAAGATTTCACTACTCGGATCGCCTGCTCAAGTTAGACTGAATGGCCCTCACTACTTAGTTCCTGTTTTTGTGATAGCTCTATTACATTTTAGATCGACTGCTATTAAGAATGTTTTCTAGTTTAGTATATGTATTACAATAGATAATTTATTTATTTATTTATTTTCTACTTCATATATTCCACACGTTACACAGTGCAAAACTTTAAAACAAATTTGACTCTTCTTTCCTTCTTCATTTCTTTTTTCACACTCTCCATCTATTCTTTCCTCTCTGGATCCAATTTTGAAGTCCACGCATGACAAAGTTACAGGCAAAAACAAGTATGGAAATATTTTTAGAAATTGTTGTAAATTTTCCCCAGATTTCATTTTATCCATATTCCCTCCTCAATACGATGAAACGAAATATCCAATTATGTTTTGTTTTCATTCAAAACTTTCTTGGAAAACATTACTATATACTATTATATAAAATATTTCATTAATGTTAAAAGATCGTTTAATGAAAAAAAGTGAAAATATATCTCTCTGCTACTATAAAGTTTCTTAAGTCTAATTGTCACTATTTAATGTCTTAACCACAGTTTCTGGGATGTTTTCGTTATTTCCACAAAATCTTTATTTTGGAGTAAAGTCATAATGAGGAGGACTTTGGTTTTGGTAACGAGTTTGATACTACATACTTTGGAAGTTGGAGTGAATATGGTTTCCAAACCAGTTCGACGGTTTTAGCGTATGGTTTTATTATGAAGGAAACAAACAAACAAACAGACAGACGTAGGGTAAATGATACAATGCTCGAACATTTAAGGCAATGACGCCCTAAAGTTTCTGTTAATTAATTTTTGTTTATTTCAATTTACCTAACTACATATATATATAATATTTTGCTCAACTTTTACTAGCCAAAATCGCAAAACATCGCAATGCCCGGATATTTGGACCAGAATATTTGAATTTGGAATTTCCAAAAGTATGCTCAAAAACAAATTCATAACTTAAAAACTGTTCGAAAAAAAAATCGTCTTTCTCAAAGTACATTGTGATTTTTATTGTGGTACCTGGTAAGGATGCTTTGCATGTTTCGACCGTATTCAACGCGACGTGATTGATCAGCTGGCAATAATTTGTGTGTCAATTGCGTATTGTATGGAAAATTATGCAAATCAACCTTTAAAATCTTCCACATAGTCGATGGATGCAAGGCAAACTGTTAAGCACGGCAGGGATACAATATTTGGGGATGTTGTTCAACATCGTCCCGTACAGCAACAATAGCGTCATTCCTATGCCGTGGACGTGCTTTAACTTTAGGCCTCTCGGTTGCCACTGAACCACTATCACAAAATGTTGCCACTAAACGTCGGATTGTCTTTGGTGTTGGCACTTTTTTCGAACGATATTTTGCTCTATACGAACGATACTTTGTTCTGTATAAAATTGAACAATTTCGGCTTTTTCTTTTGGCGTGTAATGCTCCATGGTAAAAATTGTGTTCGACTGAAGTTTATGACAGAAGCTGTCAGGTGGCGATTTGACAGATGCTGTCATAGTCATTCAAAAAAAACTTCAGGTACCACAAAAAAAAAAATCACCCTATATTATATTTTAATGGCCATAGGTTGTATGGATATTTTGAATTCAAAATGTTTCGCAAAAGTATTAAATTTTAGTGGATTACTCGCACAATTAAAATGTGTTCTTGAGGGATTCCGAAGTTGTTGAATTTGAATTTGTTATCAAAATTTTACAAATATTCAGAGTACAAAGTTATAATACTAAAAAAATATTAATATAATTTTTTTCATAAATGGGTATGTATTAAATATAATTAAGATTTTACAGTGTCTCAAAATGGTTCAATCGTATAAAAACAAGTTAATTTGAAATAAATGCAATTGTAAGCATAGTCAAATAGGTAAAAATATTTATTTTCTACACCCGCAATAAATTACGATCATTGAAAAACCACACCTACCCTGCCTCATCGCCGCGGATCACATAAATCAGGTACAACCGAGATTCAGGCTACACATGAATATAAAAATTATGCAAATTTACTTGTAAGTCGTAGCGCATTAACATAAAAATACGGCTGCATTGATTATTTTGCCTCTAGTTCAGCAATCTATATGCAATGAATTTTTTTTTTTTATAGTTTCATTGTTCGTGCCGCTAATAAAGACAAATTAAATCCTATTAGCAAAAGACTTAACAAACTTTCTCAATTCCTGTGTTAATCGAATACAAATCGTGATTTTAGCAGCATGCTTTGTATTTAATGGATAACAGTCTTTTAACAATTAAGAAGAGCAAAAACCATTAAAAATACATAAGTGGTCAGTCATAATTAAAAACCGTGCCAACGATTGCAATAAAAAACTAAAATCTCTCATGACAGTCTACTGCATTCAAAACCTCGGACAACTTCAACAGTGGTTTCCATTAAGTTAAGAGTTAACCAAATAAAGTAAAAAGCAAAAGTTGAACGACTTTCAAAAGAGAACGTGGTGTCGTCCTTCAGAATGGTATCACTCACTTGTGACAATCGTCGGTATATTTCAGGTCTGAAAAAAATCAGCATTTTATTGCGAGTATATAAACTCATATGATATAAGATCTCCATCGGAAATTGACATTATAATTTTTAAATAAATTTTTGCTCTCGATGGGGTACAATATATCTAGAATCACCTTAAAAATAACTTGTTTATAATTTAAAAATAATTAAATAAGAAGTTTATACATGGTAAAAAATGTGGTTTAAAAATAAAAATTATATTACATTGTAAATAAGTATGGCTTCGCGATAAATAAGACGTTTAAGATGAATTTTAAGATTTTATCTTACTTGTCCACCAAAGTGGAGCCACTTCTAATTAGGGATTGGCAGTTAAACTTTGTTAAACACTTTAATTATATATTTTTAATAACGATTAAGTTAAGTAGAGTTTGCCAATTTTAAAACCTCATCCTGGATTCGCCTTTTGTAATCTGTATATTCAAATACCTGTATACTCGTATAAGTTGTTGAAGGAATACATGAACACAGAACGATTAATAACATAAGCAATAATAACAACAATTTAATAAAATAATAAATTAAATGTTTATATTGTCATGATTTTCCAATTTCAAATCTGCCTAATAGTATTATACTAATATAAAAACAAATTATTTGAATGTGGTTGTAATCGACGATACGTAGAATGCTTGCTATATTTTACTAAAAAAGTGTTCTTAAGCTTGCGAAAAATTTTGGCTTAAGAGGTGATGTACCTACCTACCCATGGTTACTCTATTTACTATATCATTTCATTATCAGGTGAAGTTATGCAGACCAGAAATTTTTTTAAAGTATTATATGGAATATAAAAATGACCATTTTAAAGCAGGTGTAACACAGTAATTTCTGATTAAAATAAAAATGCTTTACGACTTTCAGTATTCGTAGTAGTAGACAGTGTTACTACATGACTTATGTTATGAATTAGCTCCTTATCCTCTTGCTCTCTTTGAAGATGGTGAAATACGAAAAACAACAAAATCTAAATTTTATGACCTATTCCCAGAAGTGTCAGTGGATGTCAACGATGTACGAAAATTTTCCTACGTAGTTGATGGAGGGATGTTACTACACCGTTGCAAGTGGCAATTAGATGAAAATTTCGGTACTATTTGTCAACATTATATCAGATATCTACATAACAATTATGGACACAATATTTATGTCGTATTTGATGGTTATAAAAAGAGCTGCACAAAATCGATGGAACGAACGCGTCGCTGTAAAAAAAATGCATGTAATGACATAATATTTGATAAAACCATGCCTCTCAAAATAGCGCAGGAGAAATTTTTAGCGAATGGCAAAAATAAGAGTAGGCTCATAGATATGCTACGAGAAACACTTACAGAAAATAATATATTTTCTTGCCAAGCAGAAGCTGATGCCAACAGACTAATAATTGAAACCGCTCTTAATCTGCAATCCGAAAACATTGCTGTAGTGTCCGAGGATGTAGATGTTTTAGTTTTATTGACTGCGCTCTCACCAACAGACCGATAAATTTATTTTCTAAAACCATCTAAAGGCAAAATACCGCAAAAAGCGTACTCTTCTAAGAGTTTAAAAAAAGTATTACCAAAGTGTAAACAGCATATTCTGTTCTTACATGCATTCACTGGCTGTGACACGACGTCAGCTTTTTTCCAACGTGGCAAAAACGTGTTTGCAAAAAATTTTGAAAAACTAATTGACTTGCAAAATGCTGCGACAGTTTTTAAAAATGAATGCAAAGATATTAATGAAATTTTTAAGGCTGGTGTTACATGCACTCTTGCTTTATACGTTGCCCCCCAAAAAATAAAGGATCTTGATCTATTAAGATATAACTCTTTTTTGAAAGCAACTGCTAAAAATACCTGCGTTAAACTGCCGTCTTTACCACCTACTGCAGATGCCGCTTTTGAACACTTCAAAAGAGTATATCTGCAAATTCAAACATGGCTCGGAAGAGAAATATCACCAGAAGAATGGGGTTGGAAATATGAATGCGGAATATTGATACCACAAACAATGACCCAGCGACCAGCTCCAGAATCTTTATTAAAAATAATTTTTTGCACATGCAAAACAGGATGCGGAGCATCTTGTGGGTGCAGGAAAAGTGGATTAAACTGCACTGCTGCTTGCTTAGAATGCAATGGTGACAGCTGTACTAATCCTTTACCTACAATCTACATCAACGAGATCGACGACGACGACAATAATGAACAATAATGTAATAATGTATATAGTTGATGATAAATTTTTTTCTGTAAATCGTTATTTTTTGCGAAAATCTAATAAATTATATTAAAGTTACTATGCAAATATAATTTATTAGGTATAAAATTGAAATCTTTACTGTAAACATTTTTTCCCCTTGTCCCTCTCATTTTTCAGTAAATTGTTGGTGTAAATTGTTGTAATCAAGATCGACCAATTTTTTTTTTTTAACTTTTTTATTTGAGCTTTGAACAATGCAGTCCAACAGTTTTTATGAAGATTCATTGACTGGCCCTGTATTCCGAGCTTTTACAATTTTTATGCCTTACGGCGCTCCACTAACAGGAAATTACTGAACGTATAGATATTGTACTATCATCGTTATGGAATTTTCTTGCTCTTGGAAAGACTTTGTTTATAAACTTTTTCGAACTTTCAACAAAATTACAAGTTATGAGTATGAGCTCCTTGTTTGAACCATGTCATGTCTTTACTAAAATATCCTACATAAGTATTATCTGAAACTAAAAAATTGTAAATAAAAATTAAAAATAAAAGATCCTAAAACCTAAGCACGAAAAAACGAAAAAAGAAACCATTTTTGTCTGAAATTCTGACCTGAAATTATTCTCTAGACTTAAGGAATTTAGTGTTTTGGAAAACTATTGAAAAACTCGCCGTCGATATTTCAAAAATATTGGTAACACTTTGAGAAATCATCGTAGAGATTTCAAGATTCGATTGGTGTATTTTTCGGGAAAATTCGTTCTTTCATGGTTATTAAATGTTGAGGGGTAAAACGAATAACATTTCTTGCTTTAAACTTAAGAACCTGTTTACATTATCATGGGCTCGATTCAAATTCATGAGCGTATCATGACTTGTGGAAGAGACGAAGGAGATGCAGGGGACGTATAGTAGTTTTAAGTCAAATAGTTTCTGAGGCTGTTTGATGCATTTCCATGGACGAAAGTTGATTGTAGGTCGAGCGTTATGTAAAACTGTCAAAATATCGTTTATTTTGACAATCCGACTCATAACAATTTCATTTTCATGATAGAAAACGCTCATGAAATTGACTCATGCCCATGAAAATATAAATGCAACGTTCATTTTCATGACAGAAAGCGGACATGATATTGAATCCATGACAGCGTAAATGGGGTCTAAGAACAAAACTCGCACACGTAAAAAAAAAAATAAAAATAAATAATCTGTATAGTAATAAATAGTATATTATATATATGTAGGTATATGTATGTATTTAACTCGCCAGTAATTTGCCAACTTTCGGATTTTTTTAATATCCTCCTTAAACATTTTCATGATAGAAAACCTATAATGCGTGAAAAATTTGAAGGCGATTGATCAATACAATCATGTCACCGAGCGATTGAAATTTAACATGTATAAATCCTTCACTACTGTATTTTTGCGAAAAATAAACCGATTTTGATAAAACAAAAACAATTTTTAAGATGACTCCTAGTTTCTAAATTTTCTAATTAAATTTTTTATCACTACCCGTGGCTTCGTGAAAAAACGAAGAAAATCGAAAAAAATACTTAATTTTTTAATCGACTTTAAAACTATCTCAGAGTTTTTTTTTATAAATGCTTCAATTTTTATAATTTTAAACGGACGTCACCGATTAAATAAAATATAAACTTAGAACTCTGTCGTGATATATCCGTATGGACAAGAAAGCTTCGCGATGGGAATCTCCCAGCGACGAAATTAATTCGATACAAAATATTTCCAGTAGCGATTTTCCAATTAATTTGTTTTAATTAATGAAGCTGTCATATGATATAAATCTATCAACATTCGAGAAGTGCGCAAAACAGTTAAAGTTATCCAGCGCCCCAGACGCCAAAAACACCCTGTGAAATTAACGATTTTAAGTAAAACGAAAGACTTAAGCGGGGAACCCGCTCAGCTCCTAAGTCGTGAGAGTAGAAAAGCTTTCCTTAGAAACGGTCACTTTTTCTCAGGTAACCAAAGCTCCCAGGTGAATTTTTCGCATTAAGAGAAAAGGTTAAAGGCTCCAAGTAACTTCCCCATGGTCAGGTGCTCCAGGTGTAAGCAAACGCGGGCCCCAAAGGCTCCAAAGGTGGAGAGTCAATGAGCTGCACTAACTCACGGCTGAATGTTGATATCTTGCACAGTCAGTTCGAACCGAAAGGCCACATGCAAAAGACGCTGGCTACTCGAGCAGGTCTCAATTGGTCGTCTGTCGCGGCAAAAAGCGGTCGCCTGAACTATCGCCGGTGAGTTGAATCAAATGTGCCGTGGTGTCGCAACATAATTTCCCGAGTGCTCAGGCAAATTTAAATACCCTCGACATATATCGATTGCGACATTTCGCAGTTCAGTGTTCATCCAGTGGTTAGTGCCGTGAAGAGGACTTCTAGTGCGAGGTTTCAGCGAAAGAAATTTCGTAAAGTTTACAACGCTTTGGAGGTTTGCGACGGGGCACATATTCGCCCGGGAACTAGCCGTTACGGTAAAGGTATTTTGCATTGATTAACCTTCGAATATCTCACATTTGACCGGTTTCCTTCCTCAATGGCGCCTCAGGTTACCCAAGAAAGATATGAAACTTTATACTCACTTTCCTTTATTTGGCTTGCTGTGTTTACTTAATTTTTATAAAAGTAAAACTTTTATTTTTAATCTTTGAAACCTTTTTAAAAGTTCAAACTGTAGTTACTTCTGCCTTATCACTAGTACATTTAGAAGACTTTCAGCAGCCGGACCTGATCGCATGTTATGATGCCGCGAATTAGATAACTTTTATAATATGTAAAAATCTGAATATTCATTTGATTTGCACATCCACGCTGTACAGTGTACACTCGTTTGTATCTGCGACTTCTGACATGTTATCTGCGCCAGGTCGTGCAAAATATATTTTTATTTTTACGTTGAACTTCTATAAAACGCCACTATCTACCGGCAAAAAGGCGAGGACGTAGACGTTACGTTAGGGGGTCAGAGTCGCGTATTTGGCGATGACATCTGACAATGCTATAAACTTATCCCACACGTGGTGATCTCGCATCAAATTTTTCGTCTTGGGATTTTCCAAATAGAGATCCGGAGCCGTTAGAAGATATCAAACCTTGATTAACCGGCGAATAAAAGTTTTTTTGGCGATTCTCATTTGGTTTATGTTCATGTTTATCAATGCCCTATCAGAACTTATATTATCCACAGTTGGATGTATTTGCATACACAGGCAAGCTTTTTTGAATGATCGGTTTTACATACATAGGTACAGAATTATGCGAAATATTTATTAAAAAGTGGAAGATTCAAATTATTTGTTCCTATATATTAATGAAAAGCTTAGTATAAGGGTTTATTCAATGAAGAAAGTGAGAGTGTGAGTTTGCGTGCGTATAAAAGGTAATTTTTAAAACTACCTAATCAATTTAAATAACTCTTTGACTAATAAAAAATTAATTTAATACAGATAGTTATATTTTATTACCTATGTTTTTAGTATAGAATATTGATCAGAATTGATTAAGTATATCATACCTAAAGGGAAAGCTGAGTTACCAGGCAAAAAAAATTATAAAACCCAGCGTTCTGAAGGCTATTCCTATTAAAAACTTAATTATTGTATTTGAAGTGAGTGTTCATTATGTATCAGTGAGATCTATACATGTATGCATATAAAAAATGATTAGAATATATTGCTATTATTTTTTTATTAGAAGATTTGGAATCTAAATTGTCATTTCATTTTTCAACATCTATCGGTCTCAGAAAGTATTGGATAAAATTTAAAGAAAAAAATGCAGGAGTGGAGTTGTGAAAACGGCAAATTTAAAATTATTTAACATAAATTAAGTATTGCATTTATACTGTGAAAACTTTTAAACTAATATAAAAGCAGCATAGAAATTGATGAAGACGGACATTTATTTACTTTACTAAAGCATCTTATATTAGAGTAATTAGTAGAACTTTATGAGAACAAGTATAATAATTTATCATATTTAAACACTATTAGTTGTCATTTCAAACATTCCCAAATTGCCAGAGGCAAAGTATAAGTACGGCGACTATGAGTCAAATAAATGAAATAAAGATTTCGTTTTAACGAAATTAAAAATAAGCTTTTTTAGAAACGGAAAGTAATGTGTTCTCTAGAATGAAAACAAGCGAAAAGTGAGGAAAGAAAGAGGGAAGTAGTTCCTTGTAGTCTTATAAAATTTTTGAAATTCAATGTCAATAAAAAGAGAAAAGAATTGTTAAAAATAATGTCAGCCTAATAAATCGAATCGTAAATATACAAATAATATTAAAATGGACTCTATAATAAAAGCCAACTACGGTAAAAATAAATGATTGTTCTTAAATCTGGACCTAAAGTTAAAATCAAGTTTTGAAATTTATTTCAAAAGAGGAATTTTTTATAATAGAGACCATTTTTATAACTAGGCATTATAAGCCGCAATTAAACGCCTTTAAATCGTAAGATAAGATCAGCTGGTTTTAATATACTTAATTATAATAACGCCTCTTAACTAACTTTTGTATATGGGGTACAATTCGATCAAGGAAAAGGCTTATACCTATTTATAGAACCTAATTATAGAAACTTTCACTAGTATTATAAATACATTGTGTCAAAATTGTTGTACGTATCATTTACAAGTACTTATCCAAGTGCGGAAGTGATAAAAAACTCTTTTTTATACACAAAACATAAAACTTATTTCTTATATTGCAATTCAGATATAAGAGCAATATCTTATTTTTGCCGTAGTCAGGTTTTTTTTGAATAAAAGTTTTTTTATTTTAAGCAAACATGTATAATGTATTTTTTTTTGTGACACACATACGTAACAATTATATAAATATTTGTTTTTTTTTGTATTACAAATATAAAATCATTAGAAAATTATAATGTTACATAAAAAATAAAAAGAATATTAGAAGATAATTTTCCATTATCCATTTATCATCAATTGTTCATAAGGAAGTAACAATCATAAATTCTCTTGTCTGCATAAACATAACAATAATCATAGCTATTATTAACTATACAATTTCTTAATCAGAAATAAACTTTTTTCTCAGTATACAAATTTTTAATACAAAAATATGTACACAATTCTAACTTATTATTATCTTTGTAATCTTAATTTTCGCCCCGTATTTCATTAAATAAATCAATCATTGAAACTTGAATTCCTGATTCCGATGGATCTAATGTAGATAATATAATATTTTCAGTCCAGTTTTATCTATAATCATACGTTCTGAACGGATTAAAATGCCATCAAAACCTAGAATAAGTGGGTGTACGCGTTTCCAAACCGTAAACACTTAATTTACTATCTATATTTTTAAAAATAACGTCAAATATTGGAACTTTGGAACACATGGTGTTTGAAGACTCCTCACAGATTTTGATAGGAGTGTTCAGTTGGAGTCAAATTATTTCCAAAAAGAAAATTGTCGGCCACTTGTACTTCCCCAGATATTTAACTTTGAAATTTCGAAAATTGACATTTTGTCGCCACGAGTTTTTGCATATTCCCATAAAATTTCGTTGCAAATTATATACATACATATGTAAATACCATAAATAAAGGATGTTTCTACCTTTTCATTATAAAAAATTCTTCAAAAAGTTTTGAAATTAACGAATTAAAAGTAAATATCTTTTTCGATTTATTAACAGTGACGGGCACGCAGTTGTCTTATGAAATGATAAATCGAAGTAAAGTTAAATTTTCCTTATTTTCAGCACTTATGTAGATTTTTTTACATAAATTCGGTAGAAAGATTTTTAATTTAAGGTTTTTCCATAATTTTCGCCAAAACATTGTGTGAGTGTGGAGAAATTTCGACGAAAAACTATCACTTTTCAGAATTTTAAAGTTAAATATCTAAGGAAATATAAGCGATCGACAAATTATTTTGCATATCCATCACTTTTGGCACTAAATGAACGTTACTACAAAGTTAATCAAAATCCGTGAAGTGACTTCAAACTCAATTTATGCCTTGAAACTTTTATTTTGGGAATGAAAGATTATAGATTTGCAAAACTACAAATTTTTAAATAAATGCTAAGTAGTAAAATTTAAACATATTTACTTTGGAATCCTTTTCAAAATGTAGGTACTGCATACATGGAACATAGTTCTTACATTATTTATATTATAATTAAAAATGAGTAGGTAGCGTCCGTTTTGCCAATAATGAATAAACACTGTGTACAAAGTAATAAATAATAGTAAGTAATAATAGTGTAGTTTTAAAATCAACAGGATTTTCAGAATAGCGGAACAATTACATTTCTAATTAATCGGCAAAAAAAGCTACAGAAAAATGCAAGAAATGCGGGGATTTCCCGCATAAAACTTTCCCATTCAGAAAAAAAGACTACATTAAATTTACTACGCCGCAAGTTAAAGCTGTGCACTAATTAGTCAATATGACACAATTTCTTTAAACGTAATTAACCGTTAATTAATATAAAATAATGAATTCAAAAACGTAAGAACGTGCTTGGCGTGTCACCCAGTAAAAGCCGTAGTTCGGGCTTCAAATTGAATTCAAACTCCCTGACAAGCACCAAGGTCATTCGTCGATCGAATGTTAAATAAGGAAAAAATTAATCGCTGATGAGACCGCATTAACCACTTTCATCATTTTCTCTGTATTCAGGAAAATTTTCCAAACAGAGCGCGATCGACTGAAATCCACTGATTCATCGGAATTCAGAAGTATTTCAAAAATGCCCAGGCCGCGCGTCGCGACACCTTTAAATTGTTGTCACGTTCGGTCGATTGAGATGTTTCTTTGGTGCAGTCAGTGGACTGGTTAAAAGCGATAAAACAAAGTGAGACTTTAGACCGAGTATGGAACTTTGGCTGCTTGATTACCGAGCCCGGAGGATTGGGACAATTTTGTCAATTTTGTGCATATTGCATAGCAAAAGAAGTGAGTCAGGCGGTCTTTTGAAACGAGCATACGAACCTAAAGAAGAGGCGTCGGATCTGCGCAGATATCTTTTAGTCGAGGAGACTTTCACTAGACGGGCGAACGATGGTACACAAAAGGTTATTTAGATTTTGTCTTTTTGCCCCTTTCGTCCCAATTCAGAGGAGTTTAGCTCAACATTAATTTAAATGTCAAGTTGTGTTATGAAATTACTTAAAGAGAAATCTAGTAATAAAATTTCTGTATAGATTTTACTGTGATTTAGATTAAAATGGTATAACACGTACAGCGAAATTTTTTCTTATAAAGTTTTTTTATGAGTTTTTGGAGATATACTTTAACTTTCTCTAATTTCCTAATTTCAATTGGTCACAATATTTTATCTTACTTATTAAGTGGTGCAATTCATAGATTCAATCATTCATTTTAATAGATTATGACTGAAGCAAAATTCGACAAGTCTGATACCTTAAAGGATATAAAACATCACATAACTTGAACAAATAAGTAATTTTAAAATTACACTGATCAAAATTTTTGATGTTTGTTTATCTTACAGAAAAAATAATACGTAATAATCGAATTTTGTCTGTAGATTACGAATTCAAAAAATAAAATATTCCAGAACTTCAGGTTTTTTTTTGGAAAAACAATGTTGGGCTCTTCTGAGTTCATTTAAAAAAATTTGAAATCGTTATGCGGCTCAAATAAAATCCCGGCCCTATTGCGAATATCGTCATTTATACGACTAAGAGTCGATTTTACGAATGGAAAAGAGCTTACGATAAACATTTCTTGATAAAGTTCCTAAAATTCTCATAAATTCACTTCAGTAACCTTTAACTTCAATAAATTTGTCGTTCAAAGTGGTTAAAATAAGTCGATTGAACATCAAAATAATTCATCGCAGGAATGACGATATTCGCATATTAAAATATCTTTTCACATTACATATTACAAAAAACTTGTTAACCAGTATTATTATACAAATTAGCTTAGAAATTTGTTTGGAACATGTATGTGTGTATGTATATATAGTATGTTAAAAGTGTTTGTATATAAAATAATCACGAATATTGTTAACATAGTCTGAAAATACATATTAAAGTACAAGAAAAAACAATGTTAATTATAACTAATCAAGAACTCAAATCCTCCCACATATCACGGAATTATAATATCAATATAAAATATTGAACAAAATCTGATTTTGAATATGTGTACATGCTCTAACCAATTGAGCAATTACAAAAAAAGAGAATTTTTTTTATATATTTTTGAAGCTAAAGAAATTATATTTGAGAATTTAATGTATTCAGTAATGAAAATCAGTGCAGAGTTTCTTTTAATTAACTTAGAAAAACAAATAAAAATACACAGCTTAAATTTCATAATGCATCAATGCCTAATTTTTATAGATGGGTTACAGAACTGGATAATTTGATCACTCACTCAAATAATATATAACTATAGAAAATATAAAAGTAGATGGAAGTTGTATTATTACAAATTTGAACCTTTAAAAATATTTAAAAGGAAGGACAAAAATAATCATTTCATAGTATAGCAATAAAAACTTTTAAACTGCTTAAATATTTGAACTTTTGATTTAGATGTTGAATTTTAAAAAATAATTGTCGAACATCTCTTAAATTAAAACCTTTTACTTTTAACTTAAAGTGGAACTTCTCGTTCTAAATTAAATTTATTTATGCGACCTAGATTTGCATGATTATTTCATTTTAAATTAAAATATTGCAATTTAGATAAATCTAAAGCGTTTTATCTTGTATTCAAGTTTCTGCCATTTTAAATTACTAATTATAACATTTTAAATTTAACTGTTCAAATACAAGTTTCTTTATATTACAAACTAATGTAGCATAAAAGCGAGTTTTTTCTTTAAAAATATTTCATGACTCTTAAAATTGACTTACAATGATTTTTTCTTATTTGAATCAAATTTAAGTAAAAACTACATACGTAGTGAATAAATATGCAAATTGCAGCATCAGTTACACTTTGAATTCGTTTTGCCCACCAAGGCCAAGTTTAAACGAATCAGCGCCGTCATTTCCAAAAAGCGCTAGGTCATTTCCAGATCCGAAATAGGATAGAGGTCTATTAACACCCACTTCCATTCATACATCCGGTTAGTCTTGTATGGCAATTAATTTTCCAAAAAGCGGAAGCGCACGCGTTCGACCATTTCAACAGATAAATTGTCGCCGTCGCTGCGACATGCAACAAAGACTGCATGCGATGCTTCACGTAAATATTTAAAATTTTGTGAAAGTCACCTGTTTTGCATTTGAAACACGGCTCCGATTCATAAAAATTAATTAGTTCGACAAGGATATGCACTTACTTATAAGCAAATTATGGAGCCAGAGATCTGGTCTGGGAACTGACAGCGTTTTGATGGTCATGCAACATGCAAATATTGAACAATTTATGGGCAGCATAAATGAGACCACACAGGACATCTGTCTTGAGGCACGAAAAGCGATCTGGAAGGAGTTCTAGCCGTGCAAGCGGCGATTATAAAGACAGTTGAAGTGTCTCAAGGCTATTCATTTATCTGCCGATCGAAATCACAATCGCTCCTCGCAACAATTCCCGCGTGAATAAAATTAACTTTTTGCAGAGCTCGCTGCCACCGGCAATCCAAACAATGCGAACTCATTTAGATTGGCGATCGAAACAATGTGATCGCATTCTGAGTGAGCGATTACCAGCGCTACCCTTCAGGCTAATTGGACTGGAAGAATGCGATTGGATCGAGGCTCCCATGGGCTGCCCTGTCCGCAGGAGTTCCAGTGGACAGGTGCCTCGCTCTAATCGGCCTCGATCAAATGCAAAAAATGCTAATCCACTGGAATCCAATAATTCACTGTGTTATTACGCCCCATTCGCAGAATTAAGCCGATCTTGCGCTAGGCGTTGGCTTCCGTGCGCAGATGATGCGATAAGAAGCTGATCTTTTTTGCATCCCTTGCCCACCTTGATCAGGTGATTGGCGCAGATGGATAATCTCTTCGGAATTTATTAAATTCGAATGGGTGTGATACCTGATACCATTCACCAGATATCCGGCAGGTATGAAATCCTTTGTTTTCGAGCTGATTGACGAATGGGCGGGCCTCCAGCTGGATTTGAGGCTTGCGACAAATTTAATTACTATTCGACCCTAACTTACTATGCGATTCTAAAAGTAATTGTAGGCCTTCAGACAAGTGACAAATTGTGCAGACGGCTGGCTGTCTGGGTGCGGTAATTTTTGGCAAAAGAAACTTACGAAGCAAAATTAATTATTTTCGCGGTTATTTAGCAATTCAAATTAACATCACTGTAAAGCTGCAGACAGATAATGATAAATAATAGGAAATTATTTTGATTTATATATGACTGGGAATGTTGCGGATATTGATCTCTTTCGTAATCATTTTCATGCGACTTCAATCAAGTTTGCAAGCTTCAACCATTCGTATGTATTTATACACAAAACGTAGTTTTTATTTTTTGTTTAGTTTGAGAGTCATCATACCGATGCGACTCTTATAAATTTTTCACATTATAATTTTACTATTAAATAGCTTAGATTCTTTAGAAAAAAGGGATACAGAAGAACATCAAATAGCTATTGAGGTTTATTTGAAAACACACTTTAAAAATTCTTCACTAGAAAAGTAGTCCATTTTTATGAAATACCATAATACCGCCCTTTTGTCATAAGCTTGGAAACTCTGCCACTTTCCACCGGTTATGATGAAATTTCACAGGCTAATGTGAACCGCCGTACAAATGTGTAGTGAATAATTTAGGAGTAGCTCTCCATGGATAGATCTGAAGGATAACAATTTTTTTTTCGCACACCCTATCATATTGGAATAGTTGAAATATTTCACGAGATATAAAATTGTTAATAGTAATGTGTACACTCTCCTCTAACTTTCCAACCACGTTATTGAAAAATCTGAAAAATCAAGATAGTAACAAAACAACTCTTTATATTTTTATATAATTAGTTATATTTTTTGCTTAACAAAAATAAATTGGAAACAAGTAATGATGTACCTACTGTAATTTAAAAAGAAACTTTTTTACATTCAGTAAATATTCTTACGAGTACGAGTACGATTAGCTTATTCAAGTTGCTTCGTATTTTATTGAAAAAGTGGTACTGCTTTAAATTCCAAGTGATGTCGTATTTTATAGAAATAATTTAAGATTCAAGATTCAAAAGTATTAAAAAAATAGTTTGTTTTTTCCTTTTTATATACGATTTTTCTCAAAAACCGGCGATTCTGTAAAATTTCAGTTTCCAAATTTCGAATGTCAAATTCTATTGAAATTATCTATAATATAATTGTTCTGTATTATAACTTAAACGAATATTAAAAATGTTCAAAAGGAATTGTTATTGTATATGATACATATATATTTAAAAAAACAAAACTACACAGGTCTTGACGCAGCACTTCTTGAATTTACGTTGATTTGAAATATATTATCGTGATTTTAAAATCTGGATTACGGATTTTATGTAGATTTTTTTACAAATTCTATTCACAATTCACATTAGCAGCCAAACTTGAACCCTTTTGAGCAATAATCATTAAATTATAGTTACAACTGAGCACTTTATTTTAATTAAATTAATTATAGTATGTACAATGTACATATAATTAACCAGTGCCATGTCATCAATCACTTTCTACAGCTGTATAAGGGATAGTAAAACAAATATAGTAACAAAGATTCTTAAATTTTCGGATTTTATTTTTGCGCAGCTCATTTTTATTAAAAATTAGATTTTTTAATTGAATTTAATTTTTCGAAAGAGCTTCTCTGTTGTTTTAAATGGTTATGAATATGAAGGCAAATATCTTTTTGTCTAATACAAATTTACAATCTTTTAAAATTGAGGTTCTTAAAGTGGGTATATTGGAAAAATCAGTGATTGTTTTAAACTTATCCGCACAACTGTAATAATAAGGGATTCATTTCAAGGAGAATTAATAATAATACTATAATATAATAATATAAATAATAGCATTTACATTGAAATACCAATTTGCTTTCCTTTCACTCTACATAAAAAATGTTAGACTTTGTTACGGTGTTGAATTATTTATCACAGTTTTCACAGGAAACGTTGCTTTTATAATTTATTTTTATGTTACCGAGAAGCAAGAACTTCTGAAAGCAATTTAATTAAAAACTTAGTTAAAAGAGCGCAGTACGTGACCATAAAAAGTGGCACATAAACTTCAGTAATCGATAACTACACATGTCGTGACCACCGATGGAATTGAGCTAAAAGATAACTAACAGTGATTTACTTTCGTGTTAATCGAAGAAATCTTGTATCTTAAATATTTATCAGATGTTAAATATCCTGAGGCAAGTCGAGCAGTACTAATAAATGCTAGAATTCCTTAAGTTATTACCACTAGCTAGTAATTTATAACTATGGCTTATCGGAGCGGACAACCAGGAAAACACCAAGTGTGGGGCAGGCAAACATATTTCTTAATTGTAATATCTGGACATTTCTTTGTGAAGGCGAAGAATATTTTAAATTGATACCAGCTGTCCGCCACCGATTGTTCGTCTGATCCAATTTTATAGCAGAGCAGCACGTTTACTGGCCACATCCGCTTCGGGCCGGCGAGTAGTCTGGGCGTATCAACTCTCCTTGACGACTTCAAGGAATGCGTCACTGGCCTTATGATAATCAAGAAAAAGCAAAAATGGACCAAATGCAAGGTTTCAACAGACAATGGTATGGACGGAGGCAAAAGTTGCTGTACCTGTTTATGCGCAATTCGCATGCTGATATAAATCCAACCAAACCAGAAAAGCATCGCTTTCAACGACTCTTAGCGCTTGATCATTTTTGCAATTTTAAATCTTTTATATTCGCAATCGCAAAGAAAATAAATATTAGGGGTATTCACTCTTCGGTGTATTTGGTCTTGTATCATAGCAAGTTAGCCCTAACTATAGCCGTAACTATAATGGCCTTACGACATCTTAAAATTGCCGAATTTGGAGTGGAGAAAAGCCAGAAGCCTTTATTGAGACGCCCTTACATCCATTAAAAAACACTGTTTAGTGTGCTTTATGGGCGGGTGGAATCATTGGCCCATATTTCTTTAAAGATGATGCCGGCCAGAATGTTACCGTCAATGAAGAGCGCTATAGAGCCATGATTGCTGACTTCTTCGTTCCTCAGTTGAATGGTATTGATGTGGCAGAGCTTTGGTTTCAACAAGATGGCGCAACATGCCACACAGCGCGCGACACCATCAACAAATTGATTGCGGGAAACATTCGATGAACGCAAATTTCGCGTAATGGACCAGTGAACTGGCCCCACGATCGTGTGATCGCATACCTATGGATTACTTTCTTTGGGGATATGTAAAGTCACTAGTCTAGACTAATAAATCACAGACGTTGAACCACTTGGAAGTCAACATTCGCCGTGTTATTGCCGATATACACCCCAGTTGCTCGAAGTGGTCGAAAATTGTACTTCCCAATTACGCTTCATTCGAGCAAGCCGTGGCGCCCATATGGCATCAAAATATCTTTTAAATAAAGCCAACGCCATAGTCGTTAACATTATTTTTACGTGTTTTATTCCATTTTAAATTTCTATACCTCTAAAAAAAACATCCTATACAATTTTCTGCCTTCGGCTACTGTGATTTTTGATTGCAATTTACTCATGTGTATTTATCGTTCAAACTCAAAATCTGTTAAGTAATCAACTGACTGCTTTGTCATTTAACTAGCTGATGACATTTTAGTAATGTATAGTAATATTTAGCTACAGCGTGCACTCTTCACTGTAAGCAAATACTACAGATTTGCTATTTGAATAAAAATACATCGAAGAGTGTATACCCCTATTAAAAAACAAAAAGACTCGAAATTCTTTAGTCCTTGATGCGATTTTTAGATTTCTGAAAGCCGTCGACGACAATCTGCTCATCTCAGGTAAAAAACGTGCAGTCACCTGCATTAATTCGCCCGGCTGGAATTAAAGTTAATGACACAATCGGGCACATATCTTGACGGCGAGGAATGCCCGCGGTAAGGCACCTGAGCGTCATAATTACCTCAAGCACGGCCGTAGATCTTGTCGAGCGTGTGCCATGGGACACAGCTTCATAATAATTAATATCGCCTCGTCGCGGCTCTTCTGATTTATACACCGATCGGCATAATTGGCGTAATGTTGGTAAACAGTGATACACTCAGCGGTGGCTGTAATGGGAGCACCTGTGGGCGATTTAGAATGTCGGCAAAATTATTTCCCGCGAAATTAACTAGTTCAAGAAAATCATAATGGTAATTGGCTTAGGTGGATTTATTAGCCCCTGATTAATTGCTGACCGCAAGTCATTTTGCGGTTTTGGACGATGGTGTGAATAGTAACAAAATAACTACATACATGTTTTGTTACATGGGCGTTGGTCTGAAAATTGTCACAAGAATTTAGTTGGAAATGAAATTAATAGAGGCCCAAGCAGTTAACATTAATTGACGTTACGTCAACTTGAAAACGTGGAATTTCCAGCCTTGTTAATTAACTAGATCTGTTCTATTAAATTATTCAACACGACCTGAAAATGTAGTCTATGATTTTAACAGAACCGGGCAAAAACCCCAATTATACTTTAAAATAGACTTATCGTTTCGTAAGACAAGCAAATTTTATGTATTTATAGTGACAAGCCAAAATAGTGCAACCTTTTTGTTTCGTTGCATGAAGAAAACTAAAAAAAAGTAAATTATTAAAAACAAGTCAAGTCGCTTTGTTGTATAATCCTATTGCATCGTTGCACTGAGTACAAAATTTTAAACTTTCATAGTTGTCTCTATGGCAACCGATTTTTTTTGCACCTTATACAACAAAAGCAAGGGTATAAGTCCTATTTGCACCATAGCGTGAATATGGATATTGCATTTAAATTGATCATCATTTTGCACTTATAAAGTAGTCTATCCATAATCCTCTCAGCTCATGGACTCTCTTTGACATACTTTCATTTCAATCATATCAATTATTAATTTTATTTTTGAGTACAATTTCACTTCTGTTCTATCTTTCGTCAAAGTCTATTAATTCCACCAGGTGGTTCGGCATAGTTGAAAAAATAATAATAACAATAATAATATGATCCTGACTTTGGGCTGACCACTGTAGAAAATTTTTCTACGTGTTTTGGATCCCTCTCATGCTGAAATTTATTATATTGGCTTATAAAATCCTCTAATATATTTCCTTGGATAGAAGAGCAAAAAGTGTTGATCTAACACAACTAATAATTTTGTTGTTTTCCGTTCAGCTTGAAATTGAATTATTTTGTTGTTTCCTTGATTTAAATAAGTGCAATAATAAATAAATGGAATTGACTTGTTTTTAATAATTTCCTTCATGCAGCGAAACAACAAAAGGCTCCAAATATTTCACAATTTTGGTCGTCACTGTACATTCAAACTATTATTATAAATGCGAAAGTATGTTTGTCTGTCTGTCTGTTTACTACCTCTTCACGGCTTAATCAATAATTAAGGTGACGTGGAAATTTTTTTAATGTAATAATTGTACATACATACATATATATATGTATGCATTTGCTCTCGAACAGCTTTTCTGGAATGAGCAATTAAATAAAATAAAAAAATTATATTTGATGAGAATTTGGAAAAATTAAAAATATTTATTTATGTATTAAGTTGGTACTAAATCTTCGTTTTTCTAGTCCTAATTCCTAATTGGTTCCTCAGAATCAACAATTGCTGAATATTTCATAAAATATTAGGAAATAAAAATACAACATTTTTGTCCAACATTCCGTGAAATAGTTAATTATTTTTCGTAAAATTTGTGTTGGCATCAAATTTGCAACTTAACCGATTTCTATGAAAATCAATTTACATGGGTTTTAAGCGTCACTGATTCTGAATCTATTACACTAGTCAATAAATTTAATAACTTTTTTCGGTGTCGAACAAGTGGCAGTTTATTTCCATCGAATCTTTTCTGTAGATTACGAATTTTTATATGTTCAATCAGCTTTCGTTTTCGGGAAAAATAGACTTTAAAAACACAAAAGACCGTATTTTGGAAATTTTTGATAAATAAGTAAAACATAAAGTTTATTTGTTTTATTTAGTTATTTACTTAAGTATAAATGACGTACAGTTTTGTTCGCAGAATAATATTCAATCTTACAGTGTATTGATTAATAAAGTGTTGTTTTCCCGTTTGTGGGTTAACAAGTAAAAAATAAAAGTTAATTTTTGAAGCTTTTAGTGAAAGCCTAAATCCTAATCTGGAAATGTGAGATACCACTAATTTCTATAACTCTTTTTTTCATTATTTATTTTATGTTTTTCCTTATAGTCTAAGATTTTGATCTACAAAGTCTGTATTTTTATGTTTATGTGAATTTTTATCAATATCCATAAAACGATATTTTATCCTCTTCAAACCTATTTTTCTCGAAAACATGACGTGATGGGACATTTTCGTTTGTGAAGTCCTAATTTACCGAAAAAATCCTATAGAAATGATGAATCATTTATTCGGTGTGAAAATTGGTGGTGACCAGTGTAATTTAATTAGTATTTGCTTACTTTTTAATAAATTATTATAATATTGTTAAATAATTCGCAGTTAGTCGATTCTGCCGAAAATTTAAAACTCCGCAATATATTTGCAATTTTTTTAATCTTTCATTATGGTCAACTTCTTTATAAATTATTAGAATATTTAAAACAGAATCCGGCTTTCCTTAAAAAACATTACGTAGATATACCTCGCAATTTGTATTTTTGTACAATTATAAATGATAATATGATTTCGCTTATAGACGCAAATAGTTGCCACGAAAGAACAGCCTTGATTGCTAATAAAGAGAAATATTTTCTGCGAATTAGACAAGGCCCAGTACCATTTCTAAGAAGAGATCTTTGAACTACGGAACCTCAACTAAATTAATGAGTAAGTGTCCTTGAGATTAACTTCCTTTCACTAGTCAACTACTATACCTTCAAACAAAAATTAAAAGAAGTTCAAAAGCAGCCGATTGAGCAATTTTCTTCTAATTCACATAAATTAATAGCAATATCACTAGCGTGGGCAAACTATTGTATGTTCATCAAAACTGCATTTTCCTGCTTGTTTGATTCATCACCTAAAATCATTTAGCTGAAATCATCTATATTTGTATTTAGATATGAATGCGTCAGCCTGTTGGGAAGAATATTTTCGCTATGATTTCATCCATTGTGATTTGGAATTGGAAGAGAGATTGCAAATCATCTAAATGTATCAACCATTTTCTAAAAATTGTTTATTAAAAACATAAATTATCTATATAATTTTCTAAAAAAATTTAAATTGTAAGTTTAAATCAATTTTATATTTTAATACAATAAGTAAGAGTTTCGCCGTTGAAACGCAATTTTAAAAACCATAACACAATATGCTGCTCGAATTCCGCAATAAAAAAAATAATTACGTAACGCGTCGCGTGAAATATCTGCAAAAGTTAAATTAATCACGCATATCCGCTTGAGGCGCTTTTCTGTTCCAATCCAAACAGCTTCTTTGGAGCGTCTTGCGTTTTCGTACCCTGCGAGAGGACTGAACTTCAAAGCAGGTGGGCAGGTGTAATGTGCAAATTAACGATTATTGTGCAATTAAACAGAAAATGAATGGAGCAATTGAGGTTTGCGACATTTTTCATTCATACAACGGCTTGCCATGAACAACTCCATCTCAATGGCTTCTTCGAATTTGAGTGCACGTAGATAGTGCACTATACGGAAACTAGAGCTCTGTAGAAACTCATGGATAAAAATTTGAAATTAATGACGCCCACTGCGCATTAGAAAAATTTGATGAAGGCCACTAGAGATTTATGGTTTCATTGCGGGGTTTAATGATTGTTGCAATAGAAACATGTCTGCCTCCTACTGTGATGTAAAATTCTTTTGAAAATGCGAAATAAGTGAAATTTATTTCAATGAAAGTAAGAGATTTTAATTTGTGATTAAAATAAACATCTAGTAACAACAATAAAAGAAAATATGGAAGAGGACGGACGACGGTTACATCGAACGTCTATATTTCTATCCTACAAAAATACAAAAATTATATAATGAGTTTTTACGAAACTTTGTTACTACTTAGAATGGAGTAGAATTTAAAGTGCGGATAAAAATATAAACTTTTGTAGTTTTATCCAGCATCTCCTGTAATATGAAGAAACAAACAAATACAATTTCAGTTCATTAGTTTAAATTACATATACGAGTACACGGGTGAAAAATTAATAAGATTAATTGAGATATCTCCACTGGACCATTTTCGATTTCAATATTTGGCTTTTTTGTTTTATAAAGAAAGGAATAAAATATATAAGAAAAAAGACCTTTAGGCATCATTAGGCATATTTTGAAGTATATGAAACAGTTTCTGCTGGTAAACGAAAAAAAAACACAAAATTGCAGCACACGAGTTGCCGCGCTAAAACATGTCGTTGTCAGCGTAGTAGAACTCAAACAATTTTCGGCCGATTGACCTAAAAGTTTAACTGTAGCTTCTTAACTAGATTGCCCATGGAAGTACACGAGCTTTTATCGATTAATTCAAAATTGTAAAAAATATGTCACTTTTTATATGAAAATGCAGGTACGAAATTCATACTATTTTTTATCGTCTCAATTGTTTTCTTTTCATTATTTTTTTAATTCCTCATGCACTTCCACTTTAAGACACTTCTACTGATTTTTTTTCCTATATAAGTATGTATTTATTCCTTTCTTAATAAAAAGAAATGCCAAAGATTGAGTTCGAAAAGTGAGCCTATACAGCGGTGTCGTCTCTTAAAAGAAAGAAAAATGAATTTTATACGAAATGAGGCCATTTATTATACCGGGCGAAACTCTGAGCATTGAAATGTCATGTACATACATAGATATAACAGTACGCAATTTATTGTAATAAAAAAAATGTTTCTTGCGACCCAAAATGTCATTACAATTTCTCAACGAAATTTAAAAATATTTAGATATGTATTTCACATCTTGAAGAGAGCTTTTCTTAACTACACACCTACATAAATAAGTATATCACGAGAGGACCTCACTATCAATCCTTCTAAGGCTGTCCTTGCACCTATTACTAAAAGGTATCGCTTGGATTTTGATCCAATCTCCATTCAGCCACGGTCGTTGAGTACTCGGATGACTTCAAATACTTGGGGGTTATACTCAATAAACGACTATATTGGATTGTCCATCTGAATAACACTCTAAACAAGGCTGCAAGAGCCTTGTGGGCTTGCAGGAAACTCTTCAGTGGGACCTGGGGTCTCAACGCAAATATGATCTTTTAGCTATACAACACTATTGTTAAACCTATTGTCACTTATGCCGCTCTCGTACGCTAAGATTCGGCAACAGCTCTGAAAGTGTAGGTTACATTAAACATGCCCACGGCTGACAAAGGTTACATGAGCATCTTGAAGTACATTCCAGATATTAGAGTTTGTCTCAAATCGGACTGTGCTTCGGTAGGAGATTTAAGATCTTCATCCCTGAACGCGCGGAATGGATTGGCGAGGGTCCCAATCTACATAGATTCAAAAAGTCTTTGGTATACACTGATGGCTCGAAATCGGAGCATGGCTATGGGCTGGTCTATGACCAAATACTATGGTCTCGATTGCAATGGGCAAGTGATCCAGCGTCTTCAAGGCCGAAGTCCATGCCATCAAAACTTGTGCCCAGCTGAACTTTAATAAAGGACTTAAAAGCGCAACAATCAACATACTCTTTGATAGCCAAACGGCAATAAGGGCGCTCTCTTCGAGGAGCTTTCGTTCAAGACTCGTCAAAGAATGCTTTTACTGTTTCCAACGCCTGGCTACCTCTAACTCATACTCATACTCGTTTGGGTACCGAAACACTCTGGCGTTGAGGAAAATGATGAACTGGCCAGAGAGGGGTCCAAGGCCCGGAACCCTGGTCTCCAGACAAGATTGTGGGGAACGGATAGGTAAAATCTAAACAAGTCCTATATTGAAATAATGCTCCGGAGTTACGACAAGCTAAGGAGCTTATTAAACCCTATGTTTATACCAACACCACCGTCTTGAGCAAAGCGGATCTCAGCTCAGGCTGCTGGTGGGTTACTTATCAGGCCACCATGGAGTTAGACATCAACTTCATAAAACAGGTCTGTCAGTTAAAACAGAATGTCGACAATGAAATAAAAATAACATCTCACATCTTATGTGACTGTCCGGCTCTTGCGCGGAAGTAGGACCTTCGGTAAGGAGTTCTTAAGCTCGACTGAGGTCTGTAATTCTTCTGTTGCAACTAATTAGCAACACTTATAGGTACTCATATTATGAATTAAAAATGCAACCAAATTGAACTTACGAACTAAATAAGCTCAATTCTCTTGTTTGAATTTAAAATTAACGAATTGTCCACTAAAAATTAGATATAATAATGGGACATGAAGTGTAATCGTATGCATTATGATTAGACTAATTAACTTAAAAAATTAACTACACTCATAAAGAAATGTCCTAAAAGTTAAGATATAAAATTTATGAAAATTGACATTGAATACGAAAACTTGACGTCAGTCATTAGAAAAAAGAAATAATTATTATTAAACCAAATATGTTTTTAATAATTTCACTAACATTTTTTTTCTTACGTTTCGGAAACGTTATCTCTAATCAGGGGCGCAGCTACCGCCGTATCTGCCGTATCAATTATACGGGGCCCCCGGGCCACGGGGGCCCCCAACGTGCGTAAGCAAAAATTAATAAAAACTTCCCAAATTTTTTTTTATTTCAGAAATGACAAAAGTCCAAAAAAGCAATTTGTTTTTTTCCCGCAAAAAGGCAAGGGGAGTGTATATTTAATTTGAATTGCTTGTAAACATTTTGGAAAAAGTGACAGATAGATAATTATGATGAATAAGTATTTCTTTTAATTTTATGCAAACATTTTTTTTTCTTTTGTGAGAAATCTTTACCCTTCCTAAGGGCCCCCAAACAAATTTTTATACGGGGCCCCGCCAAGGCACGCTACGCCACTGTCTCTAATATAAGCAATATTTTAATTATTTTAATCATTAACCCCTTTATTTCATTCTTAGTTCTTAGTTCTTAGATATTATTCAAAGTGTGTTCGTAAGAAATAAGGCAATATAAATGCATTAAATTAAAGCAATCCATTCTTGATTAACCTCTTTTCTCATTTTATATAAACTTTTCTGAGTGTAGGTGCCAAAATAACAAAAATTGTTAAGAACCAATTAAGTTTAATTTTATTGCAATGTATTTGTACAAGTTTGTATAAAATTACACAAAAAAATCTTGAATTATAATGGAATATACTGGACAAATTGGAAGACAGTTTTTGTGTTATTTGAGAAGCAGACCACTTGTAGGTTAAAATGTTGATCTATGAAGGTACAACGTGGAATGTTTTTCCGCAGAATAGCATATTTTATCTTATCGTGAAAAAAGAATAATCCAATGTCTTTTAGCAGCTTGGGATAATCTGTTTAGAGAGCTTGACTCTAACCTGGTTGCTTGCAGTCTGTCCACAAACTGCTTTCAATCAGCCAAGGTAAATTAATTAGATCGAAATAAAATTGGGTAAAATTGTCAAGCTCAAATGCCCAAGGTGACTATAAAATTTTTAAATTTTAATATTACGGATTATTAACAAGTTGCTTTAATTTTCTAATTCATATATTATTTATTTCCGTTATGTATGTAATAAGTGCGAATGTATGTAGGTGTATTGTGTCAGAGTCATCAGACAACTACGAAATCATAACATGTGATTTAAAGATAATCATAAAAGCAGTATATCAAGAAAAAATTAATTTATTAGCAACACTTAAATTAAAGCCCAATCTCGAAAGCTTGATGTACAAATCTGTTATGTAAGCAAACATTAATATTAGTCATTAACTTAGCTCACTGGCACTAATTAAAGAGACTGAAAACAGAGAATTGCCAAAGAAGTGAAAAAAGTCTTCTTAAAAACTTCTTTGCTCTGTTTTAATTAGGTAGGTTATTCCAGCCGCCACGTCTCAATGTTTTATTTCTATTCCAGGTGAAAAGATACAGTGAAAGCGCCTTGGCAGTCGTCCATCAATTTTTCTGCTCCACTATGGGAATGTTTGCCTGGAATACATGAGGGCCCCAGCATGAGATAATTTTCAAATGTGATTCCAGCGAACAAAGTGCACAATTGTCTTTCGTAATTATTTAAAATCTATTCGAGTGCCGGAATTTCTTGTATCATTAATATTTTTAGCCATTACTGAAAGAGCTAAATAATTGACCGGCACCAAAAGAACATTAAGAATCACCTTTTACCCCATGATGACGAACAGTCGAACATTTTTCTCAGCTGAGCTTATCTGCTCAATATTTGTGGTGAGCTGACCTGACATAATTATTTAGTTTATTTTTTCCGATTTTTTCAAATACAATTTGATTTCAGATACTAATAATTGCCACCAATTCACACCCACCGTGCGGTCTTTATGGCGCCCCACCATGTCAATTTGTCCCTGCACCACCGGGAAAAACGCCACCGTGTGCCCGGCCAGGAAAAACATATTGTGAACATATCGACACCTATCCGACGTAAGTATAACCATTTTTCCTCCCTAATAACCCATAAGTTAAACTTGCTCGCGTGATTGCATAATTACTGACTAGCGTGGCGCCCCGATAATTTCCGATGAAAAGTGCTTTACTCGTGAGGTTTTTCGAAAAATAAAACAGCCAGTCATACGAAAGCCAGGCCGACCTGTGCCACACAATATTCTTTTTTTTTTCTAAGTAGCATTTGCATATTTCTAAATTCAAATTGTGTTCATTATAAAACCCAGGTAAAAGCCTATTGCTATTATGAGGCTGCCGAAAGATTTATTGAAGCTTTGGTCAGATAAGCCCTATTTTAAAATTTATCAACGAATTTCTATGTTGCTTTCTTTGCAGAAGAATTTAAAATACATATTATTAATTGGCTGTTTTAATACTGCCTAAAATATTTGTTAATTCATTTTTTTTAATGCAAGAAATCAAAAATTACTTTTTTAGTGACATGGAAAACTAGATCCGACCGAGTCTGTTCCCTTATTTGATTTACGAATATACTATTCGTTAATTTTAGCCGGATCGAGTTGATGAATGATGTTTGAATCCGTCAGATGCAAGTATCAATTCAAATGGGCTATTCAATTAAACCAGGTTTAAAATTACGCGAAAAATCTTTTATTTGGAGCAAATCTGCGATTTTTGTGTGGATTAACGCAAACGCGAATCAGCAAAAAATCACAAATATGTTTCAAATATCCGCAGTTTATTTTCCAGGATTATACAAGTTTTATTGATATTTACTTCGAAATTTTGATGTAAAGGTGGTAAAAACAAAAATATTATATTCTTGCAAAGATAACACGCGTTTACCCAATATGAACAGTTTGGCACAATACGGTTTAACCTATACTATGTATACTAGTGATAACTAAAGATGTTAAGAATAATTTTACTAGGAAATAATCCACTGAATTTGACCTAATCGATATTCAGTCAGCATTCAACACTGTATGGCATGATGCGTTAGTATCTAGATAAAGTTTTTGTCTTTGAATTTCCATCCTTTATAATACATGCAGTTCTAAGTTTCTTGAAAAACAGAAAGTTCAATATAATAATTAATATATGTAGATATGTATGTGTTTCCTCTGAATCGTATACTACCAGAAATATAATAACAGGGGTCCCTTAAGGTTCTGTCCTGGGTCCAGTCCTATAATACCTGTGTTTTTTTTCATTCGGATCAAGATCAAGATCAGTTTACTAACATTGAGTTACAACAACAACACATAATCCAAGAGTGTGGATTCTGATTCTGAATCTGGATCTGGATCACCACAAATATTTAACAAGTGGAAGATAAAACTCAATTTTAATAAAATTCAAGGAATGTGTTTTCACACGTAAAACTAATCTAAATATATTGTAGCCATTGTAGCTAATAGGCGATCAACTTTTAGCTGGGAAAATAAACTTGTAATATTCAAAGTAATTATGCAAGCCATTATGTTATATGGAGCACCAATATGGTTTCAAAGTGCAAGTTGTCATATTTTAAAATCACCTTAGCTCTGCTCCACCTCAGAATTAGGTACACGATTTTAGCGCAAATATGTAGAACTTACTTACTTACTTACTTATGTAGAACCGCGAAATTTAACAAATGTGTAAGCAATTTCTTTGAAAAGTTACCCTTTTCTGAGAATCCTTAGTAGTAGTAGTAGTAAGTAGACTTATATTTTAAAACCTGTACTCATTGGCTTTTCTTTTCATAAATACTCATTTTCCCAAATTTCCAATATTTAAAATTGAAAATTACTTCTGCTAGACTGCAAAAACCATCATAAATGAATGAACTCAGATTACTTTAGGCAGCTCTAAATTGGCAGAGTTACGTAGCCAGCATATAAACAGAGCCATAGATGAATGAATTCAACTTACAGCTCTAACTATAATTCTCTTATTGCATACTATCCCAAAGAATTCGTATATTTGATTTATCAACACTATCCCGAATCTTAAACTTTCTGCATACATATCCGGAACTATCCGGGTCTACCTGATTTCAGCTGTTGTTATATACGCCTAACCAAATAACATTTAAAAAACTAATTAATTTTTAGAAATATCATATCAATCTTATTATAGAAAAATTTATTGCACCTAAGAACTAAAGATTTCGATTCTCTTCTTAAGGTACTATTCTACTCTAGAGCGTCAAAAAAAGGCCTTTTTTCAAACTTTTATTTCTCAGCCGCTTTATTAAGTATTGTCCTGAAACGTTCACAAAATGTAAATGGACCCTTATAGTTTACAAAAAAAAATTTATTTTGGGCATATTATTATTATTATTATTAAATAGAGGGCGCCAAAGTCAAGTGTCAAAAAATGATGGTTCCATGGCCGCAAGTTAATCTCCGAACTGGCATGTCTGAAACAAAAAAATTCGAATGGGGTTTTAAAAAGGAAGGTTTCTTACGTGACAATTCACCACCGTTAGTCAAAAATTCAAAAAAAAAAAAAATGGCGAATGTTTGAAAAAAAGTTTGAAAAAATGACATTTTTTTTACCTTATATCTTACGCCATATTTTTTTTTAAATTTTTATACAAAAATGTGGTGAATTGTCATAGAGGACACTTTAATAAACAAAACGCACTAAGGTTTATTGAAATCGGTTCAGTAGATCCGGAGATTAACTTGCGGCCAACTTGAAAAATGCCATTTCGAGAAAAACGCGTTTAAAGTTTTGGTAAAGGCCGAGTTCTCTCACGCGGCTATATGTATATAGTGCCATAACTTTTTTTCTAATCCGAATTTCTCTACAAAAATTCGAGAGGTCATTTTTGAAGATGCAAGGAATCGAAAAATTCGATTTTTGGAAAATTCTAGAGTAGAATAGTACCTTAAACATGTAAATGTATCCACACTTTCTGAAAATCATAAGCAAACATTTATAGAATTAAAAATAACCGCGCCGATATTCCTCAATTCATAGATTTGTTGGGACTTTAAGCATCAGATATGCTCAATAAACGTATTTCAATTTTAAACCTGTTTATTTATACATATAAGAAAACATAGAATTATTTTTAAATCTTTTACAATTGTAGAATAATTACATTGACATTAGGCCACTCTGTCCAAGGGCTTCTTAAGATAAGACCATCAGGTTTTACTTTTTGGGCATTTCGGTTTTCATAGTTTAGTTTAAATTGATTTGTGACTATAATGATCCGGTATAGATTAAATCTTTATCAAAACTACCGAAATGTATTTTAAACAAATTTGATTATGATGACCGTCTTAAGGCAAGAATTGTTTGGAGTCTATGGTCGTAAGGTCACACAGTTGCAATCCAACGTGTTTGGAACTTCAAATATAGCATTTGTTTTCCGTTAATGCCTGCAGTAGGTATACCTTTAGAAACAGAAAGAAGTCTAAAAAGATTAAGGTTAATTGACATTTTTGACACATAACGGGTAATCACGTTTTCTTATATATCAATAGTTGACCCTATAGTAACCGATTTTTTTTAACCTTATATAACGATACAATAGCAAATGCAAGGGTGTTAGGCCTTTTTGCACCAAAGCGTGAATACTCATTAGTTTGCTTTTAATCAAATTTGGAAAAATGGCAGAGTTGCAACCCTTTCTTCTCGGAACGTCGTGGTGTACATTCAAAAACGGCGGCCTAAGCTCTAGCCTCTGCAGTGCTGGATTACCCATTAGGCCAGACTAGGCCATGGCCTGGGGCCCCCGACGAGCAAGGGCCCTCATGAAAATCTGACATAATTTTTTAATGTCGAAAAAAAGTTTTTTAAGACGAGCGTAGTTTTTATCTTCCAAAGAAATGTCCAAAGATTGTTTAATAAATTATTATACTGTTAATTAATTGAAATCAAAATATATATAATTTACCAGAAAAAAATTTTGTTCGTTTTATTGTGTTTCGAACCTTGGAATGATATGAATAGTATGTTCGAATATTCTATAAATGCGTAATTAACGATCAATTTTACAATTATTAAAAAAAGGGGGGCCCCAAAATTTGAATGGCCTAGGGCCCCCGACGAGCTTAATCCGGCATTGAGCCTCTGTTAGATTAATATAAAGCAATCGGGCTAAAAAGTTTCGATTATTTATAATATTTTTATACGGTGTGCATAAACCGAATTAAAGTTTTAAAAAAATTGAAAAAATTTAGAAAGGGCACACTTTTAAAGGTATAATATATTTGAATTTATTTCGCAAATCAACATATTTTTGAGACGTAATAAGTTATGTACTAATATTTTATGGAAATATACATACCTACATTTTTATAAAAGTACATATATTACAATAAATTTAAGAAAATATACACTACATATTGGTCCTTTCTATGTATATAAGAAAAGCAAAAATATTTTATTTAAACATGAATGCATTAATAATAAAAATTTACTTAAAATTATTATAAAGAAATTGATCGAAAGATTAAAACTAGGTACAATATTATATAATAAGCAATATTACGAAAATGTAATGGAATTGTTCTATATTTAATAATTTTAAATGAAATACTACGCGAACCACTTTTGTCGTGTTTTTCTAAATATTCGCAAACATCGCAACTATCTAAAATTTAAATTATATCTTTCTTTTATCGAAAAAAATGTCCTTAGACTTTTGAGTGAAAATTCGCGCCACTGGGTCAAGGCCATAATAGCACAACTCCTGATCAAGCCAAGGTCTAATTTTCTCTCAAGGCGATAAACAAAAGCCTGGAGAAGAAAGCATTGATTACTCCCATGAATGTCAAGTGGACCCTGATATGATCGCGATCAGGTCTGATAATTGGTCAATAAATCTGCCGCGGGTAACGGTGAAACAAGTTGCCGTCGGTAAGCAGATCACGTTTGGCACGATCAGTAAAAACCGCGTTTTTTTTACCTTTCGCGATTGCACCTGAAGCTGGCAGACAAAGCTCATCGAACTTTCGCGCCGAGATGGTCCGTCCCACACAGCACCTGGCGTAGGAGCCATCGCAATTAAACGTGCGCTGAATAATTATTATCTCATCGCACCGAAGTAATTTTGCTTTTTTTTACGAATGGCACACTCCCCAGAGCATCGAGCCGGAAGTAACCAGGTTAGGCGGAATGGAAGAAATTGTGCTGTGGGAATGGGGTTTTCAATGAGCGCTTAATCGACTTAGTGGAGCCCAGTATGACTGTATGACTTCACGTTTGAACACTTTCTTATTTCAGGTATCTCATTAAACATCTCGTCCAGAAGTGGGGCTATGAGGCTAAGAATCTGATCATTGATGAGACGAGTGACGAGTTCACCTCTCTTAGGTATCAACATCACGAAATATCCCACTTTTATGACCCAGCAAATATTTTCGGTCCACCAGTAGCCAACCACCTAAACAGCCAGTTCGAAGGGTACAAGTACGACGCGCCGCACGGCCATCGCGGATATCCCGAACCAATTTACATGCCCAAGCCACAAGATACTGAGTAAGGACGCAGGATTCACCAAACGCGCAAGAATATCTATAGTAACACGTCAGTTTTAGTTTCCTCATTTACAGCTCCATTACTTCCCCCAATTACAAGCAAAAAATCAGCAACACCTGGACTGCTCCAAAGGTGTCCCATTACAATCCGGCAGAGTGGCTGAGGAGATACACCAGAGACCTCAGCCTAAAAAAATCTCGAGATCAACTAACTACCATTTCAACTAGCAATTCTACAAAATCTGAGAAAGATGTGTCTTTACGTAACGAATTTTTAGATCTTTTTAACGAAAACAACGAGAGCAAGCATCGGTCCAAACGACAAAATTCGGACAGGCAAGCTTTATGCCAGACCAACTCTGAGTTTATTACACCACAAGCAGCGCTAAATACCCAAGGTAACGTTTGTGCTTTAAATCTAAAAATTAAAAAAATAAGTAATGTTTAATTGCATTTGCATTTCAGGCAACTGGATGTTCGTTGTAAATGATAACAATATTGCCACCCAGCAGGTGAGGGCGGTTTCTTGTGCGTAAGTATTACAAACTGTTATATAACATAAACATAAATTATCTTTGTAAAATAATACGACAAAATATCAAAGCACGGTTGCGCCTAAACTTAGTAAAGATCGGCATCTTATTTTAGCAAAGGACCTTTAATTTCGAAAAACATTTTGTTCGAAAAGTAGATGGACTTAATTTTGGTTTGAGCCATTGCTAACTAATGCTTTCGTTTTCAGACGTTAATCTTGCCGAAATGTGAAAGAATAAACATATCTGATTTTATTTAGTCGACATATCAGATTTAACTGACCGGCATTCTTTTCAAATTTAAGCGATGCCTGTGTTATACCTATTTAAGGCTCTTCATAACAAAAGAAAGTTTCAAACCGGCATTCTTTGGCTTTTAAAACATGAAATTATAGTTTTTATTAAATGTCCAGATGTTCGGTGAAACACGTGAGAGTTTATTCAGGTCAGTCAACGACCGGAAGGGTCATCGCCTGCTTGCCGAGCAAAAGAATCACGCGTAGCTGACCCGCGCTGCTGACCACGTCCTGTTGGCCACGAGCTGCTGACTGCAAGCAGATGTCGCAACCAAAAGTAGGACTGCTGACTGATCATCGAACTGTTGTCCGATCGTTCGACGGGATCGGGAAAAAAATATCAGTCAGTCGAAATCGAGCGGAGCACCGGGCATCGCCAGCGGGAATAATTTCTAATTTAAGAATCCTGAAATCTATGTTTGTTTGTGTAATAGTTGAGTTTGTGAATTAGTAAGATTGTCGAATAATAATTGTTAGTTGTGTTATCAAAATTATTCGTGTTTTACTGTGCAAAATCCCTTGTGCCTAACCTAGTGACGTGGGACGTGCCAGGAGCGCATCAGCTACATTTTGGTCCTTCGAGCCGGATCCAGCATCCAGGAACATCCACAATCTCCTAGAAGTATTCAAATCTCTCCCGTAAGTTCCTCTTCACTATTCTAGGCATTAAGAGTGAGACACTAATACATAAGAAACGTTAGAACGTAATGGCACTTTCAATTGAGAAAACTCGGTCTCATGTGGAACGAGAACCGAGTTTAGAAAATGAGGTCTTTGAACTCCCCCCTCTGGTCGCCTTACTAAGGTCACAAAAATCTCTGGGAGACCAGATGACTAAATTCATATCCAATACAAGAAAAGCTCCCATCGCCAAGCGCACACACGGCTTTTACATCGCGCGCCTGAACGGCTGGCATGATTTATGGCAAAGTTTTCTCGCAAATGAAGAGAAGATCAGCCAACTAAAATCTGATGAAGATCTTTCCGACGAATACTTCGCTGAAGATCATTATTCCCAGAGGGAGGAACGGTTTTATGAGTTCAAAGGAGAACTGGTTGATCAATTGGAAAAGATCGAAAAGGCAGAGAAGACTGCAGCACCCACAACTTCCCGTAGCCCCGGTAATATCGCGTTGCACCCGGAGCAGCATTACTCTGTGCAACATAATCTCCCCAGAATATCTTTGCCCAAATTTTCGGGCGATTATAATGACTGGATAAGTTTCCGTGATCTCTTCGGCTCAGTCATACATCAAAACTCTAATCTTGACGATGTGCAAAAGCTTCATTATCTGAAAACCACTCTAATAGGAGAAGCAGCACACGTAATTAAACAATATAGCATTACAAATGCTAATTATGCTTCCGCGTGGAAGGCATTGACCCAACGATATGAAAACAAACGAGTTCTCGTATCGTCGCTGTTAAAAACATTGACCTCACAGGCAAAAATTAGTGCAGAGTCAGCGAGTGCGCTTAAGACTCTACTTGATGTAACAAACGAGTGCTTATCGTCACTTAATAACTTAGAAATTAACACCGCGCACTGGGATCCTCTTATCATACACATTCTGACTCAAAAGCTTTCCGTCGAAACCCATAAAGCATGGGAAGAATCGATCGGGGAATCTAATGATGTCCCCACTTGGACAGAATTCAAGAAATTCTTGGAACTTAGATTCAGAATGTTAGAAGCTATCGCTGGAGGGAAATCCAAACCACTCGCGCAGGGCTCAAACACACTCTCCGGCAAACTGCATGAGCCCAATAAAACGAGAGTGCAAACCTTTCATGCCGCCCAAGGCACATGCCAAATGTGCAAAGCGAATCATTCCATGCGAACCTGCCCCAAGTTTTTAAAGCTTGACCCAAAGACTCGAATGCGCGTGTCTAAAGCTAAGGGATGTTGTCTCAATTGTCTGGGCAATTATCATTCTGTAAATAAGTGCCTTAGCACTGTTCGATGTGCCGAATGTGGGGCCAGACATCATACTTTGCTACACCATTCACTTCATCCTAAAGAGACCTCTCCGTCAAAGCCGAAAATTAAGGGCGCCGACGGCGCTGACGAAACGAAAGGTTTTGAGGCACCCACGGCTAACGTGCTCAATCACTTTATCGCTGAGAACCGGCATGTACTTCTGGCCACAGCCATTGTTTACATTCAAAGCTCTGGCGGTCTTCAAGTGGCGCGCGCATTGATCGACTCAGGTTCGCAAGCCACCTTTATCACAAATGCTGCGCTTCGTCGCATGAAATTATCCACGATCAGTACATTGGTCAGAATCACTGGTTTGGGGAATAAGGAATCTGCAAGTTCTCATAGAATGGCTCATTTAACATTAAAATCTCAGCATCACGACCGAGCTGTCCCAGTATCGGCAATAGCTCTTGATACCTTAACGGATCTGTTGCCAGCTAAAGCTCTATGGCGCGAAAAATGGGAACACTTAGAAGGCCTGCACTTAGCTGATCCCGCCTTTTTCAAGCCCGGTCGCATAGACATGATAATAGGAGCAGATATTTTCCCTTCAATCTTGTTAGATGGGGTTAAAACTGGACCTATCGGCACACCGGTTGCACAAAGGACCATCTTTGGGTGGATTTTATCAGGCCAAATATCAGTAAACCAACCACGTCCGAAGCCTGAGATCTTATCATTGCTTAATGTTCTAGACATAAATCAAAATCTTAAAAAGTTTTGGGAGTTAGAAGAAGTCAGCATTCCTAAAACTAAATGCCCAGAAGATGCATTATGTGAAAATCTATATAAGCTAACTCACTCTAGAAGACCTGACGGCTCCTATGTAGTTCGATTACCATTTAAGGATGATCAAAAACCAGAAAATATATTGGGATTGTCACGGCACATCGCGGAAAAACGTTTATACTCAATAGAGCGAACAGCTGTGCAGCGAGGCTACGAACAAGAATATCGTGAGGTCTTGAAAGAATATCTAACATCAGGCCATATGGAAGAAGTGACCGATACTGGGAGTGGCGCGTCATCAGCAGATAAAATATATTACATTCCACATCACGCAGTGATCAAACCATCTAGTAGTTCGACTAAACTGAGAGTTGTCTTCGACGCTTCATGCAAGACGTCCTCAGGAAAGTCATTAAATGATGTCTTGCTCACGGGTCCTACGCTACAGCAAGATATTATCACTATTCTCATGCGGTGGAGATTCTATAAATACGTTTTCACTGCTGATATAGAGAAAATGTATCGACAAATTTGGGTACATCCTGCTGATTCCGACTACCAACGAATTCTCTGGAGGGAAGACGAAACTCAACCGATCAAGACTTATCGTCTGCGTACAGTTACTTTCGGGGTTTCATGTGCCCCATTTTTAGCCATTCGTACTCTGCAGCAACTAGCGGAAGACGAAAAGAAAGACTTTCCAGTCGAGGCAGACTGCCTAAAAGGCGATTTTTATGTGGATGACGTTTTGACCGGACGAGATACCCTAGAAGAAATCACCAGTCTGAGAGACAATTTGCGTAGTTTGCTGCAGAGGGGCGGGTTCCGACTGTGCAAATTTTCATCAAACAACCTGAAGGTATTGCAGAACTTACCCCCCGCAGACATTACAAACGAATCTTTGCTGCAATTTGCTGAAGATGCGACTATAAAGGCCCTTGGTATCTACTGGAACCCAGTTCATGATCAATTCCAGTATAAGCTAAATCTTGACCTCGAAGGGCCAGTCACTAAGAGAACCATACTATCCAAAATTGCAAAACTCTTTGACCCTCTGGGATGGCTGAGCCCGATTATCATAACAGCAAAAATCTTCATGCAAAGCCTGTGGTTAGCCGGGCTAGAGTGGGATGATCCGTTACCCCTCGCTCTTCAACATGAATGGCAATCATTCAATACTAATCTTCAACGAATAGAAGAAATTAGAATACCAAGATGGATAAGAAGTTCCTTTCTTTCAAATCTAGAAATCCACGGATTTTGTGACAGCTCCGAAAAAGCCTATGCGGCAGTTATTTACGCGAGGGTGCAGACAGAAACCAAGGAGACTAGCACACACCTCCTTATCTCAAAAACACGAGTCGCCCCGATCAAAAGCGTTTCGTTGCCACGACTAGAACTATGTGGAGCCCATCTACTCTCGAAACTAGTTCGAAGCGTGAGAAAAAATTTAACTCGAGAAGCAAAAATCTATCTGTGGACAGATTCCACAGTGGTTTTGGATTGGCTAAAGGGCCACCCAAACCGCTGGAAATCTTTTGTCGCTAATCGTGTCACTGACATTCATAATAATGTCGAGAATGCATCCTGGAGACATGTACCCTCAAAAGAAAACCCGGCTGACTTAGCCTCCCGTGGGGTACCGGTGGCTGATTTGATAAGAACTGATCTGTGGTGGCAGGGCCCACTATGGCTTTCTCACTCCCCTAGTGCCTGGCCTCAGCTTCCGGTTTTACAGAAGGGAGAGCGATCAGACGAAGAGTTGAGGAAGGTAAAATCATACCATATACAAGAAAAAAGGGAACTCTTGATCGAGAGATTTTCAAATCTCACTAAGGCTTTGAGAGTCATTGCATTTTGTAAACGCTTTATAGCCAACTGCAAGAGCAAATCCAACGATAGATGCTGTGAGATGCTGTCCTCAAGCGAAATTGAAGAGGCAAGATACGTTTTAATCAGAGAAAGTCAAGAATTCTTCTTTCAACAGGAATTAAACGACCTGCGGATCAAACGTAAAATCAGTGTGAAAAGTTCTTTATTGTCCTTGCATCCATTTTTGGATAAGAACGACATCCTTAGAGTAGGAGGACGTCTAGAACATTGCAACCTCAGTTTCAACGAAAAGCATCCCATAATATTACCTCGAAACAGCAAACTTGCCTCACTACTAATCGATCATTTTCACAAAATAAGCTTGCATGGGGGACTTAACCTTGTATTATATTCTATCCGGAAGCAGTATTGGATTCCTGGGGTAAAGGCCTCCATTAGAAAGCATATACATCTGTGCACCACCTGCATCAGATGGGCAGCAAAGGGAATGAACCAAATTATGGCAGATCTTCCGAGTCAACGTGTTCGTTTGGAAAGGCCATTTCTTAATGCCGGTGTGGATTTTGCGGGTCCAATTCACATCAAACTTAATAAAACAAGAAATGCAAAGACTTCAAAGGCCTATATTGCAATTTTCGTCTGCTTTGCGGTAAAAGCCGTGCACATAGAAGCAGTTAGCGATTTAAGTGCAGAAGCGTTCCTTGCATCACTGCGCCGATTCTTCTCAAGACGAGGACTCAGCAAGAATATTTATTCGGACAATGGGACGAACTTTGTAGGAGCTTCAAGGATGTTCGAAAAGGAGATGCAAGCAGCAATTTCGAGCAACAACAGAAAGGCTGCTGAGCATTATGCCAATCAGAACGTTCAATGGCATTTTATCCCTCCCGGCGCGCCCCATTTCGGCGGTCTCTGGGAAGCAGGAGTCAAATCTATAAAATACCATCTTCGTAGAATTCTCGGTCAAAGTTTGCTAACATTTGAGGAGCTTACAACTGTATTGGTTCAAATAGAAGGCATTCTCAACTCTCGTCCACTATGTCCATTAACATCTGACCCAGAAGAACTTACTTCTCTTACCCCGGCTCATTTCCTTATAGGTGATACCCTTTTGGCGCCTCCCGAAACAGATTGGAGCAAAACAAAACCTGCTCTTTTATCTCGTTGGCAACTTTTGCAAAAGCTTAAGCAAGATTTCTGGAAAAGGTGGTCATCCGAGTATCTTAATCGCCTCCAACAAAGACCCAAGTGGAAGGTGGAAGAACGTGGAGTTCAAGTAGGAGATTTAGTAATAGTGAAGGAGGACAATATGCCTCCCTCCACGTGGAAATTAGCACGAATCATTGAAGTGCATCCCGGCAGGGATAATCGCGTGCGTGTAGTAACTGTAAAAACCGCGAATACACAATTAAAGCGGCCCATTTCTAAGATCTGCCGACTTCCTCTAGAAGAGAAAATTGAAAATTGAGCCTAAATAGAAAGGAAACGACTTATAGCCTATAGTATTTAGCGATAAACCATTAATTTAGGCCTCTATTTAAGTATCATATCGTTTTCACAGCTTACCATAGTGAAGCATCATGCGGGTTATAATATCTCTGATGATGCTGACCACATCGCTAGCCATCATAGCTTATGATTGCGGGCATGAAAAAATGAATCGTACTACCATCTCTCTGTTGAATGTTGAACAGTGCCAAATCGAACAGGAAAATCTTTCCCAAGAAGAAGAAGACGTGCAACTGTTACAATTAAACGAAGTAGCATCCATCCATATCTTCCAGTGCAAGATCAATGTGGTTCAGACGGCATATCACTGCGGAATGTTCAGCCATCTTTCTCTAGTCCCAGGAGGGCTTAGCTCCTACATCGAAGACATATCTCCGGAAGATTGTCGAAAGATCCATCAATCGGGAGTCTATAAACTTCAAAACGGCCGAGAAGTCTCCGACATCAAGACAAACTCATCCACTCGCCGCACAGAGGTTATAGCAGGCTCCTTAGATGCTAACGGTAACTGTGACGGGACATCTTTCACCTACGGTGCAAATTCATGGAATAAGGTGATAGTTATGCATGCCATTGAGTTTACAATCATGGACTATTACAGTGTAGTCCGACTAGACGATAATCAAGTTGTGTTGCGCAACAACATTTTATGTCCTTATTTGAAAGGCAAATGTGTCGACCCAGAATTCGGCATGAGCTTCTGGGAAATGATATCAGACACGTCCTGCGAAACATTAACCTACGATGTCTTATACCAAGGTACAGCTACTAAGATTCGCAGCTTAAACATAAACGAAAAGGAAACCAGAATAATGTATACGGTCACTACGGGTGAAGTAATTTTTGCCTTGGAGGTAATAAAATCGATTCCTGTGTGCCATTATGACGGGTTCCAGACTGAACATCCACGATTGGTTATCGTAGAGAAAACTTCGCAGGAATATCGATTCAAGAAGAAGCCCATCAATGCAAAAAATTTGGATCTTTTTACTTATGTGAATTCAAAATTTGTATATGTAGAGAGACATATAAAGGCACAATTACAAGCAATATATGTTAATCTAATTCATAAAAAATGCGAAATGGAACGGGAAGTCCTTCAAACTCAATTGGCAGTGGCTCACTATCACCCATCAGAATTCGCTCTCATGCGACTAAAAGAACCTGGTTATACAGCCGTGTCCAGAGGAGAAATAATACATCTAATCAGATGTCAGGCTGTAGAGACTACTATCAGGAAAACTGAAAGGTGTTATAACGAACTCCCCGTCAGATACAACAATAAAAGCTATTTCATGGCTCCCATTACGCATCTACTACAGGAATATGGTACAGAAATCCCATGCTCCTCGTCCCTAAGCCCAGTGTATTTTCTACATGGGTCCTGGTATGGGTTCAACCCGCAGATTCATCGTTTAGATGCTCCAGAATTACTTCGGCCGTCAAAAGAGATTCCCTGGAAATATGAAGATCAAGGGGATCTCATCAGATCAGGTATATATTCAATGGAAGCCACCGATGAACTTCGTCGGCAAATAATGTATCCGTCAGAAAGAAAGGCAATAGAGAATGTGCTAACGAAGTCGCTCATAGGCCAAAGGATTGACCAGCAGAACATCAATGTGCTTCATTTATTTTCAGAAGAGCACATCAGCCAATTTTCAACCTATCTGAAAAAGGGTTGGTCAATCTTCACTCACTTTGGAAACATCAGTGCGGTATTCATGGGTCTCTGGGCGGGTCTACGCATACTTAAGAGCCTCATAACTATAAGTATCAACTCTCATATCATCAGAAACCTTTACGGTTGGAACTGGCGCATACTTGCAGCGGCCTGGAGCACTCTTACCACTTATCTTATTCACCAACAAGCTAAACGGGATCGCTCTTCCACGGACGTAGAACTTCAATCTGTGACGGTCAACCCAGTTGACACGCGAGAGACAAACACGGAAGAACGGACAACCGCAGAAACAACTATAATTAATACGGTGCCAATGGACCTCAACAAGCTTCGCAAACAGGCAACGCTTTACCCGACCATCAGAGAGTAAAATACACGTTCTTAACAAGAAGCTCACTCTTCTAGCCTTCCTTCTGTCCTTTCCTTTCCTTTAATTAAAATCTCGTCCTGCACAACATTAGAAACGGGCGAGTCGGAGCGCCCTTTAAATAACTCCTTATATCATCAGGGCATCCCTGCTCTCAAACTGGAGGAAATGCCATTGAGAGCAACTGCCACATTAATATAATATAATTCCAGGTTTTCTACCCTTTTTAAAATCCTAGGATTTCAAGGTCCCCCGGAATGTTCGGTGAAACACGTGAGAGTTTATTCAGGTCAGTCAACGACCGGAAGGGTCATCGCCTGCTTGCCGAGCAAAAGAATCACGCGTAGCTGACCCGCGCTGCTGACCACGTCCTGTTGGCCACGAGCTGCTGACTGCAAGCAGATGTCGCAACCAAAAGTAGGACTGCTGACTGATCATCGAACTGTTGTCCGATCGTTCGACGGGATCGGGAAAAAAATATCAGTCAGTCGAAATCGAGCGGAGCACCGGGCATCGCCAGCGGGAATAATTTCTAATTTAAGAATCCTGAAATCTATGTTTGTTTGTGTAATAGTTGAGTTTGTGAATTAGTAAGATTGTCGAATAATAATTGTTAGTTGTGTTATCAAAATTATTCGTGTTTTACTGTGCAAAATCCCTTGTGCCTAACCTAGTGACGTGGGACGTGCCAGGAGCGCATCAGCTCAGTTTATGGCAAAGTTTTCTCGCAAATGAAGAGAAGATCAGCCAACTAAAATCTGATGAAGATCTTTCCGACGAATACTTCGCTGAAGATCATTATTCCCAGAGGGAGGAACGGTTTTATGAGTTCAAAGGAGAACTGGTTGATCAATTGGAAAAGATCGAAAAGGCAGAGAAGACTGCAGCACCCACAACTTCCCGTAGCCCCGGTAATATCGCGTTGCACCCGGAGCAGCATTACTCTGTGCAACATAATCTCCCCAGAATATCTTTGCCCAAATTTTCGGGCGATTATAATGACTGGATAAGTTTCCGTGATCTCTTCGGCTCAGTCATACATCAAAACTCTAATCTTGACGATGTGCAAAAGCTTCATTATCTGAAAACCACTCTAATAGGAGAAGCAGCACACGTAATTAAACAATATAGCATTACAAATGCTAATTATGCTTCCGCGTGGAAGGCATTGACCCAACGATATGAAAACAAACGAGTTCTCGTATCGTCGCTGTTAAAAACATTGACCTCACAGGCAAAAATTAGTGCAGAGTCAGCGAGTGCGCTTAAGACTCTACTTGATGTAACAAACGAGTGCTTATCGTCACTTAATAACTTAGAAATTAACACCGCGCACTGGGATCCTCTTATCATACACATTCTGACTCAAAAGCTTTCCGTCGAAACCCATAAAGCATGGGAAGAATCGATCGGGGAATCTAATGATGTCCCCACTTGGACAGAATTCAAGAAATTCTTGGAACTTAGATTCAGAATGTTAGAAGCTATCGCTGGAGGGAAATCCAAACCACTCGCGCAGGGCTCAAACACACTCTCCGGCAAACTGCATGAGCCCAATAAAACGAGAGTGCAAACCTTTCATGCCGCCCAAGGCACATGCCAAATGTGCAAAGCGAATCATTCCATGCGAACCTGCCCCAAGTTTTTAAAGCTTGACCCAAAGACTCGAATGCGCGTGTCTAAAGCTAAGGGATGTTGTCTCAATTGTCTGGGCAATTATCATTCTGTAAATAAGTGCCTTAGCACTGTTCGATGTGCCGAATGTGGGGCCAGACATCATACTTTGCTACACCATTCACTTCATCCTAAAGAGACCTCTCCGTCAAAGCCGAAAATTAAGGGCGCCGACGGCGCTGACGAAACGAAAGGTTTTGAGGCACCCACGGCTAACGTGCTCAATCACTTTATCGCTGAGAACCGGCATGTACTTCTGGCCACAGCCATTGTTTACATTCAAAGCTCTGGCGGTCTTCAAGTGGCGCGCGCATTGATCGACTCAGGTTCGCAAGCCACCTTTATCACAAATGCTGCGCTTCGTCGCATGAAATTATCCACGATCAGTACATTGGTCAGAATCACTGGTTTGGGGAATAAGGAATCTGCAAGTTCTCATAGAATGGCTCATTTAACATTAAAATCTCAGCATCACGACCGAGCTGTCCCAGTATCGGCAATAGCTCTTGATACCTTAACGGATCTGTTGCCAGCTAAAGCTCTATGGCGCGAAAAATGGGAACACTTAGAAGGCCTGCACTTAGCTGATCCCGCCTTTTTCAAGCCCGGTCGCATAGACATGATAATAGGAGCAGATATTTTCCCTTCAATCTTGTTAGATGGGGTTAAAACTGGACCTATCGGCACACCGGTTGCACAAAGGACCATCTTTGGGTGGATTTTATCAGGCCAAATATCAGTAAACCAACCACGTCCGAAGCCTGAGATCTTATCATTGCTTAATGTTCTAGACATAAATCAAAATCTTAAAAAGTTTTGGGAGTTAGAAGAAGTCAGCATTCCTAAAACTAAATGCCCAGAAGATGCATTATGTGAAAATCTATATAAGCTAACTCACTCTAGAAGACCTGACGGCTCCTATGTAGTTCGATTACCATTTAAGGATGATCAAAAACCAGAAAATATATTGGGATTGTCACGGCACATCGCGGAAAAACGTTTATACTCAATAGAGCGAACAGCTGTGCAGCGAGGCTACGAACAAGAATATCGTGAGGTCTTGAAAGAATATCTAACATCAGGCCATATGGAAGAAGTGACCGATACTGGGAGTGGCGCGTCATCAGCAGATAAAATATATTACATTCCACATCACGCAGTGATCAAACCATCTAGTAGTTCGACTAAACTGAGAGTTGTCTTCGACGCTTCATGCAAGACGTCCTCAGGAAAGTCATTAAATGATGTCTTGCTCACGGGTCCTACGCTACAGCAAGATATTATCACTATTCTCATGCGGTGGAGATTCTATAAATACGTTTTCACTGCTGATATAGAGAAAATGTATCGACAAATTTGGGTACATCCTGCTGATTCCGACTACCAACGAATTCTCTGGAGGGAAGACGAAACTCAACCGATCAAGACTTATCGTCTGCGTACAGTTACTTTCGGGGTTTCATGTGCCCCATTTTTAGCCATTCGTACTCTGCAGCAACTAGCGGAAGACGAAAAGAAAGACTTTCCAGTCGAGGCAGACTGCCTAAAAGGCGATTTTTATGTGGATGACGTTTTGACCGGACGAGATACCCTAGAAGAAATCACCAGTCTGAGAGACAATTTGCGTAGTTTGCTGCAGAGGGGCGGGTTCCGACTGTGCAAATTTTCATCAAACAACCTGAAGGTATTGCAGAACTTACCCCCCGCAGACATTACAAACGAATCTTTGCTGCAATTTGCTGAAGATGCGACTATAAAGGCCCTTGGTATCTACTGGAACCCAGTTCATGATCAATTCCAGTATAAGCTAAATCTTGACCTCGAAGGGCCAGTCACTAAGAGAACCATACTATCCAAAATTGCAAAACTCTTTGACCCTCTGGGATGGCTGAGCCCGATTATCATAACAGCAAAAATCTTCATGCAAAGCCTGTGGTTAGCCGGGCTAGAGTGGGATGATCCGTTACCCCTCGCTCTTCAACATGAATGGCAATCATTCAATACTAATCTTCAACGAATAGAAGAAATTAGAATACCAAGATGGATAAGAAGTTCCTTTCTTTCAAATCTAGAAATCCACGGATTTTGTGACAGCTCCGAAAAAGCCTATGCGGCAGTTATTTACGCGAGGGTGCAGACAGAAACCAAGGAGACTAGCACACACCTCCTTATCTCAAAAACACGAGTCGCCCCGATCAAAAGCGTTTCGTTGCCACGACTAGAACTATGTGGAGCCCATCTACTCTCGAAACTAGTTCGAAGCGTGAGAAAAAATTTAACTCGAGAAGCAAAAATCTATCTGTGGACAGATTCCACAGTGGTTTTGGATTGGCTAAAGGGCCACCCAAACCGCTGGAAATCTTTTGTCGCTAATCGTGTCACTGACATTCATAATAATGTCGAGAATGCATCCTGGAGACATGTACCCTCAAAAGAAAACCCGGCTGACTTAGCCTCCCGTGGGGTACCGGTGGCTGATTTGATAAGAACTGATCTGTGGTGGCAGGGCCCACTATGGCTTTCTCACTCCCCTAGTGCCTGGCCTCAGCTTCCGGTTTTACAGAAGGGAGAGCGATCAGACGAAGAGTTGAGGAAGGTAAAATCATACCATATACAAGAAAAAAGGGAACTCTTGATCGAGAGATTTTCAAATCTCACTAAGGCTTTGAGAGTCATTGCATTTTGTAAACGCTTTATAGCCAACTGCAAGAGCAAATCCAACGATAGATGCTGTGAGATGCTGTCCTCAAGCGAAATTGAAGAGGCAAGATACGTTTTAATCAGAGAAAGTCAAGAATTCTTCTTTCAACAGGAATTAAACGACCTGCGGATCAAACGTAAAATCAGTGTGAAAAGTTCTTTATTGTCCTTGCATCCATTTTTGGATAAGAACGACATCCTTAGAGTAGGAGGACGTCTAGAACATTGCAACCTCAGTTTCAACGAAAAGCATCCCATAATATTACCTCGAAACAGCAAACTTGCCTCACTACTAATCGATCATTTTCACAAAATAAGCTTGCATGGGGGACTTAACCTTGTATTATATTCTATCCGGAAGCAGTATTGGATTCCTGGGGTAAAGGCCTCCATTAGAAAGCATATACATCTGTGCACCACCTGCATCAGATGGGCAGCAAAGGGAATGAACCAAATTATGGCAGATCTTCCGAGTCAACGTGTTCGTTTGGAAAGGCCATTTCTTAATGCCGGTGTGGATTTTGCGGGTCCAATTCACATCAAACTTAATAAAACAAGAAATGCAAAGACTTCAAAGGCCTATATTGCAATTTTCGTCTGCTTTGCGGTAAAAGCCGTGCACATAGAAGCAGTTAGCGATTTAAGTGCAGAAGCGTTCCTTGCATCACTGCGCCGATTCTTCTCAAGACGAGGACTCAGCAAGAATATTTATTCGGACAATGGGACGAACTTTGTAGGAGCTTCAAGGATGTTCGAAAAGGAGATGCAAGCAGCAATTTCGAGCAACAACAGAAAGGCTGCTGAGCATTATGCCAATCAGAACGTTCAATGGCATTTTATCCCTCCCGGCGCGCCCCATTTCGGCGGTCTCTGGGAAGCAGGAGTCAAATCTATAAAATACCATCTTCGTAGAATTCTCGGTCAAAGTTTGCTAACATTTGAGGAGCTTACAACTGTATTGGTTCAAATAGAAGGCATTCTCAACTCTCGTCCACTATGTCCATTAACATCTGACCCAGAAGAACTTACTTCTCTTACCCCGGCTCATTTCCTTATAGGTGATACCCTTTTGGCGCCTCCCGAAACAGATTGGAGCAAAACAAAACCTGCTCTTTTATCTCGTTGGCAACTTTTGCAAAAGCTTAAGCAAGATTTCTGGAAAAGGTGGTCATCCGAGTATCTTAATCGCCTCCAACAAAGACCCAAGTGGAAGGTGGAAGAACGTGGAGTTCAAGTAGGAGATTTAGTAATAGTGAAGGAGGACAATATGCCTCCCTCCACGTGGAAATTAGCACGAATCATTGAAGTGCATCCCGGCAGGGATAATCGCGTGCGTGTAGTAACTGTAAAAACCGCGAATACACAATTAAAGCGGCCCATTTCTAAGATCTGCCGACTTCCTCTAGAAGAGAAAATTGAAAATTGAGCCTAAATAGAAAGGAAACGACTTATAGCCTATAGTATTTAGCGATAAACCATTAATTTAGGCCTCTATTTAAGTATCATATCGTTTTCACAGCTTACCATAGTGAAGCATCATGCGGGTTATAATATCTCTGATGATGCTGACCACATCGCTAGCCATCATAGCTTATGATTGCGGGCATGAAAAAATGAATCGTACTACCATCTCTCTGTTGAATGTTGAACAGTGCCAAATCGAACAGGAAAATCTTTCCCAAGAAGAAGAAGACGTGCAACTGTTACAATTAAACGAAGTAGCATCCATCCATATCTTCCAGTGCAAGATCAATGTGGTTCAGACGGCATATCACTGCGGAATGTTCAGCCATCTTTCTCTAGTCCCAGGAGGGCTTAGCTCCTACATCGAAGACATATCTCCGGAAGATTGTCGAAAGATCCATCAATCGGGAGTCTATAAACTTCAAAACGGCCGAGAAGTCTCCGACATCAAGACAAACTCATCCACTCGCCGCACAGAGGTTATAGCAGGCTCCTTAGATGCTAACGGTAACTGTGACGGGACATCTTTCACCTACGGTGCAAATTCATGGAATAAGGTGATAGTTATGCATGCCATTGAGTTTACAATCATGGACTATTACAGTGTAGTCCGACTAGACGATAATCAAGTTGTGTTGCGCAACAACATTTTATGTCCTTATTTGAAAGGCAAATGTGTCGACCCAGAATTCGGCATGAGCTTCTGGGAAATGATATCAGACACGTCCTGCGAAACATTAACCTACGATGTCTTATACCAAGGTACAGCTACTAAGATTCGCAGCTTAAACATAAACGAAAAGGAAACCAGAATAATGTATACGGTCACTACGGGTGAAGTAATTTTTGCCTTGGAGGTAATAAAATCGATTCCTGTGTGCCATTATGACGGGTTCCAGACTGAACATCCACGATTGGTTATCGTAGAGAAAACTTCGCAGGAATATCGATTCAAGAAGAAGCCCATCAATGCAAAAAATTTGGATCTTTTTACTTATGTGAATTCAAAATTTGTATATGTAGAGAGACATATAAAGGCACAATTACAAGCAATATATGTTAATCTAATTCATAAAAAATGCGAAATGGAACGGGAAGTCCTTCAAACTCAATTGGCAGTGGCTCACTATCACCCATCAGAATTCGCTCTCATGCGACTAAAAGAACCTGGTTATACAGCCGTGTCCAGAGGAGAAATAATACATCTAATCAGATGTCAGGCTGTAGAGACTACTATCAGGAAAACTGAAAGGTGTTATAACGAACTCCCCGTCAGATACAACAATAAAAGCTATTTCATGGCTCCCATTACGCATCTACTACAGGAATATGGTACAGAAATCCCATGCTCCTCGTCCCTAAGCCCAGTGTATTTTCTACATGGGTCCTGGTATGGGTTCAACCCGCAGATTCATCGTTTAGATGCTCCAGAATTACTTCGGCCGTCAAAAGAGATTCCCTGGAAATATGAAGATCAAGGGGATCTCATCAGATCAGGTATATATTCAATGGAAGCCACCGATGAACTTCGTCGGCAAATAATGTATCCGTCAGAAAGAAAGGCAATAGAGAATGTGCTAACGAAGTCGCTCATAGGCCAAAGGATTGACCAGCAGAACATCAATGTGCTTCATTTATTTTCAGAAGAGCACATCAGCCAATTTTCAACCTATCTGAAAAAGGGTTGGTCAATCTTCACTCACTTTGGAAACATCAGTGCGGTATTCATGGGTCTCTGGGCGGGTCTACGCATACTTAAGAGCCTCATAACTATAAGTATCAACTCTCATATCATCAGAAACCTTTACGGTTGGAACTGGCGCATACTTGCAGCGGCCTGGAGCACTCTTACCACTTATCTTATTCACCAACAAGCTAAACGGGATCGCTCTTCCACGGACGTAGAACTTCAATCTGTGACGGTCAACCCAGTTGACACGCGAGAGACAAACACGGAAGAACGGACAACCGCAGAAACAACTATAATTAATACGGTGCCAATGGACCTCAACAAGCTTCGCAAACAGGCAACGCTTTACCCGACCATCAGAGAGTAAAATACACGTTCTTAACAAGAAGCTCACTCTTCTAGCCTTCCTTCTGTCCTTTCCTTTCCTTTAATTAAAATCTCGTCCTGCACAACATTAGAAACGGGCGAGTCGGAGCGCCCTTTAAATAACTCCTTATATCATCAGGGCATCCCTGCTCTCAAACTGGAGGAAATGCCATTGAGAGCAACTGCCACATTAATATAATATAATTCCAGGTTTTCTACCCTTTTTAAAATCCTAGGATTTCAAGGTCCCCCGGAATGTTCGGTGAAACACGTGAGAGTTTATTCTGAAAATTGATGGTTATCTTCACTGGATGGTCTTTAGATTCAAAAAAGCTTTTTTTGGAGAAATTCCTTAAGATATAAAGGTATCTTTTAAAGCGAAATTGTTATTTTTTGTAAGAAGCTTTTATTGATAAAGCACATTATTTTGATATATTGCATCTCCATCGTCTTAAATTTCTCAATTTAAATTACCGACTACTTAATATTTTATACCCAAGTATGTAATGTACATACATTAAATTTTGTTTCAAACTGTGATTAAATATTCCATCTACATAATATAAACTATTATAACATATATGATCGTAAAATAGATTTTTATTGTTCCGTGCCAAAATGAGCAAAACAGAACATTTATGGAATCACTTCGGCGTCCGTCTGTCTTTCACAAGCGATTTTTCTAAAACTTTTCGACGTAAAAATTGAAATTTAGCACAGTGATAGTGTTGTAGCACAATTATAAACGTGAAGTATAAAAAGTTGAATTTTGATTCTGGGAGTTAATTTCAGGGGGTAAGTTTTGGAAAGTGAAAAACGCACACTACTGTAGGCTAGGAGCACGCATACCTGTTACCACTGAAGGCTCACACGGATAATAGTAAGAATGGTCTCATGAATTAGGAAAAGATGTGAGTATATGAGAGTTATTTAAAATTTGTTATCTTCCAAAACTTCCTCCAAAATTATAAATCAGAATCAAATGTATAAATTACTGGAACACTAATTGTGCAAGTACAGCTTGCACTTGACCGTTTTTTTAATGTCATTACTAATTCATCTAAAAGTCAAAATATTAACATTTAAGATAAAAACATATGCTTGCAAAACAACAATCTAATTTATAATGCATTGATATAGCAATTATAAAAAAAAAATTCAATTTCAGTCTTCTTAAGTATATGCTTTTCTTTTTGAACGACGATAAAGTCATTGGTAATAAAAATATCTAACACAAAACGCCATAAATTGTGGAATTTCTTTTGGTTCAATGATATTTACTATTTCTATTGACATCAGCAGCAGTAATTATCTTTGTTTTTACGTCGCAAAACGTATAAGATTATATTGCTAGAAAAAACACTTTTACGCTAAATTGAGGACTATCATTACTGGAGAGAATTTTTGCATGATTTAATTCAGCAAAAATAAATCTTTTTGTAGTAAATGGATGAACGGACCTGATGGCATTTCTGTCTTCTTTATTAAACGTTGTGTCATGCCTATCTATGTTATTTATTCAATCAGTTCCTATTTTATGTTATTTATTCAATCTGTCGCTTTCCTGTGGTGTCTTTCCGACATCTTGGAAAATGTCGACGATGATTCCGCTACACAAGAACAAAGGGAAACATTTCGAATTATCGTCCAATTGCTAACTTATGTTGTGTAGCTAAAATATTTAAGTCTTTGATCTGTGACACACTTTATTTTCATTGTAAGCCATTCTTGCAATAATTTCATCAAAGGGAAATCAACGACAAGAAACTCGCTAGAATTTTCAAATTACTGCATTTCAAATATTGAAAAGGGTAAACAGGTCGACTGCATTTTTATAGACTTTAGTAAAGGCTTTTACAGATTTAATCACAAAATTCTGCTGTATAAACTGAGCCTTCCTGGATTTCCACCTCTGTTTACCAAATAGCTTCGCTCTTACCTTGTCCCAGCGATCGCAACGATTCCTTTTCGAGGCGTTCTATCCAGGGACCTCAAGGAAGCCATCTGGGTCCTCTCTTATTCATCATATTCATTAATGATGTATCGATGGTCTTGTCAACTTCTAAAATTCTCTGTTATGCTGATAACGCCAAGATCTTTCGGGTTATATCTAGCAAGCAGGATTGTATTCTTTTAAATACTGACTTTCATGCCTTACATAAATGGGTTGTGCTTAACCGCTTACCATTAAATGCACAAATGCACTTATATATGTTTCTCACGTAAGAAAAACAACATCACTTTTAATTATATACCATCGACGAATGCTCCCTGGACATACTTGGCAAAACGAAGGATCTTGGACTCTGGCTACACGGCCGTTTTTCGTTTGAGGATAAAAAGTAAACAGCAGCCCTTGATTTTGTGAAGCGCTGGTGTAAGAGGTTCAATGATCCTTACATTACTCCTACTCTCTACTGTACATTTGTGAGAACACTACTCGAGAACGCGAGTCAGGTCTGGTCTCCATCTCGTAAGACAACCGTTAGCCGTGTTGAGATATTATAGTACAGCGAAGATTTCTTAGTTTCGCTCGTCGAAACCTTCTTTGGTGCGACCTATTAATTTTACCTCCTTATGTAAACCGACTTAAATTGATTTCTTTACAATCTCTTGAGCAGCGCCGCGATAACTTTAAAATAGAGTTTGCCTTTGATTTTGTGTCAGGAAGCGTTAATTCCCTTGAACTTGTCTCTCTTTTTTACATCTCTGTTCTGGCCCGCCCGACAAGACACTATAATTTCTTCCGTACGCTTTCTCATCAAACAAAATATGGATTGGTCGAACCTATTACGTCAATGTCACGTACTTTCAATGCTCCCTTTCAACATGTTGATTTTCATTTATCGAGAGATATTGTTAAAGCTTCGTTAAAATTGATTTTTCTTCTTTCCATATGTAATGTAGTAATCAGTTTGTTGATGAAATCGAAATAAAATAAATAATAAAATAACAATAATAAAGTCGAAATGTATTTTTAGATACGAAATGTACTTAAATATTACTTCGTTTTACAAGTTATTATGCAACAATTGTTATAGTAAAATTAAATTCATTTTTACAGTGTAGCTCCCTCTCTAGACAAATAGACAAAATATCGACTATGTTTTTGCATGGGAAAAAAGGAAACGCGTACTATCTATAGATATAGATTCGAACAATCAACTTCGGTTCCATATCAAATCACAGGGATAGTGCAAGTAGTTATTGAATTCAGTACAAAAGAGATACTGAAACACAAAAATACGACGCGTTCTAGTGCATTGAGAGAAACTCAGCGTTACTATTCAAAGTTTTAAGGGTGCAGTTACAGGGGCGTCAGGTATAATTATTCTTACCAAATCCACTTGTGTTCAAAATGGTGTTTTGGTTCCTCCCAAAATAAAAACCAAACCAACACTTAAATTCGGCGCCCCTAATTGACCTTGAATCAGCCAAAAACCTTTTGCGCTTCCATCCCCATGAACCGAAATAGCTTTCGGAGGGTGCAGCAATTGCCGAAGTGCCTCCCAATTGTGCAGCATTCAAAACGAGAAGATCCCCGAACCTGTGCCGGACAGGTTAAGCCAGATTTCGGCACGCATGACTGAACAAACAAATAGAAACTACCCCACCGCACCGCCAAAATGGCCCTGAACTGAACGCTTTCCTGTACGTCGAGGATTTTAATTTTTCCCTTACTTTTATTTTTCTCCATATTCCTTTGCACAGTGTCTGTCACGCTTTTCGTTAACCCTGGCGGGTTTACCACTGCCCGTCGCAGTTTGTACGTTTTTGGCCCGAAATTAAAGCTTACAGGGGAAGCTACCTCCTCTGTCCTGCAGCAGTCCCGCACGCATCCGGAAAGGGCCAAAATTAGGGACAGTTTGTAAAGACATTTTAGCAATAGGGAGCCATTCACTGGTAAATACCGCAAAATACCAAACCTTCCTCAACGCGAACGGGAGATCACCCTGAGTCACGACCACCCTTCTCCGAGTGCGACCGTGAGGTCAAATGGGTCTATCTGCAAGGGTGGCTGAGATTGGAAAATCTACTGAAAAGCGAAAAAAGTCCTCAGCAAGTGAATAAACAGGTGATGGAAGGGATGGGACCGGAAAACGGGACGCGCTGCAGGAACTGTGCCAAGTTCACTTGATTGTACCTAAATTGGACTATTTTTACGTAAAAATGCTTCGTAATTTAGCTCCATGCAAAATTCGCGAAATTTATAAATATGTACATAGATATACATATTTACCACGCACGCAGACTTGTAAAATAATTGATTACTTTCGAAATGATTAACACTGCCATTACCATTACGAGTAGTTGAAACTGATTTTCATTACCATTACCATGACTACCCTAAATTACCATAAATTATAAAAATTTGGAAAGTAGACCAGTCGGGTATTAAGAGATAATTTGTTTAGACGAATCGCAACGAAACTTTGTCAGACAATTATGGACAGACCTAAATTTCAGGTAAATCTCCTCTTATCAACCCAACAAATTCTGGACTTTGGAAGAGAAAGCATGCTGACAATCAATTTTTGGTCATAAAATTTCCGATAGTAATATATGTATCATTATATTAAATAGTATGACAATTCACTTAGGTATTATGATTCCATTTATAATGACCAAACGTAATGCTTATTATATCATAACTGTACTATCAATTTTGGTTATTATATAAACTTCGATGAATTTTAATCCCTTTATAATGACTTCGGTTAGTTTGACATATCGCTTTTATTGACGTATTTTTAAACAAATTTAATGCGGTTATTATGAAGGACATTATTCATTACTCGTTTGCTTTGGACCCGAGCTCGCCACCGCCACAGACAATATCACCACGTCTCAATGTTTTGTTTTGCTACCCAAAAAAATGCTCTGATCATCAAATGATAAGTTCATGAACTAACTATTTACATGGAGAAGATATGTTCCAAATTTAATAAATCGGTTCAGTAGTTGAAATATCGTGGTCACGGTCAAGCTATTTAACAAAAAAAATTATTTTGCGAAAACCCCGTTTAATGTAAAAATCCAAAAATCGACTGTCGTTTCTTTTGTCTATAAAAGTAACAAATAATTGTTATTCTTTTACTATATTTCAAAGTTGAATGAATAAATACTATGCCATATGTGAAGTTTATTCATAAGAGATTCCAGAGGCTTCAAGTGATATAGTTGGTTGAGCGGTATGGCTGCAAGTATAAAATTCCGCGTTATTGGGTTCGATTCTCACATGAAAACCTTGGTTGGAAAAAAAAGAGCACACACAAATCAAAGACTACACAACGGCCAATCCAATAATGCCACACTATTGCCGTTGCACCATTTTTGCGTATAAGCCGTCAAATCTTTTCACTTTTCTCCGATAAAACTAAAATCAATAAAGTTTCTTCAGATAACAGAAAATACGTGCGTCTGTGGCGGATTGCTAAAATCAAATTTGGGCTATTTAAAATTGGAAATTTCAATCTTCACGCGACAACAAAAACAGTCTGGTCATCTATTCCAAAAAGCGTTTGTGAAAAGTTAATTGAGTCTATCCCCGAATGTGTCAGGCTGTTATCGATAACCTCGAGTTCAGTGGCGTAGCTAGGTAACCAAGGGCCCTGGGGCAAATAAAAAAATGGGGCCCCACTGCTATCTAAACTGGTTAGGTTTTATCAACTCAAAATATTAAATATACAAATACTTAAAAAGTGCTAAGCTACTTTATCATCAGCTCTTTTTCGTGCACTGCAGAGCAAGTCGGGTTGCAACCTGTCATATTTATTTTGAAAATGGGAGAAATTTTCAAAAGTTCAGTTCGATCGAGATTTTCTGGTAACGATTCGAGGGACCCCTGAGCGGCCCCCTGAGCTTGAGGGCCCCGGGGCACTGCCCCGCCTAGCCCCTAGGTAGCTACGCCACTGCTCGAGTTTGGAACAAAATATTGAATATTGTGTTAAAAAAGTTATGAAATATAAAGTGTTTTGCTATTTAACTTAAGGCGTTTCTAATTATATGCACGATTTAATTTGCATGTTGCTGACATGTGAGTGTATAGTTTGGAAAGGAACGGATTCTTTACAAAATGCGGCTCGAAATTTGAAAGCCTTGATTCAGAAGTACACTTTTAGTTTACTTCAGGTTACTGTTGTGAGGTTTATTTTTAATGGTGATCAAAAGTCTATTTTTAGAGCTGATCCAAGTGTCGTTAATTTAAATGAATATCAAATATCGTCACTATATCTCAATACAAAAGAAGGAAGTATATTAGGTATATAACGATCACCTCTGCTTCTTTCCCGAACAGCCCAACTTTAAATATGAACTAGATATTGTTCCGATAAATATATTGTAAGCAAACTTTGATCGAAATTACTTAACAAATGCAACGACAAACGTGGTAACAAAATAATACAAATGAGTGATACTTTTCCCTTTAAGAAATAGGTGCTACCCCCATACCCTCGGCCAATCTACACCATTTTCATACACGACCGATAAGTCAATCCTGTACGTGTATAGGCCAACTTTGATCAATATCAATGAAGAATCGGGTCTAAATGATTTTTACATAAGGAAATATAATCCTCAACTCCCCACCCCTTGACCGATTCAACGCATCTGCGAACGTAGCCGAAATATTTCCATGGAGAATACGTTAGCCACGTTTAATCAAAATCGATACGGTCTACATGGTAACAATTTAAAATATAAGCGAAGTAAAAATCTCCTTTCCCCTCTCCAAACCCGACAATTATTTAATATGACCTACAGATAGTGACCCAATGAATGCATACGCAAAGTTGGATCAAAATCCATTAAAAAATGCGGCAGCTATCGCGGCAATAAAATCAATTTTAGACCCTCACTGCTTTGACCGATAACCCCAATTTTGATGGTTTAGAAATACATGTTATGAATGTGCACGTCAAGTTTGGTCGATAGTGGTTAAGAAATACGTAAGATATCGGGTCCAAATCGTTTTAGCATAACTTACGTAACCCGTATCCCCCCGCTCCCTTGACCGATTCCTCGCATTTACGAACTTAGCCGAGATATTGGCAGAATAAATGTATAGTAGATCAAAATCGATTAGGAAATGCAGCATTTATCATATTTACAAGATTAATCAAATCGCAACTATTCACTTTTTCACTTTTATTATAATGATTTACGTGGAATTTCCCTTCCTTCCACGTTTCGCGTCCCGTGTCTCAAAAATGGGTCATGAAAAGTAGAACTTTCTTTCATCGAAATATATTTTTATATAAAATTCTCTCACGAAAGTTTTCTTAAAAATGCTGGTACGAAATGTGTTCAACATGCTTTAAATTCCATAAAAATGGACAAAATAAAAACAAAATTTAATTAAGAGAACATAATACTCTATGAAGAAGCTACATACATTGTGTATTTGTTTTCTAAATTTGAAAATAAAGCAATAATAAATCATCAACAATTTTTTTCTCCAAGCGTTTTTCATTTTGCCCTAGTGACAGAAAAATAATATAAGTCATAATTCTACAGATATACGATATAATAGTATTAAGTTCGGTTTTTTAATATAATTTAATTGGATTCGCCTGCTGCAAACATACTACAAAGTGTAAGAGCACGTACTAATTCAAATTTTATACATTTTTCTCAAGTTTCGTAAATTATAAAAAATATTTCTTTAATAATAGAAATTGAATAATTATATTTTTTACAATTCTAGCTCTAGCACCTGCACCAATATATGCCAACTGCCACTTGGATACAACTCGAGGTGTGAGCAGAGATATGTTCAAAAACGATTAGTGGCTCTGCAAGAAAACGGACAGAGACTTAAAACAGACACGTTCTGGTTTCCAAGTTGTTGTATATGTACCATTTCTAATTAGTAGCTTGATTTACGAATGTAAGGAGGACACCAATAAAAGCGCTTTTAAAAACCTTTTTAATTGGAGAATGCCCAGTTGAAAATAGAGGGGATGTAGCAAACAATGACAATTATAAGCAAACAATTTTATATATATTTTTTAAACATTTTCATGAAATCGCAAGATAAGTAGACAAAAATTTGAGTGTAGTGTCAAAAAGTAGTAGGTATGATATTTTCTAACAATTCAACTCATATATGCAACTAATATTTACAAAATCACATAGGATAAATTATCTTATTTACAAACATAAAGCAATGAATATAAAAACAAAGAAATTAAATAAATGAATAATAAAAAAAATATTGTAATAGGACACATTAAATATAAAAACAAATCAAGCCCACTCACATTTCCAAATAGATACTCACGATTTTTCACCAAATCAGTTACCACTTTGAATAAAAATTTAATAAACACTAAATCTCACAATTCATTAGTAACTCAGTGAAAAAAGCGAGTGTCCAGAATGTGATAGTATTTTTTAGCTTTAAGTTTTCCTTTAAATGCATTTTAATCTCATTGTTCTTTTTTCTTTAAACAAATTTAGCTTTAACTCATTCGCCAGTAATTTTTGCACTAAAAATCTTTTCCAAAGCGACGCATAATGTCAGAAATAAAGCATTTGATTTTAATCTCTGAAACTACGCTTTCGCAATGGTTTGTAAAATCCTTAATTATAAGCATAGTGACTAGATGGTCATTTTATATTGTATTATTGCTCGACAATTAACTTTTGTAAGCATTTTTTGTTTATTTTAAGAACATATTTCAAGTTAACACGTTACATATTTGCTGCCATTTCATTAGATAGAAACAACCTTTGTTACTTCATAGTTTAATTCCGAATTGTATTATTTTTAAATTATTTTGAACAAGCGATTTTTATAATAAAATTACGTAAAATGTGTGAATTATTTTTCTTTCTACCCGGAGGGAAGCTGGTATATGTTTGTAGGATGTAGTACGAGCAGTCCCAGCAGAGAAGATCCCCGTTAGGAGTAATTGCTCTGCTAACGCTATCAGGGAAGTAGATCATCATCAGCCGGAGAGTTAAGTTGGGTGTTCAGCAGTAGGAGTTTTGAGTCAGTTGTTTTTTAAGTAGTGCACCACAGCCGAGTCTAGTAGCGCTTTTGTAATGCAGTTCAGTTGGAAGTTGTCTATCTCAGTATAATCTATCACAGTACTTTAGAACTATAATCATCCCGATTTTATTTGAATTTTGTGCACTTGACTAATAAAACTAAAGTGAATTAACTTAAAACTACTTAATTTCCCGTCCCAATCCCACATTTGGGGGCTCAACTAAAAACATGTTAAGTGAACTTACAGTGGAGCAATTGAAATCTAAGCTTAGTGAGTTGGGTTTAGATACCAAAGGAATAAAGGCTGATTTAATAGCCAGACTTGAAGAGGCTATGCAAAACGCTTCGGCGGAGCAGCACCGATGAAGACGAAGGAGCAGCAACGGAAACGTCTTTCGTTTCCAAGGCGACAACAGCCGGCAACAGTAAATCTCATAAGAAAACCGTTAGTAACCCAAATGTACTGCAACGTTCTTCTGAATTCAGGGTAAGAGATATCGAAAATTTAATACAACCATTTAGCGGTGATAAAAGTATAACAATCAATAATTGGTTGCAAGAATTTGAAGAAATAGCAATAATGTTAAAATGGAGCGATGTTGAAAAATTCGTTTATGCAAAAAGGCTACTCATAGGGAGCGCAAAAATCTTTTCTAGAACAATTACCTGTAAATCATACGCCGAGTTAAAGTTGCAATTAAAAGAAGAGTTTGATAAAAAAGTGTGTAAAGCTGACATTTATATGCAATTACAAACGCGTACTAAAAGAAAATCGGAGACTTTTCGCGAATATGTTTATAAGATGCAGGAAATTGCCAGCCTAGCAGATGTTGATGAAGCCTCTTTGTGTCATTATATTATCAACGGTATTACCGATAGAGACGAAAATAAAGTGATATTGTACACTGCTACAAAAATTGGTGAACTGAAGGAAAAACTGGAAATTTATGAGCGTATAAAAAATAAAGCAAAATCTTCAAATAATGTACAGGGTTCCTATAGGTCGAAATCGCAAAACAATAGTAAAATTCACTGTTTTAATTGCGGCTCCGTTGAGCACAAGCGCAAAGATTGCAAAGTGGAAACTAAATGTTTCCGATGCAATGGTAGTGGTCATTTATCAACTAACTGTCCGAAAAAGAACACGACTAAACAAACAAACTGTATATTGGCGCAGAATATTAAAGCGGTTAAAATAAACGGTTGTGAGTTTAATGCATTAATCGATACCGGGAGCGAGTTAAGTCTAATTCGAAAAGACACGTTTCAACAGCTTAAAGACGTTGTTTTAATTCAAAATTCGATCAAATTTCTTGGACTGGGATCGGGGAGTTCACAGTCACTTGGATACTTCGAAGCCACAATTCAAGTCGATAACGTCAAAAGTGTAGGGAAATTTAATATTGTCCCCAACTCTGCGATACGGTTTCCATGCATAATAGGAAACGACATAATCTCACAATTCAAAGTAGTCATTAGCAAGAACAGCGCAATGTTTTATCAGGCGGATGAAAGTGAAGATGAAGTAGCATCAATTATGAATATTTGCGCTGATAAAAATGAAATGATCATCCCCCCACAATTTAAAGAGCAGGTAAATAACATGATTTCCAAATATAAGGCAAGTCCAGTAGCTGAGCATCCTATAAGAATGTCTATTATGTTGACCAATGAAACACCTATATATTCACGTCCACGTAGATTGCCGGCCGGGGAAAAAATTATTGTAAAAAATCAGGTCGAAGACTGGTTAAAAGATGGTATAATTCAACCTTCAACATCACCTTTTGCCAGTAATGTTGTTGTCGTTAAAAAAAAGGACGGATCACACCGTCTCTGCATTGACTATAGGAGGTTGAATAAAGTGACGGTTAAGGAACCATTCATAATGACAATTATGGAGGACGTTCTTGACAAATTGGCTGAAGCGGAAGTTTTTACAACGCTGGATTTAAAAAATGGCTATTTCCACGTTCCGATGGACGAAGCAAGCATGAAATATACAGCTTTTATAGTGGATGACGGTCACTTCGAGTTTAAAAGTGTTCCGTTTGGTTTAATGAATGCCCCCGCCGTTTTCTGCCGATTTATTCACTTCATTTTTCGAGACTTGGTAGCACAGCATATAGTTGAAACATATATGGATGATCTCATTATATATTCTAAAGGAGAGAAGGAGAATTTACAAAAACTGGAAGCAGTATTGGAAGTAGCAGCAAAATATGGGCTCCAAATCAATTGGAAGAAGTGTAAATTCCTTCAGCGCACAATAGAATTTTTAGGGCATACAGTACACCGAGGTACAATAAGCCCATCGGAAGAAAAAATAAAAGCAGTTAGGAATTTTCCAGAGCCTAGTACCGTAAAAGACCTTCAATCATTTCTTGGATTAACAGGTGCTTTCAGAAGATTTATTCCGAACTATTCTCTTATTGCTAGACCACTAACAAATCTGCTAAAAAAGGATCAATATTTCAAAATAAAAGGAGAAGAAAGAGAAGCAATTGAGAAACTTAAGAAAGCGTTGACAAACAAACCAGTACTTCACATATACAGACAAGGAGCAAAAACAGAAATACACACAGATGCCAGCAAATACGGATGTGCAGCAATTCTTCTGCAAGTCGGTGAAGACGAGAAGCTCCATCCAGTTTACTACTACAGTAGAAAAAATTCACCTTCCGAAGAAAACTATCACAGTTATATTCTGGAAGTAATGGCAGTTTACTTAGCGATTAAAAAGTTCCGAATCTACATTTTAGGAACACATTTTAAAGTTGTTACAGACTGTATAGCATTTCGACAAACGAAAGAAAAGAAAGACCTTCCAGCAGCAGTATCAAGATGGATTCTCCACTTACAAGAATTTACATTCGACGTAGAGCACAGAGCTGGTAAAAAAATGCCACACGTCGATTCGCTAAGTCGATATCCGATTGTTTACTTAATCAACGCAGAATTGTTGTTGAGAATCCAAAAAGCGCAAGAGAAAGACGACTATATAGAGGCCATTAAAGAGATCTTGAAGGAAAAAGATTACAACGATTTTTTCATAGAGAGAAAGCTTTTACTTAAATATGTAGATGGAAGGAAACTTCTAGTCGTCCCACGAAGTATGGAGGCTGAAATTATAAAAATGAAGCATGATGAAGGACATTTCGCTTCGCAAAAAACTATACAGTTGATCAGTCAGGAATTCTTCATCACCAATATATTGAACAAAGTCCAAAGATGTATCGACAATTGCATTAAATGCTTGTTGGCTAGCAGGAAGACAGGAAAGCAAGAAGGTTTCCTACAACCAATTGACAAAGGAGAAAAGCCGTTGGACACCATCCATTTAGATCATGTTGGGCCTATGGACCAAACTACCAAGCAATATAAGTATATGCTGACAGTCGTCGACAGTTTTTCAAAATATGTATGGATATATCCGACGAAAACGCTAACGAGTGAAGAAGTAATCAATAAGCTTAGAGACCAGCAGCAGTATTTTGGGAACCCACGAAGAATTGTCACAGATAGAGGAGCAGCTTTTACGGCGACAGTTTTTAAGGAGTTTTGCGAACAAGAAGGAATAGAACATGTGCTGACGACAACAGGCGTACCAAGAGGCAACGGACAAATAGAACGAATTAATAGAATTATTATTGAAGCATTAAAAAAGTTATCAGTAGAGTCTCCACAAAAATGGTATAAATTTGTACCCAAGATTCAAGTTGCTATTAACAGCACTTTTCAAAGATCAATCCAACGAACGCCTTTTGAAGTCCTTTTCGGAATTAAAATGAATAAGAAAGATGATCTAAATATTCTGGATGCTATAAAACAAGCTTCACTTAATAACTACGACGATGAAAGAGATAAAATCAGGCTCGATGTGCGTCAACAAATTAGTAAAGTCCAGGCTGAAAATAAAAAGAATTTCAACAAATTAAGGAAAAAAGAAAAACAATATGCTATTGGCGATTTAGTAGCTATAAAGAAAACTCAATTTAATGTTGGGAAAAAAGTTTCTTCTGACTTTTTAGGTCCATACGAAGTCGTTAACAAAGGAAGATTTGGACGTTACACAGTGAAGAAAGCGACCAATACAGAAGGGCCTAAACTAACCACAACCAGCTGCGATTTGATGAAACCCTGGCGTCATTCGGAATTATCCCTTGATGAGGACGAATCGCTCGGGCCGAGCGAATCCCAGGATGGCCGGATGTAGGATGTAGTACGAGCAGTCCCAGCAGAGAAGATCCCCGTTAGGAGTAATTGCTCTGCTAACGCTATCAGGGAAGTAGATCATCATCAGCCGGAGAGTTAAGTTGGGTGTTCAGCAGTAGGAGTTTTGAGTCAGTTGTTTTTTAAGTAGTGCACCACAGCCGAGTCTAGTAGCGCTTTTGTAATGCAGTTCAGTTGGAAGTTGTCTATCTCAGTATAATCTATCACAGTACTTTAGAACTATAATCATCCCGATTTTATTTGAATTTTGTGCACTTGACTAATAAAACTAAAGTGAATTAACTTAAAACTACTTAATTTCCCGTCCCAATCCCACATGTTTATAAAATGAATATTCTATGTTAATGTAGCTTATTTTATGACAATCAAATGAACAATTTTATTGATATTATAAGTTTTCACTAACACATGTTGTCGCAAAACAGGTTACTAACCGTCATCGCATCAATACAAAAATTTTAAGACAAAAACAAATTTTGACAAAGAAGAAAATATATAATTGGTGCTGTAATATTTTAAGTAATAATATTATTATTATACAAGGCGTTGAGTTAAACTCTGAACTGATGTATGCCAATCGATTCTACATAGTCTCCTGATCAACGTTTGTTCGACTTTAAGATATTTAAAACTTCAATTAATTAGATATACACCTAATTCGGTTTTCACACGTATCTATCGCTCCCAAAGAATACATGTAAAAAAATTCGTGTAAGAAAATATAACAATAAACCATGAGTTTTCATGTTAGGATGCACGAATTTTACTTTAATTTTTTTTAATTTTATAAACATCAAAAAGATACTTTTCATTTTGAACACCAAACTCAAAATGCAGATAAAGCAGACAAAACTCCACATTGAGGTTATAAAATTCGAGGAATTCTTACAAATGGAAATCGCATTACATTCCTCGTCTCCAATGTCGCATTTATAAAAATAAAAATAAAGCAAGTTTTTCTTCTTAGAATTTGGATCGATCGTGTTAAATAAAAATAAGTAATTCGTGTAAAAAAAGAATTGAATTTTTTTCTAATTCGTGTTAAATCAAAATCGTGTAAAAGAAGTTCGCGTAAAAACAGCATTGGGTGTACATATTAAGTTTTTACTGCCACAGACATTTATAAATAATTAAATATTCTAAAACTATTGTACATATTTAGATACTTTATTTTTATGGCCGTTAATAATACTTTAGGCTCATGCCATCGCAACAATCCCGACAGTTTGACTTATTGGCAATCTTTTAAATATTGTAAATTCTCTGTATATGTATATGAATTAGTCTGATCATATTAATCAAATAGCTGTTTTTAAATATTATGATATTAATTAAGTTTTCTGCTATTAATCATGTTAAATTGATATTTGAGTGAATATGAGGACAGATCGGTGGAATACTAACTAATATACCTACATTCTTGCTTTTAGAAATTTTTATATTTAACTTCAAAATAATGTCGCTGCAATTTTTCGAAAAAATTAAGGTGTAAAATATAACCCCTATGTCTTGTTATAAAATTGTAAAAACTGTAACAGGTAAATAGGGATGAGTAACAAAAACAGTAAATTGAATCTGAATAAAATCTGTTTTTATTATTTGAAGCAGCTGTTAGCTTGATTTTTAATTAAAGTTAAGTTTTTTTGGCATAATTCTTTAACAAATTAATATTCAGAATGAAAGCAACATTAGAGAATTTATTTTTCTAAAGAAAACTCAGTAATACATTTTTAGAAAACTCGTGGTTACGGAGATATAGCCAAAAAACTGGTTGCACCTTTCTTTTCAAGGCGATGACCATATAAGAAAGATTACAACTCCGAAAATTCAGATTTGAACTCAGGATCATCCAATCCACAAAGTGCAAAAATGAATTCAATGGACAAAACCAATAGATACTTAATTCAAAAATTGTTAAAAGACGATGTTCTTAAATTAAACAATTTTTTCCTTTCTGAGTACTACATATAAAAAAAATATAATTATAATGTAGATTATGTAGACTTCCATTAAAAAATTAAATTTTTAATTAAAGAAAGCTGCGAATAATTTAAGACTAATTAAATCTTACAGCTACCCTCTAAAAATATATTTTCAATGAAACTTTGGATTCTACGCAAAATATAGGAAAGGACTTATGAACAAATTTTATTGGAAGTATTCTTCACTTTTCTTCCAAGACAGTTTTCAGTTCCTCTAGCGTTTGAAAGAAAATTTATTAATTTGACTGAACTATCCTATGTTATGTAATAATTGAATGCTATTTGAGTTTATATTATATTTATTTTCTTTTAAGTGTTTTGAAATAGAAGATTGTGCCATCATACTTCGAGCTCCTTCAATATGCTCAGCTAATCTATAATAGTATTTAAGTTTTGTTTAATTTTTCCAACATAAATTCCAGAACAGTCATACAATTAATTTGGTAAAAAACCCCGCAATTATTCAGTTAGGTATAATTTTTAATTTTATGATTAAAAATATGATTCCGTAATGATTTTTTTCTCAAAAAGTCAGGGTTAATGTCTTTGGATTGTAAAATTTTTTAATGAAGGGATTAATTTTTTTACTTAATGGCAGTTTTTTTTCCATATTCTTGCTAAGGGTTCTAACCTGTGTCCAGAGTATAAACCTCGAATTAAGTCTTTTTGTATTTTTTTAGATAATAAATCATAAATATGTATATGTCTCTTTTGATAACCAATGCCTAAAAGGTGCTATTTTTAAAATTGTTTGCTACTTTTTATTAGTTAAATGCGCGCTGTGATAATGATTTTTGGTTCTTTTTACTACCGTTCATACATTTTTTGAATAAGTTTCGGGAAAAAGACGCTTTAAAATTGCTGTCCTCGCTCCCATCACCAAAGAATTCCGTAGAAAAATCTGAAAAAATATTATAAAAATTGAGAATTGAACAATTCTAGGGCGATTTCAAGAAAATAAAGAGCATTAACTATAATAAGGTGTAAATTGAACGAAAAGTTATCACGATTACATTACAATTAATAATTTAAATGGGGGGCTGATGGCACGAAACACTAATTGTGCAAGTATCACTTGCACTTGACCGTTTTTAGGGTTCCGTACGTCCGAATGAAAAAACGGAACCCTTATAGGATCACTCGTGTGTCTGTCTGTCCGTCTGTCTGTCCGTCTGTCACAGTCGATTTGCTCTGAATCTACTGGATCGATTAAGTTGAAATTTGGTCTGTATAAGAATTTCTGCGACCAAACTCGGACATGTAACGTAAATAAATGAATTTTGAATATTGGGGTCACTTTTGAGGGGCAAATTGGAGAATTAAGAAAAAAAGTTTTGCAAACCATACCGTGTGACATATCAAATGAAAGGGCTTGTTATGAGGGTCTCAAATATATTTTTTCTATAATTTCGAAATAAATAGTTTTAAAGTTATTTTAGAAAATAAATGAAAATTTACCATTCCCCTCCCCCTTATCACCGAAACTACTGAGCCTAAAATTTTGAAAGAAATACAGAAAATAGTTCTTTACTTATAGATTACAGGAAAATCTGTAAGAAGTCTTAAAATAACATGGTAAATTTCTCAATATTGTGCGAACAATCTTACATTTGCAGTTGAAATCTATGGGAGAACATGTTTTTCAACTACAATTTTAAGTTTGTTCTTGTTTTTCTATAATTCAAATTTAATATATAATTATAAAGTATAACGATACGGAACCCTCAAGGTGTGAGTTCTACTCGCACTTGTCCGCCTTTTATTTTAAATGAAGCCGCGTCATTTGGCATGAAATAACTCTTTAAGTATTTTCTTCAAAATTTCAAAAGCACTGTTTTTCAAAGTCATCATAAGTGAAGTTGTGCGCTACTTATAAATTTGATTATAACGACACTGGAGACTCACCCTGTATGTAGATATGCATGTCGCACTATTATGAATTTGAAAATATTCGCAATTTCTTCGCGGAATGAGATTTAACGAGCGTAGTTAACCAGAACGTGTACCGGTGTGCAAGCAAATTTGGAAAAGGCGATTTCAGAGAAATGCAACTGAAATACAAACAAAGGCAGCCAAGTGAATAAACAAATAAAGCGCTAAGTGAGTCAACAACAGCGTGATTCTGGCAAATGGAACCCACCCGCGAACTGAAGGGTGTCAGCTGCGCTATCACCGGAGCCAGACGTTCGAATTGCTCCCAATTTGAATAACTCCGCCAACTGCTTCTGATAAGCCCTGAGTACACAGCGCGCGTAAAAACGGCAAAACGAAAAGAAATGCCGGAGCAGCCGAACGCTGAAATCTATTGCACAGCCACAATCAGAACTATTTTAATTCGCTGGCCTCGCACAATTTCGTTTTATCGAGCCGTGAGCGTGTATTGTGCACAGGTGTGTCAGGTAAAAAGCGAACGAACGAGCCAGCGAGCCGGCTCTCGTCGTGGCCTGGAAGTGAATGTCCTTTTGAATTTCGGAGCCTTTTTCGACGAGACAAAGGGCTCCGGAGGCGAACTGTTGCATTTGTTAGCCTTCAAGTTTTTCTCGTTCTGCTTCTCAGCAGTGAAAAATTTGTTCGTACCTGGCCAAAGTATTTATTGTCCAGGTGCAACAGGGATGAATTGCAAGCTGTGCAGTACTGGGACAATACTGATAAAATCGACGTGATGTATGAGCAAAATGTTGGCCTTAACGAACCGAGACAGGGACCAATGTCTAGTTAGTTCTTTATTTAACTTTTTTTTAATCATAGCATGTAGCGAAAATTATGTATATTTATGAGGTATCATTTAAAAATAATGTGTTTTTTAACTAAATGTTCCAAAATGTACCAATCAATTTTTGAAAAAGCTTCAATCACTGTTTGTAAGAAATCCCAATCTCCTTCAAATTAACCATCAAAATCTCAATGCAAAATTTGAAGTCTTTCAATAGAGAAGTTCGCGTTGCAATTGCTTTTAAAGGACATCAAACATATAAAGATATTACTAAAAATAGAATCCGTCGAATTTGGAAAAAAAATATATGCAAAAGTTAGCTTTTAAGATACGAATTAAAAATTTGAATTCCGTTCCTTCTACGGTTTCACCATTCTCTGTTTATGAAATAATGGATTTGAAAATTATCAGATCACATAAGCGTTATTTAGTCGCTCTGTAGCTCAACGATTCTGCATCCTATGAACACAATTTACCCATCATCCTATAGGCCTAGAATAGTACTGATGATTTTGCCGGTTTTGGGCAATGAAAAAACTGCCGCTCTTTTAAAACACAAATTAAATATTTTTGTGTAAAGTTTACTTTATCTGTTTACAAATGCTTTTATTTATTCAAACAATTAACAAACATACCTAGTCTGAACGACAAAATCAACAAATTGTTTTTAATAATTTTTAAATACCGTGCGTATCTATGGTTGGCATCAAAACGGTTTTCAAGGTATCTTTGTATAAACTTAGACCAACCACAGTAGTTTCGGTGCCATGTGATTTCGATACCACATATATTTACAACCTAAGGTAGGAACATCATCTTCGTCTGGTAAAAGAGGAAAAGGTTAAAAAAAAATTTGAAAAAATTCATAAAACATATCGAAAAGATTAATTCTAAACTTCCTTGCCTGATTCCTATGAATTTATATTTTATTTCAGAATTTCCAGAAGATCGATTTTATCTGTTAAATCGGGTGAAACGTCATTGGAACCAGTTTTATTTAAAAATTTCTTGACAAAACCGAAATTGTTCTTTTAAAAGTAAACCCCAAAACAAATATGCTCTTTAATTTGTCAACTGATTTGAGTGCATTAGAATGTACAGTTTTCGGGAAAAATTTTGAAAAGGTTCAAATAATTTAGGTAATGTATAATGGCTAATTTTTCGCCGCAACAAACCCGTCAAAGTTGTAAGATTCGTGTGGCAGGGTTTTTTCTTTTTGTCTTGTGAAAAGTGTTTGCGACCATATTTTATTTGTTTATTTATATTTCAGATAATGTTGACAAGAAGAGTTATATACAATATATATACACACATATATATACAATAGGTCTATCTCACGGATTTCCGTTTGGTCTAAAACGCAAGGATCTGAAGGAATTTCTTGGCGGTCGTCTATAGTTTCCGAGATATTCCACTTTTAACTTTAACAAAATGTCAAAATTAAAAGTGCCAATTTCTACCGCAAAATTCCTTTATTTTTGCAAAATTCCACTTAAATGCGATCAATTTCCCTAAAGAACACTATACTAAGTACTTTCAGTATGCACTTATATGGTTAAATTGTGATGTATAATAGTTAAACAAAAAATAGTTTATTATTAATTATTATTATGATGAATTTTCACCCCAAGTGAATTTCGTTTAGTAACTTTGTTCCTTGTTACTACTATTATGTCACCGACGGATCCAGAGTTAATGTTTGGGGGGTGGGGGGGGGGCGCGCTTCGGAATATATATTTATATATGTATATAGCTGAAAAAATTAATCAAATTAATAATATTTCAAATTAATAATATTAATCAGTACCACTCAAAGTATCATTTATTTAGGTACGAATACCTATCACACTGTAATACAATAATACACAATAAATAAACATGAAACAAAAAACACAATTACTTTTCAACATTAAACAATTATAAAACATGAGACAATTTAAAAAGTTACAATTGCTATGATATTTATATTACAAAATCCATCCTCCGTTTTTTATATAATATTTATCGTTGTTAATTATTAATTAAAATTAATTATTTATATTATCTGATCATGATTAAAACTGCTTACTTTTTAGGATTTTCCATAATACGGAACCCTCAGTGCGCGAGGCCGACTCTCACTTGGCCTTTTTTTTTTGTTATATGAGTTCGTGCGCACTAGGGTGCTGTAGAACATTTTATTGCGGCTTGGAAAATTAATTTGTATATATGTTAGGCCCGAAGACCGAAAACGCACATTGGACGGAAAAAACGGCCACATCGCGTTCTGGCTGCCTTCAAACGCACAGAACGCGTTCTGGCTGCTTTTAAACGCTCGCAACGCGTTCTGGTAAATGCCGAACGGCCAGAACGCGTTTTGTCATTTGTCAAACGCTCAGAGCGCGTTCTTAATGTTTGATTCGTATTATGTGCCACTTTCTACCTGCGTACAATAAGATTCATTTTGTACTTATAAAACAAATGAATTTCGATTATTGTTTCACACATTTAACTTATTTTGGAGTACGAAATAAACTTAAATTTATGATCTTTTCAGTTAATTTAAAAGTCATTCAACAATATTTAATTACCAATTATTGTTTTTCAGTTCTTGGAAAAAATTCACACTAAACACTTATATTGTCGAGCATATAAAATATGAATGAATGAAATTAAAATGGAAAAGTTATTAATAACCTTTTGTCTTTTTGAGATTTTGTCAACTCATTTCAAACAATAGGCGTACTGTTATTGGCTACAATTCTAAATTTTAGGTACTAGAAATGTACTATTTTTCAGTTAAAAAAATAATCATTTATACACAGTAATTAACCATTTTTATTTATTGAATATTCATACGCTTATTATTTTTGATAACAGTCATTGACCATATAATGTAATTCGAAATGTCATTCAAGCAGTATTTGTAAAAATAAGTAATGTATACTTATGTAAAGTAATTAAAAGTTTGAAAAAACCAGTCCTTGGTATTTAATTGTAGTTGTCGATAATTGAATTGTTTTGAATTAACTGAAAAGATCATAAATTTAAGTTTATTTCGTACTCCAAAATAAGTTAAATGTGTGGAACAATAAACGAAATTCATTTGTTTTATAAGTACAAAATGAATCTTATTGTACGCAGGTAGAAAGTGGCACATAATACGAATCAAACATTAAGAACGCGCTCTGAGCGTTTGACAAATGACAAAACGCGTTCTGGCCGTTCGGCATTTACCAGAACGCGTTGCGAGCGTTTAAAAGCAGCCAGAACGCGTTCTGTGCGTTTGAAGGCAACAAGAACGCGATGTGGCCGTTTTTTCCGTCCAATGAGCGTTTTCGGTCTTCGGGCCTAACATATACATATAATGATATCTTCTTCATTTCTCGAATCAGGAATTGTTGATAATTAAATAAAGACGTAATTGCGTTTCTCTGTAGAGTATAAAAGATTTATTTATAATACATGTTTACAATATTTAACCAATTACATTATCTGTTAACACATAACAAAGCAAAATATTCATTCACCTGTAGAGTATAAAAGAAACAACATTTAAAGCCTTTATTTCGGATAATCTTATTATTACACACAATATTTGGAATTCTTTCCTACTTCTGTCTATCGTTAAATTATTGACATCTAATATTTTGTTTAAGCAAAGACAGATTTAAGAAAAGCAATCGTATACGGGTAAACTGATTTTCTTTACATACAATTAATTTTTTGTTTTTCAAGATTTAGAATTGATCTCCTATTAATAAAAGGATGCATGATTTTTATATAATAGCATACTTTTCTTGTTGGGAACGGACGACATGTGTTTAGCATATTATGTATAAGTAAGAGGTAGAGTGATATCAAGTTATTCTAAATGCGGTTGTGTAAAAAATATTGCTTGCGTTTTATTGCAATTAAATTAAATTTTCTTGTGACTGCAATTTGCAACAATAATTAGTCTTTGCTGCAGATTGTCGCAGACTTGTAAGACCTCGGTAAGGGAACTAAAAATTTTAGTGTCAACCGCAAATAAAAAGACGAACAGTTTACTGCAGTGATGATTTTATCGCTCGCAGAAACAGACCCGATAAATACTTTGGAACTTCTGTCGCTGAGAAAGTGTCTAATGAAAGCCACAAGTGGTGAGGGAAAAGCAAACTGATTTATGTATATACGCTAAGTCAAAACCTTCTATATTTATATAAGACGTAAACTGGCCTCTTGTATGAGTCCGTAAGATGGTCTGACAGTTTGCGAAATTTATTCTGAGTCTTAAGACCGCTCAATGATACCTCCAGGATAAATTGAATTAAACACGGGTTCATTGGATTCTAAGAACATCAAATTTTAAATAATTAAAACCTCCGTTGAAGCTAAAAATATTAATGAATTTCTGTAGCAAGTGTAGCAAGTTTTTGGTTCTTCGAAGCCAGGTCCTTTCACTAGCCATACTTTGTAAGTAGTCTGGCGCTCGTATTTTCTGTTGATTTGGATTTGAACATACAAAATTTACATAATTTGTTTGAAGAGGTGGTAAAAAGTCTTGCGAATTAAGAGGAGAACTTCTTAGGGTAATCGTGGGTGAAAATCATTTTTGGATGGCCATAAGAATTGCAAATCAAGTAGTATGAAACCGGTGGATTTTTGTGATTTATAATTGTCTTTCAAGTGCTGTGTAATCCTAATTAAAGGCATGCGTTTATAATGAAAGTGAGTTCGATAATTCCAATTTGTACGCGAGAATTTGTTTATATTTTAAATAGCTTTAGGTTGTATATATTCTGACGGCAGTGTATTGCTGGTATGCAGCGGGAAATTTTTTTGAGAGAAAAAGATATGTTTGGAAAAAATTCTGTTGAAGTATGGATTTTGGAAATTTTGATAGTTACGATAACCCAATATAACAATGGGAACTTTTATAGGTGGCGTATTGAGAGTACGAAAAAGAAATTATAACAATAAAGAACATTTTTATATGCAGAGATAAAAATTGTGTAGACATTTTATTAGGGAAAACTATCTTAACTGCCGCTATTTTTATTGAATTTCATTTTCATAGCACTATCTAAAAGTTCTTAAAGTAAATTTTCGCTATAAAAATGTAAAATTTTAGCTCGTTAAACTTTGAAGTAATAAAACAGAAAAAATTGCCTCCATTTAGAGGTCGATGTGTCGTGATTGCAACATAAAGTGGAGTAGTCTGGTAAAATTGGAAGTTGTTTCAACCAAAATGCTCTACATATATTTTTCGTCTGCTGGAAAAGTGCCCAATGCGGTCCATTTACCTAAATGTGGCTAAGCTCTGCATCCAATCCAAGGTAGCTCCAGGAGGTAGCGGAGCGCCTAATACAAATAATTCCTCTTATCTAAATTCTATGGCAATCGAATTATACGATGCGATTAAATTGCAAAGCTCCTCCGGTTGCCGGGCAAAACGAGGAGATCGCCCGTCCAGCATTCGGCCGTCAGCCCAGCGACGACCCTGACTAATTCGAATTCTTCACGTTCCGCTGGCACAATTCGTCCGTGGTCCGTCCCGCTCGGATGTCCTTTCGAGGTTAAGGATCAATAAAACACACTCGCATGCATCGATGCACACAGGCGAGTGGCACGGCACCGGCATTAAATCTCTATCGCTAAAAAAATCAAAGGTATCCAGCAGAAAAATAAAAAGAAAAATCGATTTTCGGTTTAGCCGGGACTGGAAGGACTGGCGAGGAAAAAACCGAGCAGGCGAACGACTCTCGAGCGAACCGAAATGTGCAGTTTTCCGGAGCATGAGGAGCAGATGTTCAAGTTTTTTGTCGGCTTACCTTGCCCTGCCGCCGCGCCGCGCGCCGCTGCTGGCTCACGGCTGGGCTGAGGGCTGGTGGCTGCATTCGGCTGTTACTTTCCTGTTGCTTCACGCCGCCTCGCCCGACGTTGCGCCGCTGGTGGTGGTACGGGCGGACACAACCACACCGAAGATTTACCGTTCTTTTCGGAAATGAGAAAATTTCGATTTTGATATTAAATTTCACGATTAAGTGCCCTTGCGCCAGGGAAGGGATCCCTGCACATGCGAAAATCGTCCGGCCGCTTGCCCGCCATCCCGTCTCTGAAATCAAAATGAACACCGCCGCCGTCCCGTAAGCGTGCAAGCCGGCGAAATTTTTTTTCAAAATGTGTGAAAGAATAAACTTTGGGGTGTATGCGTTGCCCCGAGGATGAGGGCAGCGGCACCACTCGAAACGGAGCCATGCTGCGGCGCACACATCCAATCCAAATTGGGCGAAGAAATTTCACACCTGAGAATGGGGTGAATTTGCGTCTTTTTTACACATTTTCTGGAGTTTTGCACTTTTGCGTCACTTGCATTCACCGTTTGTTGACTTCGTCCAAGACCGCTGAGCGGTCGGTCCGCAAGTGCACTTACGTTACAGCGGCGTCATTTCTACCGTCATAACCCTATCAATTTTTTTGCGCAGCATTTTTGCAGTTAGGGTAATGAACGCCGAAACACGTGGCCAAGGAGGTGCGAAATTGGGCGTTGGTAAACTTTGTGAATAAAGTTCAACGACACTTGTGAGTTGTGGTCACTTACTTTTTAATAATTGAAAATCTTTTCTCACTTAATATTTTCATCTCAAAAATACCTAATTATGTGTAACTTGGTAAGCTTTTGTATAAATAGAAATACATTTTACATGCTATTATTATATTACTTTGTTTTTATTCGTTAAGCAACAATTACAATGGCCAACAAAATTTTGCCACAGAACAAGTGATATACATATAATTTCTATAAGATTTTCTCCGTAGATTACGAATTCATGAACGAAAATGTCCCAACACGTCAAGTTTTGGAGAAAAACAAGTTTGAAGAGTATAAAATAACGTATTTTCAATATTTTTAAAAATTCGTTACAAAATAACGGATTCTTATAGAATATTGAAATGTGGGTGAAACTAAAGTTTATATCTTTAGCTATTTATTATATTAAAATGCTAAAGTCTTTGAGACTTTAACGTTCCATTATATTTTTGTTTAAATCTTCAAAAATACTCAAAATATGAACTGTTTTAGATTTTACCCTGATTTTCTCAAAAACGTCGCGTGATAGTAAATTTTAATTTTCGGTTTTGTAACCTACGGAAAAATTCTATTGAATTTATCTATTACTTGTTCTGTTACATAAAGAAACATAAAAAATGTTGTTCGTTATGTTCGCAAGGCTGAACTTTTATATGTGCTTTATCGGGTCAAATATTTCAATTTTTTTTTCCTTCTTTCAATCAACGATAAAAAATAAAGTAACAAATCGATTCTAATCGTTCTTGACTCAGTTCTTAATTGATTTTCTCATCTTTTCATTGTTTTTGCAAAGTATAATTCAAAATTTTGTTTGAAAAATCATAATTTTTTCTTCAAATGCGACATGCGTACAAATTATTTAATCTTCTTTTTCTTCTTGTTTTGCTATTATTATTTAGTACATTTATGTATAATAAAAAATAATTAAATTTTATTTTCAGCTTCCTAACTATAGGTACCAAGGGCATATCTACCGCCGCTCCAGTTGTAGCAATGATATAGGACCTCCAAGCTAGAAAAGCTAGAACAGTTCGTAGAATGTAATCCACATATTAGTAAAATTAAGGAATAAAATTAAGTTGATACTGAAATAAATAAAAATTTGTTCATACTTTTAAATCATATTGATTAATGTCCTAATGATTGAATAATAAAACACTTCGCCGCAGCTCTTAACTATCTCGTCTCGAGAGATTAGCAATTAGTTCAGTCAATTGGTTACAAAATTCGCAGCTTTAAAATCTTCAGTAATTATCGGATTGTTTAAATACTTAGAATCTCGAGCTAAATCAATATGCAAAGTAATGATTTTTATATTCTTTTTGACTCGAATATCTCGAAACATACACTTCGTTTAAGGACCCGTCCGATCACGCTTCTTCAAATATTCGCACCGCTATAGCCGTTTCCGAAAATACAGACACAAAAAAAAAAACCGTAGTAGTTAAGCACTTTAAATTATAAAATAAGTTTCTCAGAATCCAAACACACCTAATAATAATTCAATTAAATTAAATAAAAAAAACAAAATTGTTTGGTTTTGTAAATATGGCAATATAACTTTAAAAACCACGCTTCGGAAAAAGAAAAAGAAACAAAGCTTAAGTTTGATTCATTAGGTGACAATAATTGTTCCTAAAGCTCATGCTCAATGATATCAATTTCATAACTGTGCAGTTCAAGGAAGAGTGCCCACCATAATATGACCTTCACTCACCTTCTAGATTAATTCAAAACCACAATATTTACACCATTACAGTGACTTCTTCCCCTAAATCGTCCAATAATTGTTATTAAACTTATAAAAAATTATCTTAGAGCTTCTATGGAACAAGAAAGGCTATTATACTTATGAATGCCGTCCATAGAAAAAGAATAACTTGAACAACTGAAATATTGTTCTTCTATAGAAGATTATGTAATAAATACGTTCGCCGAAAAAAAGGCAAGAAAAGTAGGTCCTATTTAACCATTAGAATATTTAATAATTTCGGGGTCTGTGAGAGTTGTGTTAAGGTAATCTGGAATTGATTTTTAGAAAAAAGAGTTTCTATATGGAAATAAATAATTTTAACGTTAAAAACATGATTCCGCAGTTTTCTATAAGTATAATTTTGAAAAATTCAAACCGCCTCTACTTCAAAATATTTAATTAATAATAATAATAAGCATATAAATTTCGTACTTGCGGAATTTTTCGTAATCACCAGGCCGAACACATGTGGGAACTAAACCTGCAACTTCCGTATTTCCACTTCGATGGTTCTGACCAGTGTGAGCTACCGTGACCGAAATTAAATAATATTATTACAGATTCGTGTTATTCGAGAAATCCTATTCAGTGGTGTTTCACATGTAGACTTAAAAATAAATGAGAAATTAAAAATCAAATCGTAAATTCATTAGAATTTATGGAAAATATGCAAGTTATTATAGGTTATTTCCAGAGGTTGTATTTAGTTCTTAACCTGCATTGAGAATTAAGTAATCGATTTCTATTTAATAATCCTGTAATGTTCTTGAACAAGTCTTAGTTTTTAAAAAATATAAAAAATTTTGCCAGTTAGCAAGAAGAGGTAGATTTTAATGTGGTAAAAATAATTTTTAAATAAGCGAAGAATATATTAGCCAAGTTTAATCAAAATCGATTAAGAAATATACGGTTTATATGGAAATAAATCAAAATATATAGAGAGGTGAAAGTTTAAACACCCCGTTCCCCAAACGCCGCAATTTTTAACATGACCGAGATATCGAGCCAATAAATTCATACGCAAAGTTGGATCAAAATCCAGCAGCAGCTATCGCGGTAACACAATCACTTTTAGAAACAATATAGTCCCTCACCCCTTTGATCGATTACCACCATTTTGTAACACGACTTAGAACTACATGTTGTCAATCTGTATGTTAAGTTTGCTCAATAGCGGTTAAGAAATACGAAAGATTTGGGGTCTACACCATTTTTATGTAACTTTCGTAGCCCCTAATTTCCCACCCCCTTTGACCGATTTTTCCCATTTACAAACTTAGCCGAAATATTGGCGGGATAAGCACATAGGCGAAATTTGATCAAAATCGGTTAATAAATACCTATGGCCTTTATCGTGTCCATAAGTTTCGTTATATGCCATGTCCATATATTGTAATACTATACAAATAAAGTTTACATCAGATATGCTGCAATAGGTAGTATTTTATATGGAATCTACCTAAAAGTTTATGTAACGATATTTGTATACCACTTCACGCTGGATGAATTCTCCTATATAAGTTTCTTTTGATTTCTATATAAGTATAGATTTCAGAACAATAAACGTGGGTGCTGTACATTGTTTTTCCCATCATAAATTATTATATTATTATTCCAAAACCGCTGATATCATAGAAATGAATTTATGTAAATTATAAACTATGGCTAATCGGGCTAAAATTTCTTTTAGTGTTTGATGTTCAAATTAGGATTTTTGTAGAAAACAAAATCGTTAGGTTTCTCTAAATTGCTTTTAGCATTAACTCCCTATGAATTTCGCAAGCAAAACGATGCAGACGGGACACGGACACGAGGGTGGGTTCAGATTTCGTACCTATTCCCGTTGAGCAGCAAGGTAATTCCCGCCGCAAAAACAACATTTTCGCACAAAACCATTAGTATGCTCGTAAACTCGCCCTGGAGCAGCCACCTCATCAGTAAAATTTCCTTTCGCTTCCGCGCTGGGGCCGGGATACGCAAAGCCGTCCTCGGCCCACCCGAATCCGAATCCGGGGGTTGGCATGGATTGGCTTGGCCGGCGTGAATCAGCCCCAGCCCCAGTCCCCACGTCCCGTCGATGAATAAATATTTGCCCGGACGTGTGTTTACCCATGTTCAGGCGAAAATCGATTGTTCAATTTTGGCAGCCTTCGCCTCATTAAAAAGAAGTGTGTCATAAGCTCGCGGGAGCGCCAGCTGGATATTTCAATTCTCGAAATATTGTGCACTTCCTGTCAATCGCATGGCAAAGGAATAGGCTCCGGAGATGGATGAGCCCATCGAATAACTCCGCGGAATAATGCGAAATATTCTCCCACCCCTGCTCGGATCGAATCGAGTCAGAGGCGCGAGGTGTTCGCGGGGAGCATCCATCCAAAAGGCAGCTGAACCGAGGAATTCGCTGGAATACTCTCGAGATGTGAGGAGTTCATAAAATCAGAGATTTGCTGTGGGAAAATGAAGAAAATCCTTCTCCTTATGTCAAGAGGGATAATAACGTCTGTGACTACTTCTGAGTTCGCGACACCCGCGCCGCAGCAGCATCCCCCTCCTCCATCCCGAGAACATTACACGAATAAGTACTCCGTGCATCGCTGAGGGCACCGAGAGCTCCAGCTTTATTTGCCTACATTTTTCCCTTGAGCGCACTTCTGAATAAATTCAACGAAATTGAAGAGCGAACGGCGCACAATAAAAGAATTCTGGAAAAAAAAAAAACGATATCCGATTCGCCCGCATGCTGTCATCTGGCTCAGAACTATGTCACCTCGCTGAACCAACCCTTCGGTGCCTCAGACTCCGTTGTCGTGTACCGCGTGCGATCTGCTGCACGATTTACTTAAACATCAGCGGCGGCGGCGGGGGCCCCCCGCGAGTTATGCATATTCAAGCAGAAATTGGAATTGCTCCTCGATATATTCGCAAATAAGAGCAGAACGCTTCCCAACTGTCTGCCGCCGACGCCGAGCCGCCCCACACAGCCACCCTCTTAAGCGCGCCAAACGCGACGGCATGGGACCAAAATCTCTTGAGCTCCTTGCGTCTTTGCACGGAAACACGCAAAATTAAATTTGAATAAGTCACAAACGGAGTGCCTGGACTAAATATTTCCGCGGAGTTTGGGGATTTTGACGCGCTCGATCCTTTGAGCAAGTGAAAGCATGTGACCTAAAAGGGATTTCGCTTTTCGGAGAAGTAAAGGGGTTTTCTACCACCGAGGATTTTGAGTGCAATCCAGACGACCTGTGGGGTCTTAACACAAACTCTAGGAATTTTTGATCGGAGGGACTTCACTTCATTGGCAGCAGGTGGATAAGCATTTTGATAATAATCCATGAAAATACATATATGCAATTTGAACTCTTAGACACACAGCAATTCAGATTCAAGGAACGAAAATGATAAGTATCTTAAAAATATGTTAACAATGGTCCACATTTAAGTTTTATTTCTGATCCCAATGAATCCACTTAAGACATGGAAGAATTAATCCTGTAAAGATTTTTGGACGTATTATACATTGAACCCCATTTCGATCTCAGAGAGCCAAGACGGGTTCGGAAGCTTATTGAGGTCTGTATATATGTGGTACGTATATGCTATTTAGGTCTTCTATGGCCCGAATTCGAAGCAAAATATTAGTTCCAATTTAATAACTACTTACATGTATTAATGTAAAATCCATAATATTGTCCCGAAAATCCTGTGATAAAAGCCTTATTCTCAAAAATTTCTTAGTTGTACCAACAAACACTAATCAATATGTATTAGTTTTATGGTTATTTACGAATATGGATCATTATTGTATACAAATTGATTAAATGTAATATAATCTTATAAGCTTATTAAAAAATCAATTACGTATTATCCACTATATAGATTTCTAATGAGATGCAAGCTTTCACCAAAAAACTTTATATTGATATTTGGGAACTATTTCGAATATGTAATACTTCAAATAATAATTAAAAACTCATCAGTAAACTTTATGTTGATCCTTCAGAACTGTTTCGGGGATCTAAAGTTTCAAAAGTAAAATTTAATTTTGAGCGGCGGACCAAACAAAAAAAGATTTTAAAACCTATTCTAAACGAAACTAAAATTTCGACCCGGGAATATACATACATATTTTTAAAACTATTATGACGAGAAAAACATAGATAACTAATAACTACAAAAAACCAATATTAACAAACTCCAAAGAATAGAAACCAAAATTCTGAGGATGATTTTTTTAATCTATCAAGGTCTTTCTCATCGCGCCATCTACACGATAAAGCTAACATCAGTTTGCAATTTACGAAACGAAAATGATTCATAAAAATTAACTAATCTTAAATTTTCATAAAACAATAAATCTTCAAATTTACTGCAATAATTAGGTGTAAGGCACCATAAGCCTAAGATTTAGTAAGTATCTTTTTAATGATTTAATTTGTCCTTCACTCCCACTCCTTCACTCCCACTCCTTCACTCCCACTCCTTCACTGGCGGTATGAATGTACTATTACTTAACGAATTCTACGTCATTCTTAGTAAGTGCAACTACTGCTTCTCTAGATTACACCCAATAGTAAAACACGTATTACTTTTACATGGCGAAGTCATAGGAGGGAGTTAATCGCTTTCTTTGTCAATTACCAGTAACTTTAATTCACCGATTACATGCTACCATTTGCATTACATTTTTATAAAAGTAATGATATGTGTAATTAGTTATAGTAATTGATCAATTGTGTGGCTGGTAATATGACTCTATGATATTCGTATTGATTAAGGAATTAATTCTATATGTAATGGAGGTTAGTAGGCTATTAATTTTTTAAATGTTTGTCAAGGAGGCCTTGACTATTTCGAATTCTTTTATAAAAACAAATGTGTTTAAATAGTTATTATAGTTCCTGAGTAGACTTTGACGGGTTAAGTCAGATATTTTCTTTTATATAATATGTATTTGATTTGTAATATTTGTATATCTCAGAAGCATACAAGACTTTTAATTAAAAATAATAATTTTGACAAAAACTCACAGATTCATTTAAAAAGGAGCACTTTGGAATACAAAATAAGTATAGGTACTCCTTTAACATTATATTAATTATTTATTCCACAAAGTCCGCTATTATATGTATATATCAGTTTTTAAAGAATATGATTTTCTACATCTTTGTATCTATTTATGAATTCTTATGTTTGTTGAACATTACATACTTTAATATACATATTTTTATTCTATTATATTACAAAAATTTTTATAATCACAAATCAAGTAAATCATGTTGAAAATCATACCTAAGCTCAAAAATGATTTGTTTTTTTAATTACAGTGAAGATTCCATGAAGTTTAGAATTACGTATTTTAATTGATGAATAAATTAAACCGAGTACTTAACGTTTTCCTTGTTAATTTATTCCGAGAAAAAGACCTGTGCCAACAACGGATGTGACACCTACGAAGGTTGGTATTTTGTGGTTCATTTTATTTTTTATCTTAATACTAGATACTGAAAGATTTTGTTACCTCTATTAACAATAGCAAAGATATTTCCAAACTGAAACTTGCCTTAAAGGTGGTGAAATTTTTGTTAAGATCACCTTTAATTATTTCTAGTCAGTGATAACCACAAAACCTGTTCATTGCTGTTTTCAACGAGGACTTTAAAGCTGTTCTTTTTAGTAAAATTTCTATATATATTAAGAAGGTTTTCAGTAAAGAAAATTAACTTATTTCCTGAACACGTAGGCCAAAATTTTAATGGACACTTCAAAAGTTAGTAAATTCAATATTAAATTTACGATTTTAGAGTATTTCATTCTAGAGAATTAATTTCATTGAACTCTTGAAAACAGTTTGGGGCTGACATATATACCTAAATATAATATCTTCTAAGAGAAGAGTAGATTTTGATGATTTTATCGCGTCGATTTTAAACATTTTAGTAAGATATTAAGGTGTTAATTTTTAGTAGCAAATAAAGTGCTTATTTTATTCTTTTTTGTATTCATTACATTTTTAAAGTGCAGGGCGAGATTACTAATCACTGACCCTAAAAACCTCTCACACTAATTTTTGTAAGATTTCAATAAATATTATAATCAAAAGACCACCATTTTGAAATTCAAAAATTTTCTACTATATCTCAAATTGGGAAACTCAAAAATCCCAATATACGTTGTGAGAGGAAAGGAAAGTTTATTTTAATGATCTAAAATGGAAACTAACCAAAATCCTTCCCTTTTCTGTATGACTAACTTTTTACATAAGTGTGTTTTAACTAGAGAAATAGTCATCAATTAAGCAAATAGTTGTACTTGAATAAATACCAGCATTACAGTTGCCTCGACGGCTGAGCAGTCGTAAAAACTTTTTCCGATTGAACACTATGTATCAAACGATGTTTAGCACAACTACAGCAAGGATTTGTATTTCATACATTATTCAGCAAATTTAGCATAAGTTGCCGTTATTTTGGATCCGCCATCTTGAAATGTCAAAATTGAAAATGCATAGAAGCGACAAATACGAGTATGCTCAAATACTTTTAAGAAGACAGTTACAACTTTTTATAATTTACTATTAAATTTCCTTTTTGTTAAATGAGTGTCTTGCCATGACGAGTATAAATTAGTTTCGGAGGCACAGGTCCAATGTAGCACCAAAGTATTTGCTTTTTTCCTTTTGGTAATATTGATGCTTCCCTTAAATTGTTTTGAAATTAGAGGGATTTGCAAAAGCTGTTAAAAGTCGAATTAATGTGCTTAAGTCGGCCTCTAGCAATCAGCCGGGAGCGGCGGGGAACGAGAGGTGAGCAATATCGAATGAGGCCACTCCAGTGGCGTGCCTCACCCTCCGCGGGCAGAAAAGTTTTTCTCAGAAATTTCTCCGGACTCGCAGATGAAGCGGACAATTTGGCTGCGAACAAAGGCCACTCAATTCAGCGTTTGTGCGAACTTAATTATTGCGCCGTCGATAAAATGCTGAAAGCACCTCGGCTCGCCCTGTCATCAGCCGATGATACATAGCGCCATGTAAAAAACAATTGGAGGCTGGCTGGTGGCGAGCCGGGGGTGGAATTGGTGCTCGCCCCGAAACCACCGAACGACCCACAAACAAGGGCTGAAGACAGGCGAAACAAAGCGAACTGACGAACAATTTGCTGGATAGGATTTTAATCCGCCCTGTCCACCCTCTGCGCCCGCTTTCACTCTTTTATTATTTTTTTTTTTTTATTTCCTCTCCGGCCGCGTTATTCTTCCATTTCTCGCATTTCCATCAATCGATTTTCATCCGGAACTGAACGATTTCTGGGCGCTGATCATTGATTTCGCCCCGGTTCCCGGGCCAGGCGATTATTTCAGACATTAGTCGAGTGCTCAATGCCTAGGCTCGCTTTAATCTTGGACGAATTTTTAATTTCCCTAATTGGAAACTTGAGGAGAACGGAGAGCAAATTAAAATGCTCCGGATTCACCCCGCAGCGTGGGCTATTTACAGGAATGTAATCATCTCTAGGTCTTACCAAAGGTTAGCCATCGTTTTAGGTGGCAAACTCCTAGGAGAGGTCCAGGGGCGAAGGGAATGTCAGTGAAAGAATGTTATTGAACGAATAATCAGAAGTTCATTTGTAAATTGTCAAGGTCTAACGCATAAAAACCCGGCTTATCAACACGTATCTACGTAATCTAGATAACCTAGTTTAGTTCATTAAATTACTAAATATCCCAATTACACGGTTAAACATTAAGGAGTTAAATCTTAATGGTTTTGTACTACATATATGTATACACCGAAAAAATATAATATATGTATGTACCTATATTAGAAAACTAATAAATCGCATACACTCCCGTGCAAAAGTATTCGCAAACTTTGAATTTTGCTCAAGTTTAACAAAAAAAATAATAATAATAATAAAAAAATAATATACATGTTATCCATAAAACTTGGCTATCCTGATAACTTCATGAACAATTTTGATGATCATTTTTTGCTGAAAATACTACATACATAGTAGATTTTTTTGTAAGTTCAATTTAGGTGCTAGCTACTCCAGGGAGGTGCGCAACTAATTCACTATTAGGAATTAAAATTTTTTTACAAAATGAGAAGTTAGAAGAAGTTGTGAATTTACTGTGATATATGGTATGTTATGAATATGTACTTTTCAGACGAAGGTGACTGGAAATGTAAAGCGAAAAGGCATTGCATAAAAGAATACTTGGAGAAAATAATGCCAACACACACGAAAGAGGAAGGCATTCAACCGCATTTAAATGAAGACATATGCACTGGTATTGACAAAAATGTATCACGCCGAAACCAGATATGTGAGGAATTATACAAAGAAAGAAAACATAAGCTATAAAGATAGTTTTATATTATATATTTTATCCGTAATTAATAAATATTTCCATTATATCATTATTTCTAATTCTGGGTTCTTTCTTCATAAGCATTTCATTTCCTTTTTTGCACTCTGCGTCTACCTTATCTTCTTTCTCATTGAAGTTTCATCTATCTCCTCTGGCAAGGAATTCTTCACAGATGCACTGAGGTCAACTCCGCCAATTAGCGGAACAAAACTGTCTACCCAGAAGCCTCTATTGATGTACCAGCCACAGGATCTTGCGTTAGTTCCGAACATAATTTAAGATCTGTAAATACACAAATATGTACAGTACATTGTACGTAGATACATATATCGATTTTATCTCTTTCGTACTAAAAATTTACATACTATTTTGCAGTTCCACTACTGTTTTCGGCGAACATTCCACTTGAACTATAGAACCTTTTACATTACGTTATACTTCTTATTAAAAAGTCTTGTCAGTTTGACAGCTTCTTCTTCTTATTCTGCTCTAAGTTGATTCTACTAATAAGTTGGATCAGAAAATCTTGCTCTAAAGTTATCAGGCTCGTTGAACACACGCCAGCTCAGTTTAGAGCAGCTATGAGTCTCATTGAACACATTTCTTGCTCTTTTTTGTTCCAGGATAATCTAGAGCAAGTCATTAAATAGACCTTATGTGTAATATAGGAAATAATGAACTTTTTGCAATCGCCATTTTAGTGGTGGTTTGATTATAAAGGAATAAACTCGATTTGCTTTCTCTTGGATATTTTGCAAAGCGACGATTAATTACTAGAATATGTATGTATTATTGATACATGCAGATGAAATTGCTACTGAACATTGACTTTTCAACAGGACAATGCCCCTGTTTTCAGCGTTATAAAAAAAAAAGTGGACTTTTATTGATGTGATTGAATGGCCAGCTAAAATCCGAATGTGAATCCCATCGAAAATCTGTGGAGCATCCTGGTATATGATTATGTTGCGTGTGGGGTGGGAAATAGTTTGGTACTTTGGTACGCTTCGGAACTGTCATTCAAAATAATTGAGTCTTGAATCGAAACACGTTACAAAGTGCGTTTCTGTTTGTGGATGCACCAAGCGTGTTTCGGCGGTAGTTTATAGAGCGTAATCCTTTGTTTTAAAGAATAGATACATAATTCGAAAATACGGGAACCGGATAAGTCTATCAAATTAGTTAAATATAAAACCTAGAATTAGTAAACCTTTGATAAATTGTCTTACCAAAAAAAAAAAGGCAATAAATTGGATCTGTGCCTGCCAGAGATAGTCTGGAAATATTATACTGGCTACTGCTTTGATGGCCGGTCGGATCTGGTCAAGCCATGCCTCCAAGTCCACCAGATAGTGCCGAAACTGGAATTCCCTTTTTATCAAGTTTCCAAAGAATTTATGAGTTTATAATTTAATCAGTATTTTCTATAAACCACACATCGCAATCACGCTTGCCATAACAACATGTGTACATAGTACTACATCACATACGTATGTATATATCATGTGTTGTTAACATTTAACATTCTCGAGTGACAAACGAACATTAATTCAATTTATAGTTATACATATTATATAATGTAGGTGTATTTGGGGAGCTGGAATCAAAGTCGACCGCTCAGACTCAAATCTCTTTAATGACTGTCGAGTACATTAACACTTGTAACCGAGAACAGTGCACTTGTGCAGAGGAGTGAAATGCATATTATATATTTGAAAGCCCTACAATAAAAAGCACATTTCATAATTATTAGCTATATATGATTTACCTACTACGATCTGCAGTTATCGTTTATTGTAAGTAATTGCCCAATAAAATCATAAAATTAATCTTATTCATAGTATAACATAAATTATTAAGAAAGAATTGGGAATTCAGAAATTCGAGGTCCTGGCCTGCAAAAATAAAACCAGAAAGCTCTTAAGGAAACAATTCTTCCCTTCTTTATCGGCTCCGACTATACTTAACACAGTGCATTTGTGAATATTTTAGAAAGAGGAAGCCTAGCCAAATAATACAAAATTTTACCGTATAACATATGTATGTATGTACATAGGTCGGCCAGTATTCTTTATTTGGGCAAAATATTAAACCCGACCGGAGAGGAAAGGCGTTCCATTCATTTGTAATAAAATTGATTTGTGGCGAAGATAAATATAATTAAAATGAGAACTGTCATGCCGGTGTGAATTTTGTTACATTTTCAAAAGTGGTAAATTTTTAAAAAAAATTCTAAACTGTGTTACTATGAATAGTTATGTATGTTTAAATAAGTCAGTAAAAAGACAAACAGGTCATGAAAATTTTGAACGTTTTTATACCTAAAATTTTGAATGTTTTTATACCTTATCTCAACTCAATTGGTGCAGTTTTAATAACACTAAGCAATAAAACTCACCCACTGACCTTGGCTCGCCATTCTATCATATCGGCGCTACTGTGCAGGATGCTCTATCCACCCCTCGAAAAGTCTTAAATTATTCCCCAATGGCGCTGCACCCGAGCACACGAGACTCAGAACTCAGAACCCCAACTTGGTTTTATAGCAATGCAGTTCTACATGAAGCTCACAACTACCAACCCAGAGAACTCACATTTCAATTTCACTTCAATGCATTCCTAGAACTTGCATAGTCCAGAACAAAAAGTGGAAGCTTTCTACAGGGTGCCTTTTGTTTTGAGCTCTTTCTCTTTGGATGTCGACTGCTTCGCTTCCCGCCGTTTCAAAGGAAGTCTTGTTTCATTCTCGGCCGTCAACATCAAGCTCACCAGCCGGAGGGGTGGAGGTGGGATTGTTTCTGTAATAAGGGTGACTCATAAGTCTTCCCGCCAAAAGCTCTATAACAGGGTGGGAAGGGAAATTTCAGGTGGTTTTGGGCACAAACAAGATCCGAGAAAAATTTCCTTCATCGCCATTGTGACGCTTCCTCTTTGCACGAGACGAGGGTGGATTGAGCTTAGTTCTTGGAGATGACGAAATGGAATCTATTGATGAAGTGAGTCATAGGGTGGGATAATCACAAAATTAACAGACGATGATTTACGCACTTTTCAAGGGTACGCACATCCATAATGAAAAAGGATAAATAACTCATATGAATTACAATAATTTTTTTTTGCTGGGCCGTACAGAAAAGTAATATATGTAGGTACATGAAATTTATTGAAATTGCAATGAAATACTTTCTAGTCAGGGTGCATGAAACGTGCTTGAACTGTAACTCTAATTTGTTATCTAATAGTATTTTTTTGCCCAAGTTAGGTTTATTATTTGAATTATTATTTACTATTTGACTGTCTTAAATTTTTACAAATCTGTAATAAATCTACCTATGTATGATGTGCTGACAAAATGGAACTGAATGCAATAAAGCTATTTCTTTTGATATATACATATATGTATTATATAATATTATTATAAAAAAAGGAAAGCGTTTCCACCATTTTCTTTAAAAACATTTTGGAAAAGTTCAGAAAATAAACGAATTAAAAGAAAATAATTAATTTTGTTTATCGAAAATTGGCGCCGAATAAACGTTAAGATGACTAACGATCAGATAGTAAAGACCAATGGAAACAGAAAATACTTTTAAGAAAAAAAGGATATAATTTAGTTTTTTTTACAAATAATTTTGTAGACGACAAAATTTAAGGGGTAACTATTCTAGTATTGAGGAATGAAAAATAGAAATAAGGTCGGGATTAAAATTTGTTTGCATTTTATTACTATTTACATTTTATTTGAAGATTTACAAGTGCTGGTTTATGGAGATATTATCTCGACTTTGACTTAAGGTAAATAAAAACCAAGAATGTAGCCATCGTTCGTACCAAAAAAAAATTTTTTAAATGAGTTTTGAATTCCAAGATTTCTTATTTCTTACTGTCGTTTTTTATTTCAAAAGAATGAAATTTTCACAATAATGGTATAATTGTGGTAGAAACCACAGCACTGGTCAACACCAAATTTTTTTCCAAAGAAATGGCAAATCATTTCTATAGGATTTTTCTCGTAGATTACTAATTCGTAAATGGAAATGCTCAATCAGCTCCCATTTTCGAGAAAAATATGATTAAAAACTACAAAATGCGATATTTTTACCATTTATGAAAAATCATTACAAAAAGGCTATAGAGATAAATTGTATTTGATACTCCTAGATTAACTCCGGCTTTCATTTAAGCCATGTTAAAACCTTCTATGATGAACCTTTATTTTTCAATGATTTTTTAAAAACTATCAAAATACGGTCTTTCGTATATTTTGACCCTATTTTTCTCGAAAATGGGAGCTGATTGAGCATTTTCATTTACAAATTCGTAACCTACGGATAAAATCCTATAGAAATATTATCCCATTTATTTGGAAACAAAAAAAAAATTAAATTTGTTGACCAGTGAGTCAATAGTATACAGAATGAAATGTTAAAATTTGAGCCGAATAGATCCAGTAGTTTTTATTTTATCCATTTTACACGCTTAAAACATACTATGCTCTTCGAAAAACGTGTTCAAAGTTTTGAGAATTATTCATACGCTCAGTATTTACAGCATGGCTTTGACTTTAAATGGTTATATCTGCCGAAATAATAGGAATTTAATTTTGAAAAGGATATAGAATCAAAAAATGACAAAAATAGGAATTGTTTTAATATTGATTATCAGAATACCTTACCCAGTTACTCTGCCGCTTTAAACCCGGGCCTACTTCGCCATAGATTTTCAGACTAGCTCATAAATTTAAACTCTTCTTTTCTTTAAGCGGATTATATATTTTCTTGATAAACTTACTTTCTCTTGATCTTGCCAAGCCAGATTCATATCACTTCTCATATGTACCTACATATTTGTTAAGAGTATGTTCTTAATTTTTATTATTATTTATTTATTACAATATTATTGTGACATCCTTCAGAGTTTACAGCGTAAATTTTAATTTTTAAGAGTTTAGTATTTTTGGGGTTATTCTTTATAAAAACTTCATGAAGAAGGCTAAAATCATATTTACCCCACACTATTACTAATTCTAAGCCACCAATTTATATAATCTAGCTAAGATAGGAGCATACTCGTACTAAGGGTTGGGAGCATACTCGTACTTTATTAAACATTTTTAGCTAACGCTTATAATTTTATCTTCAACAAGATCAATGCGTGCGTACAACAGAATGAAATCGCCTGGTTGTATAGTGCCAAGGGGGATTGAGTATCATCTTTAATCTTTGGTTTCGAGTAATTTGGAGCTAATTTTTATGTGTGGCGACACTACTTTATATATTAGGAGCTTAAGGTTGATTTTCTATTGATAAAGGGATATAAGACTCTAATCGTAAAGCAGGCGGGTTTATTTTATAGATCGGATATGCAATTCGTATGTAAGGTTTTTATCTGATGTAATACTAAGGATACTATTTTACATGTTTGGACCATGGAATTTCATTATCATTTATTTTCAGATTGCTTGTTGGTAAAAGGCACGATTTCCTCTTTCTATTTAAAAACATAATTTGTGATTTTTCGCAATTTAACTTACATAATATTCCATTTGTAGAAGTATTTCGCTATGGTGTTTAGGCCTGTTTTCATAATTTCTACAGAAACATTGAAACATTACAGCCATGTAGCAGTCAACACGCTATATAAAATAGGCCCGAGAACTGAGCCTTGAGGAACATCTGCTATAATTTTAAATGCTTCAGCGCTATCCGATTATACGCTTGTAAAGCTTTGTGTATAGATGGAGAAATTAAATTTTATCATCTTGTATATCAGAGCTTCATGCCAAACAGTATTAAAAGCAACTGGAACATCTAACAGGGACGTTGATTTCTTTTCTGCTAGTTTTTGCTTGGGATATTCTAGCAACAGCGTTATTGTCTTCTATAAACTCAATAATTTTATTTTTGATAATTTTTATCAATTTTAATGCTTTTGGGTAGAATATATGCTTGCAGTGCATTGTTTGACGGTAAGGTTCAGATGGTCGAAATAGGACTAAAATATGAGTTCCGCCTTCCTAATTTTGAAAAATATCTGGCACGTCAATGCCACAGAAGCCTATCTGAAAACATACTCCATAAAGCCGCGAAAGCGCGTCTCAAACGTGCGTACACATCCTGAAATCGGACTCCCATCTTTTCTTTTTCGCTGGATTGTCTGTCCCCACTCAACACACAGAAACGTGCACGTGCTCCATACATTTTCCGATTCTATAAATACAGGCCGTATCCTTACGAAATACACAGCCGCCGACAATGACGCAATGCAAGAGCAAACGCATCACAACGTCGTCCATCGTGGCATAAAAAAGGTTCAATTTTCCTTTCAATTCAACGCGACCGAATCTAAACGCACTCACACACGGGGCCGACCTGAAGAGCAAACGTGACGACGATTTTGATTGGCGAAGTTAAGTGGCAGCTGTTCACATTGAATTGGCCCGATTCCGTTTCATCCCTGGATTTAACTTTTTAAGCTGCTCTCCCATTCCCGTATCTAAATCGCGGTTGTTTATGGTGTGTGATTGTGTGCGAATTTGTAGAATTTTTTTTTTTTATTTTTTTTTTTAAAGCAAGCACACTGCACTACCATTCGCGGAGGGAAAGTTCGCCCAAATGAATTTCGTTTGTTGCCGCTTCTAGGCGCAGAGAACGAACGAAAAACTTGTGAAGATGCTTTGCTTTGTTGTTTCTTCGGTTTCAGGGAGACACGCGGCCGAAACGCGTAAGTGCCAACTTCCTGTTTGGAGAAGTCGCGATGCATCCGCGCCAGTCGCTCAACCGCGACCGCTTCCTTTCTCTTTCCTGTAGGACACGCTCGCCTCAATTGCACGCTGCACCGAGCGCACACACACATGCACAAATGCACACATGCACAATGCTGTGTGACCCGCTGGAATGGGGCATTTGAAATTGGAAGAATTTGGATCAATTCGCCCGCACGGCACGGGCTGGAAGCGCGATTAACGGGAATTTCTAAGCTAAAGAATTTTGCGAATTTTCTACAGCTGCCCACCAAATGGGGTAAATTTTGTTTTTGGAGCCCCAAAGTGGTGCTCTCTTCGTCCATGTTTCGCTCTGTGAAGCGTCGTAAATTAAATCGCAGCGAGAAAAGCCAACGTAAAATGAAATTAGCAAAAGCTTTCCGCGACTCAATGTAACGGCGTGTGTGTGTGCATGTGTGTGTGTAGCGTGTGTTCTATGGCGAAGCGAAACGCTGTGGATTCTGAAGAAAGCAAAACAAAGCGCACGCACTGCGAACGAGAGAAGACGGAACAAGAGATCGAACGGAATCGGAACGTGGCGGCAAAACGGAAGGTTTGCGATTGAAAACACACGGCGGCTCCGACGGTTGAAATCTCACCCGTCTCAGTCAGTTGTTGTGTATCCTTCGTAGGGTGTTAGTGTGTAACTGTAGTGCACCGTAATCAAGGAATAGAAACAGGCACAGGACTGTTAGACGTTGTCTCGTGTGGTGCGCTCCTTAAGGATAACTTTTACTTGTATATTATTATAAATAATTTTTTTTTTTTTTTTTTTGTTTTCGTTACGGCGAATATGATGTGGTGCCCAGTGAACGGATAGTGCGTATGCCACCGCGATCAAAATTGCGACAGGAAAAAGGTAAATTGAGGCCCGTACAGGCGGGGAAGTTGCATAAAACAAAGAATTGAATTAGCGCGCTCCAAGCCGAATCAAAGTGCCACCAAATGGATCAGGCCATCAGCCCAATTAATCGCTCTTAGTGCTCGTGGTGCTCCGTCGGATTGTTGGTGTCTAACGGGGCAAAATTTTTAAGAAACGGAAGTGCAATCGGTCCCAACCACCGGCTAACGGTGCCAGGATATAACAGCCCTTAACCTAACAATGAAGTGCTCCCCCTGGCGGCGGCGGTGGTAGTGCATGATCATTGTTTCGCGTCCGAATCGAATTTATATTCTTTCGTGAAAGTTCCTCCATCCAACCAGCGAATTGATTGATTTCGGGCAGTGTGAGTCGCACGCATTGCGCCCTGTAGCAGCACGATCGCGACGATGTTGAAGAAGCCCTGAGACACGAGTCCCAGTGCCGCTCGCGCTTGCAGTGGTTGTTTTGTGTCCGCGCTAAATTCGGATCTGTGGAATTATATTTATTCTTTTCTCCCGTGTTTTATTGCTTTCGGAAGTGCTGAGAATGCCTTTGCGGTGATTATTAGTTTACGAACGCGACCAAGGAGCCAGACCGCACTGCCCCACTTGTTTGTATCTATGGCTTTATGGTTTGTACTATAATCTTTTATCATCCAAACATTATTTTTAAACTTTACTCGATACTTTTTACTTCGGTATAATAAATAATTGGAAGAAACCTTTTTATAATAATAATTACCTGTGCGAAGATAATATTACCGCATTTCAGAATTATATTTAATATGTATAAAATCACGATTACTCAGAAGTAGTGGTGTTCGCTACTTACCTAGAAATTATAAATCTCAAAGGAAATGCATGGGATAACAAAAGAAAGACATACCTAAGCTCCATTTCAAACATATAAATAAACATACATTCGCACTATCAAGCATCATTTGATCCAGTCTCTGCGTATTATCAACAAAACAAAAATATCAAGATTGAAATAGAAGATAGAATAGTTGAAAAATAAATGGATAAATATTTACAATATATGAGAAATTAAAATGATTAAGCTGAAATTTGAAATCCGCAAATGTGAGGACAAATTTATCAAATTAAAATGCATTGGTTCAGGAGGCGCAGTGCTAAAAACATAGAAAGTGGGCATGACACAAAATTATTCAGATAAAATTCATGGAATCAATTTTTTGTAGTAAATAACATTTAGTTGAGTATCTTTATTAAATGCTTTTATTTAACTTGGGTTGTATAGCGTCAAATCTTGCAACACAAAATTTTTATACTTCTATTTTACCAAAAGTTATGAAACTTTGCACATATGTTAAACTTCGATGACAATACAATGTGGTAGTGTTTGTAGGTGGATTCCACCCACGCATACCCCATTATCCACCCACACTATTAAAAGCGTTTCCTAAAAAATTGTTTTTTGCATTTTTATTTATTTATCTTATAACATAACCATTCTTAATCTACCCGGAATTGAAATAAGTAGTTGTTTTGTGTAATATAATTAGGACAACTTTTGATCCCATCCGAGACGCCGCCATGCACACCAATACTGTATCGGAACCTTCCCTTTCAAAGTAAGCTAAAGATTTATTCCTTGTCTTTGGTTTCCTTCAGCACATATGCCGTCCATCGGGGTTAAAAACCTTTAATTTACTTTCATCACAAAACTAACACTATTTCAGAAGTTCTCATTGCTTCTTCTTATTAACATTGCTTATGATTCATTTAACCCAACGTATAACACAAAAAGGTATTTTTGCATTATTATCACACTTCACACTACTTAAAATTTACTATTCTTCCGCATCAGTCAGTAAATTCTGACATCTACATTTTGGTTTGGCAGTAATTTGTCCATTAGTTTTATACCTTTTAGTATGTCTTCTGATTTTAAAACAAACTTTTTCGGCGTCATTTTGTACATTTTTATACTAAGTACGACCTCGTTACATGTTTTTCAGATGTCTATTAAATCGCAATTAGTCACATTTACTCATACCAATAATGCAATTGGCTAAAATTTAGTATTTTTCTCATCAAACTAAATTTTAGTTATTTGACATTATGGACAGCGAAAATGTGGCAATAAATTCTCTGCTTAAAATGCAGTCACTGAAAAGTCGATTGGAAAGAAATAGCTTGCGACTAAATTTTAGTCAGAGTTCGCACAGTCTTTTAAAACCTACTTAGATTACATACTTATATTTTTTATTTAGTAGGTATTTTGTGTAAGAACCATTTTTATTTGGTTGGTACTGCTGTTAATCCAACCAAACGAAATGCTTCGAAAATTACTTTCAAATCGCAATGAAGGATTGCCCTAAATTAGTGGCTAAAAATTCAAGGTAGTCAATAATACAAAACAAACGGCACAGTAAACATAATCGCATAGACTTTTAATTTAACTTAAGCTTAACAAATTGTTATTTTTTGTATTTGCTTAAAATTTTATTACAAATATGTAAATGAACTATTACCTCTTCGCTTACTCCATTATTCGATATTTCTTATTAAAACAAGATGATTGTTAAATATGTTTCTTATCACGATGTTTAACACTACAAATTATTCTATTCTAATAGTTATATATTTATTATTATTTTGAATAGTTATGAGAGAAAATGTGATGATAACAATAACAATTTTAGCTCATCAATTTAGATGAGTGTTTAGGATTAATATCCTTTTGAAATCGCCATCTAAGGGGCATTTTGTTTTCGGAATAACACATTTTGCATAATGTCTCTATAAAGTATCTTGGTCAATGTCTCTTTAATCCACATGATGGGAATACCGAATACCGTGGCAACAACAGCATCTTCGTACCATGATGCTTCCCCCACTATGCTTAACTGTCTTTTTTGTGTATCTAGGATCATATTCTTTGCCGCTTGGACATCGCGCATTCCGCCTGCTATCAGATCCGTATAAATTGATCTTCGTTTCGTCGCTCCATAGAATGTTGTACCACTTTTTGAGATTTTCTTCACCAGTCCAACCTCTGTAGCGAATGGCAATATTTTTTTTTGCTTTTAAATTTTTTTTCCACGAAGCAAAGGAACTCTTCTAACAATTCTTCCTGATAGATTTGCCCTTTGTAATCTACTGCGGATAGTTCTTGCGCTGACTTCGTTTCCCGTAGTAAATCGTCCTTGAAGCCATAAATGGATCCCTCTTAGCCATAATGATGATCTGATGATCAATGGTTGGAGTCGTTTTTTTATTTCCTTTTCCATCTAATTAAGGTTTTCGCAGTGATATTTTTCTATTATACATGTTTTTAATTTTGAAGAATTACCAATGAACAAATTTATTTTAAAATCTCACAAAATCCTTTAAAAATGCTATGATTTTAAAAGCACACCTATTTTTTGTTAACCAAGTACTTATTGCGCTGCTAATGTCAATAAAGCAACTATTTTATAATAGCTACTACAAATATTCACACCTATTATTTTGACCACCACTGTATGTATCAGTAAATTTATATTTTAAAACATAATTACTCCTTTAGTGTTTTTACACTACTGATGTTTATTTGAGGGACAATGACGCATATTTGTAAAGACAAAAGTGTAACATTTAAATTATATAAACAGTTCTAATTTACTAAGAAACTTTAATAATTTTTCAGAAAAAACCGACTAACAATGTATTATATGTATA